>JARQZJ010000077.1:685000-1330000 GCA_030704895.1 Henosepilachna vigintioctopunctata
ATTGTTTCTGAATTACATTTCCACATAAAAAAATCGTGATTGAGTTTATCATTACAGTAAGAGCTTGCCGAGTCACCAAGCCTATTACTAAAACATCAGCGTCGAAATATATACCATTCCAGGCGAAAACTGCAATAACATACAAAATAAAATCCGAAACTTCTTGTTATACATTCCAAATATTCCAACTTTGAATATATCCAAATTTTGGAATTTATAATCTTGGAAAAAGCGAAATCAGCAAACAATTTTTGGAAATTTCATATATGAAATACTAAAACAACACAAGCAATAATCTATCAAAATAGTTATGAAATTGCCCCGGTGGTTTAGTCACGAAAACACCCGACTATGATGATCGATTGGTGTAAGGTTCGCGTTCAAGTCCCGGTGAAGACATGGGTGTTTGCGTTTGTCTAGGATTTAAGTACTTTGATCATGACTGACTCAATCATTGGTTAATATACATACATTGGATGTTCGAAACCAGCGCCAAACTGTAGATTCACTGAATTATAATAAACACATATATAAAAAATTTGAGTAGCATATATGTGTATAATAAATAACAGCTAATATTTTCAGATAATCATAATACGAACTATTCAAAAACTCATCTTCATTTGAAACCCCTCTACAAATTGAGAGTTACGACATGTGAACAACAGATATTCAACATCTAAGTATTAGTCTAGTCCACAAATGCTTTTTTAGACAATCGTTTTTTTCGCCAACAAAAAATATTTGGTGTTTTTCAATTCGGAACAGTGTGTAGATGAATTTTGTTGAAATTCGTGACCACTTGTAAAAAATGTAAAGTTGTAAACAATAAACGGACGAAATAAAATCGGCCTTGGTTTTTCGTAAATATCTCAAGAACTCCGACTTTTGTGATACTTGTATTTGAGAAAAGAATGAAAAACAGGAGCAAAGCTCCCATAAAAATTAACCTCTCGAAAATGTAAGACCAATATTTGTAATTTTTCCAGAGGGTAGAAAATGAGGCGGAAAATAGGGATTCTTGATTTCTCAATCATTCCTTACTCAGAAACGTCAATGAATAAATATTATGTAATCTTATTGAACATAAAAATCAATAATCGAAACTATTCAGAAATCTACTGGATAGATGAAAGAATGATATTTTGCGGTTGAAGAAATGTTATGCCAATTTTTCTGATGAAAGAATGATATTTTGCGGTTGAAGAAATGTTATGCCAATTTTTCTATCAATTATACATTTGTTAATAAACATTTTTTTACTCATACATGAAGTTTGCGAATGTGATAAGTAATTGTTGAAAAATAACTAAGAATAGATTTCTCTTTTTGGAGCTATTTTTGTAAAGTCTCAGAAGAAAGTAGTGTTTTTGCCTGTTAATAGTTCATAAATTCTACAATTTTTGCAAGCACTTAATGTTTCTTCAAAAATTATTTACATATGGTTCCGAATATAGTTCATATTTTGTGACACCTCGATCACATTTTTTTTAGAGGAGAAAAAAGGTTCACTCAAAAGCCCTTGTTGATTAGATTATGTCTTAGGTTTACTACTATATCTTAGGTTTGTTCATTATTGTGGCTACATTGTTTTGAATTACATGAGTTATCTCGTTTTTAATTTTCTAACATATTCGTTTACAGGTATAATAGAAATTATTGAAATAGTTAATCTAACATTCCTAATGTCCGATAATGTACAGAAGTTAAATTATTCAATTGTATGTTCAATTTTCAACAGCTACTATGAATGAGTATTCGTAAACGATATAATTTCGTCTAAATAAAAAAAAAATATAATGAAGATGTCTGCCATACGAATAAATCTTATTCAGCGTGATATAATCGCTACAATATATCAACATATATGTAGGTATACGGATATTTCTCAAACTTGAAAATGTTCAGTTAATGCAAATTTCTATAATTGTGAAAAATATTTCATTTGAAGATTACTTATACAAGTTCTGTATATGTTATACTCGAATATATATTGATATATTCACAAGTCATAGCTTTACTAACGATTATATGATTATATTTAGTAGTTGATGACGGTTGCAATTTTGAGATATATCACAATTCATTATTCGAGATCATTGTTCATTGTTTTCGTTGTCTCAACTTGAATGGTTACCAATTGATGATTTTTTCTGTCCGATTTACATATCTCACATTGAATAAAATATCAATTTTGAAAACTGAATTTATTTCGGAGATGACGATATTAAATAGGTGGACCTTCCTGTATTGTTGTCCTTTGCACAATTTCATCATTTCTTTCATTAATTAATGATTCTAAGGACACCTTTAGAAACCCGTAATATTTTTGGAGGATCCATATTTATTTTTGATTGCAGATGGCAAAAATACTTTACTCTATTTTTCTATCACGATCCTTCAATTTGAAGGCCCTAACTACATTAAACTATCACTATCGATAATCATTCGTGAAAATATCCTGAAATCATATTTCATATGAAGGTCAAATTCACTTAAATTATTAAGAGGACTTCAGAATATTCGTCGACTTCATCATGGTTCGTTGGACATTAACACAAAATTCATAATGCAGTTCGTTCTGAATTGGAAAAAGAGAATAGAAGAGCATACTCCAAAGAGGGTGCAAAACTACTTCAGTGGTGTTGGCTGATAATGGCAACGTTGAATGGGGTTGTCTCTCAAGGGTTTCTTTTCATGGATGAATTGATTTTATTCAATGACGAATAATCAATTAAGAAGTAGGGACATGAAATTCTACTTCTAGAGCAACTCTGGAAAAGCAACCCTTAATGAAACGACAAAAAGAAAACTTGCAAACCTATACAAACATATCCGAAGGATATGTTTGACGTAGCAATCTCAACGTAGAAATTTACGAATATAATTTTTCTCTTTTTTCAATTCAGCAGACCTACAGTTTAACGCCTGAAAATGAACGTAAAAATAATGAATCGAAATAGGTAATAATTGAATAATTCATGAGGCCGATATTTGGAGAAAATTAATATCCATAATAATACAATTTTAAAATTTTCTCATAATTCAATATAAAATACACATGACGACGTTTCGAAGTAATACTTCTTTATCAAATGCTTGATTAATACTATGTGTAATTTTACAAAGTCAGTACTTATAGCTATTTTCACAGAACATACCAGGTATGTTCTATGACTAACTTGGAATGAGGACCATAGAATACACTGATACATAGGTTTTTTTTTAATAAAAATATCAGTGTATTCTATGGTCCTCATTTTAAGTTAGTCATAGAACATACCTGATATGTTCTGTGAAAATAGCTATAAGTACAGACTTTGTAAAACTACACATGGTATTAATAAAGCATTTGATAAAGAAGTAGTACTTCGAAACGTTGTCATGCCTATTTTATATTAAATTATGAGAAAATTTTGAATATTGTTTTAATGTAATAATTGAATATGTTTAAGAAAAAAATTAGGTAGGTACTACAATCGGTTGGAAACTTGAAAGAGTAGGATTTTTTTAATGAAGTTCTCTAAAGTTCAATTCAAGAATATTTTTCATATAAAGCATATTTTCAAGAAATTGTCTCTTTAATTTTTATTGAAAAAATGTAATTTGTATCTTCATTCACTAATTCAAGCTTTCAATTCTAATACTCCCAAAGATTGAGTCTTGAATGTATAGGAAGATTGAAAACTAATTGTTAAATTTGGCATTATGAATATAACCCAAACTATTATCTGACAATTATTTTTTTCCTCTCAAATATAGGAAGAAGAACCAAAGAGGTTTACTAATTTTCAACTAGGGAGAATATTGTCCATGAATGGATACTACACCTGAACAACCTAAATCTATGTTTGAAAATAAAAATAAATTTAAAATAGAGTATTAATATGATCTGTATCTTAAGAAAATGATTTCCGAGGAAATGAAATTATTTTTCGCAATAATGGCAACAGTGTAAAGACGCAAAGCAGCGCAACAGCTCTCTATAGTTCAGTCAAGCTGATGTATTCAATAACGAATAATCAATTACTCTATCTCGCTCTCTCCGACGAGTGCTTGATGAATGAGGGTGTGAAGTGACACGTACATCTGCCAGAGAATTTATTTTTGAAGAGAAAGGACCGAGGGTAGCATAGTAATAGCCGGCAACGCCCCTACATTATAATGGCGAAAACTCAGGAAATACTAAGTGTACTATGTATCTGCAAACATTCCGTGTTTCTTATATTAACAGTTCCATTCATCATCTACAAACTGAAATTTTCGTGTTATTATTATGTTGTATTTGGGCAGATTTCAAATACGTTCAGGACTATTTTCTCTAACCACCCATATAGATACACGAATGTCAATTACAAATCCGAATGCAGAATCTTATAATTTTTTAGAGGTATAATTTGAAATTCAGAAATATATTGAAACCAAAATATTCAGTTCTAAAGTGTTTAAGTTTTCCTGCATTATTCAATTAATCAGTTCCTTACACTCAGCAATTCACTTTATAAATTCCTTACATTCAACAATTACCTACTTTATAAATTACAAAAATTAATTAGTTTTGTCGATTTTTTCACTTTCTTACATTCACAACAGCCATTCTTAGAATACGATGTAACTTTCCTGAATTTGACTAATTTTGAACCTTTATTTTTCAAAACCTCAAGAACGAATCAAATGAATAAGTATTTTCAGTCATACAGTCCAGTATTTTCAGTATTAACAGTCCATACTTTGAAACAAAGTATCTAGAATTAGGAGGATATAATAATTAATATAATTTTTCCTAATTGTATAATCATGCATTCATCAATTAATTGTTCAACTCATTTCATTTTAAATTTTAAGAAATTTCAGATTTAATAAAATACAAATATATTTTCATCATATAATTATAATCGAATAAAATTACTTGATTATATAATTATTTTACTTGATGAATGCATCACTAGTTGGAACATAACATTCAAACATCTAAACGAAATCACAAAATTATTGTTTGCTATGAATAAAATTAGCTTGATGTGTAGTGAAACATTGTTTCGAAAATTATATGATAAAAATCCTCCATATCGCTTAGCCCAGTCCGACCTACGAAGTTTCGAAACTTAATACCAGGTTGGAATAAATGAAAGAATTATATGTTTGGGATGTTCGGGATAAATGGACCACCTATTTTAAAATGCGAATCAGTGTGAAATTTCTAATAAATTGGTCTAGGCGCCATGGAAACGGTCCCCTGCCTTTCAGTGATAGTACCCTCTTAATTTATGAGGTCCTGTTAAACAGACGGCTATGAAAACCGACATTCTTATGTTAATGAGTTAATTTCGGCGATTTTGATGTTCTCTCTCTCCTTCGATAAACGAATGAGGGGGTTGAAATTGCAACAGGAAGTACTTTTTCCATGGAGATCGTAAATGTAAAATGTTATCATCATTGCAAGTTTGTAAGCATTTAATAATATTTACCTAAAATATTGCTGAGCTCATCTTCTTATACCAGGGTGTCAATATAAAAGAGAGTTTGAAACTTCAGTAACACAAACATTTCTATTTGATAATTAATGGCATAATAAATAATGTTAAGTGCCAAAAGTCGATACTTCCTTTTGTAAGTACTCTAGTACTCTCTACTTTTGAGAGTCATGTACAAAAATGGTTTAACGGACGTAAAATATTATGGTTGAGCATAGCATACAAATCTTGTCGTACAAACACGACACATTGTTGAGAAATAACAGACGTAGTTATGGAATGTTTGACATGCAATTTTCGGTCAAGAACAAATTCCGATGATGCCAAATAGATACATATTTGACACAATTTTCTAGATAATAATTAGCAGAAGATAGAAGAGTGTTGAAAATTGAAGACTAAACTAATACAGATAGAGAAAAGATCCGATACACCGACGAATCGAAGTCACGGCTGGAAAATGGCGCTGATATTGAATAAAAAACACATATTGTCAAAAAAAAACATATTTGCCAATAAACATATTGTTTCTTGGTAATTGTTCCGGATATATTTTCAGAATTTGAAATATATACTTTTTGAAATTAACTCACAAATAAGTCACTGGTAACATACACTACCCTATATTTTCCAATCGCGGTGTATGCAATGCACAAGAAAAACAATTTGGGAAAACCACAGAGAAGTTGAACCATGAGCCTCAAAGTGATGAAATGTCATAAATACTTGCAATAGTATATCTTGTAATATCTATAGTGGTCACACACTAACTTGTCACAATGTCCTGGCCTAGAAAACTACGATTAAAAAAAAACGAAAGAGCTAATGAATCTAGAAAATAAGTGCATCACTTAATGTTCAGTTCACATCATTCTTAATGATCTGAATGTCTTAACCTACACTTGGAAAGACTAAAAACGATTGAAGGTATAAGTTCTATAATCTTCTATAGGTATAAGGAGGTATAAGATCTAACACGCAAAAATATAAAGCATAAAATACAAAAAATTTGTCAGTGAACGGTTGAAACCAATAGCGGTATAATTGTCTCAATTTGAATAAGATTCAAGTGCACTTATAATATAAACTGCTACAGGATACTACAGTAACGGATTACAGATTAACAGAGTATCACAGTCTGTGAATCGCAAAAGATCCAGCATATCAATTTGCAACTGTTGGAAAATAGTTACTTTCAAAACATTATCTTTATACCTACTCAATAGGGTTGACATAATATACATTATTTTACCTGAAATGTTTAAAAATTGGAGTTGGACTGATTTGAGTTAACGTAATTGTAACCGGCGATTGTGATTTTTTTACTTTAAAACATTCAAAATTTCGACCAGTTGTGAAATAGAAAGCATTTGATAGAATCACTCATTATGTCACATATCAAGACTTCTCTTTCATATGTCAATAGAAAGCCGGTCATTTTAACAAAATGTACGAGATCGTTCGTATTTATATTATATTGATCTCGAACAAACATAATTTAGTGAAAACAAACATCTGGTTCTTCTAAGAATGCTGTGATAAGTTCTGAGTTTATTTATTTCAAATGCTTTAATGATTCATTAAAATCTTAAAATTTCAACATATAAAGAAAAATTACATATTTTCATTGATTTATCGATCAAATAATAATGGACGGAATACGGAGCCCTATAGAATATTTCTCATGATCATATGAGTTTTGTATTCAGTTATACATTCTGAACCCTATATCTCCATTAAACACATGTATGCGACCGGGGCTAAGTTTAATAGATTATTTGCCATCAGACTTTCAAATTTTTTCAATGCGACCGGGGCTAAGTTTAATAGATTATTTGCCATCAGACTTTCAAATTTTTTCAATGATTTTTTTAATCCTAAAAATCTCTTCCTGATTTTACGTCGTAACAGTTATGGTAAATATGAATTGATTTTTGTGTTATTTTTCTGTATATTTTGTTGCCCGTCACTGTCGATATGAATCTATCCTAATAAATACTGAATTGCTATTTCGGATTGTAGTTTTTTTTACTTATTTGAAAGTATTTTACAAGCCATCAGCTCCGTAAGAAAAACAATTCGTGAATTCATTCATTGCTTGTATTATAGTTAATTATGAAAAATTTGATAATTATTCCTCAATCATCATTACAACTTGTAATGAAATTTTTTTTATTATTTTATTATATGAGTTAAGTTTCGTTCTTTTTCTGACTTTTTTTGCCCTCATTATCGATATTACTCAATTCCTAATGAATACTGAACTTCTTTTTCACTTTGTATTTTGACTTAATTGTATTATATTTTTTTTCACTGTATTCACAATGATTTTGTAAGCCATAAAGGTTATTTCAATAGGTTCATTATAGGATAAAATAAAGTACATTTCTTAAAATAAAAGTAGGTACCTATATAATCTTTCAGAAAAACCATTTTTCAAATTAATTCTTGAGTAATTCAATTATTTTTTGAACGATTCATTTAATCATAAACATCACTGGTCGGAATTCGGTGCATTGCGTTAGTAGTAGGTATTTACTTTTACATAAAGTTGAATGTAATCAACATTCAATTTGGTTGGTTCAAGTAAAAGTAATAGACTAAAGTCAAGGAGAAGATAAAGTAAATATCTGCAACCTCAGAAAATTTTGAAGAAAACTTCATTTAAGAAAACTTTGGTGGAAGAGATGCCAGCAACCATTCTTAAACTGGAATAAGGAATTACCTATTCTCGAGCACAAGAAGACATTGCGAATTCAAGAAGCTACATAATTGAGAAACTAGAGATAAATTCTATTTCGTTGGTTTCAATATAAGGTAGACTACAGGGTATGAAATGAGGTAGGTAACTATACCTAAAATACTTAACATCATTTTCTTCATTCCTCATTAAAAGGTTACACATTAGAAATCATAATCAAAATCAACTGAATGCAAACAACAAAGTTGTGAAGACCCATTACAATACAATATCTCTTCAAATATATATAAATACAATTTTTAGGATAATAAAGAAGGAAAATATCTAATTACAATTGAAAACAATTTCTAGTTTCTTAGAAAATGAAGAGAGCAAATGGAAACTATTTATTTTTTTCGAAATTTAGAGATAAATTTGATAATTTATCGAAAACAACGTTCAACACTACTTATAAATTGTGAAAATTATTCTCTAGTTTTAGACTATAACTATATTGGATATTGAAAATTTTAAGGCTAGTCAATATTAATTTTATGTTCATAATACAAAACTATATATCTAAAGATGAGCATATAAGGTAGATGTTTTCTCGTTTTAGGTATCATAAATAAATAATAGAGAAAAAACAGTGTTTCAAAAAAACATCAAATATTACTATAAATTCTTCAAGACATTTTCTCAAATTAAATTCCAAAAAATCAAGTCAAAAATCTGACAATTCAAGCAATATTTTTGGTATTCCATATTATGTTTTTGCTACTGTTTGCTATATTTTTAAACTTATAAGGTGGTTGTTTGTCATTCATGCATATGACTTCTTTCTGTTCCATCATAAATCAACTCACCTAAGTCAGGTCGATCTAAGGTGGCGTAAATCGGTAATCCTCTCGTTTGTAAGTCCTTTCGCACATTTTCGCAACCTGTGGGGTTGGAATTCGCAAACCTATCCCCGAACAGCACCCATAATAAAAGTATACCCTGTATCAGACGTATAACTGAATTTGTTTTGATAATCACAGCCATGATTTAAGTAACTGAGGTAAATAACTCAAATTTCAATGTTTTGCCTAAGTGTTCATTCAAAAAATCATTACTTTATATGATGAAAAGGCACGTTTATGCCATCGAACTTCTGCTCAGTTATTACTTTTACATTCCGTACACGCGAGTCGATGGTAGGTACAAAACTACTGTCTGGATCATCCGAGCCGGTTTGACGGTCAATGAAGGAACAGCCGCAACGTCAGGCAGACAACGATTCGGTGAATTTCGAAGCTCCCTCGCAAAGGGAACATGCGCAAATTGAACGATTCCATACAAAAATTGGTATGAATTTTTAAGTGAGAGATACTCTAGCGTTTGCGCAAGTGGAGTAGTATGCTGAGCGACAGGTTAAAATTTTAATCTTTCTGAAGAGCTGTTGAAGTTATGATTCAAATTAAAATTACAATAGTATCCTTTGCAACTGTGATATTTCAATAGATTTGGAAAATATCCATATATATATATAATACTAACATAAAATCAATAGAATTTATAAGTGAATTCCATAAGATTAATACTTCTTGAACACTTGATAATCTAATTAGCCTTACGAACGTTATTTTGATTCATAAATTTAAAAAATTGCCTTGTATTCAATTATATGATTTCAAGATGCTGACTTTTTTACGAAAGAATTATTGACTATCGTTCTGTTCAATCCCATACATTTTGATGCTCAAACAATTCAATTTCATCAATTGTATGTTGAAATTTGTATGTTTATTACAAAAATTATTTTGATCTGTTTTAATTTTTAATTACATATAATAGCTGCAACTTTCAAAACACATAGTTGTAAAGCGTGTTGCAGAACATAAGCACGTATTTGTCTACCCGACAACTGACAAGAAATTCTATGACGGAATAAATATCTGTTCACTCAGTTAGTTATGTACTACTGTACTTTGTAATCAGTTCATGATAAACGTACCCACATCAATCAAGATTTGTGTTGATTCTTTGATAAATGAATTAACATTGTTATCCCACAATAAGTGTCAACATTTCAACTGCAGTCAATTCGTGCATAACATTGTAGTTCTAACTGTTAACCTCAATTCCACAACAAATATGACATTTTCAAATAAGACTTTTAAACATGTTACGCATGTAATATTCGATATGGATGGTCTTTTATTAGGTAAGTGGGTAGTGTTTATATTTTGAGTATAATTTACAATGAATGATCCAATTAAATTGTTGGAAGTTTTGTATAAACTGCGGTTACACTGACATTTCCCAATAACAGAAACAGATGCAGCAGAATTTTCGAACCATAGAATTCACCTAAACAAATATAGATAATTTATGTTCCGTAGTAGATGTATACCGTGCATTGAATAAATTTCAAAATTCATTTTCCCATGTATTTCTGAAATATAGCAGAATACTGTTACCTTGCTGTTAAAGACAATTGCCATTCCTCATGTGAATTTATAGGATTCGTCATGCAAGAATGACTTGTCTTCCTTATTTTTCGTCGATTCATTTATTTTTAAATTATGAAATTCTAGATACAGAATCTCTGTACGCTCAGGCTTTCAAAAATATACTCAAAAAGTACAACAAAACCTTCAAAAAGGAATACCAGATGGAAGTAATGGGAACTAATACGGATGTTGTAAGCAAATACTTCGTTGATACGTTGCAACTACCTATGTCTTATCAAGAATTTACGGCAGCAAAAGAAGTTGAAATGACCTTGCTGTTGCCTTCCTGTATTTTCATGCCAGGTAGACTGATTTATTTTTTTTTACAGATACCGAAATACATTACCGTAAAGCGATAAGCCTTATTGCGCAATCTTTTAATAAGATGTATACACCAAAAATTATGGGCAAGGTAGTAGGTACTCCTGAAACCGAAACATGCCGCATTGCTATTCGAGAAATGAACTTGCCTTTGGAAATTGAACAATTCCGAAATATCTTCGTCAAATTGGCTCACAATAATATGAATAATGTTCCACTATTGACAGGTTATTTTTTGTGAAACATTTTCTGCTTTTTTGCACGCTTTCTTTTAAGTTATGTAGTCCTAAGCCATAATCGACCATTTTTGTTTATAAAAGTACCATAATAACTGAATTCATGAAACCAAAACATAAAAAATCATGTTATTTATGTTTTGTTTTCTAAGTCTTCTATCTAAAAGTGTAGATTGGGTTGAATTTTGTGAATAACGTAATACTCGCTGTAACTCCATATTAGCGTTATTTATTCAATTGATAGATAAAAAATTCACACAAAACATTGCATGCCTCTCATATGAAATAATCTAACTAATTTTTAAATTAATGCAACTACCTAGTATAGACCATTTTATTTTTCAGTTTGTTTGTAGTTAGGATTCAAACGTTCATTATATTACAATCGCAATTCAATAATTGTCTTGATGAAGTGTTAATTATTCATGAAATGAATTCCGTAGCAAATTTTGTTTAGTTGTAGAAGACAAGTTTAGTTGTAGAAACAGCTCAAAAATTGGCACGCAGATAGCTATTAAAACGTAGATATCCAATTAGAAAGGATTTTTCAGAATTCGCTTTTCAAGAGGACAAAAGGACGGTCTAAAACTGTTATAAATGTAAATATATAATAAAATATGGGTCTCAAGTTTTTTCGCAATGCAACATTTAAAGGAATGAAATGGCGTCACAAAGTCTAAAAATCTATATAAGGACCATTTTTAGTTATTTGAACTTGGTTGGAAAAATCGTCGATTTCAATTACTGACCAAACACCTATATTATAAGTATTTATGGATTTTAGTTTTGCCGTATATACGTCTGAAAATCAATACGATAATGTGATAGTCAATAGATGGCGCTAAAGGTATTTTATATTCGGTAACATAGCGATTATTATAAATATGCTTTTGTCGGATTCTCATATTTAATACCAACAGATGGCGATATGATTTCAAAGCCTAAAATGACCACGAATTAGAGGAGCAACTATGTTGTATGCAAATATCCTCTCATTGATTTGCGTCTCAGATTTAACTTTTCGGTTTTTTGTATGTGGTTTTCAACTTGACGTTCAATTTGTAGTGTGTTTATGATTTCATTCGTTTTATTTTTCTCTTTCGTTAACATCACTTTCGAGCTTGGAATTCGATGTGCTCCGTGTATTAGAATTGTTCGGAGTTTGGATATTTATTATTATGTAATATTTTATGTGTTCTTGTTGTTTCCAACTATTTCTTTTTTGATGTTCGGAACCCAAAGCAATGCGATGTTTGTGCTTTCACAATTTGTTATATTTGTAGTGTGAATTGCTGGTATGTTTGAAAACTCACTTGAAATTCGCAACGCCAATTTCTCGATAATTGACAGAATGATACTGAGATTTAATCACCCCTTACGTCTTGGTGAAGCATGATTAAATAATAATTTAAATTAAACTCTTGGCTTAATGTTTCACGAATGTATTGATTGATAATAAAATAAAAGTTTAACTTTCAGTCAACAGGTTTCGAACGGTTAGCTCATTGTCAATACTAACTACAAAAACAGAACATAGCAAATTTACATCAATAAGATAAAGGTGAGACGGGAGGATAGTTGAAATTCTATTTAGTCGTTAATAATTGGTCCTCAATTTTTCCAGGAGGTGATGTCTATGACTGATTTCTATGAATTCTAAAGGGTATAAACTTTTTCCTTTATACGTGTAAACATTTAGTTTTATTTACCTCTATGGAATTATTAGATTTAATGCATGTTCTAAGAACTACGTAATATTATTGTTGTGTAAAATCGACCTTGTATGTTCATGTACTCTGGTTTGGATATTTCTACCTGTTTGGCCGATATAGAAAGTAGGACAAACATTACAGAAAATTTAATAGATGCCGCCATTTTCTTGAACGTTAATATTTTTCTTTTTATTTACTAAAAGTGACTTAATATTTCATTTATTCGTACAAATTGTTTTAATTTGTTTTTCCCCAATCTTTAATATATTTTTTCGCTAAAGGTGTCGTATAAAGTTTATGTAATAATATTTATGTTCCTATTTAATAGATGGTGTGAGATAGTTGAATTAGTTTTAATCATTTTATGGATGTCAATAAAATTAAATGTTTGTTACGCAACCGATTTTTAACGAGCAAATAAAATTTCATCCTATCCTCCCTTCTCACCTCTATTCAATAGAAGTATATTTCCTCGTTTCTGATTTGAATTATTAAAGAATGATACTAAACCCAGAAATTATTTATACAATTTTAGTACGATAAATCAGCTAATATCTAAAATTCATGATATTTATGATAAACCTATGGAATGATTTTATAAACATGCCATATTTAGTACAAAAAAAGAACAAGCTTCAACTGTACATGATAGGTATTCCTGCTCATGAAAACTTTCGAGTGGAATGAAAACCATTACCCTGAACCCGGTGGTCAACTCAGATGAAGATATTTAGATACCGACTTCGTTATTTGAACCTGACGAAATGCATGGCGTTATGAATTCAAGTGTTCGAGTTATCCTATAATTATATGAAATTGAGTTTTCATTATATTTTCAAGAATTCAGAAATTAGGAACTCAATTAATCTGACGGTTAGGTTGGTAATAGGTTAGGTTGGTTAGGTCCACACAGTTTTTCCATGCCATGCAAAGACAAATTCAATTTATTCAGTTTCTCAAATATATCGAATAAATATGCTAAATATAGTATCGAATTTAAAAATCTGGTTTAGCAACGTATCGGGCGGTTTCATGATGTTCTGTTGTAAGAAACTGCGAATTTCTTTATGTATTTTACGTGAAAAAATATATTTCGACAGTGGCGTAACTAGACCATCTGGGGCCAGTGGCAAAATCTTTTGATGGGGCTCTATCAGTAAAAATCGTCAGGTCTTACTTAGTTAAATTCAATGAACTTTGAGGTTTTCAGCGTACTCAATAATTGAGTGTAATTATTACACGTTGTATATGTCCCACTACCGGCCATTGGCTTCCTCTCTTAAGCGAGAGGTAATGGGCTATATTACCCACGCTAGCCCAATGCGGATTGGAGACTTTACATTCATCATCTATTGGCTAGCTTTTCGATGAAGCAACAACATCGTGAGGAAACCTGAATAGATTTACAATGAAATAAAAATAATAATTTAATTTCAATAAAATATTTATTAAGAAAAATCTTTCTTTCTAGCTTTCATTCCGCAAAAGTGTCTATAACATCAGTAAAATTTAAAGATCGGGCCATAGAATTTTCAATAGACAGAATAGCTAAGTTACATAACCTGTCTTGTCTCATAGAATTTCTTAAATAGTTTTTTATTAATTTTAGTTTTGAAAATAATCGTTCAGTAGCTGTAGTCACAGGAGTTGTAAGAAATAACATTAATACAGTGCATAGTGGAAAACTGCAGGACATATAATGATTTTTTATTAATAATAAATCAGCAAGGTCTCTAATACACGAAGATTTTTCTATTTCGTCTCTGAAAGTGGATGGAAAACTGAGAATTTAATAGATCACTGTAAAGTTGAAGGCTGCAAAATACTGATATTTGAAACAATGCCATTCATCGGAAGAAAACGCGATTTATGTTGGTTAATAAAGATGTTCAATACTCGATAAAATATGTTCACTTTGAACAAACTTTCCGGATTTTGGAGACGCTCAACTTCACAAAGCTCGTCAAAATGGCGATTTACCTTCCTCTGACGAGTTTTAGAAAATTCAGGGTGATGGACCATTTCTCTGCTACAATATTCGCTTCCATTTTAAAATTTTCAAATTCATACCCCCACCTTTCCAATTCTTCTAGGCAAATTTTCAAACGTATTAAGGCATTTGAAATATCGGTGGCTTTAGACTCAAGCTTTAGAGGCTGTATCGATAGCTGGTAGGATCTTGCAATGGAAAACCAATAACATTTTTAATGCCAAAAAGATTTTTCTTTTTGATCATAGACTCTTGCTCGTCATCGAGTGTTCCACGTAGCCGCCACTGTTAATACGTAAGACAGAAATCCAGATGAATTTTCAATGTTTCGTGCCTTTGTATGGCATCTACAATATGTTTCCAGTAGTCATAGCCCTCAATCCAAATTTCGTAGATGCCCTATTTGTGAATAACCAACACGGTTCACAATACGCCTTTTGAAGTATTAAAGAATAGGATAGCCATGTACGTTCAAGTACATTCAAGGTCACGCCAGACTTGGAAACAATATAGTAACGTTTTTCTAGAAAAGATCTATAGTCACTATTTTTTAAGAAAGGGCCCTTTGGTTTACAATGTCCGTTTTCAATCCCGAACCTTTTCACTTGATCAGTTATAATAATAATAATAATAATAATAATTGTATCTTTATTAGCTTTTGGCTAGTTTTACAAAATTTCAACAAATTACTTTCTTATGTGTACTTACAGCTATTTACTCAATAAAATATGATGTCTCAATCGTTTTTTAAATATGAATGTATTTCGTGATAACTTAACATACTCTGGTAATTGATTATAAAACATGTCTTTAAAATTACCTCATCAGTAACATATGGCGAAGATACAATATTGTTCACCCTAAAATATAATTCGCTTCGATTTTTGCTAGTACCTTGTTGTGGGTGTTCTGGATAGTTCTGGACTGGTGTTGGGTGCTGTATCTGGTAATTCTGGTATACTTTTAGTAAGGTCCGATTCCTCACTTTAGGTCTGGTTCACTCGACTTTTCATTATTAAAGTCATCGTTTTTCAAGTACTGACTAATTTTAGGTAGTTTTTTATTTTTTTCTTCAGTGTCCCTTTTTTTCTTTCGTTTTTCGGTCCTACTTAAATATTTTCTGGAACTAGACATTTTAAAATCTAACTTGCACAATCAACTTTACTTTGCTACTATTTGCAGATTCATTAAATTTCATTAAAACGACTAATACGAATACAAATCACCAATTATCAAAATAATCACACAAAGAATTCGCAGTTAGTAGAGCCCTCATAAAACAACTTCACATGCGAAATTCCTCTAACATAGTTTTCTAACTCGCCACAGCGCCCAGTAAAAAAAAATTCCCCGATCTTCGGTGTTCACCCGCGCTGCCAACGTACCGACACAGAATATGTAAAAACCAATAGACGCGTTCTAAAATTGATCGAATTCTTTTTGTTTAGGATGTGTGGAAATGCTTAACGATTTACTTGAAATTGTATTATGGTCTTTTGTTGTCTCAATTTGGATTTTAAGCAGAACTTATAAAAATAAAAAATATACTTTTCCAGTGAAATAAAATACTCGGGTACAATGTGAAAAAAATTGTGAGCTCGCGACCTCTTGGGCCGGGGCCCTCTTTGGTCGGGGGCCCATGGCATTTCGTAAGCCCTGCCACCCTATTGTTTCGCCACTGTATTTCGACGTGAAAGCTATTGTGAATTGCAGTAAAACAGGGGACCTACTGTTCAGCTCCAATATCTATGCAGAGTTTCTTGAAATTTCTGGCTTTTAACCGCGTAGTTTTCATGTCATTCACTATTTGTGAACTCATTATTCATGTTATTCATTATTTGTGGAAATCCGCGAAAATGCGTTTTGTTTTAAATATAACAATTTCAATTTGTTCAAATATAAACAATGTGTGGATTGCCATATGTGTACAAAAATCAATAGCTATTGCTAACGTAATTACCATCTAAACCCGCCCGTCGCCAATGTCATAAAAAATAAGCGAAGTATGAACCTCCCCGCCCCCCATAGTTGTTACATAATACTTGAAGGGTACCGATACGTAGCGAATACTTATGTGACGGATATCCGTATCCGTATCTGCGGATATCTGTGGCAGAAGAAAGAGAAAGAAGAAAGATCCGTACCCGTGTTCGTATCCGTTACTATCTAGCGGATCTTTTACGGGTCTACGTGCTGAAAGAGTAAATCTGATAAAGCTAACATTTTAGCCATCAAATAATCCATTTTTATCGAAGTTTTTACCGTTTGTAAAGACGTTCCCCACCGTGATATATTGTCGATACTCTTCTTAGCAGTCTTCATTAAAGAATAATTCATATTCTTGAGGATGTTTTCTTCGTAAACGATTTTTGAAGAAGTTGTGCCTTTACTCTTACGGGAATACTTTCCATCACAAATTTTACACTTTGCACATTCGTCATTTATTATCAAAAAACAATTCCAAATTACATCACTAAACTTCTTTGTAGACATTTTTTAATCTCATGTACCTAACAAACACAAACATTACATCTTGGCTGCCCATTGTCACACGAAACTATAAATGAAACAAAAGAAAGACTCGCCGCGCAATGCAAGTCGAAACTTGTGTCAAAGTCGCCTGCACCGACAACGACTTCGTAAGTAAGTTAAGATCCGTATCCATATTGTTTTGGATATCGACACCAAATATTCGTATTTAGATCCGTATTCGCGGATATATTTTTTAACGATCCGGCACATCACTAGTAGCAATATAAAGCCTCAACATCATTTGTGTAGTCCAGATCAGAATTCTCCATTGATCCACTATTCTTTCTGTTAATATATTGTTTATGTTTATATTTTGTGCTTCTCTGATATCATGGGGTACCATCAGTGAACCACCATGGATCTGGGTTTGGCAAGACAAAAATTGGGGACTCCAAATTCCTAAGTAGAATGTCCATGGAAGTTTGTCTGGTTTCCATGGTATAATATAGCGATAATATTTTTGAAATATCAGCGACTGTTATATGTGAAAACTTTAATATTCCATATTCAGTATCAAGTGTAAAAACTTGGAAAGCGGCGTCGCTGTCACCGTTCGCAACATTTGTTCATCATTTGTATATATATATTTAAATTGATTTATTGCCTGTTTAAGATACTTTATTTTCAATGATTTTAGCAATAACATGCTTATTTGAATACCAATCTGATTATTTAATGTTATTATTATCACAACTTTGTCAAAACTAATTAATATAGTTTCACTAATTAAATTTAATATAATTTTATTATTAAATCAATATACCACGGAACGTCAACGAAAATAGAGTTTTTAACATTGAAATATGCAAGTTTTTGCTGAAAACATTGATATATATATATATATATATATATATATATATATATATATATATATATATATATATATATATATATAGGAATGCCATGGATCAACGTTATCAATTTGTTTTCGTAATTTCGAAAATAATAGTAAAGTGAATCGATGTTAGTATTTGTCAATATCGGAAAAAGAAACGATTCACCTATCTGTTTGTTGTATACATACCTTTATTTTATTTATAATTTAATTATTCATTCAAAAATTTTTTGTACACTTAGGAAAATTGGCAAATCTATTCTTCCCAAATTTCCAATTTCACATAAAGCTCATTTCACGTGAAGTGGACAGGAAAAAAAAGTCAGGTTCTGAAAATCGATCATATTCGGCTCATTTATACTTCTAGTACGTATGAATGTGAACACAAAATATTTTTTATGTATAATGTATATTTCGCAAGTAATGGGTTTCTAAAAAATTGTCGTAATTGTGATATCAATTTTTTGAAAGTTGTTTTTCGAATTCAACGAATTCACAATAAAATATTTAACATAGCGATGCATATTGGAAAAATACTGTTCTTTTTAACAATAAAATGAAATTTGAAAAAAAAATTTTTTTTTCATGTCCAAAACCGGAAGTAAACTTTTCAATCTTGAATTTCTTCAATCAATTTTTCTTCAATTGTTTTTTTCCAAAAATATAGCTTAAAGTATACTTAAAATATCCTAGAAATTTCAAAATGGGATGACTATTTGTTAAGGAGTTAGATTGATTAATGTACATACGCGTCGCAATGGCGCCGTGATATCTGGCGCTAGCTTAGATCGGTTTGTGTGCGCGAAACAACATGACTTGTATAATTTCTGTGATATAATAATTATAACATGATGAAACAACATTGTAACAACGCAAGAACTAGTTTATTTTGTAATTTTTGCAACTTTACAATGGGAATATATGCTAGAACTGGTCCTTTTCACAAGAAGGCCACTGGTTGTTGGTATAAAGCTGTGAAACGCTTCGCAATGGGCGTTATATCTGACGCTTGCATAAGTCGAATAGTTTGCGCGATATTGTATTAAAACTAGTAACTTCATAAAAATTTTATTTCGTTTCAGCGTATTTAAGCTCTTACAAGGATGTAGAATAAATATTATTAATATACTTAATATGCTATCTTTCGCACGCCCGGTATGTCTAATCTTTATAAATTATAGCCTATGTTTTATTCTGACGTCTCAGCTATATTACTGCAAAGTTTCATCAAAATAAGATACTTGTTATTATAATGGCGCAGTACGGTGATGTTTTAACCCATTTCGCTTGGTACTTCATCGAAAAAATGAAAATTTGAGGAAAATATCTGATTGTTTAGCTCAAAAGTGAGGATTTTCACGAGAAATTTACGCTTGTGCCTCTTGTTAGAAACGACTTTCAAACGAAACACCTCCAGTAGCTGATGAAGACATTATGCAATGCAGTCAAACATCTAGTGAAACTTCGCAAAATATTCAGCCGAAAAAAAGATGAGCCATTCATTTCTGAAGATAAGTTTAAGCATAATTCAACCCAACCGATACAACCATAGAACACCAAGAGGTTTTGAAACAGCTAAAAGAGAAATTTAATGATTCCTTTACTTCTACTCCTTTGAAGACTATGATATTAACAATAGCACCTACGTCATCGACTGAAAATAGACTTGCGAAAGAATTTGGAACTTCCAGGCGGTAAGCGAGAAAAGCTAAACAACTTGTCAATCAGATCGGCATCTTGTCATCTCCTAACCAACGCGATGGCCGTAAGCTACCAGCCGAGAACGAAAATTTGGTGTTGGTTTTTATCTACGAGAAGTCATTAGCCGAATAATATCCGTTAAAAAAAACTTTATATCCCTTAAATTAGATTAGATGATGAAAAAGAACTCACTTACAAAAACAGATTCTGCTCTGTAATATTGATGAACTTTATCAGATATCAAAGAGTAATATCCGAACGTCAACGTAGGCTTGACAAAGTGTTTTACATTAAGACCAAACAATGTATCCTCGCAGGCGACTCTGGAACTCATATGTGTATGTGTTTGTATTTACCATCAAAACTTATGTTGATGGTAAATAGTGGATGGTCAATAGAGGAGACATTGCCAATCTCACAGCTGGAACTGCCATACAACTTGCATCATATAAGGATTGCCTTCGCAAGATGATGTGTCCCAATCCAACACTTTCGTGTCATTTAATGACTACAAAGTCAACGCCAAACGAACGCTGTAATTCTTGTTGTGCAATTCGAGAACATTTAAAAATCATGCTTGATAACAATCAAGTGACAGACATGCAGTATGAAAAATGGATTGGCACAGACCGCTTCACGATAGCTACTCAACTTTTATCTTCTGATAATTTTCTAGATGAGTTATGCGACGCTTTGGACCTTTTGATACCTCATGCTTACATTGCAGAGAAACAGGCGCTTTATTTTAGGTCAAATTCTCGTACAATGTGATTTCACAGAAAAATATAGTTTTGTTGTTTTATCGGTTTTTTACTACAGGGACGGTAGTGAAGTAAATCACGGCAGAATTGTTATGATTTCTGACGACTTGCAGCATGACACAGTCACCTTCTATGCATTCAAAAAGATACTACACAAGCATCTTTTAGAAAAATCAATAGTTGGATCTAAAATTATATTCACAACCGACAGGGCTTTCCAACATTTCAAAAACAGATTCAACTTTGTGAAAGAGACACTTACTGAAGACGATATAGTCTATATCGTCTATAATTATCGCTAGATAATTTTTTTGCAACCCCGGTTTGCGTCTACAGTCACCATTTGCTGGAACTAAAACGTTTCACAGCTTTATTCCAACAACCAGTGACCTTCTTGTGAAAAGGACCAGTGCTAGCATATATTCCCGTTGTAAAGTTGCAAAAATTGCAAAATAAACTAGTTCTTGCGTTGTTACAATGTTGTTTCATCATGTTATAATTATTATCACAGCAACTATACAAGACATGTTGTTTCGCTCACACCAACCGATCTAAGCTAGCGCCAGATATCACGACCATTGTGACGCGTATGTACATTAATCAATCTAACTCGTAAAGTAATAGAGATCCCATTTTGAAATTTCTAGAGTATTTTGAGTATACTTTAAGCCATATTTCGAGGAAAAAGAATTGAAAAAAAAATTGGTTGAAGGGACTGAAATTCAAGTTTGAAATGTTTACTTCCGGTTTTGGACATGAAAAAAATTTTTTTTTTCAAATTTCATTTTATTGTTGAAAAGAACTGTATTTTTCCAATAATGTATTGCTATATTAAATATTTTATTGTGAATTTGTTAAATTCGAAAAACAACTTTCAAAAAATTGATATTACAATTACGACAATTCTTTAGAAACCCATTTCTTGCGAAATATACATTGTACATAGAAAGTATTTTGTGTTCACATTCATACGTACTGGAAGTATAAATGAGCCGAATATGATCGATTTTCAGAACCTCACTTTTTTTTCTGCCCGCTTCACGTGAAATGCCCCATAATGTACTTTGCATGAATGATATCAGTTTCCATGCTACGCCTCTTACTCGCAATCCCACAGCTTATGTTATAGATCAGTGTTCCCAATCTTTTTCAATCTGCGGCGCAGTTACAAGTTTAGAAATTTGTAACGGCGCCCTGCCCTAGCTAAGTTAGGTTAGGTTACTTAGAGGGAGATAGGAAAAAATTAAAACATCCACAAAATGAATAAAAGTTTATTTATTATAAAATAATTGAAACAGAAAACAGAAAAATAAGTTTTTCTTCTTAAAAACAAAAATAAAATACGGTATTTTACTCTGTCAAATCAATGTGACGGGTGAGCTTGGTGATCTCCGCACAGTTTTTCAAAGCGGGGAATAAGACTTGACACTGCTACTCTCATTTCTTGCTCCACATTAATTCTTGAGCGATATTTATTTTTTATTACAGCTACAGCTGAAAATCCAGATTCACATAAACATGATGTTGCAAACGGAATGAAAACTCTCAAAGCTTTTGGAGTTAAATTTGGATATTCATTTTGAATCGATAACCAAAATTCCACCAAATCGGAATTAGTGAATCTAGTTCTAAGGCTGTTGTCGCAAGAGAGTTCAATGAGACTCTCTTCATCTTGTGATGTGAATCCTGGTGGATCTTGAGCACGGAAAGGATTTTGGATCCATGCAAATTTTTCAACATCATCATCTGCAAAGTACTTCGAAAACCATTCGGTGAGCTTCGCTAGGTGTTCCGTGAAAATGACCATCAGGTCTTGTGAGACCAGTTTTTTAGATGCCGCATATATATATATAATTGCGGGAAGCAATCTTGACCGCTGTCTTCATTCATTTTTTTTATCCACAACCGCACTTTCTTTCTAAACGACGCAAACCTCTCCGATAGTTTTAGAATGTGCGTGTGGTTTCCTTGCAGAGACAGATTCATATTATTTAGTTTCTCAAATATATCGCACAAATATGCTAAGTTTAGCAAAAAATCTGGTTCGGTAAAATATTTGGCGCTTTCATGACGTTCTTGCTGTAAAAAAATGCCAATTTCTTCGTGTAATTCAAATACACGAAATGAGACATTTCCACGTGAAGGCCATCGTGAATTGCAGTAATACAGCAGTGCCGTATGTTCAGCCCCCATATCAATGCATAGTTTTTTGAAAAGTCTGGCCTTTAGAGGCCTAGTTTTTATGTAGTTTACTGCACCAATTATACATTCCAGTACTTGATTCAGTTCAAAGCTCATTGATTTTGATGCAAGAGCTTCCCTATGGATAATGCAATGGGTCCACATAGCATTCGGTGCTTTATTACGAATAAGCGCTTGTAATCCCCCATACCTGCCAGACATGGATCGAGCACCATCAGTACATACACCGATACACGTTTTCCAATCCAAACCATTTTCTGCAATAAACTTGTCAACAATCTCAAACAGGTCTTGGGCCTTCGCACTTTCGGTAATACTTTTGCTGAATAAAAGGTCTTCGACAATAATATTGTCAGTCAGAAAGCGTACATAGCAAATAAGATGTGCATCATTATTACTGTCAGTAGCCTTATCAAGTTGCAAACCAAAATCTTTGCTTTTCATTTTTTCTATTAATTGGTGATTGAGATCCTCAGCTATGTCATGGATTCTTCGAATGATCGTATTATTAGATAAGGGTACCTTGGAAATTAATTTTCCAGCCGATTCTACCATCATAATATTCACCATGTTGAGAGCAGCCGGTAGAATAAGCTCTTCTGCAATAGTATGAGGTTTTTTACATTTTGCCACCCTGTATGCCACCTTGTATGATGCTAAAAGTGCGTTGTTAGGTACTGAAGCTTGCCGAGTGAATACATTTTTCGTTTCATTTAAATTTTGTAATTTCCGGTGAAAAAAATCACGCGATTTTACAGCCATAGTTGGATGAATTGTCTCGAGATGTCGCTTTAACTTACTTGGAAGCATACTTTCGGATGACAGTATTTTCAAACAAAGCACGCACTGCGGCTTTTCTTCATTGTTTACTTCTAGTGAAGTAAAACCAAAGTCCAAATAGCTATCATAGTATTTACGATATTTCCGCTTCTTTGCTTCCCCGCCGCCACTAGTAAATGCTTTATCACTATCATTTGAATTTCTGACTTGTTTATTTAACAGAAATTTGTCCATTTTGCATGAATGTTTGACGAACATAAATCAAAACAAAACACGATGACACGTGCGGTGCGGCACGCGACTCGCTGCGCATTGCGATCGCGAGCAAGCTAGCGCGGGTGGGTCAAGACGTGGGAGGGGTAGGGTATCAACGCCTGAGCGACGGCCACGCGACGCGCGCGACGATGGTAGGTACCTACCGTCGTTGTAAATTTAAAATCACGGTCGAAAAAGAGTGACACGACGCTATATTATTTACGGATGCTAGCGCTCAAATAGGTACCCGCGAATATTTGTGGTTTCGGATAATGATAGAACTCACGGCGCCCCTCCTTATTTTCTACGGCGCACCAGGGCGCCGCGGCTCACACTTTGGGAACCCCTGTTATAGTTAGATGTGCAAGCCACAACCACCTGTCATTTTACCTACATTCTTTAAATCGCCTAGACAAACACATGCCTTAATACATTTCAATTTTACATAATGAAGTTGATATACTAGGTACACACCTTTCGGTTCACCAGTCAGGTACTTGCCCGCATTGAAAATGCCTTTCCAAAAATTTTTTTTCTTCTCAATGAATGAACAAAAAATTGTATAAATATTTGTAGCTTACAGCAACAAACTTTTTAAAGCTTTTATCTACACTTTCAAAAATGTAAGGGTTAATAATATGTCGTGTGAGGCTGATGCGTGCCAGGCTATGATAACCGTACTTAGTAATAATAATTTCAATATTAATAATAATAATTTAATTTTCCGCAGACTTACGAAAGAGTATAGGATACTGTCATAAAAAAGAACTCCACAACATGACTTTATGAATAAACATCAGGACAACAACATGAAAATAATTGAAATATCACTATATGTCGTACACAGCATTTGATCACAGTTTCCGTACTTAAGTTTAAAGTCAACTTCATTTGAAATAGTCATTTATTGAATACAAAGCTCCCTGCAACTGTAGTTCATTTATTTTTAGTTTGAAGATATATTTGAAATATTACGCACATCAAAAGGTATTCATTATATAGTTTCAAAGCGAGAGAACGAGGAACTTGTAGGTTATTGGAAGAACGAGTTGTTGTATGAGAACTGTTTTTCTTTATGAACAATAAACTCTGCAGAATATATATGATTGGAAGGGTTAATATGTTGTTCTTGAAATAAGGTCTACAAGATTATCTACTAGGAATACAATACAGGGAACGAATTATCCGTTGTTGCATTTTGAATAATCTGATGCTATTTGTACTATTACCCCAACATAAAACACCGTAGTATAATGCTGACTGAACGTATGCGTTGTAGTGAAGTCTCAAAGCACTGTAATCCACACGAACCGTAGGAGATTTAATGACGAAGCATTTGGAGGCCGTGGAGGTGCACAAAAAATGAATATGGTGCTCCCAAGATAGACTATCAGCCACAACGACACCCAGAAATTTGGCTGGAGGTGACGTCCGAATAAAACCAGCTCATCCACGAATTAGTGGACCAGAGTTTGATACTACTCCTTTTGGAGTGAACTGTATTATCTATTTTGGAGGTGGAGATCGTGGAGGACCAGTCCATTCTCTTTCGATCAAAACAACATACGTTCAAAACTAGCGTTTCTACTTTTCGCCAGTTCATGTAGAGTATCTGCTCAAACCGGAACACTGTGACTCGGCTGTTCCAGGTAGTTCACTAGGTCATTAATAAATATTGAAAATGATATTGGTTCCAAGGTACTGCCCTGTGGAACACCAGATTTTACACTTCTGGGATCGGATATGATTTTTTTTCATTTGAATACAGACATACTCTTTGTGATCTATCAGCAAGATAGGATTTAATCCCATTTAGGGGGTTTCCCGGAACTCCATAATACTCCAACTTATAAAACAGAGCATCATAATAAATTGTGTCAAATGCATGACTCAAGTCGAAAAAAATTGCCATACACGTATCTTTTCGCTCAAACGAGTCAATAAAGCTGTCACAAAAAGAAATAATTGCATCTTGTGTACTCTTACCCTTGCGGAAGCCGAATTGTCTCTCCTATAATATACCAAAAATATCTAGAAAGGACAAAAACGCGAAAGAAACGTTTTCTCATAAATCTTAATGGAGATTGGAGACAATATGTTCATTGCACTTTTCAATGATTGCTGTAACGAGTGCTAATTTCAGTTCAGATGGAAAGTAGCCATGAACAAAAGACAGATTTATCAAATAGGTAAGAAGAGCCAATGAAAACTCACATATTAATAGGAGAGCTGGCACCAATTTTTGGGTAGTTATTGGAGGCAAGCTGAGAACTGGTTACATACCTCTCCTGTTATACCCCAATACAGAATTGCAGACCTAGCTGTTGAGTAGCGGGGCTAAATCAACCCCTAAATTTTTAGGGGTTGGCAGCTGGAAAGTCCCACAAAAATTATCTATTTTTTTAGAAATATTATCTTTTAGTTATAAATAATACTCCATTAAAATTTCAAGCTGCCTCAAATACATTTTTCACAAAATATTTTTGCACGCGTCTGGCAATGTTAAAACCCCGATTAAATCGTCTGGCTCATTTTTTTTCGTATTCATTAATTTTCATATACACTTGATTTAGCGCCTTTACTCACTGGTGGGTACTGTGCTGGTGGTGGTGTACTAGCTGGCTAGGTTTGCAATTCTGTATTGCAAAAATTGGTGCCAGCTCTTGGACTATATGTGTTTAATCAAGGTGCACGGAAATTCATTTGCACAAGCTGACTTTTTATTAGAAACAGATAGTAGAATACTATTCACTTCTTGCATTCTGTCTCGGTGCTTAGTGCTTGCTCAAGTTGTTCTCTATACTGTTGTATACCTGAAAAGTTGTGGCAGAGAACTCTGGAGGCGATAACAGAAAACGCTCAGAGGGTATTTGGAAAAGGCAAGGCAAAGAGGGTAAGAACATGGTTTGACGATGAGTGCCAGATTCTCCTAGAAGCAAGACGAAAAGCAAGGAAGTTAATGTTACAACTCCAAACGGACGAAAGCAAAGAAGAATATGCGAGGTGCCGAAAAGAGACAAGAAAATAAGATCAAAGAAAAAAGAGTACGAACGTAAGAAGTATGAATCGATGGAATGAGATCGCCCAAAACCAGGCCCCAGAGAAGTCTACAAGGCAATATCCTTTGAGAAGAAAGGTTCCAAGACCAGATCCGTCTCGACACTTAGGAATGACCAAGGTCATATGATACTCAAAGAGGAAGAACTGACTGAAGAGTGGAGAAGATACTTCAAAGTGCTTCTAAACATAAAGTAGAAAACGTGCATAAAGAGGAGACCTACATCACAGCAGAACTACCAGTGGAAGAACCCTCCTTTCAAGAAACGATAAAAGCGCTGAATAAGCTAAAGAACTCCAAGGTGCCTGGCTCGGATGGGGTACCTGCGGAGCTACTAAAATATGGCTACTAAAATATATGCACTCCATCACCAATTGCACAAACTAATAACTCTTATATGACGACAAGAAGAAATACCTACAGGAAGAAAAGAAAGCATTATCCTGTCCATTCATAAAAAGGGAGATGAATCTGAGTGCAATAATTAGAGAGGAATCTCTCTAATAAACACCGCATACAAAACACTCTCAAACATCCTGTTACACAGACTAACCCCTTATGCAGGAAACCTCCTAGGCGAATATCAAGCCGGCTTCAGAACAAACAGGTCAACTATAGATCAACTTTTCACACTAAGGCAAATTCTTGAAAAGACATGGGAATATAATAGAACAGTGCACAACCTCTTCATAGATTTTCGACAGGCCTATGATGGCATAGAGATAAACCGGGTATGGAACGCAATGGCGAAATTCTCAATTCCAAAAAAACTCATCCAGATGACCAAGATCTGTATGGAGGGAGGATTATCTAAAGTGCGGCTAAACAATAACCTATCCAACAGCTTCAAAATGGATTCCAGACTAAAACAAGGCGAATGACTATCGCCACTATTGTTCAACCTGGTCCTAGAGAAAGCCGTGAGAGCAGCCGAGATAAAAACTAAATTACTAACAGCGAAACGTCCCAAGTTTTTACTTTCAGCATACGCAGATGTTATCGACCTCATCGGGGACTCAACAATCGTTACATCGGTTGTAACGGTAAAGGACATCAAGAAATCGAGAGAAAAACAAGTGAAGTAGGACTAAAGGTCAACGAAGAGAATACGAAGTACATATGCATAAATAGAACGGCACGAAGAGATAGATTGGGACGAAACATAGCAGTGAACAACTTCAATTTCGAAAGAATAGAACGCTTAAAGTAACTTGGCGCCACAATTACAGCCGACAACAACGTTACTGAGGAAATCAAAGGAAGAAACCAGTCTGCAAACCGCTGTCTCTTCGCATTCAATAGCCTTATGAAGTCTAAAAATCTAACAAGGACCTCAAAAATCAAAGTGTATAAAACCATCGTCAGGCCCATCATAACTTATGGAAGCGAAACGTGAACAATGGCCAAAGCAAATGAAGATAAACTCAGATGCTTCGAGCGTCCTGGAGAAAGATATTTGGACTCCACCATGATCCGACGACAAACCGATATCGCATTAAAACTAACACAGAGGTCCAAGAGCTGTACAACGGTAGCGACATTGTGCAAGAGATCAAATCCCAGCGATTAAGGTGGGCAGGACACGTGCAAAGGATGAATGACGACAGACTGGTGAAACTGGCATGGGAAGAGACCCCGACAGGCAAAAGACCACTCGGACGCCCCAGAATGCGTTGAAGGGACAACATAAGATCAGACCTCCGAAAAATGAGCATCCCTTTTGATTACAGGTTGATGGAAGACAGGGTCTTCTGGAAAAAGGTTGTACAGTCAGCCAAGACCCACCCACACAGGGTTGTAGCGCTATACGATGATGATATTCACTTCTTCCTGTTCAAATTCGGACTGATACATTGAGTCATAATCCCTAACAAATGATATAGTTTTTGTTCCGATACATCAACCTGATTTGATGATATTTCAAACGGCCTTCCATTTGTTATTGGAATTCAAAATCAGATTAGCCTGATAATATTTTTTTTGCAGTTACTACATTTAATTGTTGGCGTTTCTGAATAACACATATCGGCTTCACATTGCTGCAAAAATGCTTCAACCAAAATTTCCTCAGTTAACCAGGGATTTTTATTTAACCCATTCCGACGTTTCAATGATTTCATAAAAAATGCCATCTCGAAATAACTTCTGAATACCTCAAAAAATACAAACAATTTACGTTCAATATTCACTTCGTTGTTCAAACATGCCCAATTTTAGTTCGAAAAGGGGTCCCTGAAATAGTTCACATTACTACATGAACATGAGAGCTTACAATAAAAAATTTCCGTCTCAACACTTGGTAGAACATTGCCGAAATGGTTTTTTATAATATAGGAATTCACTTGAGTGAATTCCACAAATAAATTTCATTGAAGTTTCAAAAATTAGGTTGTTAGAGAAATTTTGGAAAGCTTAGATTCCACGTTAATTTTATATACAAACTTATTTCATCGTGGACGTGATATTATTGATAATAGTTTATTTGTAGTATAGTTATTTGGGCTATTTGAATCATCTATTTGATAGTTTGATGTTTCCGACGTTTCGGTATGTCGTCTTCAAGTTTGCGGCCCTGATGAGGACAGGATTGGTTCTGAGAAGAACTTAGTTTTGTCAAACTTTTGGAACTCGGTTATTTCGTGGTAGGAGATGAGGATTCGATCATTCGACCTAGGTTTTAGGTTACAAGTCCGCTATTTTAAGAACTCGGCTACCAAAACGAGTAATTAGGTAGTATATAGTCAGACTTATATAAACTATCGGTAGATACGTAGAAGATGATGTGCAGTGTCTCGAATTTTGTGTGCGTGGTCAGATGTGCATTAGCTGGGTTGAATGAGGTTAGGTTAGTTTGAGTTGGTCGATGTTGTGTTACTATCTCGAGCCGCGTTTCGATTTTTCAAGATTTCTAGGGATGATAATACTGATATGATTGTGGGTAATAGCGATGGAGGCGGCTTCCGCCAGCTTTCTCCTTCTGCATTTTTCTTCTTTCACAATTATGGATTCCTATTTTCAGAAGACTTTGGTATCTCCAATGTAGGATATTCCGCATTTGCGTGGTATTGCATATATGTAATCTTTGGTTAGCTGGGTTTAGTTATCAGGTTCCACTGTAGTGAGATTTCCTCTGATAGAACCTTGAGCCTCAAAGGCCTTTCTTATATTTATTACTAATCCTGCTTATCCTTTCTGAAAAAATTGTATGTAAGGTATGAGGAAGGTTTTCGTTGCGGTCTCTTGTTGTTGTGTTTGAGGCTCAATCTGACTCGTTTCGATCTTCTAGACTAGATAATATCTTGGTTGCTCTGTCATATGGGCAATTGGCTACATCTAATTTTCTGTTAAGATGATTATTAGATTGGAAGTGGAGATATTGTCCCGTGATTTTTGGTTTTCTGTAGACGGTGGTTGTGGGAGTGCTATACAAGTAGATCCAGGAAATGTTGTTAATTTTTTTCCTTGTTTGATTTCACTTTCATCTAACTCGATACAAATACACAAACACTACACGTTTGACACTGACACTGTTGAATTGGTGTATTTTGCTTCTATGGTATTAATTAATCTGAGAAATTTTGTAATTGAAGTGCCAGACGGAATAAGAACCGTCATAATTCCTCATCATTATTTCGTTAGGAAATATAATATGACATTTTTAACAGAAACCAAAATATAATGCATGCATTATGTATTAGTCGTAGATAAAAACATAAAAATCCATCATGTCATTTAAACTATGGCCTTGTCCGTCATGACAAATTTGTCATCACAAATATAATTTCATTCATAATATGAATATCGTTACCATTTTTTTACCAAGTGTTATAATTAACATTTATTGTTTCAAGAAATAGTTCGTGATGCCTTGTACTATTGATTGTAGAAAAACTATCAAAGCTGTCAGTCATGTTATTTTTGATATGGATGGTACCCTCATTGGTAAGCTATTCTTTCACATAGATACATTAGTACATGGAATCTTTAAATAAATATTGACATAAATTTATCAATATTAGTTAATACTACAAGCATTGTGAAATCTAATTTGTAGTGTTAGGATGACTGCTAAATCGACAACACATTTATCGAGATATTGTAATATAATTTATGAATTCCTTATATATTTATAAATTATAAAATATATTTGAGCCAGTATTTTAATTTTCTAGACACAGAAAAATTATATGAGCAAGGCTATCAAAATATTCTAATGAACTTCCAGAAAGAAATGTCACGAGAGTTCAGAATGACAGTTATGGGTATGAATCAAGATAGAGCAGATGAGCTTTTCATAAAAACTTTCAGCTTACCCATTACTCCGCAGAAATTTAGAGAATTATTCAATAAAGAAATGGATTCTATTCTTGATAAGAATGATTTCATGCCAGGTACTTATTCAGTTCATAAATATTAGGAAAATATTTCGAAATAGTTCATTATAATTTGATTGATATAAGTATAACTACAAAAGCGCTGTATAAGTGTATTCAAATATATACCTAAGTATATGTTATTTCAGCTGCGCATTAAAGCGTAACTTAATCTATATGATAAATACTGGAATTTATTCGAAAATTCGATATCAATCGATCAAACATCCTAGGCAAGGTGCTACATGTATCTGGCTGACAATACAACACGCATAAAGAATTAATGTAAAGAAGATAGGCATGATCACTAAATCTGTTTAGTTCGTTCAAGTAGTTATCCAAGGTACTCTTAGTCTCCATCAAGTATAGTGATCACCAAGATTCTTCCAAATACTTTGTCCCTCGAAAATGAGTCTTGGCTGCAGGGTCTACAACTATAGCGACATCTATGGTCAATCACGCCACCAGAAAACAAAAGAAACAGACTAGTATGTCAAATATACTAAATTTGATGTTTATTATCATTTCATTGAGTCGGCGACGCTTCTTTCTTAATAATAATTAACAGCTCCAAGGCATCCCAGCCTCTCAGTTGACATGCTTCATACTTTGCAGCCGGTACACTTCTTCAGAAGACTAGAATAACTGGTTATTATGATCTTTGAAATTCAGTTCCTGAAGTGTGTAGTAAAGAAAGGGATGGACGTAATAAATATAACAGTCTCTTAAAAAAGCATACTTACGTCTGTAAAAGAACATACAAAAAATATTTCTAGAACTATAAAATGTTGAAATAAAAAAGTAACTTTCTAAATAAGACTTACATAAACATAGAAACACTTAGCGATTTGTTTTAGATGTCAACGCAGACTGATACTTCACTATATGTGTGTGGTTTGCACATTTTTAATCTCGATTATGTAGTGATGGAATTCATAATGCAACTTTATAAAAAAGTTGGATAAATGCTTATGTATTTAAGATGTTATAAATTTCGTTAGAGCCGTGTATTTCACGTTAGTAATCTATGGCTTCTTATACCATAGAGTCATATTCGAATATTTTTCAATAGGTTAGAAATAATGTTCGGCACTGTTCTTTTGTTGATTGTATGATATTGGCTGTGGGCCATTTCAACCTCAAAGTATGAAAAATAAAACTTACGAAACCTGTTAATGTAATACTCCTCTTCTCGATTTTAAAAATATTAGAGGGAAAAATTGTGAGGAACATTTTTTTTTCTTTTGAAGCATTGAGATCTGGGTCAGATTCAAGCAGAATGTTTGGTGAATTACAAATTTTCTGAATTGAAATTCGTGTTGACAAAATGCTCATAGTTTCTCACTTACAAAAGAGTTTTCGTATGTAATAGTGAACGTCATTTTAGGTGTATCTGATTCTTAACTACGGTCAAACAGCTGCCTAAGGAGATGTTAAGATATTAATAATAATAACAATAATAACTTCTTTATTCTCACCAGGTATACAATTACAGAAAATAATAACAATGTTGAATACATAACTAAATAGGCAATTGAAACGAAAAAGATATAAAAAAGAGCTCAATCTAATCTGAAAAAATAGTAACTTATAACTACATTATAGCATTCAATGAAATACTACGAAGAACTCAATCTAAATAAATTGATTTTAGTCAATTTTCTCTGTTTATATAACTCCTGAGAACAAATTCTATGAAGTCAAAGTGAATGTCACAATTATTGGCAACTCTATTGAATGTAGACTCCATAAACCAAATGGGGGATTGTATTAGGGAGTTGATCCTCGGAGTCTTTTGGTGTAATAATTCTGTATTATCAGAATTTTGCCTAGGAACACGAAATTTCAAAGCGGACAAGAGAGGAGGACAATCAATACTATTGTGCAGTAATTTGTACAAAAATTGGAGTGATAAAGTTTCTCTCCTGCTCTGCAAAGAGATTTAACTAAATCGACTTAATAATTCGTTATGATTGACTCCTTTCTGCGCATAAGCTCTATTCAAACTATGAATTTCGAGAATCTTCTCTGAATAGCCTCAAGATGGCGTAGATGGCAAGTGTAAATGCCAGATCATGCTGCCATACTCCAACTTGCTACGGATTGGGGTATTAAATAGTCCTATGAATGTTGAGGAATTATTAAAATATTTGCCATTACGTATAACGAATCCATATATTTTCGCGGCAGATGAAATAAGTCGGGTGATGTGTGGGACAAAGGAATGTTTCTGGTCGAAGACTACACCAAGATCTCTCACCTTATCAGAACCAGAAAGAACCTGACCACCGACGCTGTAATTACAGTCAATTCGGTCACATTTCCTTGTGAAAGAAACATTACACTTTGAAAGATTCAAACGCAAATAATTGTCCTCACAACAATTGTGAGGAGTTGAAGTTGAACACAGTTGTCCTGTCATATAACTTCATGATATAGTTTCAAATCGTCTGCGAACATCACATGTGGAGAGTGAATATTATCCATCAGATAATTTACGAACAGAATAAATAACAGTAGTCCAAGATTAGACCCTTGAGGTATTCCAGTGGTAGGTATGAACTAAGACTGTAAACCCTCCAGCTGTACGAATTGACGTCGGTCAACTAGGTAAGAATGAAAAAGGTTGTTGAGACTATCAGAGAATCCAAATTTGTTGCGTAATTTCTGTACCAGGAGCGCATGAGCAACTTTATCAAATGCTTTCTGAAAATCTGTGTAAACCACATCAACTTGACCAGTGGAGTCTAGTACTTCAGAAACGTATTGTGAAAACAGCATTAGATTGCTTGAACAAAATCTCATTTACATGAATCCATGTTGCTCAATCTTGATGCTATTTCTGACGACCGGATGTAAAGCATTATAGACCACAATTTCAAAAGGTTTGGAAAAGTTTGATGAGAGGGATATTGGCCTGTAGTTGTTTACAACAGAAGGATCACCTTTTTTCAAGACAGGTACTATCTTGGCCGATTTCCATAGTTTAGGAAAAGTGGCTTTGCTTATTATGAGATTAAATATATGTGTTACTGGATCCGAAAGTGCATAAATACAATCTTTCACAATAAAACTTACCAGACGTAAGTTTATTAGAGAGTTTCTTGGCGGCAATAATGATTTGATTCCGTGTGTTTAATATATCTATGATTATATTTTTATATTATTTTATCAGAAGTATTGAGTTTCTGATTTTCTATCATTTATTTTTAGCCTTGAGAGAGCCAATAAATTTTGCCAAACTATAGGATAATTCAAACACTTGAATTTGATGTACACTTTCATTGTAATAACATAACATGACGCTTTCCGTCGGTATAACCGACTAAATCAGACGTTAACAGCATGTGATTTAGCAACAATTCTTACGTATTCTTTCTTTACTTGCTGAAAAAAGTCAGCAATGTTGAATTATTCAAATCCAACTGCACACTAAGCAAATCTCAGAATTTTTGTGTCTATTGATTTCTACTATTTCGCATAAATCTGATTTTCTACTTTTATGATTTGAATCGATTAATTGATTTTTAAAATTTGAATCGAAAGTATGATTTTCTTTCAATAAATGGTTTCAATAATTAGAATTGAGTAAGTAATCACATAATATTGTAATTTACATATGATCTACTACCGAAATTTCTACTTATTTCGACTATATATGTACCTGAACATGTTCCACGATTTAACTGATGAACGCTTGATCTATTGTCTTTTTGAATTTCAGTTTTATTTTTTTTTGATATGTTCAGAAATATTATTTGCTTGTTCTGCCATTTTACCAAACTCTGGCATTATGGTTAGTTTGTCCTCCTCAATCAAGAATTCATTTCCATATATATATATATATATATATATATATATATATATATATATATATATATATATATATATATATATATATATATATATATATATATATATATATATATATATATATATATATATATATATATATATATATATATATTTATAGTGTGAAAAAAATTTCAATCGGTCTGAAAAAAGGCCAAAGTCATTTAGTATTTAATTATGTGAACTAATATTATCAATATGAAAATGGTTATCGTGTGTCAATTATTGCTTTCAATTCAATGCATTAAAATATCAATTTCTGTTTTTTCGAATCATTTGTATTATAAAATTCTGATAAATAATAATTTCAGGAGCAAAAAAACTAGTCGAACATCTCCACAAACACAGAATACCTATAGCGGTGGCTACATCTTCCGGAGAACAAAGTTACAACCTTAAAACACAAAATCACAAAGAATTTTTCAAACTCTTCAATCACGTTGTCCTAGGCAGCAGCGATGCGGAGGTAAAAAATGGAAAACCTGCACCCGATATTTTTTTGGTATGCGCATCGCGATTTTTGGACAAGCCAAAACCGGAAAAGTGCCTGGTCTTCGAAGATTCCCCTAACGGCGTGAAAGGAGGAATTGCAGCAGGAATGCAGGTGGTTATGGTACCGGATCCCATGTTGGATCGTTCTCAAACAGAAGAGGCTACGATTGTACTCAAATCTTTGAAAGACTTCAAGCCAGAGATGTTCGGATTACCTCCTTTCAAATAAATTATCAATATTGAATTTAATGAAAAGCTTTAAAAACATATTTGTTCTTTTTATATAGTACATGACTTAGTGATACATTGCGACTACAGATTTGATACAAAACTAGCTAATTGATAAATTTGGCTGTCAGCAACAGGTAAATTAGATACTTGTTAAAAATTACAAAATATTATATCTCTTTACAAGTAACAGAATAATCATAAAATATTTCTCTCAAAATATAAGAAAACATATTTTTGATAGACAATGAAAATCTCATTGCTAAATATAACAAAAAGATGCATATTCTCACACATAAATGTATTGAAATATTCTGCAATTTGCATTGATGATAAGCACTATGTACATACATTGCCATACATTGTGCTTATCATCAATGCAATTATAATCATTCAAATGTAATAGGTAGTTTTGGTGAAAAGAGATATTTTATTACTTTGTCCTTTTGCTCTATCGTAATCTTGAAACTTATTTCACAATTGGTAATCCTAAAATACTACAATATGTAGATAATATCGCATCGCATAGATTCCATAACTGGATCGAGTTTTTCTCAGAAATAGCTTTCGAAGAAATATGAAATTGAAATTAAAACTAAAACTTTCGAAATTGAAAATTTTATTTCTCCACACTTCGATAAGAAGTGCGGGGTAGATTTTTCAAAACTTTGAAATCAATTGTTTGGAGTACTGATGACAAAACAGTAGATATTATATATCGTACTTCCCTGTAAAATGTGGGTGATCACACCGGCTAGCTCTAAAATTTGGGAGACATATATAAATTCACCTGATTTATGTACAATATAGATAGTGAAACTAGATAATTCTATTTAAAATTTCTATTCAAGATATTTTGATTCAAAATAACAAACAAATTTAGATGGAATATCTCTTAGCCTTAATCCAGTTATTCCTTTTTCTTGATCGGCAAACCCGTAAAATTGATCGGTCCAACGTATAATGAAATCCAATTGTTGGACAGCCACTCGAAATTTGGTGGAACCTCAACTTTGAACTCCAGGGGATATGGTGAAGCTCTAAGTTGAAACTCCAGGGGATATGGGCTTACAAGCGCACTCAAAATTTATAAAGATGAAAGATATTATATTGAAGAACTGGAAAAAACTTATATATTAGTCACAATATTCACTATCGAAATCCAATATCGGAATGAATTTATTTATAACCGGAATATACTGCGTATTTAGATCGGTGCATTTCGAACTACGATTATTTCATGCGACGCGGTCTCAACAATTATCTCTTGAACCAGTGTAAGGTATTTTTGCACTTCATAATTATTTATTTCAAAAAAAGATATTATTTATTTTAAACATTGATATAGCTACAATTTCTACTCGTGTGTCAACCAGATCTACTAAAATCTTCAATCTTTACTGCATTTATAAAGTGTGGAAACTACGTATAGAATAACAGTTTCAGACATTGAAAAAAACACTGAGACAAGTCAAATTTCAAAGACAAATGTAATTTACTCAGATACAAAGTCATATATACACTAGGGTGGAGCACGAATGCATGGCGAAATTTTTTTTTTGAATTTTTGATTTCTAAATGGGGGGCATTTATGCCTTATGTAAAAACATGAACATATGCCAATTTTAGTAATTATTGAAAATTTCTTTTTACCTCCGAATCGCCTCTAAAATTTCGAAATTCTTGAAAAAACTGACTTCTTTGTTCAAATCTATATTTAAAGGAAATTACGGAAAAATGGATGTGGAATAATACACAAAGCAATAATCAGACAAGTAAGTATGTAATAAATGCAAAAAGAAGTAAATGTAACATATAAAAGAAATGCTAGGAACGCCTTTTAATTTGGTTTAAAATGACATTTTGTATCAAATTTTGGCATTTGGGCTCTTGACTCTAATTTTGCCTTCATGGCACCTAGTCGCGATTTTTTCGTACACTGAGACATAGCAGCTTCTGTTGTGATCTTCACGGCTCGCTCTACAGGCTGGGTATGGCACGGAAGACGCAAAAATGATAGCTGGCCCTCGCCACCAGACTGAACAATACAGGAAATTTCTTCTGTCGACAAGTTTTTAAAAATTGGAGGTTCAGTTATCTCGTTTTGCCAATTTATCATCTCGATATAATTCGATGCATCAAAATTAATTTTTGGTACAGCAAAAAGCCTTGGAGCTTGTACCGCACTACTACGAGCCTTCAAAATACGCATTTAATAAATGGCGGGAACCATCTTTACAAGAAGGTTTACTCTTAATTGCGAACCAGGAAGGCGCATATACTTTAACAATAAATGTAGTTAAAGTAACCAAGGCAGATGTTGGGTTTTCGGTAGCGACGTAAAGGCGCAAAAGTCTATTTGCACGCGTAAGCCAGCGCATCAGACAATTTTCCTGGAGATTTGTGTCCTTAAACGTCAGAAAAAGTGCCTGTAATAATTGCTGAAACAATTCTATGCAAGTACTTCTGGTCTGTACTTAGATCGTTGGGCATTTCAAGTAGCATATCTCCCAATTATTTTATATTTTATCACCGGGAGTTCTTCACAATTTTCTGATGCTTTGCCTAACGGACCATTGTAAGACTTGGGCCCTGAAGTTGAACCATCAAGATGAAAAAATAAATGACGTAAAGGTAACTCATTCATGTGCAGTGAAGAAATTATGCACTGAAGTGGTTTATTAAGCTGTTTTTCGAGCAGTTCTGATTTATTAGATTTTTTTTACTTACAGTAACATCAACTCTGCCAATTATCATTTTACGAACCGTTCTTTGGCCAATTAAAAAAGCTTGTTCACGTTTGGGGACCTTCTTTTGTCTTGGACACGTGCAACAGTTAAAATCTTTGCATTTACAAGCTGATATATCAAAAAGTAACTTTTTATTTTTCATAAAACTTTCTAAAGTTTGCTGGGAATTCGACTTAAGAAGATTTTTGTTAGATTTTCATCGACGTTTTAAGAAGAACACTTAACTTATACAACATTTATTCTAAACTTAACTTATTCAAGATGGAGAGCGTTTGTACTCTGCCTCAGTACTCGATAAAGCAACTGTCTTTTGTTTTGTGCTTTGCCATGAAATGGCACCTCCAGATAATCTGAATACAAAACCGGTATAAGACCGTCTGTCATTTTTATCATTTGCCCAATCCGCATCAGCAAATCCCTGCAAATCGATATCATTCTTAAAATATTTCAATTTCAATTTCTTTGTTTGTTTCAAATATCTCAATATTCTTTTAGCACTTTGCCAATGTACATTAGTATACTTGTTATTGTATTGACTCAAGAAACTAACTGAGAAAGCAATATCTGGACGTGTTAAAATAGCCAAGTACATGAGACCTCCGATCAAGTTCTGATATGGAATATTGGGATCACAAATATTCTCATCAACCTTATTGAAATCTAAACTTGTATCTAAGGGCGTTTTCATCCCTTTACATTCTGTCATTTTAAATTTTGACAGTAGACTATCAATGTAACTTTCTTGATCTAAATATAAACATTTGTTGTCTTGGTCTCTGGTTATTTTTACACCTAAAATTTGTTTAGCATGTCCTAAATCTTTCACCTTAAATTTTGACTTTAAGCAACTTTTCAAATTAACAGACTCATTGATATCATTTGAAAAAACAAAAAATCGTCTACATATAGAGCTATTATGGTAATGGACTCCTTTTTTCTTTTATAGTACAAACATGGCTCATGTTGAGACTTTAAATAATCTAATGACAATAAAATTTCATCTACTCTCATGTACCAAGCTCTAGAAGCTTGCTTCAAGCCATAAATAGCTTTTTTCAATTTGAATACATGGTTTTCAAAACCCTTTTGACAAAACCTTCTGGCTGTCTCATATATACAGTTTCTTCAAGAAAACCATTGAGAAAAGCAGTAGTTACATCTAAGTGAGTAATATCTAAATCTAATTTAACTGATAAACTCAGAAGGAGTTTCAACGTAGAGTGTCTCACTACAGGAGCAAAAGTTTCTTTATAGTCAACGTTTTCTTTCTGTGTAACCTTTCGCCACTAACCTCGCACGATACACTACACTATTGTCATTTCCACTCTTTAATTTATATACCCACTTGCACTCAACAACAGTTCCTTCTTTCGGTGGTTTCACTAACTCCCACGTATCATTTTCTTCAAAGGAATGCATCTCGTTAAGCATGGCCACTTTCCACTTTTCTGCATCGGGACTTGATAATGCTTCTGGTACAGTTAAAGGAACATCTTCCAAGATTGTCTCTACATAACCTGGTGAACAAAGATATGTGACATGATCAGGATATATTTTGGTTTTAGGCTGTCTAGTTGATCGTCTAACTTGTTCGACATCAAGTGTGACATCTTCAGGGATATAATCAGCATCTGACTGGTCATTTATCTCTGCATCGATTTGATTACTTTCATCAGAGCTTGAATCCCCCACTGAATCTTCATGTTCGAAGAGTTCATTACTGTGTTCTTGGATGATCACTTTAACCTCAGGGTGCCTCTCATCAATAGTCACATCTCTGCTGGTTACTATCTTTCTTGTAGTTGGATCATATAGACGAAAGCCTTTTATGTTTTCAGAATAGCCAACAAATATCATGCTCGTAGCTTTCTTGTCCCACTTTCGACGTTTCTCCTTAGGTATATGGACCATAGCTTTGCTACCAAAAATTCTCAATTTTTCAACATTTGGTTTCCTACTATGCCAAACCTCATAAGGTGTTTTGTTATCCAAACATGATGTTACTGACCTGTTTATCAGAAATACTGCTGTGTTAACAGCTTCTGCCCAAAAAGATTTGTCGAGGCCTGCATCAAACAACAAACATCTACTTTTTTCAATTATAGAACGATTCATTCTTTCACTTAATCCATTTTGTTGTGGCGTGAAGGGATTTGTCTGCTGATGAATAATTCCACAGTATCTCAGGAAATTTTCAAATTCAATACTACAAAATTCACCTCCACCATCAGTTCTCAAAATTTTTAGTTTTTCATTCTTCTGATTTTCCACTAACATTTTGAATTCTTTAAATCGTTGGAAAGCTTCATCTTTGCTTTTTAGGAAGTACACAAAAACCATACGACTGTAATCATCTTCTAAAAGTAGAAAGTACTTACTTTTTCCTAGTGATAACATTTCCATTGGTCCACATAAGTCTGCATGTATTATTTCTAAGAAAGCAGTTGCTCTATGGCCTTTGTTAGAGAATGGTAATTTGGTTTGTTTACCTTCACAGCAAACTTCACAAAATTTCTTCGATACCTTTCCATTAATTTGTAAACCATCTACAGTATCTTTATCATTCATTATTTGTAAGTTTTTGTAATTCATATGTCCAAACCTGCGATGCCAAGTCTCATCATTAACTGCTAGATTTACAGAAGCACTGGGACAACTTTGCAGTGTATCTTTCTCATAGTTCAATTTGAACACATGACCCAAAGAGTCTGCAGTAGCCACTACCTTTCCCAGTTTATTGGTGATGATACAACCATTTTCTGTAAATTCCACTTTATTGCCATTTTTGATAATTTGGCCTACTGACAAAAGATTGGTTGTTATACCTGGGCAATAATAAACATTATCAATCTTAATGCTATGTTCTTCTTTCCCAATAACTGTTTTGATATACACAGTACCATAAATTGAAGTTCTCATTTTCGATTTATTAGCAACTGTTATTTCCTTTACTTTTCCATCTGTTTTGATATTCTGTAACCAATCCTTTCTAGCAGTAAGATGTACACTCGCTCCAGAATCTACATAAATATCACTATCATCGAACTGTCCACTCATGAATATTGCATTAAAAGCATTCATGTCTTCTACAGTTGAAGTTTTAGACTTCGAATTTTTAGGGTTATGTTTTTGTCTGTTTGGGCATTTTGTTACAAAATGACCACGTTCTTTACAACCATAACATATTACGTCATATTTATTTGTTTTGTTTTGGAACTTCTTGTTACCTGTGGTACCCTCTTTTGGATATTTCCGGAAAGTTCCTTTAGCTACGAATGCTCCATTTGACGGTCCGCTACTACTACCATCTGTCTGCATGTCTAGCAGTTTAGTTTTGATAGAATCTGTAGTTATATCCAAACCACTGTTTTCTATAGCCATTATCATTGGAGAAAACTTTTCTGGAAGACCAGCTAAAAGAAGCGATCCTACCCATTCATCATCAATCTTGAAACCTGTTCTTCTTAATTTCTGAGAAGTTTCAATAACCTGATTGATGTACGATTCCATTGAATTGCAGTTGTTTAGACGCAAGTTGATTAGGGTTCTCAATAGTCCTATTTTGCGTGAGAAGCCCGAATCTTCGTAAAGGTTTCTTAATTTATCACATACTTCCTTCACGTTTCTTGTTTCTTTCACGTGAATGTACAAGGAGGGATCAATTGTAAGGATCACTTTTGCCTTGGCTTTGGCCACTAACACTGTGTCCTGTTCTGTTCCGTTTAAACAGTTAGTTAATCCTTCCAATACAGCTACGTTTTCAATTGCGAAACATTTTTCCGCTTCTCGTGGTAAGTTTTTAACATTTGTATAATTCTGGTACTAGTCACTGTTGGAAAAGATGCCGCTTGCCATATGCTCTCGATTTCAGGCACAATTTTATCGGAAATTTCTGAGAATTTGGGCTTTTGTTTGCTCGTTTTCATGCTTTGCCTCGTCCATTCGTAATGTTTCACAACATCTTCGTAGGTAGGTAGAACATTTTTCTTTAACTCAACATTCACCAAATAGTGGGTACTTAGAAGCATTACGAGTTTTTTCCATATTTAACAGAAACAATGTTTTAGGTTATGTTTTAATTGCGCGCGAGCGACAGTTCACCCCGAAAGACAATAGTGCATTGCCCCGCGCGGTTCACGGGCGAATTGTCCGGTTTGCACCCCCCCGCACTCCTTGTTCGTACTTACAGTACCTGCTTTTTATTTTTTATTGTTAAAATACAGTATATTTCCAATTAATTAATATAGTAATACAGAAAGAAAGATCAAGATGTTATAGAAAAAATAAATCACTAACTCCTGCATAAATTCTGAATTTAGTAAAAAAGTTCAATAACCTTTCGGAGGTACTTATATTTATTTTAATCAAATAATATTTTACAGGTATCTGTTTGAGCTTAAAAGGCATAAACTTTTTACTCTTAGAAGTTGGAAATGCGAAAAAAAATTTTGCGCTCCACCCTAATATACACGTTAATATTTGTATGTCCATTCTCATGGACTATACAAACATAGCCCATGAGATATGTATCTCATATTTGGTATAGTCCATTTCTTTCCCCATAATGAAACAACCTGTACACGTTTATGTTTTTAAAAGCCACTCAACAACTTAATTTCAACGAATTTCATGTAATTGTAAATGATCTATTATGAATAATATAAAGGTAAAATTTTTAAATAAAGAATTCGAGGGTCTTTCAATGATGATATATTTTCAAATGAGCTAAATACAGATATAACATTTCTTAGCTAATAATAATTCTTCAATATAGAATATATTCTACTTATATTCCCTTCCCTATAACTATAGGGAAGATAAGGATTCTAACGTTAGATATGAAAAATCTTTGAATCAAATAATACCTTATTTCGCCCATGGATATTACAAATTTTAATGAAGCGTTTCATAATATTTCATAAAAGTGTTGCACATAATTATTGGGAGCATCAATGCCGAATTCAAGACCCCATCCGAATTCACGAAAATATTTTCATTTCTGACAAACTGTTGCAGTATGTGCGCACCATGTACGAGTATATCAAGAAGTAATAAGTAGTCCGACAAATTCACGTTAACATTAGTGTTGAAAGGAAAGGAAAAATCAAGTAAAGAACCGTTTATCTTGATGGCGTTACATTGGAATTAATTTAAATCTGAAAGATATAACCAAAGACTTATGATATTCTAAAATAAGGTCATTATACCCAAGTGGAAAACACTCACTTCCAGTTCATCATTGGTTCAAAGCTACTTAAATTATAATTACCAAAATGATATATGTGAGAAATAGTCTAAAATAAAGTCTAACATAATTAATTCCACAGAATTGCAGTGTTGTTAATGAATGTCTTTAGGCAACTGCGACAAATATATCGACCCAAATATTATCAAAGTAGGTTTGAAAATCATCGAGTGTGCAATAAATAATTTTATGAGATGACAATTTCATAGATATTTAAGCAGTAGGTACCACTCTTCTTATGACTATTTAAGGGGGATGGATCCTTACAATAAACAAGATAGTTATCAAATCCAACTTCACTAGATTTTAGTTTGAAAGCCAAGTTTCAGTGAGAATTATAAATGTCCAACAAGTAATTTGGTATTCATACACCCAAAACGTTCTGATGATGAATCTTGACTTTTTTGGACAAAGAATTCCGTATTTTTGCATTGAAATACCGCCCGTCAATTGAAAAAAAAACGCTTCACTATTACTTCCGATTAAACCGAAGAGTCGAGAAAATGAATAATGCGACTTAACTTCATAACAGCATACTGCTAACATAATTCACGACACATCGATTCATTCGTTAACTCTATATGAAGATGAAATGTCTCAGGGATCATCTAATTCTGGTATTTTTATACTATAAATAAATAAATAAATAATTGTAACTGTTGAAAATGGAACGCGACTGATTTTGAAAAAATTTTAACAAGTTCGATTTGTCGGAATATATATATATATATATATATATATATATATATATATATATATATATATATATATATATATATATATAAGAATACAAATAACATATCAAACAACCTATTAGAAATATCATTTCAAAATTTCAGAAGCCTAAGACTTTCTGAAAGAATATACAACTAAGACAACATAATCAAATTTATTCCTATCACAAATATCATAATCACTATAAGATTTCAGTTATATCCAAATAGGATATAGGAGCTATCTTAGGAGCTATTTTCAGTTGAGTGATATGATTTTCCCTTTGTAGTCGAACTAAGAGTAGTTCAATGTGATAATTGCTTTAGGAGTAAGTATGGACGAGCTCTCAACTTGAATTAATGTGAATCTTAATCTTTTAGTTGTATTAATAATCATTCTTCGGATTTCCCAGCTCGGGGCGGCCGGCAGACTGCTTGGGGAGTGACGCCCCAACAGGTCCTAGTTACCTGGTTCACCGAGGGAAACTGATCTACCGCTTATGAAAATGGAGATGTGGTAAGCGCTTCCTAGAAAGGTCGCTCCCTGGGTTTCGCCAGGGCATGTTTGGAGCTGACATTGGATATGACACCATGCGGCATGTCGGTGGCAGGAGGTTTATAAGGCTGACCCCTGTCGCACAAAAAGCTAGAGCTTCAGACAAAAACGAACATCCAATACCATCGCAGAAGTCCAACAAAATCTCCAACTCGACGTGCCTAAGGTGCTGAGCAGATACTATTACAGCCAGATCTAACTGAGACGGAATAACCTAGAAGGCGCATGAAATGGAAAACATCTATGAACGAAATCATACTGCGCATTTATTTTCGATTGACGAATTTAGGACAGGCAAAAACTTCATGAAGATTTCTGCAGAACATATGCAGAAATTAATGTGACAGAACAGAGAGTGGTTGATCAGTACCGAGTTACTCTGAGGGATAGTAGACTTGTGTCAGAAGCAAGGCTCAAAATAATGAAGAATGATGTGTCACGAGAGATGAATGAACAACCGCGTAGAAGATACAACTCCAACAAAAGTTCAGCTCGGATCACTACCCGAATTGACAAAATCAGCAATATCAGCAAGGAAAAATGTACCTGAAGAAGACCAATAGAACGAACAGGTTTTAACAAGGATGGTTCAGGTGGAAATAAGAAAATCAATGATGACGCTTAGCAATAGAAATCCTCTTAGCAGGCCATTTTTGCCCAAACTCAGTTCTTCGAAAGAACTCCGTCAGATTGATAAAGCACGTAATAGAAGCGTTATGCCCGAGTTTGTTGATGGTGCTATGTGTTTGGAGTCCCTACATAGAGTCATCTATTGTGCGGCTGTCTCAGCAACAAGTCAAAATACATATGAGTGAGGAAGACACGCAAACAAGGAGGGAAAACCGTGTAAAGGGAGATCTTTTTATACTTTGTTGAGGCACCAAAACCTGACTGCCATCATATATATATATAACATCTATCCTTCAATTTTAGGTTAAAAAATAAACTAATGCGTTGCTTCTGAAAACGAAGATTTATTTCGTTAGTTTCTTACAAATACGATAACATATTTAACTACACTATTATTGCAACTTTACCTGAAAACGAAGAAACGACAATTAAAGTCTATTCTTCCACCAATTATTCTTATTTATCTATTTTAATTAACAAATCTATCACAATAAATCTCTTTTACCATGCTATTTTTTTTTATAACCTCTCAACTGACCATAGACCTCAGACCAAGGATGCCACAGAGTCTAGCGCTTGTCAGTTGTCAATGACATTGGTAATGTAGTAAGCGCGGCAAAATTCAAAATTAAAGAAATATTATTTCTTTACATCTACCTCCATGGGGAAGAAAATTCGCCCATGGATTTTCTCTAGGTATCTTCCATGTCTTCTCTTATGTCTTCATTACCCGTTTCTTCCTCTTCTTTTATCTGTACTGGAATAAATTTTGAAACATGAAATAGATTTGACTCCGTTTTTCTATGTCCTGTATCAATCTCGTAAATAGTATTTGTTCTTTTATTTATTATTTTATATGGTCCTATTCTTAGTTGATCTAGTTTCTTTCTATTTAGCTTATTCCCGTTTTCAACATAAACAATATCTCCTTCATTAAATTCTCTATCTTTTCTATTTTTATCATAACGCATTTTGTTATAGTTATGTGATTTCAAAGTATTAAACGCTGTTTCTTTATCTCTCATCCAGACACTTTTTCAGCGTCCTTGACGTAGTTCCTTTGGTAAGATTGTAACATCTGTTCCATATAACAAGTAGGCTGGTGAGAAGCCAGTTACCGAATGATTGGTCTGATTGTATATCTCTACACATTCATGTGCAATTGTTGTCCATGCTCTTTTTTGTTCATCTTCATAACTTCTGCATCTTATCTTGTTTACAAGTGTTTGATTTAGTCTTTCATTTAGACCGTTAGAAAAAGGTGCATTAACTGCTGTAAATATTATTGTTAATTGTTTGTCATTAAGAAATTTCTTAAATTCTGTGGAGTTTATACCCGGGTGCTGGTCGGTGAGAAGTATCCCAATTTCATCTGGTTCGGTAACCTTGTTTACCAACTTTATAAAATCATGTGCACTCTGGGTTTTAGATGTAATAATAAATGCATATCTAGTGAAGTGATCGATTATAACTAATACTCTTTAGCATTTGTCCAACTCCAATATGACACAGGTCTTTATGTACTTGTTGTATAAGTTTAATACTGAATCTTTCTGTTATTATTATTTTTTTCTTTGTTCCTTACTTTTTTGTAATATACATTGTGTTTTTGTATTATTTTGTCTTTGTTGGTTTGTATATCTTTATTTTTATTCTGATCCATTATAATATCTTCCAATGTGCATCTGTATGGCCTTTTGCAACAATATTTATCCATCAATAAATCTATTCTTGCTTCATATCCCTTAACTGTTCCAACATCATACTTGTCTTTGGCAAATACTGATTTATATTGTTGTATAAGTTTATTTATTTTGTTCCTTTTATTTTCATCTAAGTGGTCAACTTTTATTTTAAAGTCTTCTTCCTTGATATGTTTATTGAAATTAATTTCATATACTTTTCCTAATCTGGTATCCTCGTTTTTGTCTTCATTTATCTCTTCCTCTTTTTCCCCAGTTGACCTTATATTGTTTTGTAGTAAGTATTGTTTTTGACTTATTTTTAAGTTCCCATTTTGTACAAGCTTGTATTTCTTTATTATATCCAGTCCTATTAGGAAATCATATCTAAAATTTGGTTCATCCATGATATATACATCTACATTTTCTTCTATATCAAAAATCTTAATCTTTAGGTTTATCGAACCACTTGTCTTTTTAACACCATTAATTGTTACTAAATTCTCTTCGTTTTGACCATTTCTTTTTGATCTTATTTTTAGTAATTTTGAATTGATGAGAGAAACATTGGAACCTGAGTCATATACTCCATCAATTTCCATTTCATTATTTAATAGTAGTTTGATCTTAATTAATGGTGTCACTATTAGTTTTTTTTTTGTTTCGTTTCATTTAACTCTGCCTCAATCACCGAGTTATTTACATGTCTGATAAATTTTCTATTCAACCCGTCATTCTCCTTAAGCTTGAACCAGCATGCAGATTCCGGATGATAGCGGACGCCTTTATTCAATTTTTCACACGTTTTGCATGGAGTCCGCTCTTCAATTCTGGTATTTATCTTCTGATTGTCATATTTTCTATAGGGTCCATTTCTATATTTTTTTACCAACTGTTCATACTTTCTCACCTCCTTGAATAAGTCAACTGTATCCTTCATCTCTTCTCTATTTATCTTCTCTAGTACAGACGCTGGCAATCCTGCCGCAATAAGATCCACTAGTGTACCTGTGTCTATTGTTCTCCTCATATCCAATATAAGTTTCTCCTTTTTTATGGCATAGTCCACTAATGAACCTTCCCGATGTTTAAATTACAGTGCATAACTCACTTGATTCCAGCCTTGGTTGACAAATGTGTCACAAAACTTTCCCTTCCATTCTGTCCAGTCTGAATCTAGGGTCAATTTGATGATCATTGAACTGTACCAATCAACACAGAATAGTCCATGAATAGTCGGAGGATCTCAATTTTTTTCCCATCTTCTGTAATGTCAAAACGAGCACACTCCTTTTCAAACATTTCAATCCATTGACTTGCGTTCGACTTTTTACTTGTAAATTTGTCAATCACAAACTTCTCTGCAATATATTTTAAATTTTGTTTTTTTATTTCTTGTGTGCTTTCAATTAGTTTCGAAAATAATTTTTCCAAAGACTGTGTATCAGTTACTTGTCCTCCAGATGTTACTTTTTGTTCAATTTCTTCAAGATATTGCTCTCCGAATTGTAAATTACCATCTTCGTCTACATAGATTTTACTCAGTTCATCTGACATTTTAATCCAAACTTTTCGTGTCTGGTATCTTTTCTTTAAACTATTTTTCACTTTATTATATGCAGAGGTCTTTATCAATTCCTTGTGAAGGCCAACCGACTGTATTTCTTCTGGTATAGCAAACATTTTTTGTTCCTTTGTTGTTATTGACGTTACACAATATATGTTTGATTTCTCATCACTCGTCGGTAATAATGCAAATTCGAAGCGTAGTTGTTCCATCGTTTCTGCTTTCTTGGTATTTCAACAAACAAAATTGTCGTTTTATAACATCTATCCTTCAATTTTAGGTTAAAAAATAAACTCATGCGTTGTTTCTGAAAACGAAGATTTATTTCGTTAGTTTCTTACAAATACGATAACATATTTAACTACACTATTATTGCAACTTTACCTGAAAACGAAGAAACGACAATTAAAGTCTATTCTTCCACCAATTATTCTTATTTATCTATTTTAATTAAAAAATCTATCACAATAAATCTCTTTCACCATGCTATTTTTTTTAATAACCTCTCAACTGACCATAGACCTCAGACCAAGGATGCCACAGAGTCTAGCGCTTGTCAGTTGTCAATGTCATTGGTAATGTAGTAAGCGCGGCAAAATTCAAAATTAAAGAAATATTATTTCTTTACATATATATAGACATAATTACTGGCAAGATAAACTGTGGTGCACTCATGTAAAATTGGCAGTGTTTCATAATGGTATCTTAGGCGATCTTCAAACTATGCCAGTTTTATTTACACAGGGTATTACATGCCTTCTGTTAGAGCATTTGTCAAATCAACGGAACCCTGCGGAATCGTCCAATTACCTGTCTTCCAACGCTATACAAATTCATTACGTCTTGTATTGCTAATACGAGTAGAATCTATGAACTCCGGGCGAAATATTATCATTGCCGATAAACAGAAGCACAATAAATGCTATGGGTTGAAAGGAACAACTCATTACAGACCCAGTATTCTGCAACCAGGCATACCCCAAGAAGAGGAACTTCTTTATGGTATAATTGATAACACAAAAGCATTTGATTCTGTGCCTCATGATTGTTTGATTCACGTGAAAAAAATCTACAAAATTGACCCCTCTGCAATTAACTTCCAAAGCGTGTGGTATCCACATGAAAGACCACAAAACACCCAAATGGAGTCAATTGTAATATATAGACAGATGTCATACCAATAAAGAGGGAACATTTCAAGCATGCTCTCTGGGTCTTCTTTGGTTCTGCTTGGAAATGAAACCTCTATCGCGGAGACTGAATTCTACCAACAACGGAGTTTTCATCATACATAACAACACGGAAACCATCAAAGTCAATCATCTATTCAATATATGTGGACGATCTAAAGGCAATACCAGCACCAAGCAACAACGCTATATCATCAACGCAATATCAAACGCTTGATATTGCAGTTGATTCTCCACCAATATAAAAATGCAAGTTTGTATGGATGATGTCACAACTTGAGTGTTAGGAAAGGTAAAATACAGCACGAGGAAATTCGAATACGAATACAAAATCGAGTCAATGCAAGAGTAAACACTTGGGAATCAAACAATCGCAAAAAATCGATCATCGTTTAATGGAAGAAGACATCTCCACTGAATTTACGTAGCGCTTGAGAGGTGTACTGAAAACAGAACTTCAAGGCAATCATCAAAACCGTAAACATCTCTTCAAGGCAATCATCACTTAAGCGTGTTCAGTCCTTGTTTACTCATTCGGAATAGTACTCCGAATAGTAGATTCGGAGCAGAACTGATAATCTGACAACCTATTGCGAAAGATCAGAACATTACTCTCAAAGTTTAATAACCACCCAAAAAGCGCTGTTGAAAGGACTACTTTACCAAGACTTGAGGGAGGTAGAGAATTGGCAGACATCGGTAACTTGTTGACCCAGAAAATAGGGAATCTACGTGACTATTTCCACAGGAATTCTCTCGACTTACATCTGCAATAGTGATCTGCCAATGTGATGTCTCTTTTCCTCTGAAACTGAGTGGAGGCTAGGTTCAAGTTATCATCAATCTAACATCGAAAAGCTACAGAGTTGGAGAGGAAAACCATTTCATCGGAAGGCACACCAATTAGACCACGAAGCAAAATGTCGACAAGGAAGCGTCTAAATAGCGTTGATCTCAGCAATATTGTTTCTTGAAACCGAGGGAATACTCCTAGCTATTCAAGACAAGAATAATATCAAGATTAGGAATTATAGAACTCTGTGCTACTTGCCACAGGCAAGTAGCATGACTTCCTAACTGGCAGAAAGTTTCTAGGATATAACGGAAATCAACGACACAGATGTGCCCGCCACTGGCCTGATTAGTTGGAGCTTACAGAGTCACCACAGAGCTTAAACTCTCTGCTATATAATATATAAGTGATAAGTAAAAAATCCCAGAAATCTGGGATATCTAATAATATTATTAATAATTGATTTTCCAAGCAGTCAAGTCTAATTACAAGGCATAAAAAATACAAATATCACATGTTATATCAATTCTAAACTCACTCATTTGATCAATCAGGATAGCATTATCCAATCTGTCGAAAGTTCTTGAAAAATCCGTGTACACAACGTTTTGTATGTTGTTTGTGTTACAGTAAGTTACATTATGAAGTATTGGTTTGTGGAAGAATAGAGTTTACTGCGATTTCAGAATTAATTCAATTGACAACAAAACATTGTTTTTGTTGAACAACAAAATAGAAGTACAAGAACGTACAATTTCAAAAAAGTAGTTTGGGTGAAGTTCTCCTTTTTATGGAACATCAAATGATGAGAAATCATTCTCAAGAAAACGGTTCAACGTACAAAATATAAAAATTTCAACTCAACAAACTGAAGAATTCAGAAAACTACAGAAATGCTGAAGACAGAGGTAATAATTAGAGAAAAAACGTTTGTTCTTTGGATCTCGAAAATTTCATTATTTTCAAAAGCAAGTTTTGTTCTTCGCTGAATCATAACACATTTACAAATGTGTGAAAAATTATAAATTGAACAATATTTCTGCAATCAGACATCCAATCATAACAGGAACTTGGAATGAAGTTTTCTAATGAATTAGCTCCTCCAGATACCTACACGAAGACAAAGTCTGTAATGCCATATCTTGAATCTGGTCTAATTTGTAAGTTTTTCAGCTGGAAGAACTTGAAAAATTATTACGTTTACGTGGGACCTTTTTCGGATATATAACTCCACACTTTTCGAAGATGATTAAGTTACTCAGATTATATATCTGAGCGAAATTATCATTTAATTTACTTCACGCTAAATAATAAAATAGAGATATAAGAGCTAATTTCCAATTAGTGGGACCCAAGGAATGGCGCGACGAGAGGCTTAGTTATTTATTGTCCATTAAATGGTCATTTAAGTTTCCATTGTTTAAGGTTAAGCTAGTGAACTCCTGCAAAACCTGTCATTCAAAGAACAACAGGACTATGGGGCATTATGCAAAGCTTTGGAATTGAGGTATGGTAATAGTCATAGGGAGTTGCTGTACCAAACTAAACTTGAAGGTAGGAGACAAGAAAGAAATGAATCCCTTCAAGAATTCCAATCTGAAATTGAAAAATTGACCCGATTGGCTCATCTATTGGCTTCAGAAGAAATCTTGGAACAACTGAGTTTGAGATCTTTTGTTAGAGGATTAAGGGGCAGTCAACTCATGCAGCATCTACAACGAATTAGACGAACAACATGGTATGATGCTTTGGTGAGAGTCCTAGAGCACTCAATGTTACAACCAGTGAAGATCGGTCAAGTCATAAAGTTCGACAGGTAGAAATAGAGGAAGACACATTAATCAAATCCCCTATTATGCACAAACTAGATAAACTTATTGAAGCTTTGGGAAATAATAGAGTGTCCTTCAAAGGAGAGTGTTATTCCTGTGGGAAAAATGGGTACACAATTGATGATCGGTCCAGTCATAAAACTCGACAAGTACAAACTAAGGAAGAGACAATAAACAATTCTCTTATTATGTATAAACTAGATAAAATTATTGCGGCTTTGAGAAAGAATAGAGTGCCATTTAAAGAGGAGTGTTATTCCTGTGGGAAATATGGACACACAAAGCCAGAATGTCTTTTGAAGCCTAGTAGAACAAACAAATACAGAAGGACTGAGAGACGGCAACTTCAGTCAAAATTCACAACAATGCTGATGCTTTGTCCAGAAGACCGTTCAAGGAAGATTTTCGTCATTGCAAAAAGATCGATTTAAAGGAAGGCATTATAGACGTGAAAAGAACTATAACTGAGTCACGTGAAGAATGGACGACATCGAAATTGATCGACCAAAAGCATCAAGATCACGACATAGGACCTCTTCTCACATGGAAGACTAACAACCAAAGACCAACTTAGAAAGATATATCGATCATGGGAGCGGTTACAAAGGACTTATTGGCCCAATGGCATTCTTAGTTCTTGAAAATAGTTTGCTTAAACGAAAATCGGAAAGCCCGGATGGTAAAGAAGTTAAAACGTTGCTCGTGGTACCACGATCCAGAGTGGACGAGTTGCTTCAAGAAGAGGCCATTTTAGTGTAAAAAAGACCATTGACAGAATAAGGGAAAGGTACTATTGATACCTTTCGAAGATGTTGAAGCTTGATGCAGAAAAAGTGAGACATGTGCGGCAACCAAAGGACCTCCCAAGAAATCTCATGGAAAGATGCAGACGTACAATGTTGGACTTCCATTCGAGAGAATTGCCATAGATGTAGCAGGTCCATGACGACGGAGGGATAATAAATACGTATTGGTTGCCATGGATTACTTCAGCAAGTGGCCTGAGGCATATGCTCTTTCAAATCAAGAAGCTGGAACTATTGCGAAGGTACTGGTTGATCAAATTCATATCGCGGTTTGGAGTACCTCTGGAATTGAATTCTGATCAGGGTATGAATTCTGAAAATGGAGTATTCCAAACAGTGATGAAGATTCTCAACATCAATAAGACCAGAACAACACCACTACACCCTCAATCTTATGGAATGGTTGAAAGGTTTAACCTTTTTTTGAAAGGTTTTAAAGGTGAATGTGATTTGTCAAAGTTTATATGAAGTGACAGTGTTGTTATTCAAAACAAGTGTCATAGTTGTTCATTGTTACTAAATTATGTTAGGAATATTAGCATTATAAAATCACTTGAAGAAACCATAAATTTGTAACAATATTAAGAAACATATTGTGACAGATTTGCCCCGAAACCGCCTATGTGGTTTATGGAAGCTTCTAGAAAAGACGAGAATGTTGACAACTGTCGTAGGCACGACCAGAGATCTCTTCTCGGACATTCCTTTTCTATGTTGATGGATCTGTGACTCACTCTTCGCTCGAAAATCAACAACAACAACCACGTGTCGAGTAGTTCGTTCTTTGAAAATAATCATAAATATAAGTCTAAATACTAGTGTCGTTGAATATTTCCACTCAGAGAATAATATATCACAACCGTTATAAAGTGTTTATAGTTGCTTAATTCTATGCTTAGTTTAGCTGAAATGTTCTAGAAGGCATAGCAATGGGTATATAAACGGCCAACAGCTGACGCAATGTAATTCTAAGTTTAATGTGAATGTCAATGCTTATATAAAGTGACAGTGTTGTTATTCAAAACAAATGTTGATATTTGTTCATTGTTAATAACTTATTGTAGAAAAATTTGCATTATAAAATTACTTGAAAAAGCCATAAATTTGTAGCATTTGGTGTCAGAAGTCGAACGTAACAGATATATGCCAAACACAAGATCAACAACAGAAATAGAGGCGTTAATGAAAAAATTAATACTCCAAATGGAAGAGAAACGAAAACAAGAAGAGCTAAAAGACGAGAAACGGAGAGAGAAAGAAAAGCTATAAGACGAAAAACGACGAGAGCAAAAAAAATTGATGTGAGAAAAACTGCTAGAGCAGGAGAAATTAATGGAAGAAAAATGTCGAGAACAGAAGAAACTTGAAAAAGAGAAAGGACAAATCGCGAAAAAAAACAGCGAGAGCAGGAAAAACTCGACAAAGAGAGACAAAGGCAGCAAAATAAACAGGACAATATTATGACAAATCTGGAACAACAAAAACAACAAAACAAACAGCAATTACGAGATGCATTTAAATCGGAAATCAGTCAAGTAAGGGATGAACTAAGTCAGGTACAATACAATTCAGAGAAACGATTAGTACATGTTGTAAAACAAGAAACAAAGTCACGTCAAGTATCTGCTCATAAATTTTCCAAGCCACCAACAATTGATGGAGAAATATCTTGTTCCATCTACAAGAGACAGTTTTAAGTAACAGCGTGTATAAACTGTTGGTCTCACATTGAAAAAGCAGTTTAACTAGTTCTGTCACTGAGAGGTAAAGCTGCTGATTTCCTGCAAAAACTGTCATTAAAAGAACAACAGGACTATGGGGCATTATGCAAAGCTTTGGAATTAAGGTATGCTAATAGTCATAGAGAGTTGCTGTACCAAACTAAACTTGAAGGTAGGAGACAAGAAAGAAATGAATCCCTTCAGGAATTTCAATCTCAAATTGATAAATTGACCCGATTGGCTTATTCACTGGCTCCAGAAGAAATGATGGAACAACTGAGTGTGAGATCTTTTGTTGAGGATTAAGGGCCGTCAACTCATGCAGCATCTGCAACGAATTAGACGAACAACATGGAGCGATGCTTTGGTGAGTGCCCTGGAACTTGAAGCAGCCGAAGTTACTACATGTGAAGATCGGCCAATTCACAAAGTTCGACAGGTAGAAATAAAGGAATACACAATAAATGAATCCCCTAGTATGTACAAACTTGGTAAAATTATTGAAGCTTTGGGAAATAATAGAGTGTCCTTTAAAGGAGAGTGTTATTTCTGTGGAAAATATGGTCACACAGAAAGAGAATGCCGTTTGATTCCTAGTAGAACAACTTAGTATAGAAGAATGAGAGATAGATCGGTTTCTCCAGCCCCTAGAACAAATTAGGAAAACTACTACCAGTTAGAGTAAGAGGCAAGCTCTGACTGGAAAAGAAAACGCTTCCTGGACCGTTTTCATTGGAAGCATGTCAAAAGGAAGCTCGTGCGTTAATGGTATAATCTCAGGACAAGTAGTAAAAATAATTGTGGATACTGGATCTGAAGTATCATTGATTCGACCTGATAAAGTGAAGACTGTAATTACACGATTTAAAATGAGGCAATGTTTATGGAGAGGCCCAAATTATATTGCAAATTGTAGAACGATTAAAAATTTCACACGAAGTCTTGGTAGCAGATATAGCAGATGATTTCATTTTAGGAATGGATTTGATAAAAAATATGGTTTAGTATATGACAGTAACGCAGGAATTCTGATGATAGGAAATGAAGAATTTATTCCAGATACTAGCACCTCTAGGAACCCGTGTAAAAACCATGTAAACTTGAAAACTATTCCAACAGTTGAAATTCCTACATATTCAGAACAATTTATTTATTTTAGACCTAGAACGATCCTGGGTGGTTTGCTGGACTTGTTGAACCCAATTCAGACTGTACAGCATTTTTAACGGCAAGGACATTAATTCAAACAAATCAAGAAATTCCAACAAGAGCAACAAATATCAGTTCTGAAAACTTGAAAATTGGTAAAGCGAAAACAATAGCCACAATTGAACCATTATCTTGGATAGCCCGTTGTGAAGAACCATCTGTTCACCTACAAACCAGAAGAACCCCATCAACTTCTCGAAGTTATAAGCATCCTGGAAACATTTGTGAACAGAGCAAATGAAAATGGCAAGAAAATTTATTAGTAAAGAAAGTGATCTATTTGATATACTCGAACGGATTTAACTACTCGTAAAATTGACACAGGAAATGCACACCCTATTCGACAACCTCATCGCAGACGTCCTTTAGCCGAACAAACAGAGGTAGCTGAGCTTATAGAAAACATGAAGTAGTATAAAATTATCGAGGAATCATCAAGTCCATGGTCTGCACCTGTAGTCTTAGTTAGAAAGAAAGATGGTACAACAAGATTTTGTGTAGATTATCGCACATTTGATGATGTTACCAAAAAGGACAGCTACCCATTACCCAGAACAGATGATACATTAACAACGTTGTCAGGATCTCAATGGTTTTCCGCTCTAGATCTTAAAAGTGGGTATTGGCAAGTAAAAATACATCCAGATAATAAAGAGAAAACTGCCTTCTCAACTGGTAGTGGATTGTATCAGTTCAATGTGATGCCTTTCGGATTGTGCAATGCACCTGCCACTTTTTAACGGCCCATGAAACTGGTTCTGAAAGGATTGACTTGGAAAACGTGTCTGGTGTATCTAGATGATGTAATGGTGATGGGATCTTCTTTTGAAGAGCATCAAGAGAACCTCAGAAAAGTATTTAGCATATTCAGGAATGCACTCCCAAAATTTACTTACAAAAATTGCTGCCTCTTTCCAAAACAAAGTACAGTTCCTAAGTCACACAATATCATTTGCAGGTATTCAAACATCTGAAGATAAGATTGAAGCAGTAAAGGAGTGGCCAAGACCAAAAGACAAACATGAGGTTAGAAGTTTCTGATATAGCAAGACCTCTTCAGAAACTGACGGAAAAAAAGTCACCTTCCAGTGGACTAGAGATTGCGAAGCATCACTCCGACAGCTAAAAGCTGCACTTTGCTCGGGCTCTATACTCTGTTATCCTCAGAATGAAGGGTTATTTGTGCTGGACACTGATGCTAGCAATATGGACATTGGATCAGTTTTATCTCAAATACAAGAGGGCGAGCAGGAGGTCATCGAATATTACAGCAAAACTTTCAGTATGCCAGAAAGGAATTATTGTGTGACCCGTAAGGAATTATTAGCTCTAGTGACATCTATAGAGCATTTCCGTAAGTACCTTTACGAGAAGAGACATCGAATATTATAGCAAAACTTTCAGTATGCCAGAAAGGAATTATTGTGTGACCCGTAAGGAATTATTAGCTCTAGTGACATCTATAGAGCATTTCCGTAAGTACCTTTACGAGAAGAGATTTTCATTTCGGATTGACCATGCAGCACTTAAGTGGTTACTCCAGACCGTGCAAGGAAGATTGTCGTCATTGCAAAAAGATCGAAATAAAGGAAGGCATTATAGACGTGAGAAGAACTACAATTGAGTTACGTGAAGGATGGACGACAGCGAAATTGATCGATCAACAGCATCAAGATCCTGACATAAGACCTCTTCTTACATTTAAGACAAACGACCAAAGACCAATATGGGAAGATATATCGACCATGGGTGCGGTTACAAAGACCTTGTGGGCTCAATGGAATTCCTTAGTTCTTGAAAATGGCTTGCTTAAACGAAAATGGGAAAGCCCGGATTCAAGAAGTTAAAACACTGCTGGTGGTACCAAGATCCAGAGTGGACGTGTTACTTCAAGAGATACATGGAGGTAGTTCCGGAGCTCATTTTGGTGTAAACAAGACCATTGACAGAATAAGTGAAAGATACTATTGGGTTAACTGTCGCGAAGATGTTGAAGCTTGGTGCAGGAAATGTGAGACATATGCAGCAACCAAAGGACCTCCCAAGAAATCTCATGGAAAGATGCAGACGTACAATGTTGGACTTCCATTCGAGAGGAATCTATAGATCTAGCAAGTCTATTTCCAATGTCGATGGAGGGAAATAAATACATACTGGTCGCCATGAATTACTTAAGCAAGTGACGTGACGTATACGCTCTTCAAAATCAAAAGGCTGAAACCGTTGCGAAGGTACTGGTTGACCAATTCATATCGCGGTTTGGAGTACCTCTGGAATTCCATTCTGATCAGGCTAGGAATTTTTAAAGTGAAGTATTCCAAACAGTAATGTAGATTCTCAACATCAATAAGACCAGAACAACACCATTACACTCTCAATCTGATGGAATGGTTGAGAGGTTCAACCGGACTATGGAACAGTATCTGTCTAAGGTAGTTACTGACCATCAAAGGGACTGGGACAGACATTTACCACCACTGATGATGGCTGATCGAGCATCCGTTCACAACACCACATGTCATACTCCAGCTAGAATACTCTTCGGCCGAGAACTACGATTGCCATATGATCTGATGTTTGCCTCTCCTGAACCAACAAAGAAGAATGTGAACTCTTATGCAGAGGAATTGATACTGCATCTAAGAAATATATATGATCATGTTCGTGATAAGATAGCTGTGGCTACAGACAGCATGAAGACGAAGTATGACTTGAGGGCTGATTGAGCTGGTTTGAAAGAAGGATATTTAGTATGGTTGTATAATCCGCAACGGAAGAAAGGATTGTCACCGAAATTGTGCCAAAATTGGAAAGGTGAATACAAGGTTATAAAAAAATCAATGATGTGGTATACAAGATCCAACGCAACCCTAGGACGAAGCTGAAAGTGGTTCATCTCGATAGACTTGCGAAGTACCAAGGAGGAAGATTATCACCAGAAGACGGGTTGGATTCTGATCCAGACGATCAACGCCAAGAGGGGGGCAGTGTGACAGATTTGCTCTGAAGCCGCGTCTGTGGTTTATGGAAGCTTCTAGAAAAGATGTTCATAACCGTAGGCACGACCAGAGAACTCTGTAATGTTTTAGAAGGCATAGAAAAGGGTATAGAAACGGCCAACAGCTGACACAATGTAATTCTAAGGTCAATGTGAATTGTCAATGTTTATATAAAGTGACAGTGTTGTTATTCAAAACAAGTGTTAATAGTTGTTCATTGTTAATAAATTATTTTAGGAATATTGGAATTATAAAATTACTTGAAGAACCCATAAATTCATTACAATATCTTTTCCAGCTTCATATGACCATTTTATAACTTCCATAGTAATATCATTTGGTAGGCCAAAAATGATTTTCATCAAAGTCTCTTCATCTAATAATCTAATGCGTACTATTTTTGGTTCGATGTTATTTTTTATATCTGCATTACCATGTTGGACTTTTGTTGCTAATATTTTGTTGATACTCTCCATATAATATTCATGAAACTTTTCTGCAATTATGTAATTGTCGCTATATACCTTGCTTCCAGGTTCAATGTTTTTATACACATTTCTAGTTTTTCCAGAAACTATATTTTTTAATATTTTCCACATTTTTTTGGGTTCATGTTTGTTGCTATCCACCTCATTTTCATAATAGTTTTTTTTTATTACGAATACATTCCACTATTTTATTCCTACATAACTTGTAACTTCTCCAATCATCGTCAGTTCTAGCAAATGCAGATCGTTTATACATTATGTCTCGCTCTTTATGTGGAATACAATTTAAAATCAGTATTAAAGTTTTAAAAATTCTATCAGACAATTGTTTGTTGTGCTTTCTATAGAATCATTTCTAAATGAGTAATAATGAAACCAGAATTCTGCATCCTGTTAACTAGGCAACACACATGATGCTTTGAAGTAATATATGTTAGCTGACTATTTTCCGTTAAATATTGTTCGAATATGCTCTTCATATTTATGATATAAGTATTCCTGATCCAGATATATTCAGAACCTATTGAGATTACATTACCTATATTCTTGATATTAAGTATTCTTCCTTAAATTTTATTAAAAATAGAACAGCTTTATTGAATAATTTATTGAATTTTTCTGAAATTCCTGGAAATAAGGAGAATTTATTGAAAAAGCCGAGTTTTTTTATTGAGATCTCTTTTATCTCTCTTTTCATTTCCAACATAATAATTCAAATACTAACAAATTATAATTGCTCTATAACTCACGTTTTCGAATGTTCTTGTTGAATTATATATTCGATATTATATATTGATATTAAGGAATGCCTTATATTAATGGGTTATATACATTAAAGATCAAATTTTGAAATATACTTATCAGGTTAAATCACTCAAAATGCTGTTTAAAAAAAATACATATTATGGAATATTTGCTAAACTTCATATTTTCCATTGAAATCATATTTCTAACATCTTCTAATTTCAGATATATGGAGGCTCAGTAGCTGAACGGTATAATAACTGAGAGAATGTAAAATCGAATTCTCCTAAATTACCAACATTCTCAACTAAATAAATAGGATCGATAAATATGAGACGAATATAAACAAGCCATAAATGCCGATTTCCGGGCACCTTGTGCTTGTGTATATATATATATATATATATATATATATATATATATATATATATATATATATATATATATATATATATATATATATATATATATATATATATATATATATATATATATATATATATATATATATATATATATATATATATATATATATAAGAAAATGAACACTAGAACATTCATTCGAAAAATTCAAATTAACCAAAAGAATGTTGAATATAACTTAAATTCAAACATTTGAACTTATGATTTACACTTTATTGACTACATAGCATGACGCGTTTCGTCGTTACAAACGACTTCTTCAGATGCTTACAGAATAATAAAGTGTAAATCATAAGTTCAAGTGTTTGAATTTAAGTTATATTCAATTATAATGGATTTACATCAAGTAAACTATTAAATATTCAAAAGAATGTTATAGTAGAGCTAGATATGTGAACTTGTACGATGTGATGTCTCCATTATCCTTCAAGGGATAAATGTTAGAGAATTTAATTAATTCAATTAATTTGAATTCTTCGAATGAATGTTCTAGTGTTCATTCTAGCTCATTTCTAATGCCATAAGCACAAAAACTTCATTTCGTATATATATACTTCAATAGTTGAATATTTCAGGACTGTAGATATGTATTTTCAGTGTTTAATTTGGATTGCAGTTTAGGATCCTAGAGATCCTACTAGATGCTAGACTGCAATCCCTATTAAACACTGAATATATATATATATATATATATATATATATATATATATATATATATATATATATATATATATATATATATATATATATATATATATATATATATAATATACACAATATATATATATATATATATATATATATATATATATATATATATATATATATATATATATATATCTTGAATTTGATTTATTGCCTGTTTAAGATATTTTATTTCGAAAGTTTTTAGCAATAACAGGCTTTTTTTGATATGAAAAACTTTATTTTTGTTGACGTTTCGTTGTTATATTACAAAAATTATATTATTATTAAGTTTTGACAAAGTTGTAATATAAGAACGAAACGTCAACAAAAATAAAGTTTTTCATATCAAAAAAAGCCTGTTATTGCTAAAAACTTTCAAGTAAAATATATATATATATATATATATATATATATATATATATATATATATATATATATATATATATATATATATATATATATATATATACATAAAATATATTACACCCAACTTTGCTCTTTTCCTTTTTAGAAATAACAGGCTTTATTATATAAAAAAACTTTATTTTTCTCGATGTTTCATCATATATTACAACTTTGTCAAAATGTAAAGTAAAGATATAAATGATAAATATTTGTTGAAGAAAACAAATTTCAGAATTATTAAATTGTTATAGCCTTGAAAAAAATTTGAGTTCACTGTTGTGAACAAGAACAGTGCAACTTTCAAAAACTTCTAAGAAATACCTTATCATTTAAAAATGTAATTTATTCATCTTTTTTTTTTTCTTATACTCTTTGAGTGATGTCCAATATGCCTATTCAAACATTCTAATGAATCAAATGATTTACAACAATAGTTGCAAATGAAATCATGACTTTTGAAGAAATGTTTCCTAAATGTATCGTATCTCCTTGATCTGAAATCGCAAGAATTACAACAGAATCGATCAGATAAACAGTATTTAGCATGTTCTTTTCTCATGTGTTTGTATAATAAGGTATAATTAGGCATATCTATAGCACAATATACACAGGAACTCTTTAGATCTACACAATTGATATGAACACTTTGGTAATGTCTTCGGATACCCTTAAATTCCTGCGATTTATATCTACATAATATGCATGTATAAAGGTCACCTTCTTTTTGATGTACAGTATATAAATGTCGGATCAGATTGTTCAAATTATTTAAACGTAATTCACAAGTAATGCAGCAAAATTTTTCAAACAAAACATCGAGGGGATTGTCAATAACTTCTAAAGTTTTTACTTCCTTCGACTTTCCTTTAGTAGATTTTCCAGAAGAATCATCTAATTTTGCTTGAGAGTTATCATCATAGAAATTTTGTAAGGAATCTCCTTTGCCAATGAGTAATTTTCTTGTGTTCACATCCGTGGAAATATTGGGAGAACTGTCTAGCAAACTTAAAAACTCATCATTACCAATAGCATTATCTTTCTTTTCATATTTAACACCTAAAGATTCAGATGATTCAAGATCTTCTATAATATTACTCAACTTATTTTCGGTACCAGTTGTCAAAAACTTTTTATAAGATTCATTGAAAGATAAATTCGATCTTATCTTCTGAGTCAAATTAGTATCTACATTTAATAAATCATTTGTAGAACTTTTGACAGCTTCATTGTTAGTAGAGGTGGTTGTTTGACGTTGCTTCCTGATACTTTCTTGAACTTCTAAACATTTTCTCTTGAATGATTCAGTTTGCTTTAGTAAATCGTAGCATTTGATACAGATGATTGGATTATTTACTAATTCAATATCCTACAAAGGTATTACAATTAGAAATGTAAAGCAACATTAAATAAATATTTATTACTCACAAACTCTGGTATACAATATTCAATCATTTTTATTATACTGCTGGAAAATAATGACGAATCTTCATAACTGCAGTTGGTTGAACATAATCTGCACAAGTAGCTTGACATAGTAGATTTTCAAATTAAAAGGAATATAAATATAAACATATATATCAGTAGTAAGTGTGCAATGATCAGTATTAGCGATATATTTCGAACTCGATTTTAACTTATAGAAATATACTTCCTGCAGTGTTAAAGTTAAGTTTCATTATCACTTAAACTTTTTATTTCCCTTCCCGCACATTTTGTATCTATGTTCATATTACCTACATTAACCTATTAGGCACCGTAGTAGTAGTTTCACAGTAGATGGCCTATATTGTACACATATATTCTTCTTCTTGGTTCTTTTAACCATGTGCCGATTACGTCACCATCTTAAACTGACAAATCCACCAGGTCCGTATAACTACGGATCTTGAATTAATTTTCAATACCGGATGGCATTGTAGGGATGTTTGTGCAAAACTGCACAACAATGGAACCCATTGGAACGAATATCGAATGAAAATTGAAGGCACGATAAGTCTAGATGAGTGAGTCTGTAAAGCGCTAATGAAATCGAGGAAGTGCTGTCCTCATTTAATAACTTGATCCTACAAGCAGTGCAACAAGTAACCCCACTTACAAATGGATCAAAACCTACCTACAACATTCCAGCGAGAATCAAGAAGCTTGTAGCACTGACGAGAAGAGCATGGGCAAATTGGCAGCGAACCACAACACCAATTTGGATTTCGTGCAGCTGACTCCACTATACAGCAAACCCATAGAATTATTCACATGGTAAACCAAGCACTGGACCAGAAAAAATACTGCACTTCAGTCAAGTCAAGTCTTCGATAAAGTGTGGCACCCAGGGTTACTATATAAAATGAAAAAATTTCTTCCCGTAACAAACTTCAAACTTTTAAAACCCTATCTGGATAGCAGAAGATTTCAAGTAATAGTAAACGATAAAATAACCGTAAATTATCCGATATCATCTGGAGTACCACAAGGAATATATATCATCTGGGCCCCGTGCTGTATCTGTTATACACAGCAGACTTACCTTCAAATCCACGTACGGCAATGAGTACATTTGCAGACGACACTGCTATTTTAGCTAGCGATCAGGACTCATTAGAAGCCTCTCACCTGTTACAGAACCATTCAGATCAAATACAAACATGGTGAATCAAGATTAATGAGACTATATTCTTTCAGGTCAACTACACTGTACGAAAAAATCTAGTTGAAATACCTGCAGCTCATACAGCTAAATACCTGGGTATGCACATGGATACAGAATTAATATGGAAAGAGCATGTTACTAAGAAGCGGAAGCAAATGGTGCTAAAAGTCAAGGAACTGCACTGGCTAATTGTTAGAAAATCAAAACTAACGCTGGAGAATAAACTCCTCATCTATAAAGCCATCATCAAGCCAATCTGGACATATGGAATCGAGCTCTGGGGATACACAAGCAAGTCAAACATGGCAATAATTCAAAGAAGCCAGTCCAAAATCGTAAGAATGGTAACAAATGCACTGTGGTATGTTTCGAATCAAACACTGCACGAAGACCTGAAAGTGCCATACATGATGGACGTCATCAAGGAAAGAAGTGAACACAAGGCTGGAAGGCCATATGAATGCTTCACTTCAGCCGCAAAGAATTCGGCGACAGATCTGAAAGAGAATTGAAGCGGAACTGTCTCTGGACAGGACTCCAATCATGACATTTTAAGCAGCAAATAAGCTTATAGAACATATGTATTCTGTTTGCTTGTGATTAATATAAAAAAAAACTTTAACATGAACTTGGTTTGAGGCTCCTAATCTATCCAGTTGATCTGAATTCTCATTCCCTGATATACTTATGTGACTAGGTATCCATAGAAATACAACATTAATAGAATTTGATCTAATGTATTTTGGCATGAATGTGAAGGGTAATGTTATCATTTTGGTGTTAACTTTCCAGTTGCAGATCTTCTCGAGTGCACTTTAAGAATCTGAAATACCAAGGCATTTCTGAAAGGACTGTGCTTCGATGTGGTCTATGGCTTGAAGAATAGCTATCAATTCTCTGGTCGCTACGTCGTTGATCCGAAATAACGCACCATTCTGCTGATAATCTTATGTCTGGAGAGCAAAGGGATATATCGGGATAACTCACTGAAATCCTTAGTGCCGTGACTTGAGTTGGGGGAGTTATTGTTGTGTAGACATATGTCGTTTACAAAGATGAAAGTTTGAATGTTTTTCCCATTTTGATTAGCGCTCCCTGGGCACCACACGAGTGTTAAGATCACCACATATTAGAAATAGATATATGAGTTCATATGTAAATCATTCCAAGTAGATACGTCAATCATAGCATCAGGGGAACAATATATATTGATGATTGTTAGATCTCCTTATCGGAGTCCAGGTTTAGGGGAACATTTGTTATGAATACGTACTTCGGACCTCTTACAGCTCCCAAGTCAGTCAAATACGTCTTCCACCTCTCCCTCACAAGACGTTTATAAGAAGGCCAAAATTCAGATACATCCTTTTTAAACTTCAAAAAACACATGAACACTGTTTTGTTTATTTGTCAGCCATTTCATTTCCATAAATGACAGGGTAGCTAGGTATACGCAAAAGTTTGACTGAGAATCCATCCAAATATGAAGAGTGTAAGATAGAGCGAATTTCCAACGCTCCAATATGAGACGTTAGATGAATAATAAAGACCGATTCATACGCGAGAATCTCTTTTAGGAGCGCCTGTGAATAAATAATGGGAATCTGAAAATTGATTGTCACATTTACAACGAAAGTCTTTGGAATTACCCGGAGATGTTTTTGACAATCCGAAAGAACGGTAAAAGAAATGAACAAATAAATTCTTGGAAAAATATGGCAGTTTAGACGACGAAATTAGATGCTGATAATACGGGAAAGACTTGAACAAGTGGAAAAGTATTAAAATCTCGAGAGTTCAGCCATAAGTGCAGTGAACGAAGCTTATATAAGGTATTGTTGGCTTCTTTATATGCCTTAGAAACTTGATAGCCAACCATTGTCTTCGATGCTGAAGAGAAAGCTGATGGGGGTTGGCTTCATAAATCCTACACTATTTATATAGTGTTAGATATATATATATATATATATATATATATATATATATATATATATATATATATATATATATATATATATATATATATCTTTAACGCAGAATCTAAGTCTAATGTAAGGCTAAATAATCCTAACGCGATATATGAATAGACATATGTCCTAACGTTACATATATCTATTCAAAGTTCAAACAGTGCAGATGATCTGAAGAAGTTTAGTGAGGAGAAGATTTTAAATTCGACTATTGAACTAAGACAAGAAATAAGAGACCTTAAATTAAAAGTTGATAACTTGGCTGCTACTAATAAAATGCTTCTTGATATACTGAAATGAAATAATTCAACTGTGATGGAAGAATCAGTTAGAGTTATTTCGGATGCAAACAGAACTATCAGTCAGTCATTGGATTCGTTTCCTCCGATGAAATCATTATATCTCGAATACGAACAGAAACTTCCATCCAATAAAAAAGGTAGAGAAGAAAAAACAACACACAGATTCTGCAGATTCTAATCAACAATCGAATTTAATTCCAACTAAACGTGATAAGAAAACATCCGAATCTACAGGACATATTATGGGTACACGATCCGTAGATGTGACTACTGAATTTTCTGCATCTCCGCGGAAGATATGGATATACGTGGGTAGATGTAAAAGTAGTACTACCGAAGATGACAATTGGAGATATCTTAACAGTGAAATTTCCAATTCTGTTGAAGAGTTCGAGGTAGAAAAGCTGAATTCGAACGGTAGGAACTGTTCGTTTAAGATAGGAGCTGATATGGTCGCAAAGGAACAACTGTACGATCCTGTTTTTTGGCCATTAGGAATACTAGTGAAAAGGTATTTTTTTCTCAGAAACAATCAAGATAGAAAATTATAGTGAAAGTAAATATGACTTTAAAATTATATTCAGCATGATTATTCACTAATGAATAATCAGGGTCTGAGAAATAAACTAAATGTACTTGAAGTATTTGTTATGACAAATAATATCAATATCTTATCCATAATTGAACACTGGATGTTGAAAGAGGGAATTTGTACAGAATCTTGAAGATTTTGAATAGATTTATATAGTTAGAATAGGGAAATATTTTATAATAATGTATTAGGCAATAAGTATCTAGGTTAACGCAACTATTGCGAATATCATGGGTTCACCATACTCGCATGAGTGTGATGAATTTGTTTTAGCGAGTAAGCAGTTTCATTTTAGGTACGAATACGTTAACATTTTCTTAATAAAATCAGTTCTACATCAGTAGTCAACTCATTCACCTGAGAAGGAGTAGGCAGATCAAGGTCTTTTCAGCACCGAAAGCCTTTCATACCGATTTCCAGGAATCGGGCTAATTCGGCCTTAAATTAGTTGTCCATCAGTCAGCAACTAATCACCACCTGATAAGGAGTAGGCAGATTGAGGCCTTGACAGCAACGAACCCTTTCATAACGATTTAGGAATTGGGCCCTACACGTTGTTCACTGATTTATGGTTAGGGAATAGCACTCAAAATTTCTATACATGGTCCTTCGAGCTACAGTTGAACCACTACAAGACTAGCAACCAAGGGGGCCATCAGTGTCTATCGGAAGGCAGTCACAGACGAAGAGATCCACAGTCCAGGTCCTTCAACTAAACTACAAGACTAGCAACCAAGAGGACCATCAGCGTCTATCGAGGAGCAGTCACGCACGTAGGGATCCACAATCCAGGTCCTTCAACTAAACTACAAGACTAGCAACTAAGAGGACCATCAGTGTCTATCGAGGGGCAGTCATACACGTATGGATCCACAGTTCAGTTCATTCAACTAAACTGCAAGACTAGGAACCAAGAGGACCATCAGCGTCTATCGAGGGGCAGTCACACACAAAAGGATCCACAATCCAGGTCCTTCAACTGAACTACAAGAGTAGCAACCAAGAGGACCATCAGCGTCTATCGAGGGGCAGTCACACACGAAAGAATCTACATTCCAGGTCTTACAACATTGAAAATACAAGACTAGAAACCAAGAGGGCCATCAGCGTCTATCAAGGGGCAGAAATACAACGAGCGATGCACAGTCAAGTTCTTCAAACAGAAAACAAAATCAAAACTTGCCAGCAAGGGGTCAAGGAATTTCTGATTTCTGATCATGGAAGTTAACGATGTAGCAAAAAAAAACAGCAAGAACGAGGGAATTAGTTTATATGCAATATCGCAAACTGGAAAAAATATGCTGTCAGAAAGAAAACACCAGAATATTTCGAAAAAAGGAGAAAAATAACAGAAAAATTGATAGATGATTCAGATCAAAACCACATAATGGCAGTCAATAAAAAACGAAGAACACAGTTACTTCAGAAGTAAGTTCATAGAACAAATTCGTGAGGCTGGAGCAAAAACCTTGAAATACTTAGAAAAATGCGAGAAGAAATTAGTAGTGACTCTACAACCTCGATCAACCGTGGCAACCAGAAAACCGTCGACTTCAGAAGAAGCAGGTAATGGCGCAACAAGGAACAATTAAATTACAACAGTTTGTATAAAGCCAAGCAGACCTTACTGAACGATTGGAAGTATGTAAAAAGAGAAAATCAAATATGGAAGAACGAAAACGAATTCATTCTTGAATATTTCATGACAGACAGCGTTCGAACAACACAAACGCTCATTAGAGAACTCGAGCAAGAGTTTTAGACACATATGAATGTAGTAGAGGAAAAACCAATTCAAGAAGGCAAGGATGTCCAAATTCCAGAGATACACATTTCAGTCTTTACAGAGAGATATGAAGAATGGTCCACTTTCCACGACGTATACAAGAACATTATACACAATAACCTTAACTTGTCCAACTCTGAGAAAATGCAATATCTCAAAACAAATCTCAAAGGAAAACCTAGCAGTCTCATTCAGCATCTGGACATCGGTGATGCAAATTACGGAAGCGCATGGGCCATTCTTCAAGAACAAAAAAACATTCTTCAAGATACACAAACAAATCTGATTTAGAGTCAGCATAGAGAATAAAGGACCTCCATGATACGACAGAAGAATTCCTCCAAGCAATAAGTAATCTAGGTGTAGATACAAACAGCTGCGGTACTTTCATCACTCATTGCGACAAAGTGGGATAAAGAGGCGAATAAACTATTCGAACAATCGATGCAGTCTCCATTAGAAATTCCAAATTATCAAAAGGTGAAAAATTTTCACCTCTGGAACACAGGTTCCAGTCCCTCGAAATGCAACAATCCAGTATGAATGGAAGCAACAATAACGGCTATAGAAGATGCTTCTTGTGCAGAGAAAAACATGAAGGTCTTCTCGAATGCAAATAATTCAAATCACTCAGTAGCATTGAGAAGAACAGATTAGTGAAACAAAAGCAGATCTGTACCAATTGCCTGTGACATCCAAAAAGTATAAAATGTCGAAATAACGTAAAATTCAAAAACTTCAATGGTTTTCATCACACCATACTACATATAAATAAGGAAAGAAATGGCCACAACAAAAGTCAAAAAGCACTCTCACGAACGGCAAAAGTATTGCCGTTTATAACTGGGGAAGCTGTACAGCGTTTGAGATTGCCTAGAACAAAGATTTATGCGAAGATAAGTGACATTGGCGAATCAGATGCAAAGGTCTATACATCCAAAATTGAAGTCCTACTACAACCACGGTTTCCATCAACATTTCAAACATGGCAAGAATTGTTGGTTTTACCAAAGTTGACGTCGAAATTGACACAAACCAACCTGCCGGGAATAAATAAGGAAGAATGGAAGAATGAGTATTTAGCAGACCCATATTTCAATGATCCAGCACACATAGACACCGTACTTGGAGCTGACGGTATAGCAGATATAATGATGGAAACAATGAAGAAAGATTTGAGCGGATTTACGGATGGGTATATATAAAACACAATACGAATGGGTATTTTACGGAGTTACAAAAAGGAAGAAGACACAGAGCACGAAAATCGTAAGCATGATCTCTAGGATGGAGGAAGACAAACAACTTCAAAAATTCTAGGAGATAGAAGAAGTTTCTGCAGTAAAATCAATGAAAGAAGAGGACAAAATATGTGAACAAATATTTGAAGCTACGGTAATTAGAGGTAAAGATGGGGCGTATACAGTTACAATTCCATTCAAAGCAGATCCACAGGAACTAGGAGTATCACAAATCAAAGCATTAGCCAGGATGCTCAAATTAGAAAAATCTTTCAACAGAGACGAAGAACTTAAAACTAGCTACATTTAATTCATGGAAGAGTATGAGAGACTTGGTCATATGACAAAAATTGAAACAAAAGAAACACATCCAACGGGATATTACATACCACATCATGCAGTTAGACGAGAAGATAGCTCAACCACGAAACTTCGAGTGGTCTTTGACTCATCAAGTAAGACAACAATAATCAAAGCATTAACGATAAAATGTTTATACGATAAAACAGGCCCCAGACTTCAACAAGACGTAAGCTCAATACTGTTGCGATGGGGGACACATAAGATAGCATTCAGTGAAGATATCGAAAGAATGTATCGTCAAATAAAGGTTACAAAAGAAGACCAAAAGTATCAACGGATACTTTGGAGAAAAGCGAATTAGAACCAATTGAACAATATGCCTTAACAACAGTTATCTACGGAATCAGAGGCGCGCCATGCCTAGGCATGAAAACGCTACAGAGACTTGCGAAGGACGAACAAATGTACTTTCCATATGGAGCAAGGATCTCGCAAAGAGATTTCTACGTCGATGATATCCTGTCTGGGGCAAATTCACAAAAAAGTGCTCTAGAACTACAATCCCAATTGAAAGCAATGATGAAGAAGAAAACGAAGAAGTCACGTTAAGAAAATGGTCATCCAACGATAATTAGCTGATACAGAAGCTGACCATAGAATTGCAATATCAAGGCATGTTAGAAATAGAAGAATGAGGAACAAAAAGATCTTTAGGGGTTTACTGGAGTTCCCATCGAGATAATTTCATGTTCAAGGTGCAGATACAGTCAATGGGAGAGCCAACAAAACGCAAACTTCTTTCATTAGGCTGGTTGGCACCAGTCATTATCGTTGCCAAAATAACGATACAAGAATCATGGGCGCAAAACCTGGATTGGGACAAAAAATTACTGACCGAAATAGCAATTAAATGGATACAATTCCGTGAAACCCTGAAAATGGTGGAAGAAGTATACATAGATAGGTGGATACATTACGAACCAGGATTCTCAGTAATAGAACTACATGGGTTTAGCGATGCTTCTGAAAAAGCATACGGTGCTGTGATATATACAAGAATAATCAAAATGAGTAAATGAATAATCAACCCCCTGTGCGGGGTTGCTGGTCCCCCATCGGGCGCGTCCCCAGGTGGCGGATAGGGGAAGGCCTCCCAGATATGGGTGGTACCGGGGAAATGAAATACCCGGCGCGGACCAAAACCTAGCATGCAACGTCTGACCCAGAATGGGCGGTTGCAGACAGCGTCTGACCCAGAGTGGGCGGCTGGAAAAAAAAGTGCAGAAGGACCTGGGGCCCCACTGCACCAAATTATGCCCCAAGAAAAACCATCATGAATGTAAAACAGAAAGATAACGATGTGCCGAGCGATCCGGTTAGCAACCGGCGCTTCGGGGTTTCCGGGCTTCGAAGTGTGAAATGGGATACCGGCCTCGATGAGGTAGGAACCAGGCCTCACTTGGAAAGTATGCGACTGGTCAATAAACGCAACAAACGTAAACCTCTGAAAATAGCTACGTGGAATGTCCGAACTTTGTTTCAAGACGGAAAATTAAAAAACTCAACAACAGAGATGAAAAGAATGAACTTGGACATCATGGGAATGTGCGAAATACGGTGGTCGGGTAATGGTCAGCTGAAAACAGATGAGGCAACAATTTACTATTCTGGAAGCCGCGAAGATGATCCTAACCACAGACATGGAGTAGCAATTCTCGTGTCGGAGCGACTTGTTAAATATGTTGCCAATTTCGTACCAATATCCGAGCGATGCATGCTTCTCCAACTGAAAGGACACCCGAAAAACATTAACATAATTCAAATTTATGCTCCAACCCTTGACAAATCGCAAGAAGAGGTAGACGAATTCTATGAACAGGTAGAAGAGTTAATGAAAGCGCTTAAAGGACATGATATAAACATCGTCATGGGCGATCTCAACGCGAAAATAGGACAAGGACGGGTCGATGCGATAGTAGGCCCATATGGCTTAGGCCAAAGAAATGAGCGTGGAGATACACTGCTGCGGTTTTGCCAAGATCGCGAATTGGTCATTATGAACACTTGGTTTCAACTCCCGCCTCGCCGCCTATACACCTGGCGATCACCACTAGAAGCGGGCCAAGACAATTCTATCATAAGGAATCAGATCGACTATTTCATGATCAATAAACGTTTCCGCAATTGTGTCCAGAGTGTAAAGACGTATCCGGGTGCCGATTTTAACTCGGATCATAATCCAGTTGTTGCCAAAATATTCATAAAACTTAAGGAACAGAAGAAGAAGCATCAAGTACGAAGGATTGACATACATAAGCTGAAAAATGAGAGTATTAAACACACTGTGGCAGAAAAACTTAATACCAAGCTCTCTAAGCTTCAAGTACATTCCGAAATAGACGTAGAACAAACTTGGAGTGGTCTGAAGAAAATCTTAACGGAAACAGCGGAGAAGCAACTTGGATTTCCGGAGAGACAGAAAAGGAAAGAATGGATGACTAAAGAAATCCTTGACTTAATGGAACATCGGAGAACCCTCAAGAACGACGAAATCGCATACAGAAGTGTCAACCGATGCATACGATGGAAAATTAGAGACGCAAAGGAATTGTGGCTGAATGGGAAATGTCAGGAAATAGAAAACCTGGAAAGGAAACACGACAGTTTCAACCTTCATAAGAAGGTCAAAGAAGCAACAAGTACAATGCGAAAGCGAAAGGTCGCGAAATTGAGAGGGAGCGACAATAAACTTGTCGTGGATAGTGAAGATCAGTTGAGGGTATGGCAGAGCTACATCACTGAACTCTTCCAAGATGACCGCTCGATATCTGATAGCGTTTGTGTAGAATTGGATGGACCAGAGATTATCAAAGACGAACTCAGAAAAGCCTTAAACCAATCAAAAACTGGAAAAGCAGTAGGCCCAGATGGAGTGAACGCGGAAATACTAAAACTGATTGATCTAGACAAAAACGACACGCTCTTGAAAATGTTTAACACCATATATAATACAGGAAATATCCCTATGGATTGGCTGAAATCCACCTTTATCGGCTTGCCGAAGAAAGCGAACGTCAGTCGTTGCAGTGAATACAGACTAATCAGTCTAATGAGTCATGCCTTGAAAATATTCTTAAGAATCCTGCACACTCGGTTGTGGAAAAAGATAGAAGAGCATATTGGGGAAACTCAGTTTGGATTCAGGGGTGGCCTCGGAACGAGAGATGCCTTGTTCTCCATTCAAGTTCTGGTGCAGAAATGCATGGATCAGCAAAGAGATGTTTTTGCCTGCTTTGTTGATTATGAAAAGGCCTTTGACAACGTTAGGCACGACATCCTTATTAAACAACTCCAACGTATAGGCCTAGACAGTAAAGATATTAACATAATCAAGAAGCTTTATTGGAATCAAACAGCTAATATTAAAGTCGGGGACTACACAACTGAAGCTATAAAGATATTGAAAGGAGTAAGACAGGGATGTATTCTCTCACCAACGCTCTTCAACCTCTATTCCGAGGCTATTTTCCAGAATGCCCTAGAAGAAGTTGACAAAGGAATTAAAATCAATGGCAAACAAATCAACAACATCCGATATGCTGATGACACCGTGGTTTTAGCCGATAATCAAGAAGACCTCCAATTCCTAATGAACCGCATAAACGAACAGAGCCAAGAATTCGGATTAAAGATAAATATTCAGAAAACAAAAAGTATGGTTATAAGCAGACAAAGAACTGATAATTTTGTGTTGAAACTGGACGGATTGGAGGTGGAGAGAGTGCAGCGGTTCAAGTATCTTGGGTGTTGGTTGAATGAAGATTGGAATCCCGATACCGAAATAAGAGCAAGGATAGAGATGGCCAGAGGAACATTCCTAAAGCTGAAGAAGTTAACTTGCGGCAGGGGTCTCCGAATAGAAACACGTTGGCGTATCATAAAATGCTACGTGCTATCAGTGCTGCTTTATGGGGTTGAGGGCTGGACACTAAAGGTGTCTTCAATGAACAGGATAGAAGCATTTGAAATGTGGATGTACCGTCGAATGATGAGAATACCTTATGTAGATCATGTTACAAACATCGAGGTGCTACGGCGAGTTGGAAAAACACGCGAACTCTTGACCAGCGTGAAGCGAAGGAAAGCTGCTTACTTCGGTCACATATTCCGCAATACCAAATATAATCTCATGCAGTTGATCATTGAAGGCAAGATAGAAGGGAAACGGGGATTAGGAAGGAAAAAATTTTCCTGGGCGAGGAATCTCCGACAATGGTTCAACGTCAGAGACGTAGGCACATTGATCCGATACGCACAAAATAAAGAGGAATACGCCATGATGGTCGCCAACCTTCTGTAAGGAGACGGCACCGCAAGAAGAAGAAAACTCTGGTGGACTGGACCAACATGGTTATCCAATACAAATGAGATTATTGTGAAAAATGAAATAGAAGAAACGTCAGAGAAAGCTCGCATAGTAAACCGAAGTTGTATAGTTTAGTTGCAGCAAAGAAAGAGGATTCCGAAGATGTTCTGAAAAGATTTTCCTGTTACACCCGCATGATTCCAGTTCTGCAGAAGATGGTTCTGTCGACAAAGAAAGATCGAAAAAACAGAACACTTAACAGTACAAGAAATGGAAGAAGCAGTCAATATGGTTGTAGACATAACCCAGCAAAAATACCTGAACATCGAGTACAAGAGACTTGGGAAGAATGAGCAGCTTTCTAAAGTTACTACAATACTCGCACTGATGCGTTTTTTAGATGAAGAAGGTTTTATACGAATGGAGGTCGTTTAAGAAGCTCAAATGCTTTAACGTACAGCGAACAACATGAAGTCATCATTCCCAAGCAGAGACATTTATCCATACTGCTACTGAGATTTGCACATGCAAGTACATTGCTTGGAGGAAATCCATTGACGCTGACCTATTGCAGGCAAAAATATTGGACTATTCATCGAAGGCAAATAATTCGACAGATAATCAACAAGTGCTCAACTTGTCTCCGATACAAAAACCAACCAATGCAAGATATAATGAGAAATTTACTTCAGCAACGAGTCACACCTACACCACAGTTCACTCATTGCGGCTTTGAATATGTTAGACCTATATCAGTACGGATGTCAAAAGTCAGGGGAAATAAATCTTACAAAGGTTATGTCGCAATATCCGCCTGTCTAGCAACAAAGGCAGTCCACATTGAGGTAGTATGCGATATAACTGCCGACGCATTCCTAGCAGCCTTTCGAAGATTCTGTGCGAGAAGAGGATCACCACTACACATCTACAGAGACAATGGTACTGCATTCGTAAAAAGTAGCAAACAGCTTATTAAACCAATCCAGGAAACCGTTGGAGATAACATAATGATACAAGGATGTTAATGGCATTTCATTCCACCATATACTCCACATTTGGCGGAATATGAGAAAGTGCAGTGAAATCCATGAAACATCATCAAAAAACGCAGTTGAAAAGACTACTCTACCAATACATGAGGCCGGTAGAGAATTGGCAGATATCGGTATCTTGTTGGACTAGCAAATAGGGAATTTTCGTGTTTCTACAGGAAGTCTGTTGACTAACATCTGCACAGAGTTATCTGCCAACTTGATAGCTCCACTACTCAGAAACTGAGTGAAGGCCAGGTTGCAAATTTTCATCAATCTAACAACGAGAAGCTATAGAGTTGAAGAAAAAAATTGCTGAAGAGGAGGCACATTAATGAGATCACCAAGGAAAATATCTTTGCCGATATAAGCGTCGAACAGGAGCGTTTAGTCTCGGTCAGAATGTTTGCCGGGCAGAATGCACTCCTAGCTATTCAAGATCAGGTTATTCCAACCCGTTTCCTGGAACACATCGTGAAAGACTCAACACTGAGGGACAGCAGGTGCCGAGAAGGATGCCAAACATTAAAGACATATATAACATATTCCAACATATAACAGGGGAATGTTCAATACGCACAAACAGAATACAAAAGGAAACATGACGCCGTTGCAAAAATTGATCATCAAGAACTGGCATTGAAATTATATCTTCTACATAAGGAAAATATGGCCTACTACAAATACATCCCGCAGCCAATTTTGGAGAATGATTAGTTTAGACCAGTGATGGGCAAACTTTTTAAAAGGAGGGCCAGATGAAATTTAAAAATTTACAGGCGGGCGAAAAAAACAAAAAAAAAAAACAAGTTTAGGCTTAAACCTTTTTATTGTTTAATTTTACATCATACACAACTTATATACTAAAATAGAAAAAACTTCCAAGCAAGTCACAAAAAATGATTAATCTTTAGAAGAGCATGAAAGCGTATGAGACAGATGAAACTGTGACTGAGATTCTAAAAGTTGATCATAATCTGGTAGAAACTGAGATGGGCTGATTCGCAGTAGTGAAGCTAAATTATGGTCGGTCAATCGGTTTCTAACACTGTTTTTGCGAAGCTTTATAGTAGAAAACACCTGTTTACAGATGTAGGAAGAGAAATACATCGAAATTATCTTCTGAGCGTGAGATTTCAGGTTTGGAAAAGTTGTTTTTGACAGGGCCTTGTAGAATTAAATCTTCGAAACATTGAGAAATAGTTGTTTCAATTCAGTGTTACATTGCAACTCAATTAGTTAGAGCTGCAGCTCTGGTTTAAATGATTCACAATCCAAATTAAATGGCATGCCAAAAATCTCCAGGTCCTGTTCGATAACTTTGAAGTCTTGGAATCTTCGTTCATATTCTTCATGAAGGCATTTTAAGTTTTTCTCATAGATCTCAATTTTGTCTTCTGTAACTGCAACGGATTTTAACCTTGGAATATGAGTGAAGTCTTTCTTGAGTAGTTGTTTGGAAAATAGATTTAACTGCAGTTTGAAACCCCTGATATGACCCCAAGTATCATGAATCAATTGATTTCTTTCCTGGAGTTTAAAGTTCAATTTATTGATGTGGCTAAAAAGATCTGTAAAAAATGCAAAGTCTGAAAGCCATAACATATCTTTCAAATGATCACACTCGTCCATTTCTTTTCTTCCATAAAAGAGATAATTTCGTCTTTTAGATCCCAAACTCGTTCAGAAACCCGTCGTGCACTGAGCCACCTTACTTTGGTGTAGTAAAGTATGTCAGAATATTGTGACTGCTATGAGTAAAGAAACTCTTGAAATTGCTTATGGTTGAGTGCTCGCCAACGAATGCTATTAACAATTTTAATAACAACATCAAGCACATGTTTCATTTCTATTCACCGACTTGAAAATCGGCGCTATGAGAACCGCCGTCATGGGCCTGATAACTTGGAAAGGGCCCCCACAGAGCTAAATCCCTCTGATATATAATATCTGGGATAAGTAAAAGTTGCTCTGTGAGGCAGTGTGGAAGCCGTAAGGCTTAATATTGGGGATTAATGTTATTTTATCGGGGAAAGGTCGCTGCCTCTGGTTCACCAGGGCTTATCTGGAGCCGACGATGCACATGGCAGCAGACATGAAGTCGGTGGCAGGAGATTGATGAGATGGACCTCTGTCGCATCACAAGCTACAGCTCAGACCTAAACTAGCATCAACGTCAACGCGGAAGTCTACAAGATCTACAACTTGATCTGCCGAAGGTACTGAACAGCTACTCAGCCAGACCTCTCTCAGGTGGGATTATCTAGAAAGCACATGAAATGGAGAACGTTTATTAATTAAACTATACTACGCATTTATTTACGAGTGACGAATTTAGAACGAGAAGCTACTGCCTACAGGCGGAAACTTCATGAAGATTTCTGTCAGAACTGCCCGGAAATTAGACTGACAGAACAGAGAGATAAGTACCAAGTTATCAGTATGAATTATATGGGAAACAGACTCTGGTCAGAAGCAAGGCACAGCACCATAAAGAACAATGTATCACTCGAAATAAATTAACAACGTAACAGCGAAGAAGATACAGCCCAAATAAACGACCAACTCGAACTTCCATCCGAATTAAGGCCTGTGGTACCTGAAGTACCTGAAAAAAGACCAACATATCTAACAGGCTTTACAAGGATACTTTAGGGTGAATTGTTGCTAATTCAGTGTTAATTCAGCATCAGAAGAAGAAGTTGTACTTCAAAACGCGCGTCATGCGTATTATTATTCAATAATTGAGAAAAATTTAAATATTGTGTCATTATGAATACAAATCCCCTTAGCAGGCCGGTTATGCTCAAGCTTAGTTCTTCGAAAAAACTGAGTTAGATTGTTAACGCACCTAATAAAAGCGTCACACTCGAGTTCGTTAATGGTGCTGTCTGTTTGGAGTCCCTCCATACAGTCATATTTTGTGCATATATCCAAGCAAAGCTCTCAGAGCTGATACTGAAGGCACACTCCTAAATATTCAAAACCAGGTTGTTCCAACAAGTAATTACTTGAAATACACAGTTAAAGACCAGTAGCGCCGACTTATAATGAATATTTGGAAGTGCTATCCGGTGGTCTTGTCTCGCAAATTTGTTTCAATTTTAAATGAAAAACCGTGAGTTTTAAAGGTTTTCTTAAATCATTTCAGAGCCATAAGATCACCATTATAACTCTGAAAAGTCGACTTTTCATAAGTTGACAATCGGGTGAACTGGACAAGCCAGGAACATTTCGCTTCAAATATCGGAAGAAAACATAAACACGCACGGTAGTTTCGTAAAGAGTTACAGTCATATTATGTTACTATATTTACAGTCAAAACTATACAAAAGATTGAAACATAAAATATTTGTGTTCACAGTAATAACACTTTGATTAATAAGCGAAATAGATAATTAATGTCTATTCTGCTTAATGCGTAATGATTCAATGAAGCTAAAAAAATTAATACCGTATGTCTGATATTTTCAGTCAAAAAGTATGTAAAGAGCGGGTATTAATTGCGTCGTGCATCATAAATATATTTGTGTATCTGAAAATAATTCATTTAATACTGTACCATTGTAATATAGTAATACAGGGAACGTGTAAAAACTAATACCAACATTTCAGAAATGAAAATTTAACATTCTATAAGTATTGACTATTAGTGTCTTTAGAAAGGTGCAAATGTTGACTGTCTGACTGGATTACATAATATGAATTCGTTGATGATTGAATGCATGTATAATTGTAGCATTGACTCAAGGTAGCCTGCACATTTGTAGCTATAACCAAAACTAAGCCCCCCCTCTCAATGAATTTTGGAGTTAGTTAGAGTCGGTGCCACTGTTAAAGACCCAACAGTGAGGAACGACAGTAGCTGATACAAATGCGAAACATGAGAAATTATCTAGCATATAAAAGGGCGATGTCAAATATTCGCATTTATAGAATACAAGGGGATATTAAAATTTTCCATCAAGAACTAGCATTAAAATTACAACTTCTACAGAAGGAAAGGAATCCTCATTACAAATACACTTCGGAGTCAATTTTGGACTATGGCCAGTTTAGATTTTACTGGGACCGCACTATTGTTATTGATGAAACAGTTCCCAACAATAGGCATGACTTTGTACTCATTGACAAAAGAGCGATGGAAACTACATTTATCGAGGTGGACATTCCGAATACGAACAACCTGATTGAGAATAATGCCTACAAATTATCTGAAAATCGAGAACTTAAAGTGCGAGTGCAGTGGTATTGGCACATGAAAGTAGTCAAGACTGACCCAATCATTGTGGGATCCACTAGTAAAATTACGAAATGACTCCTGAAAATCATGGGACCTATTGGAGTCGTAAATATCTCTATAAGGAATATCAGAAATCGGTGCTTCTTGTCAGAGCAAGGACTATCAGGAAGTTTCTTGGACATACCGGAAAGCAACATCAGGAAAGTCGCCGTCTTGAAGAACGTCTTGGCGGCTAACGCCCCGGCTCTAATAATTTGGAGGGGCCTATCCCTACGGAGCTTACTCCCTCTGATATATAGAATCTGAGATAGGTGAAGGTTCTCCTGTGAGGCAGTGTGAAATCCGCAAGGGTTGAAATTGGTAAATGTTAAAAAAAAACAATTTCTATTAATTAATTAATAGAATAATTATTAATTAATTCTTATTTGTAGGCATTACAGAAATTCAAAGAGAGTATCTTTGAATGGTTTTAGAAACCATCTTCGACTCAAAATGTTATTTGACTGGGAATTATGGGCATAATAGAAGAGATAGTAATTTCCATATACCACTGCACTGAAAAGAAGAAACTTTGTGAATGAGATCGGTTGAAATGTAGATGAAATGTAGGCAAGGAGAGAGGTATTAGGGAGGAAATCGTCACGATGAAAATTAAAATAAGGGATACATTAAATTGAGGATAATCACTGTTAATTGAAATCGCTGTCAATTGAAGAACACGAACTAGGTCATGAACTGAGGCTTATATGATAATGAAAAGTTTACAACCAGAAAAGTAACAGCGCAACATATCAATTCAATATAAATTGAAAACTGTTCTTACAATTTGGGAGCAAAGTCATCTTGGGTACTCATTAGTTTAAGAAATAAGATTGCTGAAATGGAAATCTAGATGGTAGTGTCAAAGCCCCGTTAGCACTGTTGAGAAACAAGGTAGAAGAAACCCTTAAGGATCCGTATATAGAAAATTGAAGCCATATTAAAGTGAACAAAACTCCGATGAACATAAGGCATATATTATATTGCATTGGATAGAAGATAGTACCTGGTCGACTTATCGAGCATCTCATGATAAGAAAAATATTAATGTGAAACCACTATTTGAGAAGAAAAATTACAACTTGTGAGACAATCGGAAAGGATTTACAATGGAAGATTTTGGTTAAAGTTTTTATATGTCCTATAGAAATTATAGAGAATAATCAAGCATTTGGAAGATGACGACAGAGTTTATAAAGTGGTGAAAAATCTAGGAGATCGAACCAAATCTAAATAAATGATGTAAGTTAAATAAAACTAACTACTTTGTTGATTTTCACTATAATTCATTCAAAAATAACATTGTTTCCGCCAACACAGTGGCTTCTTCAGATGTAAATGATAAATTGTGCCACTCTGTTTGCGAAACAATATTGTGACAGATTTGCCCTGAAGCCGCCTCTATGGTTTATGGACGTTGCCAGAAATGACGAGACTGTTGATAATCGTTGTAGGCACGACCAGAGAGCTCTTCTAGGACATTCATTTCTATGTTCATGGATCTGTGACTTTCGCAGACTCTCTCTTCGACCGAGTAACAATAACAACAAAAACAACAACAACAACCACGTGTTGGAAAGTTTCTCTATTTGTGAATGATCATAAATATAATTCTATATACTAGTATCGTTTAATATTTTCACTCATGGAATAATATATCACAACAGTTCTAAAGTGTTGTTGTTCACTGTTAATAAATTATTTCAGCTGTAATGGCATTATCAAATTAGTTGAATTACCAATAAAATCATAACAATATTGTAATGTTTAACTGAATTACAGTGAAAATCAACAAACTATTCAGTCTTATTTAAATAATGCATTTAGATTTTCATTAAGTATCGACTTAATCGATCCATGAAATATCTAATGGTAGTCATCATTTAGACGGTTACAACGATCAAATCAAGCAGGAACTTTTAGCATATAACTAATTCTGATTGTGTATAGTCTGGTAAGTTCGATAGGCGATGATCCGTATAATATTATGGGCTAAAAATACTTTTTCTTATTATTATCGTGCCTTATCCTCAGTGGACATAGGCGACTACTATGGCTCATATGACTTTATTTGCTGCAGCGCGAAATAGAAATTTAGATGTCATTCCTGTCTAATGCCTTAAATTTCGCAGCCACGATATTCGTCTTCTTCCAGGGCCTTTTTTTCCCGCCAATCTTGCCTTGCATAATAAGACGCTATATTTTTGGTTTCCTATAACATATCCGAAGTATGAAAGCATTATTTGATTACGTTCAAAACCTCTTTCAGTTCTCATATGCAGTAGGACGACTTCGGTGTTATGTAGTTAATCCATGATATTGATATTGATTTCATTTATGTGTTCCCATTTGTTGTTTAGACATGTGAACGGGTAGTTAATCGATGTAACCATTTCCAGTTGAGATTCGTTTGCGTAAAATCTGGCCATCATGGCTTGTTTGCTAATTATTATAATTCTTGTTTTTTCAAAAGTACTACCTTGTGTTATTCTGCTATTCACAATTATAAAGAATAAAATTGATCGAATAGTCACTCAGTTATTGGTGAAAGATCGTTTGATATATTGAATAAAAAACACTTGGCTTAGTTTCACAAAACTTTATTGTTTCGTGACAACTGTTTTTGTGTGTTATTTAATTTTCATTCATTAATGCAAACCCATTCTCTTCTCTAAGAATCAGAACCATAGATTATTTCTGCAGTTGATTAAAGTAGTTTATATGTTTTCCCCTTCTTAAATTTCGTTGATTCGTACTCTAGCGGTAAATGCCTTGTGTAGAATTTTTTATTGTGTTATACTGATTTTCCAGATTTTGATTAACAAAAAAAACACTAACATAAGTGGGAAACAGCCGTTCCAATTAATTGTTATTTCTTTTCGAAGCAACTCTTTATTCCAAAAACTCAGTAGGTAAAACTCAATTTCCTTGTTTACTTCTCTTTCAATTTTCGATTGATCTGAATCGACATAATATATGTTTTCGAAAATAATTTTGTAAAAATTATAATAAGTATATGAACCGTCCTCGAATATCCATTCAGACGCACCAAAAGAATGAATACTTGTAAAATACCAGCTGCTGTAGAAGACACTGAGGGAGATAATAGATGGATAAGCATTGTAAGTTATTTTGCTTCATATAAACAAATTTTAATGGGCCAAATTTTCAGCACAATAGATTTCTGTCAGAAACGCGAGAAAAGGACGCAGATGTAGTTTTTATAGGAGATTCAATAATTCAAGCATTACAACACTGCGAGATATGGAATGAATTGTTTGTTCCTCTTCACTGTTTGAATTTTGGAATACATAGAGATAAAATAGAGAATGTGTTGTGGAGGGTGCATAATGGTGAATTGGATAATGTTAAACCAAAGGTAAGGAATATTAGGACTGACAATGAATTATATTAGAATATGAATAATTCTTTGTTTAATTATATTCAGCTCATTTTAGGCAATAGTACTTCATGTAGGAACAAATAATCATAAGAATAAACCTGAAGATATATTTGAAGGAATTATGGAAATCATTTCTATTATTAAAGAAAAGCAACCTGATGCATATATTGTTATACCTGTAAGTATTTTGAGAGTAAGATTGAATTCTCCCTTACCTCTTGGTGTGACATGATTGAATAGAAATTCAAATTAAACCATTAGCTTAATGTTTCACGAATATATTGAATAATAACATAAAATTACAACGTTGAGTTGACTTGTTTTAAGCAGTTAGCTCATCATTCTTGATAATAAGTTGACTGCTCAATATATGTCGACTGAATGCTGTAATTTCATTCTATTATTCAATATATTTGTGAAACAATAAGCCAAGAGTTTGATTTAAATGAAAAAAAATTTATTTTGAGGGTATAAAACAATTCCTTTCAGAAGGCAGAATGTAAAATATTACAATTGTTTCTAGAATATTTGTTTTTATGTCAAAGTATTGGCTATCACAATTTACTTTGATGTCAATTGGAAATATTTGTCCTGACTAAATTGTTTCAGACTTTGCTTCCAAGGGGCCAATATCCAAACCCGATAAGAGAAAAGTTAAGCAGGGTGAATGATTTGTTGAAAGAAAAATTATCATTACATCCCCAACCAAAGGTGGAGCTCATTAGTATAGATAATGGATTTATTTTACCTGATGGTACTATCACACATCATGATATGTATGATTATCTATTATTGACACATTCAGGATGTCAGAAAGCATTCAAACCCGTGTATGAGTTATTGTTGCAATTATTGACTGAAGGAGAGACAGAAACAGATCTAACTCCCTCAGAATAAATGCATGGTAATAATAAATTTGGCTGTTTTATAACAAGAATATTTGCAGGATTCTACCAGCTTGAGAAATTGTTAAAAAAAGGAGATTCCTCAATTTATTTATGTTCTGTTTTCATAAGGATTTGAGTTACCTCTCTATGAACATATAAACTAGCAAAAATACAAACCAATGCAAAGTTCAAAGAAGTGTTTCCAGTGTAAAATTAAGATGTTTTTTGTTTTATTAATTTTTTCTATATTCAGCTGAGATTTTTAACATTAATTTATTATCAGATATTAAATTGCAAACTTTTTCAAGCCAATGTAAATTCTATCAGGATACTCAAGAATTATTTCAATTTTCAACTAATAGATATGGATACAAATTTTAAAAAGCATACAACAAATAAACTTCAGGTTTATGCTCCTTTCAATTCGGAAGTGTTGTCTCCTAGTAGACAATGCACTGAATAATTCCACATTTTTGCTTTGTGAAAATTAAAATATTTTTTTAATACTTTAAAAATAGTGTGCATCTTATACACAGGAAATGCTTTTAGTACTCAATTTATTGAAAATATTTTGAGGTGAACAGTATATGATTAATATTATTTATCAAATATTTAGAAATTCTACCAATAGCACATGGTATTGTAGTAATATATTCTAATAATTATTTATTTGAAAATTGCTTCATGTAATGTTATTTTGTATTTTGAGTAATTGGGACTTGATTTAGAATTTTTTCATTTGCTTCATTTTCAAAACTGTACTTACTCTCAATAATATAAAAAAATTTTATAACTGCTGTTAATATTGCAGAAAACGAAAAATAAGATGTCATTATATTATTGTTTGATATTATTTTTACCTTCTTCCTTACATAGAAGATAAAATTTACATCACAAGTATTACAGGTACCAGTTTTTTACGTATGGGAGTTCATTAGTTTAAGATTTACAAATAGCTCAGGACAATGTATCTTAGAATTGAAATGAAGAAACACAAGCAGATAATATATATTCTAATATGAAAACAAATCTTATAAAAAGTGGCGACTAAAAATAAAAATTCATTTCATATACAAAATTGATGAAGATGAAGGAAAATAATTAATTTCCACTTTGCTCAGCCTTTGAAACGTTTCTGTTTCTTCAATTCAGTTAAAATTGATTGCCTTAATTTTTATACCTACTTATAATTACATTATTTGTGAGTTCAAACCCATAGATACAAAATTGTTATAAAGTTATGAATCTTTACAGTCTGCAGCTGTCATATTGAAATCAGTTTACTTCAAATAAAATAATTCTAATAACCTCAGAACTGATAATTAGCAATTTGAAATCCTTACCTAAAAATAACAAAATTGTTTTTGATGCATGCAGAATCCATTTAGTCATATGAAAAAATCATTCCAAAAATTTGTAAAAAATACTTGTAAGCATTCCTCCATATGATGTCAAAGTACTTATTTTTCCCAACAATCTATTTATTCTCAATGTTTTTGATATTTAATTATTATTTTTGTTTTGATTAATAAATATTTCATTTGAAACAGAAAATGTATTACTTTTGGTCAATATAAAAATTACAAAATGTACCTTTTATTATTGTCACTTTATGTAATCAGGTCAAAACTGAGAGTTGGAAACATACTTTACATTAATTAGTTTTGTTTTGAAGTGTTCTGTTTGAATCCATAAAGTTTTTATAAAAAGAAACAATTGCTTTCACTTCTGTTTCTATATTAATTTCGTGAGAAAAATACTGTTAATTTTTCCTGTTCTTCATATTATTTGCTAACTCATTCTACTTCCAATCTTACATTGTTTCTAAAAATACATTTGGGAAGATATATCGCAATTAGCTTATCTATCTTTACATGTAGATGAACTAGTTCGTGGAACTAATCTGCTACAAAGTTAAAGCTGGATCACTAATACTTATTGTTATTTATATACCTCCACAAATTGATATGGTAACGTACGATTTATTCTTTGAAATTTTGTAAGTTTGAATTATTGATTGAATAGACTCTCAACTATTCAATCGGTACTTGATAAGAAAGTATTAATTATTGGTGATTTTAAAGCACCTCAGTTTGTAAATAATTCACAATCGCATGAAAACACGTTTTCATAATTCCAATATATTAAACAACATATTGAGAAAAGAAAAAATCTCTGAATAACTTCAAGAGGTATGATAATAACATTTATCTGGAAAGGTACAAAAGTTTGAGAAAAACCATTGAACATGATATTGACTTGGCGAATAAAAATTTTATTCAAACAGTAGAAAATGATATCGTACAAGACCTGTCTTCATTCTGGTCTTTCATTAACGAGAAAAAATGTATCTCTAGAATTCCTGGTGAGATCAGAGATGGTGAGCGAACTCATCATAAACCTACATCCATCTAACGCCTTTGCTGAATATTTTAGGTCGGTTTTAGATACACCTTTGAACAATTCATGTTATGAGAATCATTCTCATGGTCATGACGCGATATGTCAGTTCAATAACTCGAAATCAAATCATTATTGCCGCCAAGACTCTCTCTAATAAACTTACGTCTGGTCTTGATGAAATACCAAGTTTTATTGTGAAAGATTGTATTTATGCACTTTCGTATCCATTAACAGAAGAATCATCTTTTTTGAAGACAGGTACTATCTTGACCCATTTCCATATTTTAGGAAAAGTGGTTCTGCTTATTATGAGATGAAATATATGTATATTTAATCTCATAATAAGCAAAGCCACTTTTTCCAAAATATGAAAATGGGTCAAGATAGTACCTGTCTTCAAAAAAGATGATTCTTATGTTGTAAACAACTACAGTCCAATATACATCTTATCAAACTTTTTGAAATTGTTGGCTATAATGCTATATATTCAGCCGTCAGAAACAGCAACATGGGATTTAGACAAGGATCTGGAGGGAGTTGAGTATGCAAAACTTGAGGACCGCATTCTGTGAGCTGTTTTAGGCCTAGACAAGTTTGCAGATTGCGAATCTAGAAGATGCCGGAAACATGTCTGGTCCGATTTTTTTTATCGCCCCCACCTCTAAGATATAAAGTCAATCGACCGAACGAATGCTTTTTTGATGATTTTTTTAGCGATAATATACAATTTTTTCTAATGATATTAGATATATCTCATGTCGAGGTGAAGTGGACCCAGGGGACCAAATAGGCTCCACCTAAAAAAATTATTTTGGTTGGTAGAAGATCAAATTGAAATGATGAAACAAAATGAAAGATGTAACCTTTCTTCGCATTGATTTTTTCAAGAAGTTCGTTTACTCCCCCTCATCCCCCCTCCATAGCTCGCACGCTAATACAAAAAAGTTAGGGATGAAAACTAATTATTCATAAAAAAAATAGTTTTCATAATCAAGCGAATTTTAATATGTCATTGTTATTACATTTCTGTACATATATTATTGACATTTAATATGCAATTTGCACAATGAAAAAAAGTTAAGTTGTAATTTTCTGCAAGCACAGGTTTTTTCGTGTGCTATAACAAGAGAATAACAAGAAAATGGACCAGCACAGGTCCTGGAAACATGTGTTTTCTTGTTATCTGACGTCTCAGGATAACGAATCTGAGCTTAGTTGTTGGTCCTCATGTTTTGCATACTCAACTCCCTTTGGCGCCTGCACTAATTCATGTCGATGAGATCTTGTTCAAGAAATCTGATAATGTTTTCTCAGTACGATTTTGAAGTACTCAACTCCACTGCTCAAGTGGATGTGATTTACACAGATTTTCAGAAAGCCTTTGATAAAGTTGCTCATAATGCTGTCCGATACGTAAAGTACTTTCTGTAGATCGAAGGAAAAGATGGGCAACAACTGAGATATTTCGAAGTAAATGTAACCTATTTTACCTTCATCGACTCCATAAAAATACCCGGTCGTTATGTAATCTACAAAACTATAAAAATGCCCAAAATCAACACAATGTGCTTATGAAAAATACGAAATATACGTTTTATAGTTCAGCTATTGATGGTTCACCAAACAGAAATAAAACAATTTGGAATATTGTTACCTAACGATCTTTCTGGAAAAAGTGGCGGTAGGCGAAGTGATGTGACGTCAAACTTTGAGGGGAAGGTGTTTGACGATCCGAATGAGCTAGCTGATGTTTTCGCCGAACATTTTTCTAAAATGGCTAGTACCAAATTAACATCTCGATATGGCAATAATCTATCTCGGATTTGCACATTATCACCCATGGTGAACACCAATTTTTACTTCTACCCTGTCACTAAAATTGAAGTTAAGCATACCATTAGAGCCTTAAAAATAAAAAAAGCGTCGGTGTTGATTCCATATCGGCCAAAGTTTTGAAGGGAATTAGTGGAATTATTGGCGAGCACTTTGCATATCTCATCAATGTTTCCATCACTACTGCAAAGTTCCCCAATATCCTTAAGCAATCCATAGTAATTCCAGTATTTAAGAATGGAACCGTAAGTAAAATTACTAATTATTACCCAATATACATTTTGAGCGTTTTTTCCAAAGTAATAGAGGAAATTGTTTTCTCCAGAATAATGAATTATCTCAATAGCTTCAAAATAATTGACTCCGCGCAACATGGATTCAGAAGCAGCCACTCAACTCAATCAGCTGCAGTTAAGTTTTTCGAATCCGTCTACGAGTGTTTGGATAAACACTTGTTTGTGGCGGGGTTATTTTTTGACTTATCTTCTGCATCTGATTCACTATCCTTTGAATTTATACTTGATAAATGCTACAATTTAGGTTTTAGAGGTGCTTTTCTGAATTGGTTACGTAGTTATCTTGAAGAAAGAAAAATGGTAGTGAAAATAGGCGAGAGTTATTCTTAGAGACATGGCATTGTTCTTGGGGTGCCGCAGGGCTCTGTGCTCGGACCTCTTCTATTCATATTGTTTATAAACGATCTGCGTGCGAAGTTGTCCCGGTTTTTGGTGACACTATATGCCGATGATTTATCGTTGGTCGTTTGTGGCAGGACTCCTGAAGAACTTCTGGAGGCATGTGAATGCATCTATCAGCTCTAGTTTTTGAGATACACGTTACAGGTTGAATGATATGTTTTTTTCTTATAAAGGATAACAAATAAAGAGATAAATATGTACTTAATCGTCAAAATAGAAATTTCCCAGAATGTAATTAGCCAAATGGATACCTGGAATTGTCCCTGACCCAATGTTCCTATACTAGGAACTACTCAATACAATGCTCTTAATTACTTTTATACCTATAATTGCCTATGACCCGATCCTTCTATACCTGCTTGGCTGTACTTGATTTAGTATATTACTGAGTTTTCCCAAGTAAAGTTGTGCTATCATTTTGTGTAAATTTTGGTCGTTTTGTAGTATCAAGACACTAAACTGAAACAATGGCATCCACAAGCAGACGTACCTGTGTAAATCATCCCGATGTTTTTTGTTATGTGTGTGGTGAATACACTTTGAAAGAGAGCAGAAAAACGATTTCTGACTTTGTGAAAAGATCTTATCTTGCCTATTTTGGCGTTCATTTAGGAGATCAAGATAAATCTTGGGCCCCACATTTCATATGTAAAACATGTGTTGAACATTTGCGACAGTGGACAAACTGGAAAGAGGAAGTGCCTAAAGTTTGGTGTACCAATGGTTTGGAGAGAACCGCGGAACCATCATGACGACTGCTATTTTTGTCTCGTTAATATTAAGTGCATAAATAGAAACAATAAACACAAATGGACATATCCTGATCTAGATTCTGCAAGAAGGCCTGTAGTGCATTCCGAAGAAATACCCGTTCCATCATTCAGCAGTCTACCTGAACTGACAGAAGATGTTACAGAAACATCAACGTCTGACGAAGTTAAACGAATTCAATCAGAAAACGACAGCGATTTTGAAGCAGATTTAGCAACTCCGCAGTGTTTCAATCAAGAAGAACTAAACGATCTTATAAGAGACCTGAATCTCTCAAAGGAATCCGCTGAATTACTTGCATCCAGATCAAAAGAAAAAAATCTACTTTGTCGAGGTACTAATATTACATTTTATCGTAAAAGAGATAAGGATCTGCTGCCTTTTTTCACTCAGGAAAATGACTTGGTATTCTGTAAGGATATAAAAGGGCTCTTAGAAAAAATGGGTTTGCCTGAATACACTCCAGATGATTGGCGCCTTTTTATTGACAGTTCAAAACGTAATTTAAAATGTGTTCTTTTACATAACGGTAACAAATATGGCTCAATTCCTATTGGTCATTCTACTACCATGAAGGAAGAATATGAAACAGTAGCATTAGTTTTGAGAAAAATTAAATACGAAGAACATCAGTGGTCAATTTGTGTTGATTTAAAAATGATTAACTTCCTCCTTGGACAGCAGAGTGGTTATACAAAATATCCTTGTTTTTTGTGCCTTTGGGACAGCAGAGCTAAAAATGAGCACTGGGTTAACAAAAATTGGCCTTCAAGAGATGTCATGATTCAAGGAATACAAAACGTGATCAACGAACCTTTGGTTTCAAGAGAAAAAATCTTACTTCCGCCCTTGCATATTAAGCTAGGCCTAATGAAGCAATTTGTGAAGGCCTTAAATCGAGATGGAAATTGTTTTGGGTATTTGTCACGTAAATTTCCTGGCATTAGCACGGAAAAACTAAAAGCTGGTATATTTGATGGTCCTCAAATAAGGCAACTTGTTAAAGATCCACAATTCACATCAATGAACGAGACTGAATCTAACGCTTGGAGTTCATTTGTTAAAGTAGTACAAAATTTTCTTGGCAATCATAAAGCAGAGAATTACGTAGAATTAGTGGAAACTATGCTTTCAAATTTTAATATTCTCGGCTGTAACATGAGTATAAAAGTTCACTACCTCCACAGCCACCTAGATCGTTTTCCAGAAAACTTAGGTGATTGTAGTGAAGAACAGGGGGAAAGATTCCACCAAGATATTAAAACTATGGAAGATCGTTATCAAGGACGATGGGATAGCCACATGATGGCGGACTACTGCTGGAGCCTTCAGCGAGACTGCCCTAGTAAACTCCATTCTAGAAAATCGTATAATTATGTAAATTAAGTTTTTGCAATAAATACTTAAATCCATGTGTCTTTGTTTTTTTTTAACTGTCAATAGTAATCACTACATAGTATAAAGCAAAGTCGCTTTTTCTGTCCCTTTGTACGCTTTAATCTTTGAAACTACGCAACGGTTTTTGATGCGGTTTTTTTTAATAGATAGAGTGAAACAAGAGGAAGGTTTATATGTATAATAACATCCACTAAATAGTGGAGAAGTACTGTTATTTTTGAGGTTTCTAATGTGATGTCGTAAATAATTACATTTTTTCCGCTTACATTGCAAACGCAGGCTGAACCCTACGAGTTTTATCAAAATAATGTACTAAGTATTGTACACATTGAAAAGGCCTACAGAAAAGTCCGTGATGGTATATGTCTATCTCTTATGGATAACCCACAATAACTTTTTTTTGTCATTTACTTTTTGCGACAAATAATGGCTAATTTTCGAAGGGATTTTAACCCATACAGCATTAATCCTTAACCAATTAAATACCTTGAATACATTGTTCATTTAATATAGATATATATGGCCCTTTACACCGTATGATTTGAGTGAATATTTTCGAAGATATTACAGATTTAAAAATTGCGGGGCGTAGCGTTTGCGGCGGTATCGGCCGGCCGCCCGGTGCGGCAAAAGCGTGCGTGCCTATAAATAGCGCGTCTGAGGCCGCGGTTTTCCCTATAGGACTTTGAATTTAGCAGCGAACGGACGCGTTTATTATATCGGAGCTCTCCAGCGACGAATAGCAATACTTCACTACATAGTATAAAACAAAGTTGCTTTCTCTGTCCCTATATCCCCATGTATGCTTAAATCTTTAAAACTACGTAAAGGATTTTGATGTGGTGTTCTTTAGTAGATACAGTGATTGAAGAGGAAGGTTTATATGTATAAGAGCATCCATGAAATAGTGGACAAATAATGTTATTTTTGAGGTTTCTAATGTGATGTCGTAAATAATTACATTTTTTCGCTAACATTGCAAACGAAGGCTGAACCCTACGGGATTTATCAAAATAATGTACTAAGTATTATACACATTGAAAAGGTCTACAGAGAACTCCGCTATGGTATATGCCTATCTCTTATGGATATACCACAATAAAATTTTTTTCTCATTTACTTTTTACAAATAATGGCTAATTTTCGAAGCGAATTTAACATTACGAATTTAACCAATACAACATTAATCCTTATCCAATTAAATACCTTAAATACATTGTAGATTTTATATAGATTTATATGGCCCTTAACAGCATATGATTTAAATGAATATTTTCGAAGATATTACAGATTTACAGAGAAAGCGACTTATCTATATATATAAAAATGAATTGCTGTGCGTTAGTCTCGCTAAAACTCGAAAACGGCTGAACGGATTTATCTTATCTTAGTCTTGAAATGTTCGTGGAGTTCCAGAGAAGGTTTAAAAGGTGAGAAAAAATCGAATAATTGTCGGGAAAACTCTGAAAACAGCACTTTTCTATTTCCCATACAAACGTTTCTAAATAAAATGTGGAGTTAATATGAACTTTATCGGACTGAACGGATTTATCTTATCTTAGTCTTAAAATGTTCGTGGAGTTCCAGGGAAGGTTTAAAAGGCGAGAAAAAATCGAATAATTGCCGGGAAAACTCTAAAAACAGCACTTTTCTATTTCCCATACAAACGTTTCTAAATAAAATGTGGAGTCAATTTGAACTTTTCTATATATATAAAAATGAATTGCTGTGCGTTAGTCTCGCTAAAACTCGAAAACGGCTGAACGGATTTATCTTATCTTAGTCTTGAAATGTTCGTGGAGTTCCAGGGAAGGTTTAAAAGGTGAGAAAAAATCGAATAATTGTCGGGAAAACTCTGAAAACAGCACTTTTCTATTTCCCATACAAACGTTTCTAAATAAAATGTGGAGTTAATATGAACTTTATCGGACTGAACGGATTTATCTTATCTTAGTCTTAAAATGTTCGTGGAGTTCCAGGGAAGGTTTAAAAGGCGAGAAAAAATCGAATAATTGCCGGGAAAACTCTAAAAACAGCACTTTTCTATTTCCCATACAAACTTTTCTAAATAAAATGTGGAGTCAATTTGAACTTTACTACTATCCGATAAAGTTCATATTAAATTATTCGCGTGCGCTTTGGAGGATTTGATGTCGCGTTCCGAAACTAAACAGCGAACGTGACAGAATCGGATAGTCACAAAATGTAATAAATCATCAGTAGTACTGATTTTTAATCAATTTTCAAATTTGCGTAACTTTATTTTAGCTAACTTCAGTTGTTAACGTATCAGACAATTTTTTTAAGTTTGATAAATCCTTAAGTTTGGTCACAACTTGAGTTTCAGAACGCAACCATAATATTTGACAACCACGGAGCTAACCTCAAAACACGGAAAAAAGTTTTCCTATTAACAAAATTGTGTTACTATCATGGTTGCGATATTTTATGAGTACATCTATGTTTGTAAGTGACGATTACCGCTACGTGCGCGAGAATTTTTTTGCTTTTGTGATGCTTTCTGGTAGTGACATTCCAAGTAGTGTGCTCTTTTTTGTTGATATTTTGGTGATAGTGACACTTTACTGTTAAGTGAGCGCGAATTTTCTTCACTTCAATTTACTATATTACGTTACGATGCCAAGGAGAAGACGACCTGACTTAGTTCGTCGCAGTCAGTCAAATGTACGAAGAGCTACCTCACGTGTTAACCGCACTGATGACCAGAGAGAGACAGATCAAGAAAATAGTCGTATTGCTATGTCAGAATTGCGTTCTTTAGTGAGTGGTAATGAAGTAAAGAGGCTCAGATGCACATCAATCACAACAACAGCAAGCACGACATAATGAAATTGAGCGAATCCGCAGACGCAGTGCTTCTGTGATTCTTGAACGAGCTGCATTCCACTATGATCCGGCAATTGATTATTGTGCCGACAAATCGGTAACAATTCACCTCGGAATTAAATATGTGTCCGCCGTCGTTCAGAAATCAAATTGAGAGAATAGTTTAAAATGAATAACCAGTTAGAATTTTTATATCTTTGTTCCTACATATTTATTCTAAGGGGTAAAAAATTAACTAAATTTTAGCTAACTACAGTTGTTTAATATCTATCAGATTATTTTCATATATATTGATAAATCCTAAGGTTGTTCACAAATTTAAATTCTGAAAGCTACCATAATATTTGACATTTGACAACCAACTAATGTATCGATCTATACTCTATGACATAGAGTCTATGTCGATCGATACCTCATACAAAGAGTGCATCCACAGAACATACCAAAGGTATTAAGGGTATGTATGCGATTACCGCTACGTGCGCGAGAACTTTCTTTACTTTGGTGATCTTTTGTGATAGTGACATTTCAAATTATGTGCTCTTTTTTTTTGACCTTTTATGATAGTGACAATTTACCTCGCGAGAGTGCGCGAGATCTTTTCTCACTTATATTGTTTACAATTTACAATGCCGGGGAGAAGACGACCTGACAGGTCGTGGCAGTCAATCAAATGTGCAAAGAGCTACCTAAGGATATAATATATTATATAACATTCAGATTGAGTTTCACTGAGTGAAACTTAACATATTAACTAAACGAGTATGTTCTCGGCGGTTATCCCATTATTAAGAGTGATAACTTAATTTCTAAATCAATTTTGAAATGGACGAAATATCAAAATGCATCATTTCTATTTGGAAATTTCTGACTTCAAGTAGAAATTATGCCTTCTGACATTTCAAAATTATTTCAGAAATTGAGGAAGTTCTGATTTAATTTTGAAATAAATTGAAATCAGGAATTTACAATTAGAAATAATTCATATTGATTTTACGTTAATTCAAAAATTAAATCAGAAATTTAGGTATTATTCATCATAAGGGACTAGCCACCTGAAACTTACGTAGAGTACCTATATTATTTCAATTTCAATTTATTATTAATATACTGCAACTCAACGGCTGGTTCGACTTGAGTGAATTTTTGTATATGCATTAATTCGTTTATCCTGATAGCTTGGAATGTCATGGCAGGACAACGTCTGTCGGGTCCGCTAGTATATATTATATAAGTCTTATATAATAAGTACTTATATATATATATATATATATATATATATATATATATATATATATATATATATATATATATATATATAATTATAATAATTTATATGGCAAAATAACGTTGGCCAGTCAGCTAGTATTATATATTATAACAGTTATAACGTAAATTATATACACAATTTTTTAAAAAATCTCAAAAACTAGATCTGATAGACAAAATCTAAGAACTTTTTTACATTCTGCATCCAAAAATTACTCAGGAACAGTTAAAAAATCGCAGGCACCAAAATGTGTGTTGGCCTGTGCAGAGTATAAAAATTTTCAACCATTTACCATCGAATTTGAAAGTACTGAAACCTCGTTTGTTTAAGATGAGAGTTAAATCTCTGCTCTTAACAAAGGCATACTATAGTGTGGCAGAGTATTTCGATGATTCGAATGTAGGGAATAATGTATGAATCAATTTTTTGTATAATATGTTTATATATTTTTTTTAACACAAATGTTCTTCACCATGTGAAATGTTCTCAAATGTTTAATATTTCTGAGATAATTTTTTTTTCTTTTAAGAAGTATATTGTTGTAAATATAAATTTAACCAATATTTTTGTTTGAACCAATATTTTTGCTCGAGGGCTGAATGGAAGATCAGACTCAAAACTGAATTCAGTCCTTTTGAGAGCATTCTTCCTAGTTGTTATTATTGTATAAATTGAATTGAATGTAATTCTACAATGTAAAGAATGTTTCTCAATAAATTTATTTTATTATATATATATATATATATATATATATATATATATATATATATATATATATATATATATATATATATATATATATAATGAAATTGAAGATTATCGGCATATCCCGCAGATTGGTAGCAGCCGCTGACACGTGTTTCGAGCGTATTGGCTCTCCTCAGAACGGCGTAGCCAAGTTCTAGTTCTGAGGAGAGCCAATAAGCTCGAAACTATCTTCATTCATCTTCAATTTCATTTTAATTTTCCTCCGCATCAAATATATATATATATATATATATATATATATATATATATATATATATATATATATATATATATATATATATATATATATATATATATATATATATATATATAATATTCGTTTTGATATTAGTTCGTTCACAGAAGTTAATTGTCGACTTTGAATATCCGCGAAAATTTTTCAATTTCCAATGAATAAACTTAACGTAATTACAGTTTTGTTACAGATTATCACTAAACTAAGTACACTTAATCTTCTCGTCAACAGATGGCGAATTATTTGATGTTGAAATTCGAATTATGCGGGGTAGGCAACTCTTTATACATTTATACATTAAACCAGACAATTTCAAAAACGATGTCGGTATCGCCATCTATTGACGCAACGCAATTTGAGTTTACTAAACCCTTCCCTTAAGGTTACGGAAATTATTCATTATACGGTACATTATTCTGCATTTTTTTAGTCTTTTGTAACCAATGTGTTGCTTTTATTTCAAACTTCAAATCGTTATGTTTTTTTCATTATATTACCCTTACATACCAGGGCTACATCAAAGTGCTCTTGAACGTCTTTGCTCACTGAAACTGGAACTCCTCGTCCTTTTTTTCATATATAAACTATTTTTTTTATAGTTCATCGACAGTCTTTCAATTTCAAACACCTAGCTTATGAGTATGAAGACGCATTTTTTTCCGAATAATTCTTTCAAGTTTTAATGCTGAATTTTCTTTCGTAATGAGGTTATCCTTTTAACAGTTTCAAGATGCTTACAAGTCGATCAATACTAATTTTATTCTATTTGTGTGGACTTGAGTCATTCGATCCTTGACTGGATACATCAAAACCCCGAATGCCTTCAATTAATATAATTATTGTCTCCAGTTCAGCTTGAGCGTTCGCTTGTTGTAGGTACTGTTGGATATTAGATTTCTTCGAGGCGAATATCAGTGCCACACTACAGCACTGTTTCAAGTTGTTGCCACCTGCAGACCGAAGGTGGGAGATTGGTAGCGTTGATTTTTGGATCACATTTTGCTAGCCCTTCTGTTGCGGACACTAGTCTATCATGGGACTAACTAAAGCACTGATTAAGTTTTCAATGAGAAATTCTATTGTTTTCGCTTCTTTGAAAACTTAACTAGTTCCACAGTTTTCTAGGAGGCAAACAGGAGTCTGCTGATCTTTTAATTCTCGAGTATGTGGGGTAAATGCACATATGAACAAACGTCTTTTAGCCATCAGGGATAACATCTCTGCCCCCATTCGAAAAAACACATGCGCTTTTGAATGAGGATCTATTTTCATGGGCCGTATGAAAAAATATTGAGCATCGAGTTGGGCTTTATTCGAATATAAAATTTTTAATGTTCAAATAAAATCCCAAACAGAAAGTAGTTGAGAGATGATTTAATTTTTCTCAAAAAATGAATTAAATTTTTCCTTCCATTACTGCTAGTTGGTAATGATAAATTTCTCATCACTACAACTTTAAATTCATGAACATCAAAACTTTTCTTCAGCCTTCAATGTTTAAAAGATTTCTCCGGTGAACTTAATATTTCGGAAGAGTTGATTCTTCCTTAAAAACATAATATGATTCAAAAATGAATTGATTGTATTCAGAGAAATTACTGATGAAATGTCTGTATTCGAAAGTTTCTAATCAGTGTCTACAAAGTGATCAGAGTGATTCCCTGAAAAAAAGATGTGAAAACTATTGGCACTTAATTCAATAAATAAATATAATGCCATCTGAAAATTGAACAGATTGTTACATTGTCAAAGAAATACTCTTTTTATAGACTAAACTAGCTGACCCCGATTTTTATTAAATATGTTCAAACACTGCGGAAGATTTGTTTTACCGTTTGTGCTCTTTATGTTTTGACTATTCATTCTGTGTGAGGCCCAGAAAGGCACCCATAGCACAAGGAAATGACAAATTTCCAGCAAGTTCAAATTAGTCGGATTATCAATAATTCATTGTATTAACACGTTTAATGTATCGAATATGATTAATTAACCTACAGTGTAATTCTACAGTCGAACTGGAGGTTTATAATTTCGTAATTAGGTTTTTATCTAATTTCATCTAAACTTGATTTCAATAGAACTTTCGTCGTCATAATATCGTTCTTGACGCTTACAATATTTAAAGCATCATTAATGGTATTTTCTTATCAATAACAATTAATCTTAAATGCTTTACAATATTGGCACATAAAGTTCATTTTTCCAATATCAACCATTTGCTGTGAACTCTAATCGATTATTCCACGTTATAATTGAAGTCGATGGGGGATAAAGGCATCATTTCTATGTTGTTGATTACGATTCCATACAACTTCATTCCGCGCTTCGCGTTACTTTACAGTTTTTTTGCTCTTCTAAGTATATCTTTGACTTGTACGTCTAGTTGCAGGCATTTTTGAAAAACAAAAATTCAGTTGTAATTTCGTCTGACTTTCAATTGAAGTATAAACATTTGACAACCACCTGACTATCAAAAAATTTTTTGCATTCAAACTAAACTGATCGAAATATTGAAATTACAAGCCTTAATCCGAGTAATCAATCAAAATTACAAACTTCGAATATTTGATAGGAAAGTAGTTAGAACAGTTTATATGGGAGAATGAAATTGTTGTTTTTACCATCTTTTTCGCAATCTTTCCATGTTTTCTCACCGTTTAAACTTTCCCTGGACACCACAAATATTTCAAAAACAAAATCAGCTAAATCCGCTAAACGAATAGCAATTGTTTTATATAGATATAGATTATTAAATTAATTGATTTTCAAAGATTTATGAAGAATTTCAACATTTAAAATATTTCTCTATTATCCAAAAATATTGCACAAAAATTTAGTTAGAACTTAATTAATATTTCCAGTAATTACTACTTGCTCAATTATTGGTATGACTATGTTGCATAAATAAAGAGTCATTTCAAAAAGGCAAGTCGTTTTAAAGAATAATTTTTTTTTTACCTGCTGATTTACAAAAGTTCCCTTATTCAAAATTCAATATATATGTTGAATTACGTTCGAGTAAAAACATCTTCTAGATACTGTCTTGACAATGCTATGGTGATGCTGACTGCTGTGTCGATACAATTTTTTCTGGATTATTTGAGAGATCGTTGGCAGCGTTTGCTCACTGGTGACGGTGTATCTAGTTGCTCTGAAAGTGTAAATTTAGGGGTACCACAGGAATCAGTGTTGGGTCTTCTTTTTTATCTAATTTAAGTATCTCATGCCAACAAGGTAGTCCATTATACGCAGTTGCGTTCTTTTGCTGACACGCAGCTACTTATACCCTTCGAACCGTCCAATGTAAAAACAGTATTACATCAGCTAAATTTCTAGCATGCATCTCATGTGAAAAACCCTATTTAGTTCTGAGTCATCATAAAAAAAATCGGCATTATCTTGAATTGCTGTTGAGACAAAAGCTCTGTGAGACGTTGGTTCTTTCGATCTTTGGCAATGGACTTGCTTTACTTTATCCTTGTTTTTATGCTGTATACAAGAGGAATGCAGAGGATACAGAAAGCCTGTTACCGTTTTGTTTTTGGATTGCTCAAGATGACATAACGTCTACAGAAATTAATGAACTGAATTGGCCAAGAGTAGATAATCTTTTCGAGTACTATACTGGTGCTCTTGTATATTCTGTGATTTTGCATTCTTCTCCCTCCTACTTGAAAGATACGCTTTTTTTTTACAGTATCCGCTACGTCGGTTTTGAAATCGGCTTAAATATCGTCCGCCCGCTCTTATTCGGTTCGAATATGTCTTTTGTTTTGTGCAAATTTATTGAAAATCTCTCCAGATTTGGTTAGGCAGCTGATTTCTTGACAAAGTTATGTGAAGCTACCAGATATTACTGAATATTACAGATATTGGAGATATATTTTTGTGGGACACTTGAAGTAATTCCGCATAAATCATCCGTACTTGGAGAAAGAGTGCATAACATGAAAGACATAATTATGGTATCAGACGGGTATCTTTTTTTTTTTGGAAGTAATAATTTTATCTGATCAATTGAAATTCGTAGATTATCTAAATCCAATCAAGTATCCCTGTTTTCTGAAAAATCTTCTAGCATACCTCAACTAATTTTAATCCATGCCTTATTTCAATAACTTTTCTTTTCAATAAACTTTTCTCGATTAAATATGTGAAACTCGTTAAATGTCACACAAAATATGTGACAGTGATCCACACTGCCAGAAATGTCTTTATATCTTATCAACAAATTTTTTATTTTAGGCCACCTATAGTTCATCTGTCCTAGTAAAATGGACAGATGAACGAAAGAAAAGGCATTCCGAGAGGATGAAACGTTTTTGGATGGCAAAAAAGATGAAGCAAACGCCCTAATAATTGCGAATTCTAGTTCAATCGCTGTCCTCGTGAGGAAAATCGTTATAATAATATAATATTGAGATTTAAAAATCATTCATACTTAGTCAATACCTGAGGGAGTTCAAAACGGCCCCAGGTTCAATATCCGAGTGCGGAGAACATTAGTTCGTGAACTAATCACGTGCTTTATCTATCGAAAAAAGACGTAAAAACTCTCTCTAGCATTCTAAATTCTACCTGCGGACAACGTTAGTGAGAGGGAACTGTTACCAACAGCTCCCCGTTGGCAACAACAAAAGCTGTTGTCAACGAGAACGTCCCCATCACTTTCGAGAGTGAATATTGAGTGAAGTGCGCTTCGAAAAATTCATCGATCTTGTTGAATGATAATAGGATGAAATTGTTTCATCATTATTATAAACCATCAGTCCATATTTAACCAATCAATCAAGAATCGATGACTTTCAAAACTCCCACAGGTCCTATATCCGAATGAGGGGAACAATACTTTGTGAACATTCACGTGAGTTACCTCTATTGAAGAAAAGACTTATAAACTTTCTCTTGCGTTCTAGATTCCTACTCATGACAACATTAGTGCGAGCATGTTTCAAAGCAGCGCACGTAACATTCAATGTGTTTGATTGTAAATAGTTACACTAAATAAAGTTGTTCATACTGAACAGAGTTTGGGTATACATCATAATAAACCCCAACAGGTGTAAAATGAGAAGTCCAATGTTTTCAATAATGTATTAAAATGAAATATCTATTGTAAAACATCACTACAATCAAAGCACCTTAATTGAATTTTAAAAAATTGTTCATAATTATGAAAGTTAAATAACTTTAAAGTAGCTTAATAAATAGAATCACAATAACAGACATGCAATACTCAGAAATTTATACATGATACTTACACAATAATCGGTATTACTAAAATACATTTCATATTCAACAATTATAGAACAAAATTATCAGTAATACATTTTTTTTTTCTTATAAAAGCTCGATGGCCATAAGTTGTGTATTTCAAGATATAATAATCTAATTTGATATTAATTATCTACATAGTGAATCACTTCTCACCCTTTTCATATTTTTCGACATCGCTGAAATTGACGATGTCAATTTCCGTTATCCCCTTCCCAGCAAACTGAGCGAATTTTGCGCCGGAGTCCAACTCCGCAGATCTTTTAACTACTGAAACAAAATTATTATAAATTAATAGATTGTTATAATTGAAGCTGAGTATTTGTATCGATAAGTATATCAAACTGTTTTTTTAATTATTCAACAAACGTAAGTTTGAGAATATCTTATAAAGTGGTCAATTCAACGTTTTACAATACGTGCACCAACAACAATGCTGCAAAATGTAGTTTATGGGATAAAAATAAATAACGGCGGATCAAAGTTATACTTCACTGTGAAATTTTATCGTCTAGTCTAGAAGTTACACAGTATAATTACAATTACACTTCTAAAACCTTTACAAATGATCATTCATGCCCTGAAAAAAATTGGCCAAATAATATATAATTATATTTGGCAGGTAATTGAATGATTTAGATATGTCGATAATATCCTAAACTGTTTTACTGAAACTACCAGATAACTAAGTATGTTAAAAATTTTTTTCAATTCTCTTAACAATAATATTACTTCATTAAAAGCAATTCAGTCACTACTGAAACTGATGAAAATATTTTTCTTATATTTAAAAATTTTCAACTCAGATTCTATATTAAGAAAAGCAACACAGATATTGATAGTTGATCATTGTTTGCCAAATTTTAAATTGCCATAAGGTAGAGAGAATATGCAGGATACTCAGACAATATGGGAGAAGAAGTTGATAAGATACTACGGCACGTGGAAAAGATAGCAATCAGGAACGATGGAATTGATATGCACAATCTATTCGACGAATTAAAACAAATAGTCACGGTTCAACTAGATGAGCTGAAATTCAGAAGACAAGAGTCAGGGAAAACAATTCCGGAACGAAAAATTAACAACATTAACAAAACAACATCAACCGAGACACGAAAATACGGATGACGAGTACGACAGACCTCAGAAAACCACGAGGAAAGAAACACACCCAACCACTAGAAACGAAAACATCAACAAATGGAACAGAATCGATATGCTTTCGTAAAGCGAAGAAGAATATAATGAGCAAGTGGGAACCAACAGAAAATGTAGGAGATGAACAAGAGACGACAGAAATTGAAAATAACTGATCGAAAAAGTAGGTCACGAACACGAGACGTCAGAAATTGGAAATAACTGATCGAAAAAGTAGGTCACGAAAAGGAGACGACCAACCAGAAAACAAAATCAGAAGATTGCATCGGTAACTATCAGAGAGCAGAATAAATGGTCCATTATATCCAAAGAAATGAGAAATATAGAAATAAAATACGAGAAGGCAAAACCCAATTCACAGGGAGTATTATGGCACCAAAATTTCACCAAACTGAAAGAGAAAAATTGCTCGGTCGAAGCAGGGCCTCCTGAAGGGTCAGGTATGTGTCTCCTGCTGTTTAATATTCAGCGGACATGCCAGATGAACCAATACAAGATAGATAAACCAGTTTTCGAACGGCATAGCGATCTACAAGTGAACCACGATTAGCCGAAGCACGAAGAGAACAGTAGCAATTCTTTTTGACCAAAAAATAAACATCCATCGTAATGATTAAACGTACGTCAAAATTGTGATAAAAGGTGTGCAAAACAATGATTCCTTAGCTAATTTATTGTCGGATGAACTCTGTTTAATATATAAGATTATAACAACTGCCCCAAAATTTGATATACTTGTGTTTGGTGTATGGAGTGAGCACAAAATACTCAAGTACAAGAATAGAAGAACACAAATATTCAGTTTAAAATACAAAAGCATCAGATCAGCAGAAAATTCAGATCATTCTATCGAAAATTACAGTTTCATAGATATGGAAAAACGAGAAATATTACAATCCTTGAGCACATAATTAGACTTGGAATCTATTGAAATCAAAAGAAATAAACATATTTCCTACAAAATTACTACTGATTTCAGAATTTTCCATACAATTCATCTGTTGATATCAAGGAAACGATTTCACCTACGAAATTCATGGATCCATAGAACCTATTCATGGATGTACAGAAGAAATAACTAATAGGAACTTAAAATACGTATTCGATTTTGGAATTTCATAATCAATATTATAAACAGTATATTAACACCTTTTTTACATTTGCTGTATTAAATTCTTGCAATTTCATAAAACTCTAGAAGTACTCACCTCTGCTGAAGTCCTTTTCCAACTTGTAGATTGGCATACCTTGACACTCTTGTGCTATGTATGCCCCGATGTCTTTAGTGTCTTGAAGTGGAGGGAAGACAACGTGCATGGTTTCCCTGACCACCTGGGTATCCACCTTGTAATATCCTCCAAACATCTTATTGATAAGGTCGAAGAAGGAGCGCGGTGGTAACACTGCACCGCGGTTTAATGGCATCACAAAGCACCTATAATTAGTATAGAATGTTAACTGTGTTTCTGTAATATTAGATTAAATATCACAAAACATATTAATAATTGAAAAATACATTACACATAAATTTGCAGTTTTTGTTTCGTCACAAATTTTATTTCTTGAAATAAATTGATGGTCAAAGTGTTAAAAACAAAATATGTAATGAATAATTAAATATATATTCAAAGGAAAATATTGACGCAGTTCGCTTTTAGTAGATTAAATTATTTTTTTCTTCGTGAAAAAAGAATGATGAATATCTAGATCTAGTTGTCATTGAATTTCAATGTACCAATCCACAATAAATTCTATAACAATTATTTGTTAATTCGTGTTGAGTGTAATGTATATAGCAATATAATGGTGATGAGTTGTTACAATTAATAACACTTGATAATTCTTTTATACACAAGTTGATTGAATCTAGAAACTTTAATATTTTATAATTAGGATTTTTTATGTTTAATAACTAAAACAATTATAATAAATAATAATAATAATTAGACTCTATTGGGACCGCACTATCTTGACCGATCAAACAGTTCACCACAATAGGTCTGACCTGGTCCTGGTTAACAAAAGAGCGCGAGAAACTGCATTTATCCAGTTGGCCATTTCAAATGCGAACAACCTACTTGAGAAAAATGCCGAAAAAATTCCAAAATATCGAGAACTTGCAGTGCGAGTGCAGATAGAGTGGCACATGAACGTGGTGAGGACTGTGCCAATTGGGATCCACTGGTATAATGCCGAAAAATCTGAAAACTATTAAACTTGGACTCGGCGAACATCTTTATTAATAATTAGGAATAACTAGAAATTACGAAAACTGAGAACAATAGTAATCTCTACTTACAAATACTTTAAGTCAGTCACTAAAATCTAATAAAATCAGAAGATTCGTTAGGAGACCCAACGTGTTCCAGTCATCTTAAGGCTCCCACTGGTATAATACCAAAAAAACATTCTTCATCAAACAATTTCGGAACAAGACTAATCAGACAAAACTTAACACCCATATGAAACGTTGAAACCACAGATGGGGAACAAACGAAAAAATTTGTATAAAGTATAAAATATATATATATATATATATATATATATATATATATATATATATATATATATATATATATTGAAAGTTTTTTAATATGAAAAAGTTTATTTTTGTTGACGTTTCGTTGTTATATTACAACTTTGTCAAAACTAATCAGTTTTAATTAGATTAGTTTTGACAAAGTTGTAATATAACAACGAAACGTCAACAAAAATAAACTTTTTCATATTAAAAAAAGCCTGTTATTGCTAAAAACTTTCAAAATAAATATCTTAAACAGGCAATAAATCAACTCAATTTATATATAAATATATATATATATATATATATATATATATATATATATATATATATATATATATTAAAAACAAGGTTTGTCAGGCTGAAAATGAAGTTAAGAGTTTACGGTATTTACCTGAGATTTACGTTGTTTGTTTATTTGTATAAACGGCTGTTACAAATAAACAAACAACGTAAATCTCAGGTAAATACCGTAAACTCTTAACTATATATATATATATATATATATATATATATATATATATATATATATATATATATATATATATATATATATATATATATATATATATATATATATATATATATATATATATATATATATATATATATATATATATATATATATATATATATATATATATATATATATATATATATATATATATATATATATATATATATATATATATATATATATATATATATATATATATATATATATGTAAATATTAAATTGAATAAATACTCTCTCCTCTAATAGAATGTTTAATTTAAATCATTTTTAAAATATTACAATATACGCTACTCAGTTGACCCGTATCAGATTTAAAATTAACAACATTTTCGTTTTTGTTAATGTGGTACATCTCGAGAACAGTCTGCTCCTGTAATTTGCCTGTTCCAGAATCTTCACATTGTCGTAATCAAAAGGATGGCCTGTTTTTTATAGTGTTCTACTGCGGCAGAAGAATTCTCACCTAGTCGGCAATCACTCTTGTGCTGTGTGAGTCGTTGTTTTAGCCACTGTGAAGTCTGTCCTATATAACAACCACTACATACCTGACACGGGATTTCATAAATTATGTTACTGTAGAGTAAGGGTGTCTTATCTTTAATTTTAGTGAACAGATCAGAATTTTTCGTGATGTTGTAGTTTGAAATTTTTATTTGTGAAAAATCTCTGAAACAAGTCATAATCTGTTCTGACAGTGACAGCTTATATGTGTAACTCTATTTCTCATGTTGATTACTGTATTGTATTTCTGGTTCTTTGGGTGATATGAGAAATAATTTATAAATCTTCCAGAAGCTGTGTCTTTCTGATACCAATCCAATAATATCGTATCTTCTTCGGTCCTTATAACTCTGGTGTCTAAAAATGGAACACTTCGATTGTTTTCTAATTTGACTGTGAACTGTAAGCTTGCGTGAAAAGAATTGAAAGTGATCCAAGTTGCTTGAACACTTTCCGATGGTACAGCACAAGCGATGTCTTCTACATACTTATATAGAAAGGGAATTTCAAATGGTAACACAGGAATCATCGTATCAAGTAGGTGGTCTAAAATAATTCTAAAATAATCTGAGCTAATATAAGACTGATGGGAGAGTCCATAGGTGTTCCAAATATGTATTACCAAAAATGAAGTTAATTAATCGGATGAAATTTGTCTTTGATATGATGGTGAACTTTTCTATTTTTGGCCATTCTAACTCAATTATATCAATTGTGAGATTTAAGGGAATGTTCGCGAATAAAGATACAACGTCGAAAGAAATCAAAACATGATTGGGTGGTAATGAGAAATTCGAAATTAGGTTCGTAAAAGTGAAAGAGTCCTTAATGTTATATTTTGTGTCATCCCCAAACGCCACCTTCAAAATATTCGCCAAATACTTTGACATATTGTACGTAGTAGTATTGATAGAACTAACAAACGGGCGTAATGGCACATTCGGTTTATGAATCTTAGGTAAGCAATATAATTTTGGAAATGACGAATTATAAATAATTAGTTGTTTTGCATCTTGTTTGGTTATCTGATAACTGTCTTTCAAACCAATCACCCAATGTATTTCATCACCCAAAGAACCAGAAATACAATACAGTAATCAACATGAGAAATAGAGTTACACACATAAGCCATAGCACATAACTGAAACAAAATTTAAAAGCTGTCTTCAACATATTTGTCAATAATGGTTACCCTAGGCACATCCTCAAAAAGTTGATATATAATTCCAATAAGTTCGACGCACCAACTGAAAAGAACACTATTGAATTTAAATTAAAAAAACTTCTCTATGTGGATAAACTGTCAGAACAGATTATGACTTGTTTCAGAGAATTTTCACAAATAAAAATTGCAAAATACAACATCACGAAAAATTCTGATCTGTTAACTGAAATTAAAGATAAGACACCCTTACTCTGCCAAAGTAACATCATTTATGAAATCCCGTGGTCAGTGGTTGTTATATAGGACAGACTTCACAGTGGCTAAAACAACGACTCTTGTGCCGTAGTAGAACACTATAAAAAAACCGGCCATCCTTTTGATTACGACAATGTGAAGATTCTGGAACAGGAACATAATTACAGGAGCAGACTGCTCCTCGAGATGTAACACATAAACAAAAACGAAAATGTTAATTTTAAATCTGATATGGGTCAACTGAGTAGCATATATTGTAATATTTTAAAAATGATTTAAATTAAACATTCTATTAGAGGAGAGAGTATTTATACAATTTAATATTTACATACATATATGCATATTTTTTGCTTTTATACTTTATACAAATTTTTTTGATTGTTCCCCATCTGTGGTTTCAACATTTCATATGGGTGTTTAGTTTTGACTGATTACTCTTGTTCCGAAATTGTTTGATGAAGAATGTTGATTTTATTAGTTTTTAGTGACTGACTTTAAGTATTTGCAAGTAGAGATTACCATTGTTCTTTGTACGATTTTTTAACTGTTCATTTATTATGCTTGTGGATTTTCTCCTGAAGAAGTCAATAAAAAATTGACGAAATATTGAGATTATAAACAAATAAGTTTTCTTTGTCACGGACCGCTTCCCGATATTATCGTTTTATATTTTTTTTTTTTTTCTTTATTTATATATATATATATATATATATATATATATATATATATATATATATATATATATATATATATATGTATTGAAGTCGTGAATGAAACGACCACTTCGTCCATCACGGAAATCTGGCACATCGATTTTCTCAAATTCCTCATTCGCCAGATCGATTTCAAGTTCCTCCTGTAGTTCGTTGAATAAACGGTCGCCCGTAATCGTTGCGTAGGACCTGAACCAAAGGATACGTTACACGTTGCGTAGGACCAAACACAAAAAACATAACAATAACATCACCATATGAATGAAATAATCGAAGCTTTCACAAAATTTCTGTCAACAGGCAAAATAATCTTCAAATCTTCATGAATAACATTTTTCATTGCTGTTTCAATAACAAAAGGAGAATATTTTCTGGAGATTCGTTACAATGCATAGCATGTTTACATTTCACTGTGAATTCCTTTGGATTCATAAAAATCCACTTCAATAGATGAAAATAAAATTATCTCAGAATTGAAATCAGTTTTACATCAAAAGAAATAAAGAGAAAACTAGGAGTTTCTCAGTAATTGAGATTCAACACAGGAAATTAAAGAATATTACCATCACAACAAGAAAAATGCTTGAGATTGGCATTTTATGATTGTAATTATCTTAGTTGTTACCATTATTATTGGAAATAGAATTAATTTTGATAATTTTATAACGTTTTTTCAAATGGAAGACCACATTAAAAATTCTTCATATACATAACATTCTTGCACTTTCTAACGACGTCTAACACATTTCTTTTTATTTATTTAAGTATATACATAATAATATATATATATATATATATATATATATATATATATATATATATATATATATATATATATATATATATATATATATATATATATATATATATATATATATATATATATATATATATATATATATATATATATATATATATATATATATATATATATATATATATATCTAATACATATATAAAATTCTTGTGTCACGGGGTACGTAATCGAACTTCTCCGAAACGGCTTGATCGATTCTCATGAAATTTTGTGAGCTTATTGAGTAGGTCTGAGAATCGGCCAACATCTATTTTTCATCCCCCTAAATGTTAGGGGTAGGCCACCCCTAAATTTTTTTTTTATTTTTTTGACAAAATTTTCAGTTTTTATTTTTTCATGATACAACATACAAAAATACATGCAACCCTAAATTTTCACCCTTCTACGATCAACCCTCATTTTTTATAGCTGTTTATTTCTTTGGCGGCTTGCTGATATTGTTGGCAGGCGATTTCAGGCAGACGTTGCCAGTAATTCCCCGTGGAACGCCTCCAGATGAATTGAATGCTTGCCTAAAGGCATCACCTTTATGGAATAACGTAAAAACATTATCGCTAACCACTAATATGAGAGTTCAACTTCAAAATGATCAAAGTCCCAGTTGATGCGACATCTGGATTAATTACTCTTACCAACGACTTTTTCCGATTTGTAGACTCTCAATTAGCTCTTATTGAAAATGTTTTCCCAAACATTAGTGAGAATTATCAGAATTATGCTTGGTTAAGTCAACGAGCAATTCTTGCCGCAAAGAATAATGATGTACACGCACTGAATTTCACCATTCAATAAAAAATTTCTGGCGATTTGGTAACAATACAAATCCGTTGATTCCATAACAAATCCAGATGATGTAGTAAATTATCCAACGGAGTTTCTGAACTCTCTGGAGTTACCAGGATTTCCACCACATAACTTGCAACTCAAAGTTGGTACAGTTATTATGATATTGCGTAGTTTGAATCCACTGCGACTTTGCAACGGTATTAGACTTTCGGTAAAAAGACTTATGCCGAATTTGATTGAGGCAACCATTATTAACGGAAAGTACGCAGGTGATGTATGTATTCCTCGAATACCAATGATTCCGACTGATCTTCCGTTTGACTTCAAACGATTGTAATTTCCAGTTCGCCTTGCGTTCGCAATGACAATTAACAAGTCGCAAGGCCAATCGCTAAGTGTTTGCGGGATAAATTTAGAAAATCATTGTTTTTCACATGGGCGAGTTATACGTTGCGTGTTCACGAGTTGGGAAACAATCCGCTTTGTTTGTGTTAACGTCAGACCAAAAAACAAAAAATGTGGTTTACCAAAGAGCACTTCAATGAAACGAATAATTTGCGGACACGTATAAAGTTTATATTCATTATTTACTTTGCATTCACTTTCATTTACTTAGAGAAGTCAACTAAATAACACTTCATTTTTGTAATCGAAATGAATTCATTACTGTTGTGAAATTAAATAAAATTTTTCCTTTTCAAATATAAAAAAGTTTTTCTTCATCTTTTAATCATCAAACGAAATATTACATAAAACGAATCCATCTGGTGGCGAAACGGAGTTCGCCGGGTTTGCTAGTATATATATATATATATATATATATATATATATATATATATATATATATATATATATATATATATATATATATATATATATATATATATATATATATATATATATATATATATATATATATATATATATATATATATATATATATATATATATATATATATATATATATATATATATATATATATATATATATATATATATATATATATATATATATATATATATATATATATATATATATAAATACCTAGTGAACGGGAAACCTCCTTTTAACAAATATAGCACGCAGAATTAAGTTACAGCCAACTTAAAAACGTATATAAATCTTACATATAGAGGCAAAGTAGCCGAAATACAATCTTACTTAAAAATAAATACAAATCTTATTTAAAATTCAAATTCACTACTCTACGTACTATCAATTTAAATGATCTTGGCGAAACAGAGAAAAAGTCAATGTCATGGGATACCTGGTTGCTCAGCCACAGAAAGCGATTAACAAAAAAATTCGAAATATAGTTTGCTTTGCATGTTCTCAAGCGAAAGAGAGGAGTGTGCCTTATAATTGTGTTTGGTAAATTAATATCCACTTTGAGTAACACATCCGCACAATCAACGTAATCATTCAGTATTTTAAATAGGAAACACATATCGGACCCCGTCGTCTGTTTTCCAATGAATCCAAGTTAATATAGACACGCATGAAGTCCTAGTTTCGTCTGACTTGGAAACCAGATTTATAACCTAAAAAACGCAGGCATTTACGTGGAACTCCCTCAAGACTCCCGGTATCGCATTTCTTAAAAAATTCTTCATTGATATAATTACAATGGTCCTTATTCTTGACTGAACAAGAAACTTAGCATAAACCTGGCAGAAAGACACATAAACTCTAAAATAAACTGAGTTTAAACCTATACAGATATTTTTATATCTGAGTGAGATTTATTTAACAATAAAGAAGTACCAAACTATCTGGAAATTTTTGAAATGTTTAAGTCTATTTCCAAATGCTGAAGTAATATATTCCTTTTTGGAGTTTTTCCTCAATGATTACTGTATTATAAGAATCACAGTTTCTCTATTTTACAATTCACTGAAGCTTTCTTATTTTGAACAAAAAACGAAAAATTCAAAAAATGGTACTCTCCAAATGATAGCATGGTAAGACTGTATTGCTATTGTGATGCAACTATATTGATAAAAGTAATTAGAGATATTCAGAATACAAATGAATATGAATCAATAAAATCGGAATATGTATTACTAACCTTTCGGCGTCAATCCGCAACATGCTTCTGTAGGGCGGATGAATAAATCGTCGATGTATGTAGAGTCCTCCGACAATACCGATGCTCGCTACGATAAGAGCAGCCATTAGAAGTCCCAAAACGGTGGAATTTGAAACACGTCTAGCTCTCGCATTGAGAAAAACAATGTTGCCGTTTTGGGCTTCGGCATCTTTCTGTGAAGCCTGTGAATACAGCAAGATTTGTATTATTATTTGATTGAATTATTATGAATATATATGATGTTTCACGAATGTATTGAAAAATGATACAATAAAATTATATCGTTCAGTCAACATGTTTCAAGCAGTTAGCTCATTATCAGAGTTTTGATAATGAAGTGACCACCCGTAACATGTTGACTCAACGTTATAAATTTAGAGTAATATTTTTCAATACATTTGTGAAACATTAGGCCGAGAGTTTATATATATATATATATATATATATATATATATATATATATATATATATATATATATATATATATATATATATATAGTGTATATTATATATATATATATATATATATATATATATATATATATACACTATATTAAAAGTATACTATAACTTTCTTTTGACAATTATTTGACGAATTATGAAGGAGATAATTATAGCAGAGCTGGCTATGTAAAACATGAACAATGTGATCTCCATTATCCTTCAAGGGATAAATTTCAATGCATCATAAGACAGAAACATACTGTTAAATCTATTGAATATATAATGCATAGATTACTATGCATTATATATGCACATTATCTCAAATCTCAGTAACTAATAGAAAACTCAGTATATCTAGCACTGAAAGTTTCACAATTTCAATGTACTCTAACATTTATCACTTGAAGGATAATGGAGACATCACATTGTTAATGTGATGTCTCCATTACATTAACATCCATCTTATTTTAATTATTGAATATTTATAAGTGCGATGATACGAGCACGATAACTAAAGAATATTTGTCTTATAGTTGATTTCTGTATATATATTAAAAGCGATTTTCGCCGTAGAAAAACTACATGAAGTTTTGCAGAAAAGCGGATTACAAATTTTTTATGATGAAACCAAATACATGGAAGACAACCAAAATATTGATCTCTTCTAATCACAAAACATAGTGCAATTCTAGAAGTCAACCATTTTAAATACCTTAGAGAAATTTTACAGTCCTCAGGTTTAATAAACCAACTCGCTAAAGAACAAAGAATTACCAAGCTCAAAAGGGCCTACAAGCTAATTTGGCGTACTATAATAAAAAGTGCATTTCGAGAGGAGCTAAAATATAATGCAATAAATGTTAAATTTTAATGCTATAAAAGAGAAGCCTTAAAACACGATTCCTTCAGAAGCAATCTACACTGCTGAAACAATGGTTATTGACGGTAATTCAAAAATTAGAGAAGTAGAAAAACAAGAACGAAAATTCAATTTTCTTCAAAATCAAAGAGCATTTGGAAGAAAAACCTCAGAACGCACTTTATCAAAAGGCAAATACAATAATGAAAGAAATCAGAAAAAGATGAGCAAAGTTTTATGAACATATCTGCAGGATGAAACAATGAATCCAGAATTCCAGAATACTGAAGAAACTACTTGATATAACAACAAAGAGTAAATGCGGCACAAGTGGCTACAAGATGCCCAAGAGGATCTACAACAGATCAATATAAAAAATTTTTGAAGATCCCAATGAGTTAAGTTATGAAATCGTACATGCAAAGTTTGAGCAAAAATCATCTCGCCAACCTGGAATAAACTGGACGGATCAACGTAAGAAAGAGCCTTCTGAGAGGATTCAGCGTTTTTGGGAGGCAAAAGCCGTAAAAATTGACTAAACTATAATATATATAATCGCTATATAATATCTAATATATATATATATATATTTATTTTTCGAAAGTTTTTAGCATTAACAGGCTTTTTTGATATGAAAAAGTTTATTTTTGTTGACGTTTCGTTGTGATATTACAACTTTGTCAAAACTAATGAATAATTGAATTTAAGAGTTACTAAAGATATCAAATGTTAAACTTATTTTTTAGAAAAATCGAATTAGTTTTTTTGTATCTTCACTCATTGTTTTTCATTATCAGAGGAATATTTCTGGCTTAGCATTCGCTTCGGAAGTTTTAGTCTTCTTCATCATGAGGAAACCTCTGAAAAACTCATGGTAAGCCAGGTGATTCATATTTCCATATATATAATTACATATAGTTTTTTATATACTTATCCAGAATATGTATATTGTTGGTTTATGTGTGTGAAACTGAAGGTAGATCTGGAAAAAATCAGTTTTGAGATGTGATGTTTGGTGATTGTTGTGTGTTTATTTTACGAGTGTTATTTGTGAGGTTTATTATGTTGTTGTAAATAGAATAAAGATGTTTAATGTCTGTTCTTTCATTTATTGTGTTTTCTAAATTTTTACGAATATGTAACATTTCTAAAATTTCTCTACTTTTTTTGTAGAGTACGAACTTCTTTAAGTGTTTCATATCGTAAACATGATGATGTTAATTTAAGTGATTTAATTAATGCTAAGCCAGAAATATTCCTCTGATAATGAAAATCAATGAGTGAAGATACAAAAAAACTAATTTGATTTTTCTAAAAAATAAGTTTGACATTTGATATCTATAGTAACTCATAAATTCAATTATTCATTAGTTTTGACAAAGTTGTAATATAACAACGAAACGTCAACAAAAATAAACTTTTTCATATCAAAAAAAACCTGTTATTGCTAAAAACTTTCGAAATAAAATATCTTAAACAGGCAATAAATCAATTTCAAGAAATATATATATATATATATATATATATATATATATATATATATATATATATATATATATATATATATATATATATATATATATGTATATATATTATTTTGGAAGTTTTTAGCAATAACAGGCTTTTTTTGATATGAAAAAGTTTATTTTTGTTGACGTTTCGTTGTTATATTACAAAGTTGTAATATAACAACGAAACGTCAACAAAAATAGATAGATAGATACTTTATTTCTGTTGAATGCAAAATACATTGTAGAAAAGGTCATATAAAAGAACAAAAAAAGAAAATATACGGGCTTACAAACCAGTACCAAGTTGATAAATAAACCTAATTAATCAACTAAAACATCTTACTCTTAAAAGATCTACTCTGACAAAAACTCATTGAGACTGTAATAACATTTAACAGCTAAAAATTTACTTAATCTAGATCTGAAACCAGGCACCGAAATAGCGTCCTTAATTTCGGTGCCGATTTTATTATATATAAACTTTTTCATATCAAAAAAAGCCTGTTATTGCTAAAAAATTTCAAAATAAAATATCTTAAACAAGAAATAAATCAATTTCAAATATATATATATATATATATATATATATATATATATATATATATATAGATATATATATATATATATATATATATATATATATATATATATATATATATATATATATATATATATATATATATATATATATAAAATGAATACATATAATTTTTTGTGTTAAAACTGAAGCGCTATGGAATGTTAGAACTTTAAAATCCAAAAGTGTTACGTCTTTTCAATCAAATAAATTCAAATCAAATAAACACAAAGGATTGGGAACCATCTATTATGATAATTATTTTTCAATCATATGATAACTAATTGAATTTACAAAACATAATGAACTAATTATTTTCTTAGTACAAAATATTTAATAACTGTAACTAGATGTAGTCACTCTCAGTTATTTCTCCCTCTATTTGAATACATTTTTTTGTAGTCTAGAAATCTTTTTCTATAAGTTATAATCATTCGTCTAAGTGCAGAGATGCTGATTTCTTCAGATAAGAAAATATAAGAAAAAATTATAAATTCGAATTTTGTAACAAAAATTGATAAATGTCCTTAAAACAATGATCTGAACACCTTTTTTATATACCTATATAACAAAATATTGAGAATCAACCCTACTCCCCAATTTGTAGTGCGCTCAGTTTAAAGGTCATTGGGCATCTTACAAAATATGACGCATGACCACTAATGACTATGCAAAAATTGGAATCACAATGAAATATGGGGGTGTCTTCATCTGAATGTACTGTACACTCAGATACACACTGTAAAATATATATAAATTTCCTCAAGATTCTCTGCAGAAAACAATTTTTATGGATAAATGCAGAAACTTGCCAGAGAGTCTAGCTTGATGAATCTCCCCATACACTCCAGAGAATAATCATAAAAGAAAAATCATAAAAATGAAACTAGACGAAAAAACTAAACAGTACTTAATACCTCTTTAGCCATAGGTTTTGTTCCACCAACTTTGGTGACAACTAAGAATCTTTCTAAATAACCTCTCAATCCTAAGACAAACTGTAACATATAACAATGCTAATCAAATGTGAAAATTTAATAATGATGTTTTATCTCTTGACAATGGATAACACCCTGAAAAATGTGTTCAGAAAATTAAATAATTTTTGTGGTATTACGGTAAGTGTTGCAAAAATGTATATGTTGTTATATACATTTTACTTACTATAATACTTTTTAACATGCACAGTGTTGTGTGGGACGTCAGTTGATATTATGAGAACATTGAGTTCATCATGCTGAAAAGATATAGAATTTATCTATTTCAATGATTAAAATTTCCAAAAATTGTACTGAAATGAAATATCAATTCCTGTAGTAATTCAAAATTAATTTCCAATAAAGTTAATTAAATTAAATTAAATTAACAAGTAAATAACGTTTTTTGAAACTAGTAGAAATTCATAAATAAAAGAAATTCATAAAAATGTTAATTTATTTTTGGTACCCTCATTATTCATTATGAAAATTAAATTTTTTTCAGCTAATTACAAATTAAGTAAATGAGAAATTCCAATTCTGTCAACATAAACAAAAAAAAAAAACCGTGGTAAATATTCACCAACAGTAATGAAAGATGAATAGAAAATATTGATTTAAATAAATATATCACTATAATTAATGCCTCAATATACGCTAACGTCAATGCAAACAAAAATGAATTATTAAAATTTGTTTCTTCATGAAAAACTTCATGTAAAATGTTATTTTACACTCTCAAAATGTTTTTATCAGAATTAATATTTTATAATTGTTTTCAATTCTAGAGTCAAACGTGGAGAAGAGCAAATCCATTCTTATTAATTCACACGATTCTACAAAACAGAAATGGAACATTAATCTATCAAATCACTAATGTAAACAAAAATAATTCATTTGTGACCTTAAATTCAATTTTGCAACTTCAAATATGTTTAACGATAATACTTTAATCATATATTCTTATTACATTACGTTGCATCCAAACAAACCTTGAGAAATGTCAAAGTAATTTTTTCAATTCCGAAGATATTCCACAAAGTAGAAATAGAACCAGGGCATCCATTTTGAAATAGAAAATTCAATAAATTAAAACTTTTATAATAATATTTGCAAATTTCATTACTTTCATATGACTGTATATGAATTTATGTTTATATTGCTAAAAGCAATGAAAAATATTTTTAAAATCAAGAACCGTCGAACTGCTATGGAATTAAGGGGTGTCTCACCTCTGTAGATTTTGCCAAATGATCTGAATTAACCAATGGAACAATCAGAGTGTCCCCCTTTTTCTCTGAAAACGGTGTAATGAGTATTGTCATCTTGACAAACAATGTATTTGGGTATTTGTTTCCAAATCAAATTGATTCCAATTTTAATCACAACGAACAAAACAAGTGACAATTCACACTAAATATATCACCTCAGAATTCGTAATGACAGATATAAAATTGACATATGTCATATCATTTTCAATAACTTTATAGCGCTAGTGGTTTAAGATTCTATGTGTGGAAATATTCACAGCCTAACTCTACTTCCGTAAGTAGAGTTAGGCTGTGAAATATTAAACGACACTTGTAGTGAAATCACGAAGTATAGATATTGTTACAATTATGGGTTTCGACGGATGAATTCCAATAATCAACTTTTAATAATCAATAAATAATCCTTTATTTTCAAACTGAAAATAAACACATTAAATGTCAATATCGCTTATGTCACAATTCCGTCTATTTCACTGTACTCTAGATAACAGTAAACTAACTCGAACCTGCCATCTTCCGTCCAGGTTCATTATATACCCTAGAGCTTTTCTAGAAGATTCCATTTCGAGAAGGTTCGATTGCCAGAACGTAGAAGTCGTTGTTATATCACATTGGCCGGAATGTTCTAGATAACACAGAGATTGTTTCAGGTATTTTCGTAACACTGTCCCCTCTTAGTTTTGATCGTGCCGATCAACGACACAAGTTTGTACTATGCTCCCTTCGTAGTATTTCGCCAACCTATCCAAATGTACAACTTTCGGCTTCAATCTTGGGGTGCATTGGATTCTGTAAACGACGTCATTTATTCGTTTCATAACCTTATAGGTTCCTTCCCAGGCCTGTGTTAATTTCGGGGGTAAACATTTTTTTCGTTTTGGGTTGTACAACCACACCAAGTCCCCTTCTTTAAATCCGACTGAATTTGCTTTTAGGTCGTATCTGGTTTCCATTCGGTCAGTGCTTGCTTCAATCTTATCTCGAACTAGTTCATGTATCTTATTCAAATGCAATCATACTTCATCTGCATATGTGCCCACTTCCAAGCGGACTTCTTCGGGGTTACCAAACAATAGATCACATGGCAATCGTAGTTCTCTTCCAAAAAGTACCTTCGCCGGAGTGTGAGCTGTAGTGTCATGAACTGATCCTCGATAAGCCATCAGCAGTACTGGTAAATGTTTGTCTCATTCTTTTTTATGATCAGCTACTACCTTTGACAAGTACTGTTTCATTGTACGATTAAATCTCTCTACCATTCCATCAGACTGAGGATGTGAAGGCGTTGTTCTTGTCTTTCGGATGTTTAGTATACCCATAACTTTCTCAAAGACATCGCTTTTAAATTTCGTCCTTGGTCTGAATGTAATTCCAATGGAACTCGGTATCGTGATATGAACTGATCTACCAATGTACGTGCAATAGTCTGAGTTTCTTGATTCGGCAGGGCATAGGCTTCTTGCCACTTGCTGAAATAATCCATAGCAACCAGTATGTACTTGTTGCAATCGTTGGCAGTAATAAAAGGCCCGGCAACATCGACAGCAATCCTCTCGAACGGTAATCCGACATTGTACTTCTCCATTTTCCCATGGGTTTTCTTCGGCGGTCCTTTTGTAGCTGCACATGTGGTACATTTCCTGCACCAGGCTTCTACATCATCACGGTAATACTTTCAGTAAAATCTTTCTCTGATTCTTGCAATGGTCTTATTGACACCAAAATGAGCACCGGATGTTCCACCATGCACTTCCTTGAGGAGATCTTCTACCTTGTCCCTGGGTACAACTTCCATCTGTACTTTCCCATTTCCGCTTGAGTAGCCCATTTTCTATAACTGACGAGTCCCATTGTGTCCAAAGCGCCTTCGTAATGGATCCCATTGTTGAAATGTCTTTCCAGGTAGGCCTTCGGTTATCTCTTTTCCATTCTCTAAAAACTTTTACATCCGGGTCTGCTTCTTGTGCTTCAATCAGCTCTTCTGTAGACTATCCTTGTCTCAATTCGGTTGTAGTCCTTCTTAGATTAACAATGCCTTCTTTCTTCTCTACTCTTCTACAGTGGCCACATGCTTTCTTACATGGTCGTCTGGATAAAGCGTAAGCATTGTTATGGATCTTGCTCCGCCGATGTTCTACTTTGAAGTCATACTGCTGTAGTCGTTCAATCCATCTTGCAATTTGACCTTCAGGTATTTTCATTTGCAGTAACCATTTCAATGTTGCATGATCTGTACGAAAAAGAAATTTCCTGCCATATAAGTATTTGTGAAAATGCTCTACAGATTTCATTATAACTAACAATTTCTTTCAAATTACACGGTAATTCCTCTCAGATTTGTTGAAAGTTTTGCTATAGTTTTCAATGACTCTTTCCTCATCATCTTGCACTTGCGATAATACAGATCCGATGCCCCTATTGCTTGCATCGGTGTCTAAAATAAAGAGTCCAGAGGTGTGTGGGTAGAACAAAATAGGGCTAGAGCAGAGTGCAGCTTGAAGTTGGCGAAATGCTGCTCCACATTCTCTTGTCCAGCTGAAGTTGATTTTGTTTTCTGTGAGGGTATGTAAGGGTTTGGCTATATCAGCGAACTTATCGACAAATCTTCTATAATAAGTGCATAATCCCAGAAAACTTCTTACTTCATGTTTATCTTTAGGTCCTGGCCAATCCCTCACTGTGATCTTATCCTCTGCGGTGTGTATACCAGTAGATGAAATAGTGTGCCCTAAAAATTGCATTTCTCATTTTGAAATAGGCAACACTTTTTATAGTTCAGCATCAAATGAGCATTCCGGAATCTGCAGAATATTTCTTTTAGATTTTTCAAATGGTCTTCAAAGGATGATCCAATCACCATTACATCATCCAGGTAGGCTAAACAGGTTTTCCAAGTCAGTCCTTTTAGAATAATTTCCATTAGTCTTTCAAATGTCGCCGGTGCATTGCATAATCCAAAATGCATAACATTGAATTGATACAATCCACTTCCAGTTGAAAAGGCTGTTTTTTCTCTGTCGTCAGGATGGATCTTCACTTGCCAATAGCCACTTTTTATATATAATGTAGAAAATCATTTCGATCCAGCCAATGTTGTTAATATGTCATCAATTCTGGGTAATGGATAGCTATCTTTCTTCGTGACATCATTAAGCTTCCGATAACACACACAAAATCTTGTTGTACCATCCTTCTTCTTGACCAGAACAACAGGTGCTGACCATGAACTTGATGACTCTTCTATAACTCCCTTCTCTTTCATGGATTCAATCAATTCAGCAACTTCCCCTTTTTTAGCTAGTGGAAGTCTTCGTGGGGCTTGACGAATAGGGTAAGCATTCCCAGTATCAATTCGGTGTGAAACTGAGTCAGTTCATGGTCGTCAAAAGAGCATTTTCTTCCAGTACAAATTATTGAGCCAATTTTATTTGTTCTGGTGATAAATGTTTCCATGATAACTTAGATTTGTTCAAATCAACATATTTCTTCTTTCTCTAAACAATATGCTTCTTCACATCGGACTATCCATGACACAGATTCTAAGGTAGCTATTGGTTTTCCTTTTTGAATGTCCAGTTGTTTGTTACTGATATTGGCTATTCTAACCGGTATTTCTCGTTTTACTGTGGATAATATCTATAGCCGTTAAAAATTCATTGTCATATTTTGGTTCATTGAGTCCAACACACCACCCAGGATTGATTTCAGCCTCAAGAACCCTATGTAAAATATGTAACCTCTCTCCAATTTCTCATAAAACCTATGCTTGTCCATGGATATAACTTTTCTCTCCTGTTGCTGTTTTACGAGTTATTTGGTTTTTCAAAGGTTCGATTTCAGACTTAGGTATTGTATCAGGTATGACCAATGATAATTCAGCTCCTGTATCAACAATAATATTTACATTATGCCCTAAAATTGAAACACTTACTGATAAACTTCCACCTGCTATGCTTCTAACCCTAACGATCCTGGGGGCTATTGTATCCGAAGCCAGAGTTCGCCCCCTTACTCTGACTGTTGGTAGATTTCCGAATTTCTTCTTGGTGCTGGGGAAGATGATCTTCCTCTTAATCTTTTATTATCCTCAACTCTATTTCTTCTGGAACGGCATTTTTTTTAGAGTGGCCTTACTTGCCACAAGCATAGCATTCACCTCTGAAGGACATTATTTATTCTGGATGATGAAATCATCATACCCTTTAATTGGTTTATGAATTCTGAGATTATTGTGTCCTTTTCCATCTCTACTTGTCTTACTTTATGACTAGTTCTGCTTTGGGTAGAAGAAGCTTTTGCAGCTTCAAATTCCAGGGCCCTCACTAGTGCTTTATTCCCTGTTTTTGGTCGAATATTCTTAAGATGTTGAATTAATTATGAATATCTTAGTCCACTAATAAATGATTTGATGCTGAATAATTACAGCATGTCTTCAGTTACCATTGGGTAGGCTAAGCGAGTCAATCTCTTAATATCAACATGAATCTCCTGTAACGTTTCATTATGTTGTTGGCACCTACCTTCCAATTGGGCCTGGTGAAGCATTTCCTTGTGATTGTCTCCATACCTGGAATCCAGTGCCTTCATTAACAGAAAATATTCTTCTTGATCTCTCTCTGATACTTTTTGTAGTACATCAGCTGCTTTACCTCTTAGAGATAAAATTAATTCTTTAGCTTTTATTTTGTCGTTCCAACAATTTATTTGTGCTGTTGCTTCGAACTGTTTTTTGAATACTAGCCAGGGAGTTTCTCCATTAAAGGTAGGTGGTTTTGAAGTAGGTCTATTTTGTATCTGATTTGATGTAATTCCATTTTCATGTTTTGTCATATTTAATAAACGTTCTTCCATATCTTCAAGAACCTTCGACTCTAATTTGCCTAATTGTTCTTCTAGGTCCTCCTTAACATTTGTTATCTGAGTATTCATTTCAGTAGACATTTCCGAAATTTCGAGCCTTAAGTTTTTCATATCTTTTTGCCCACGTTTTTCTAGATCTGCTATAATATTTTCTAATAAGATTTTGTCTCCTAACCTTTGTTTTTTTTCCACTTATTGGCATCCCACTTCTGACACCAGTTGTTACGATTATGGGTTTTGACGGATAAATTCCAATAACCAACAATCAATTAATAATCCTTCATTTACCAAATGAAAATAAACACAACAAATGTCAATATCGCTTATGTCACAATTCACACAAATGTCTATTTCACTGTACCCTAGATAAATGTAAACTAACTCTGACCTGCCATCTTCAGTCCTGGTTCAATATATAACCTAGAGTTTTCTAGAAGATTCCATTTAGAGAAGGTTCGTTTACCAGAACGTAGAAGTCGTTATATCACATTTGCCGGAATGTTCTAGATAATATAGAGGCTTCAGATATTTTCGTATCAATAATAATAATAATAATAATAAAAATAATGATAATAATAATAATAATAATAATAATAATAATAATAATAATAATAATAATAATAATAATAATAATAATAATAATAATAATAATAATAATAATAATAATAATAATAATAATAATAATAATAATAATAATAATAATAATAATAATAATAATAATAATAATAATAATAATAATAATAATAATATTATTAAAATAAATTAAACTCTTGGCTTAATGTTTCACGATTTATTTAACAATATGTATAGTCAACATGTGCCACAAATACGTTGAAGTTATGCTTTTCAGTTCAGTTCGAGCGCGTTAGCTCATTTTCAAGACTGTTGCAGTCTTGAAAATGAGCTAACGCTCGAAGATATGTTGACTATACATATTGTTAAATAAATCGTGAAACATTAAGCCAAGAGTTTAATTTATTTTAATATTCAATTATGTTTCACCAAGAGTTGAGCGAGAATTCAATCTCATTAAATAATAATATTTATTGATTTCAAATAATATTCATACAAGAAGTATTTATAAAATTGAAATAAGTCAGTTTTATGTTTGACGTCTCCTTACAAGTTCCACATACTCATTCAGGTTGTATGGTTCACATTCCAGGAGGAGGCTGAGAATTTCTTTTCGAAATTGAGTGAACTTGCCTATGTTCTGGAGGTGGCGCGGCAGACATCCAAAAACCTTTATGGCCATGAGTTCAGGTCCCTTCTCTGGTAGTGCAATCCTATGCTTGGGCGTGAGATAAGGCAGCACACCTCTCGAGTTGTTTGGATTCTTGTATTTGGAGAACTTGATTTCATGCTTCTTGAAAAATAATAACATTCTGAAGATATACAAGCCATAAACTGTCAGGATCCCAAGTTGCTTAAATTGATTTCGGCATGATTGTCGGTAGCCCATCCTGATCAAAGTTCTTAATGCCCATTTCCGTGCCACAAAAATACTGTCAACACAAGAAGAAGCCCCTAGAAAATAATGCCATACCCCATAATTGATTGAAAGTTGCTGAGGTACAATGTTCTTAAAGTATTCAGATCAACTTGGTCCTGCATCATACGTAAAGTATATATAACTATATTAAGCCTACTTCTCAGGTTTCATATGTGGGACTCCCATCTCAATGATTCGTCAACAATAACACCCAAAAACCTCACAGACTCCTTCACCGGCACAGGGCTGTCATCTTCAGAGATTGTAGCAGGGTGGATATGGCGGGACCAGCTGGTGTGGAAGAACATACTTTCCCTCTTATCTAAGTTCAAGAGTAACCTATTATCAGAACACCATTCTCTCACACTTCTCAAAACATGAGCTGCATCTACACGTGCTGAAGAGATACTATTGGCACATATCAGGATGTTCGTGTCGTCGGCGTACATGATCTGTTCGCAACTGCCACAGGCATCAGGCAGAGAGTTGACATATAGCACAAAAAGAAGAGGACCAATATTGCTCCCCTGTGGTACTCCAGAAGCAAGCACCGATGGATCAGAAAAGAACTCATTCCCTCGATCCTTAATCAAGACGATCTGCTTTCTTCCAGACAGATAACTCTTAAGGAGATTCAGTTGGTTGTCTCTAATTCTGTAGTGTTCAAGCCATCCCAACAGCAACTCATGCTCCACCTAGTCGAATGCCTTTGAAAGGTCGAGAAACAAGGCCAGAGGAAATTCACCATTGTCCAAGGCATTGATAATCCCATTTACAAGTTCATATATCGCTGTCTCAGTGCTTTTGTCTTTTATAAACCCATGTTGTTGTTCAATAATGACTTTGAACTTCCTAAAGAAATGTAACAGTCGACCTGCTAGAACCTTCTCAAAAATTTTTGAAAAAGAAGTAATTGAACTTATCGGCCTGTAATTGGACAAATCCTCGACATCTCCCTTTTTGAAAAACGGTCTTATTATGGTTGTCTTAAGTTGGTCAGGGAAAACTCCCTCGACAAAGGACCTATATATAATATGAGCAAGTGGAGCGGCAATTGTGTGAATATTGTCTTTAATTACACTCAAAGGTATTTCATCACATCCAGACGCATTGTTGTTTTCAAAGATTTTGCTGTGTCAATGATCTCATTTAGCGTTATGTTGAATATAAAACATGAATTAGTAATTCTTTTTCTTGATGCAAAACAAGAACCCGTCTGTGAAGGGGCATTGGTCACAGAATTGCCCCACCAAAATGTTCTAGAAATCTATTGGCAAGGTCTGATGGGGAACCATGTGTGGATGGTAAATCTCTAGAGCATGTTTGCTACCCGGTGATGGTGTTAATTATTCTCCAGACAGTCTGGGATCTATTTGATGACGACAATATTGTTTCTTCAATTTGTGACTTCTTGGTTGCAGCGAGTGTCAAGTCATACCTCTTTTCGATGTTTTTGTATACCACTTTGTAATCAGGATCTACAAGTGATACTGTGCGATAGAGATTCAATAGGTTCTTTAAATTTACCAATTGTGGCGTGGTTACCTTTCTTTTATGCTTTATTTTTCTGGTGATCTTTGGGAAACATTTATCGAATAGTTACTTGAACATATTAAAAAAGTCATCCCATACTCGATTCACATTATCAATTGAAGAAAATATGTGGCTCCAATCTATATTATTGAGCTGGGCAGCAAAATCTGCTCTGGTTTTAACATTTATGAGTCGATAACTTATGGTTCTTGAGAGATGCTTTTGCAAAGATGCATTAGTTGTGTACCTCAGTCCAAAGTGGATTGAGATATGATAATCTATGGTTACAGTATTTTCAGGGTAATTGCTAAATATGTTATCTATGTAATCGAGACATGATCCTGTTGTAGAGCGTGTTTGTTGCTTGGTCCCAATGCTTACATTATATTCCTGAAGAACTGCAATAAACTAGCGTACATCTCTACTAGTAGAATTTATATTGATATTGAAATCTCCAGATATGATAATTCTAGACATGTCACGATGGCAAAGAGTTAAAATGCTTCGCAATTTCAGTAGAAATAAGTCAACATTAGAATGAGGTGCTGTGTTAGGTCTATATATGCATGAAACAATGAACTTAACATCACGTGAGGTAATTTGAACTGCAGAGCATTTAATAACGTTCAATACACTAATCGCAGTGAGATCTGATCTTTCGCTTACCTTGAGAGATTTTTTAATATACAGGGCACTACCTCCATGTTTACCTCTCAACCTGCAGCAACATGACCCAAGCTCATAACCAGGTAGATTGTACACAGCCAACTCATCCTTAGACACCAGTGCTCAGTTAGCGCAACTATATCAGGATCCTGTTCATCAGTTAGCTGAATTAAACGATTAAAGGAGGTACTGATTGATTGTACATTTTGGGTAATCACACAAAGTTGGTCTTTCCTGGTTCCATGATGAGCAGTGATCCCAGTCTGCAACTTTTTTAAACTGTTGTTCCACGTTTCTACGTGGGGTTGTCTTTCTGGAAAAAATTGCGAAAAGAAAATTCTCTGACAGTAACTCCACGAGGTCAAAAATCATCTCTTTTCAACGTGTTGAAGAATTTATTTGTTGGCACTCCGATGCTGAAAGCGGAATTCCTGCCTTTAGTTACAAGTTTTTTGATTTCAATACTCTCATAGCCATCAATTTCCCTGAGATAGTCTCTAATAGCTTCCTCTGGTACATCATTTCCTGATATTTTTCCAATGTAAAGCCATTTTTTCTTTGAGAAAGCTTTAAACTTTGCAGATCTATTATTCGTTTTAGGTCCAACAGATACAATACACTCGGGACGCTTTGTTCTCATTTTTCACGAATTTATGGGTTCTTCGAGTAATTTTATAATGCCAATATTCCTAAAAAATTTATTAACACTAAGCAACTATAAACACTTTATAACGGTTGTGATATATTATTCTCGTTGGAAATATTCAACGACACTAGTATTTAGACTTATATTTATGATTATTTTCAAAGAACGAACTACTCGACACGTGGTTGTTGTTGTTGATTTTCCAGCGAAGAGTGAATCACAGATCCATCAACATAGAAAAGGAATGCCCGAGAAGAGATCTCTGGTCGTGCCTACGACGGTTATCAACAGTCTCCTCATTTCTCGTATCGTCCATAAACCATACAGGCAGCTACAGGGCAAATATGTCATAATATTGTGACAATCTGTCACAATATAAAGTCTTAATACTAGTGTCGTTGAATATTTGTTATAGTTGTTCACGGTTAATAAATTATTTCAGCAGCATTGGCATTATCAAAATACTTGAAGTACCCAGGTACTTCAGGTACAATATAATTGAGAGAAACGATTAGCCATTGTTGAAAAATCAGAAACGATGTCAAGTCAAGTACCTAACCATAAATTTTCCAAGTCACCAACATTTGATGGAGAAATTTCTTGGTCCATCTACAAGAGATAGCGTGAAAGAGCAGCGTGTATAAATTGTTGGTCTGACAGGGAAAAATCTGTCATTGAAAGAGCAACAGGAAATTGGGGCATTATGCAAAGCTCTAGAATTGAGGTGTGGTAATAGCCATAGGGAGTTGCTGTACCAAACTAAACTTGAAGGTAGGAGACAAGAAAAAAATTAATCCCTAGAGGAATTCCAAACTGAAATTGAAAAATTGACCCGATTGGCTTATCCACTAGCTCCAGAAGAAATGATGGAACAACTGAGTGTGAGATCCTTTGTAAGAGGATTAAGGGACAGTCAACTCATGCAGCATCTACAACTGATTAGAGCAACAACAGGGTTTTTGGGATTTCGCATCCAACGCGGAACGGGATCGCATGTGTTTTTTCAGTTGTCTCGTATCGATTAATTTCAAACATATAATTGAGATAAGTTTCTTATCGTCGCATTCATTGTGTTTTTCTTCTTTATTCTTCGCTTGAATAACAATTAAAGTTATACCATTTGTATTTCGGGTACCTACCTGAATTTGCGGAACAAGTTGTCGTCATTTCTATGTCTGGGACAATAATTGACAATCTTATCTCAATATGGAAAAACCGTGTTTGCTGCAAAAAAGTGTGCGAGGATCACCTTTCATTAACATGTTCTGTTTGTCAACATTTGTTTGGGAATTCCTGTGTAGGAATGAGTAGCTCAGAAGTGCGTATAATAAACTCAAAGGAATCCATTTCGTGGAATTGCAATGAGTGTGAGAGTGGTTGAGATTGAATTCTCGCTTAACTCTTGATGGAACATAATTAAATATTGAATTAAATTAAACCCTTGGCTCAATGTTTCACTATTATATTTAACAAGATGAATTTGTCAACATGTTTCGAGCGTGAGCTCATTTTCAAGACTATTTTCAGTTTTGAAAATTTCAGTCTTGAAAATGTGTTGACAAAACATGTTGACAAATTCATGTTGTTAAATATAATCGTGACATTAAGCCAAGAGTTTAATTTAATTTGATAAGTGTGAGAGTATTGGGAGTGACATTATGTCACTCAAAAGTATAATTGTCTTTTTATAAAAGGACATGAGTGATCTTCGATCCTCTATCGCCATTTGTCCCTCACAGACAATGAAGATACAGGATGAGTCTTTTGAAGCAATGGTGCAGGAGCTGGAGCTTTATCGTACGCAACGCAAGAGCAATATTATGCTTCATGGTTGGGTGGAGCCTCCTCAAGATGTATCTGTTGAAGTTGTGGCTCAGATCGATATTCAGAATGTTGAAGAAATATTGAAATTTGTGGATCCTGATGCGCAGCTGGATGTGAGGCGTGTTTTCAGAGTTGGAAAATTTAATAACACGTCCAGTGAAAATAGTCCTGAGTTCCAATGCTCAGTGCATCATATCCTAATCAGATCCGAACAGCTTAAAAAATACAGAAAACATCCTAACCTATTTGTTGCATCAGATTGTACCCGTCAGCAAAAGGATAACTTCAAACGAGTTACAGCAGAATTCGAGCGGAGAAAGAGCGATGGCGAGACTATCCAAATGAAATTCATTAGAGGTGTACGCACAATCAAACCTTTAAACTAATTTTCCCCAATTACAATAAAGTATCGTGTTTCTATCAAAACATAAGGGGGTTGAATACAAAAACTCATGATTTTCACTGTTTCAGGAGGTTCAGGACACGAAGATATCCGCATTGGTATACGTCGGAACTTATCAAGTTAATATGCATGGAGGAATGCTGCCGTCGTAAGTACGAATGTTCCGAAGATGCCAGTGATTTGAGGCAATTCCAATTACTAAGAGCTGCTATCAAATTGCGAATCGAAAAATTCTACAGAAATTACGTTTCCTCGGAAGAACGCTCAATAAATGATGATCCGAGCAGATTTTGGGCTTTTATGCAGGATAGAAAGGGACATACACACATTCCTGGTGAAATGATGGATGGAGACCTCAGTTACAGTAGTCCGAGTAAAATTGTTGGTGCATTCGCGGATGATTTCGATTCCGTTTACGCGGTGGATAGTTATGTGAATTGTGATGGAATTCGGAGACTTTTCATCAAAATTTCGTTTCAGTGGATAGTATCTGAAAGAGAATCTGAACTGAAATCGGCTGCACTCAAACTCCGTAGCAAACTGACTGCCCGTCCGGACCTGATTCCTAGTTTTTTGTTAAGGATTGCATTGTCGTGTTGGTGTTACCACTCAATCATATTTATAATTTAGTTTCAAGAACTCATACGTCGCCGACCAGGTGGAAAGTGTCTAAAATTATTCCTGTCCTCAAGAAGGGCAACTCCTCGATCATGAGTAACTACAGATCTATATCAATTTTATCTAACTTTTCTGAATTGTTTGAAAAAGTTCTGTTTAACGCTATATATCCTAAGATTAGAAGTAGCATTTCCATTGAACAACAGGGATTCGTGAATAAAAGGTCCTGCTCAACTAACCTAATTACGTTTTCGCAATTCGTTTATGAAAGATTGGATATGGGTGGGCAAGTTGATGCTATTTATACAGATTTTTAAAATGCTTTTGATAAAGTTAACCATAAAATTCTCATTGCGAAAATTGAAAAACTTTTCGCATTTTCGAGTAAGCTAACGAATCTAGTGGATTCTTATTTGAGCGATCATACGCAATTTGTTCAAATTGAAAATTGTAGTTCTAAAGAATTCGGGGTTGCCTCAGGGGTCAAACCCGGGACCCCTTTTGTTCATAATAGTCATTAATGATCTTTTGCCTAAATTAAATAACTTGAAGTTAGCCTATGCTGACGATCTTAAAATTTATGCCAGCATATCTTCTACTATTGCCTTTTTGAGTCTGCAAGAAGACATTGATATTGTGAACTTGTGGTGCAAATATAATGAACTTCATTTGATTGTACTTAAGTGTAGCGTAGTGTCGTGCTCGCGGAAGAAACAATTGCAACAGTTTGATTACAATATTGAGGGTGAAAGTCTTTCTCGTCTAACCGAAATCAAGGATCTGGGCGTGGTGTTCGATCGAAAGTTTTCGTTTATACCCCATACTACGCAATTAGTATTATCGGCGTGTAAAATATATGGTTTTATTGTGAGGGGTGCGAGACTTTTTGAGAATTCAGCAACGATATTTCTATTGTTTAATAATGCTCTGGTTAGAAGTAAGCTCGAGTAAGTTGGTAGCCTCCTCGTTTGTTTGCCGAATTTTTTGATATTGTTTCGTTATTTCTCAAATTTGTCTGCTTAAAAATTGTTTTTAGTGTTTCTTAATCAAATATTTAGATAATTTCTACATTTTCTATACTCTTTTTTTCAATACTGTTTTCACTTATCATTTGTTTTTTCAGCAAGTCGCGATGTCGTATTGAGACTATCAAACCTTGTGTGATCCATGACACAAGTTTTCGGTTTTTATTAGTTATTATTTTGAACGAGGAATTTTGTTTCACGATTGCATTGAAAGTATTCAAAATAGATCGTAACTATATTCTGGGTCCATATTACTGAGAACATTACTCCAGCTCTCGCCTGTCAATGTCCTGTTGCTCGTTGTGGGAACAATGAAATCTGGATCACTGATCACGGTCCCCAAAAAGCATCGTGCATTCATCCATGTTTCCAGATGAAGCTAGAACATTTTTAGCTATTTTTCCTAGAACAAACACAAAGGATCTGGAGAAATTTGTTGCAGTCAATATACCCAGTGTATCCTGCGAAAAATTGACCTCTATCCGTCGTCCGAATACCATTTCTACCTAGACCCTCCTTCAATACTATTAGATGACATTAAACTTTATCCTGAAAACCCTAAAGAAATCCTGAATAGAGATACATGATAATAATAATAAAAATAATGATAATAATAATAGTTATAATAATAATAATAATAATAATAATAATAATAATAATAATAATAATAATAATAATAATAATAATAATAATAATAATAATAATAATAATAATAATAATAATAATAATAATAATAATAATAATAATAATAATAATAATAATAATAATAATAATAATAATAATAATAATAATAATAATAATAATAATAATAATAATAATAATAATAATAATAATAATAATAATAATAATAATAATAATAATAATAATAATAATAATAATAATAATAATAATAATAATAATAATAATAATAATAATAATAATAGGGTTTTATTGAAATATATAATCATTTCATAACAGCAAATATGTATCAAAAATGAGAGAAATTCATCAATTCTCAAAGAATCATGAAACAAAGTAAGAACAATTTGAGGGCGGAGTTCAGATGTTATGCAACGACACATCTTTTCTGCCACTAAGATCCTGATAAAAAAAAATTTTTTTTTTTAAACAACTGATATATCCAAAAATAAGAAGGAAAAATGAAAAAATCGAAGACATAAACGAATTAAACATAAACAGTTCATTTATAAAGAACTTAATATAACCATTTATAAACAGATAACAGTTTACAGATTACTGTACAAAAAAAACAACGGATTTCAAATTGAGGTACAGTTGTCCCAGTGTGTTAAATAGTGTTATTGATCTTCAAAAGTATAGAAAATGAGGTACAGTTTTCTTGTTATGTGAGAGAAATTCAAAATGTTCTGTTTCTTCTATTCAAAGTATGCACATCAGTCCTGAATCTAATTTTCCTATAGAGATATGGTTTTCACTATATTGTGATATAAAACCAAAGCAGCCAACTTGAATCTTTTGTGCATATTCAACCATCTCGCATCCTTCAATTTTTGATTTATTCTATCGAATTTTCTCAACCCATAAATAAAACGCAAACAACTATTTTGAACTTTCTATATTCTGTGTAGTGAACTTTGATCCAAACATGGAAGAAATACCTGCAAGCAGTAATATAGCAAACGCAAACCGCATATAGCTTTCTGGGTACAGCCAGATATATGAGTCCGAAATCGAAAAGCATTGGCCATTTCAAGTCCCAGATTGCGAACACATAACACAATTGGTATATCTTCTGATTTAATAGAAATCCTGGCAGTTTCTCGTAAACTATTACAGATCCTATCACCACCGAAAAAAATGGCTTGAGATTTGCTTGCGTTTATCCTTAAATTGTGCATGAGCGATATCTCCGCGACCCTATCGAGGTCTTCATTTATCTTTGTGATACCGTCATCGATGTCTTCAGAATGAAAACTATGATACAACTGGGTGTCGTCTGCATAGAAATGAACATTGCAATTGTGTAGGGCGTTTTTAAAATTATGCGTGTACAGAATGAAAAGAAGTGGTTCCAGAATAGAGCCCTATGGAACACCCACAGAAATGCCCAAGGGCTCAGATACACAATTACCAATAACCCGCTGCTTTCTGCCCGACAAGTAGCTTTTTAGTAACAATACAGCACCTGACGAAAAACCAACATATCTTAAAATTTCTAGAAGATTATCATGCAGCACCATATCAGACGCCATAGAGTAATCCAGCGCAATTAGAACTGTTAGAAATCCGCGATCAGTTGCACCTAATATATCATCAGTGACTTTCAATAATGATGTAGTGCAACTAAAACCCGGTCGAAAATCAGACTGCTGTTCCGGTATTACATCAAATTCCTCAAGATGTTTATGCATCTGAGCCTTAAGTACCTTCTCAAATATCTTGGGTAATACAGGTAGTATACTTACAGGACGTAACTCTCTGAATTCCCTAACACACGCTGTTTTAGGCAATGAAAGAATCAACGATATCTTCTAAGATGAAGAAAAATAGCTCTCCAGAATGCAAGAATTTATTATATGTATTAAGTACCTCAAAATTAACGGACAACCCCGTTGTCCGTTAATTTTGAGGTACTTAATACATATATGAAGGAAATCAAGACGCGCCCGTCTTGATTTCCTTCAAGCATTCTTCGATATTATTGACATCAATCGAAGTGAATGAAGTTCGCTCAGGAAACTGACAAAAACTTCTACCGGAATGAAATTCACGAACATTTTCTGTCAATTTTCTATCAGGTTCAGGTATACAATTTTTCAGATAATTGTTAAATTTCCCAGCATCACATAACATGTCTTGAATCTCAGTTTTACTCTTTCTATTGATATTAAAATACTTGAAATGCTTACATAAATCCGAGGAGTTACGAGAGATCAGCGCAGTTGAAACAATCGTTTCTTTTCGTTACGAATTGCAGTCGTATTTGAATTACACAATATTTGGTAGTTCTTCCAATTTGCCTCAGTAGGTAATTTTCTGAATATTCTCTTCGATTTGTCACGAATATTCATGGATTCCTTAACATTATCAGTGATCCATGGAGAAGGAGGCTTGGTAATACGACAGGTTCTCATGGGTGCATGCTTATTGAACAGTCTCGTAAGCACCTCAGGCAGGTATGCCACCTTGTCATCAATGTCTCTCAAGAAAAATATGTTATCAAGAGATCATCTACTCATATACCATTGACTATCACTCAAATGAATGTACAGGATATCCCTAACAAAATCAACAACATCGAAGTTTTCACAAAGAGATAACACTCAACTGTTCTTTGCATAACTGAACACTGGTGTAAAGAAGCTCAAATGGAGTATATGGGTCTCTTGGGCTATCGAATTGCAGCATCCTACTGCCGCTCTTCCCGACAACGCGGAGGCGCAGTTATATATCTGAAGAACAAATAAGAGTTTCTTCCAATTCGAGATATCACCGCAGTCTCGGTTGGAATGCATAGTGAAATTTGTGGAATATACTTAAAAACTGAAAAAACGAAGATTCGTATTCATAGTATATATAGACCCCCAAATGGCGACTTCAAGTTGTTTGTGAATATTATATCTTACGTGTTGTAAAAATTTACTTCTAAATTTTCCGCTATATTTGTATGCGGTGACCTTAATATTAATTACTTATCTGAGCGTGACACTCGGAAGATGTATCTTGAGGATTTATTGATAAGTTTCAACTTGCACACTACATCAATGGAACCTAGCAGAGTTTCTAACTGCAACGGCATAAAATCTGCGACCAAACTAAACTACATTCTCACAAGCGTTGATAATAATAATAATATTTATTTCAAGCTTCACAACTTTTTTTCACATTGTTTGCACTCGTCGACACACAATAGTGTGAAACGTTTAAAAACAAATAAAAAACATCATACTTAAAATCATCAATTACAAACGTAGTAAAATGACTAGTCTCAAAACTTACACTCTGAAAATTATTTCACATTATAAAATGCAGATTGGATCAGAAAGGACTTAACATTTTTAACAAAAGCAGGCATCTCCAAATTCCTAACAGACAGAAGAAGCTTATTAAATAATTCTTTTTTGACATGTAAAATGACCCCCTTTGATAGTTAACCTGCACAGGTCCATCCTCAGATGACCACCATGTCTGGTGGAGTATCCATGTGTACTGCCAGTCTCGACGTATGAGAGTCGATTTACATGTGCAAATTTTAAGGCTTCAAGAATATATACACTTGAGAATGTTAAAATTTTTAGTTTAATAAATGCTGCCCTACAATCTTCTCGATAACTCAAACCTGCCAATATACGTATGGCTCTTATTTGAATTCTAAAAACTCTAACATGAGAAGTACAGTTACCCCAGGCTAAAGTTGCATAGCGAATCAAGGACTCCACCAGTGCAAAATATGCCGCCCTCAATATATAAGGTGAGAATGAGTCAGCCAAAGAACTGAGCAGAAAAACACCCCTACACATTTTAGAAGCCAACGAATCCGTATGGGCACCCCATCGGAGACTCGTATCCAACACAACTCCCAAAAACACTGAAGAATTACTCAGAAAACAATCAGGAATCCTCTTCAAGGTGAAAATCATCTCAACCGTCTTCTCATCATTGACAACTAATCTGTTCGAGGCAAACCAATTTGAGGCCATCAATCTTGCCTCGTTACCTTGGACCAGTGCAACACTCTGCTCGCCCGACACCTCGGAAACTGTGATGTCATCAGCGAATAAAATGGTCCGGAATCTTCCCAGAAAACTTGGTAAATCATTAATGAAAACCAAGAATAGAACAGGTCCCAACACGGATCCTTGTGGAACACCTATATTAACTGGCTTCCTTGATGACCAACTATTGTTGTAAAAAACAGTCTGGAATCTGTTCGATAAATAAGATGACAATATTGAACAGCTATCCGCGCAACATCCATAAGCCTTCAGTTTTCCGAGTAAGATCTTATGTGACACACAGTTGAAGGCTTTTGTCAAATCCAAGAATATTGTATACGACATCCTTCCCTCCTCGAAACACTTTAGAGTGTGTTCAACAAAACTAAGCACTGCTGCCAGTGTGCTGCTTCCCCTTCTGAAACCAAACTGAGCAGAAGTGAACAAGTTCCTCCCCTCAAAGTAAAGAGTCAATTGTGAGGATAACAACTTCTCAAACACCTTTGATATAACAGGTACCAAAGATATCGGTCTGTAGTTGCCAATGTCATCTGGGTTACGTTTTTCAAATAAAGGAATTACTTTAGAGATTTTTAAACAATCTGGATATGTATTATTCTTTATAAACATGTTAAACAGCTTCGTCAGAGGTGCAACCAAGTTATTAACATTCTTTTTCAACAGCACAGATGAGAATCCATAAAAATCTCTACTTTTACTCGATTTCAAACCTGCCACAGCATCTCGAACATCATTAAATGAAACCTCTCTAAATGCAAAAGTGTCAACATCGCTCACAGCGATCTCAGCCACTGGTTCAAAAGTCCCACCCTGCAACATCTTCAGAGTCTCATCAGGAACAGAGACAAAGTAATTATTGCAGTCTTGCGCCGAAATGGACGCAACAATATCCTGCCTCTTTGCAGAAGTCCTAATATTTATCAAATTCCACATGGATTTCGATACGTTATTTGAATTTTTAATAATGTTATCGTTAGCCGATATTTTGGTCTGCTTAATTTTGAATTTATACAATCTTTTATAATAATTACGTGTATATAAAAGATTTTGTGTCTTAAAAACGTTATACATATCATTAACGAGATTAAGTATTTCACGTAACTGATAAAGTTCCTTGGAAAACCACTTTATACCTCCATGTTTTCCTTGGGCCTTGATCACCCTTTCAGGGAAGGAAAGTTGGAGCGAATCTACAATATTTTCATTGAAGATACTGCAACAAGTGTTTGCGTCGTAACCACCATCGGTAATGAAATCCCAAGATAAAGCCTCCAAAATATTATGAAACCGATTGAAACCCGTCCGAGTCAGTGGACGAAACTTTCTCTGTATGACAGAAACTGAAGCTGAAACTGCCGGAACCTCAAGATCAACTAACTGAGCCCTATGATCTGACAGTTCAAAATTACATACTTCTGAATTTAGGTTGTCAAATGAAAAATTAACAAACACGTTATCAATACAACTGTCTCCCCTAGTAGGCAAATATATTGTTCGAACAAAACCGTTCGAAGACATAATATCACAAAACAAATTACATTTATTGTCCTGATCATTGAATGGCAGATTGAAGTCCTCCAATATCACAACATTAGCACCCAAGATACTATTTAATATTTCAAAAATTTTTTCAAATATGTCCAAAAAAGTTCTAAAATCGCTATTAGGTGATCTATAGACACATACAAAAACAATATTTAGATTTGTCAATCTTACCGCCGATAATTCACAGTGCATTTCGCAAGATAAATCATTTAGCTCACCAAAGCACAAGAAATCCACTGAAGGTCTGCACAAAATTAACACACCTCCTCTAATTTTTCCTCTTCTGCTAAAATTATCTGCCAGCCTCCATCCCTGCAGAGGATATGACTGAACCTGAATGTCAGTGAACCAATGCTCAGATAAACAAACCACTTGAAGATTTTTATAACTTTCAAGAAAAACCTCCAACTCGGAATTTTTACCCATAGCTCCCTGAATATTTAAATGAAGAAAGCTTATTCTCTTTTCTTCTTCTTGGATCCGGCTGCTTCTGTCTCCAGTAAAAAAAATTTTTACCAGTACACCACTCGGCATATACTATCATCAAGAACCCTGTCTCGGTTTTCGGCTTCTAAACTTAATTTGAAACTACTATTTGTGCCCTTACTATTTAACTTGGTGCATCTTATTTCAATATCCGGCCAATTAGTTTTCAAGAAATTTTTCATTTCTTCTTCGCCTGTATTCCCGCATATTTTACCGACATATATATTAGTAATGATAGGAGCACCCTTTATTGAAAGACAGTTATCTTTGCTTTTACCAGTTAAAATCTTTCTAGAATTCTTTGCCTTCAAATCTACATCAGCTGAATTAAAGGTTATGTTGTTGTTGTTATTTTGAGAGTTCCGCTCGAGACCTACAGAAATTAGGCTATCCGAAATTAGTCAAATGAGAGTTCCGCTCGAGACCTACAGAAATTAGACTATCCGAAATTAATCAAAACGCTTGTAATTGACTCTCATATTGGAGACCATAGATGTCTAATTTTGAGTTATAGACTCATGGATAGTTTTAAACAGGATAATTATACGAGAGACAAATTCCGCGTTATATCAACAGATAATCTTAAAAACCTCGGATTATTAACTTCTCGAGCCGATTTTGACATTGTGTATAGTTACTTGGATGTAGGATACAGCTTCAGCAGTTTCTTCAGGATCTTGACATCCTTAATTGACGAATCTTGTCTCATCAGAAAGATCCGCCGTAGTAGTTGGGTCACTCCAAAAGTCACAAGAGCTGCAAAAGATATGGGAGGTCTGCACTGGTTAAGTGTGAACTTGAAATCAGTAGAGATGAGTAACGCCTAGAGATTCACTAAAAGAAATATAAGCTGCTACTTGATACAAGTAAGTTATCATTTAATAGCGGATTATTGAATGAATCCGACAACAAACGTAAAACCATCTGGAAGCTCATAGATAGAGAGACTGGCCATAGGAAGAAATCTTTAAATGATGTCGCCTTGAATGTCAATGATTGCATTATTTCTGATCCAGTGAAAGTTACCGAGGCATTTAGAGAATATTTTTCATCTATAAGCGCTTCAACCTTACAACAACATTATGGAGATGATATATCTACCTCATAAACCACCCACGACCTACTTGAGAACACTTTTTTTTTACCCTGTATTGCCTGAGCAGGTTCTTGAGGTTATCATTGGCTCAAAGAACAACATTTGCCCTGGTCCTATGGGTCGATCTAAATCTAAGATGAACTTAAAATCACAAGATTATCAAGCCAAGGCTAACCATGAAATGAATATATCCCAATATGTTCCAATTATTCTGAAAATGTCTTTTCCATGGAATTAATATGATATTTCGCGAGTTCTTGAAACTTTTATGCCATCGTTTGTACATCTCTAAGTAGTGAGATCCCAGTGGCGCATCGAAACTCGCGCGCTCCTTTAACGCGGCATCAAAAAGAACCCAATCAGCATAGGCGGTGACGAAACGCATACGATTGTCGATGCGATTATGAAGGATTTCGCGTATTCACAGTGAACTAGATCGGCCGGTGATCGCCAGCCTCGAGATCGTCGTGTACAGTACAGTCGACAATCTCCGCGTTAATTCCCGGACTTTTCATTATTGTTCATTGTTTGATTCACCATTGGTAGACCAAACGGTACGAGGGTTGGCCATACACATTGCCGACTACTAAGCCATGACGGTGATGAAGTTCTCGAGAGCAGAGCCGCGAGGATCACGATTGGAAGAGAAACCAGAATTTCCAGAACCAGAAAAAGAGTTTAGACCATAAAAATTATGAACTGAGAGTACAAGTGTACTGATACTTTCATCTACCATGCCAATAGAGTTATCGATGCTATGGTTGAATTGACAGTAAACATAAAAGAAAAAAAATATATGGGGGTTTGAATTGATATTGTAATCATATAATCTTCACATCATTGGTTTATAGTGAAGATATCTAAGTGTTTGTTCAGTGCAACTACAACGGACATAATTTTGTTGAACTTGAAGGAGATGATCGAGTTCTCGCTCGATACATTTGTTGCTACTGAAAGCATAATACGGCTCTGGGAGAGCAACAATATAAACTGATCTGTGTGAGACCATCATTCTCTGGTTTCTCCTCAAAAGCGAATAAATATTTCGCCATTCCGATCTCCATAAGTGCTGAAAATTTTTTACGAATGGTTATCTTGAATGTGTTCTCTATTGCGTTTGTCTTGGAAATATCTCCTTTTAACATCTTGTCACAGAATTTGGGTTGGTTTCATAAAACTTTTCTCCCCACTGAGATCCAAAGCCTACCTCCATGCGGTGAAGAGCGGGCAACGATTCTCGGTAATCAGTCGTGAGCCCTGCATCAGCTCCCACTGGTGTACCCCACGCCATAAATCCGAGGACTGCCAGAGGCCTGCCCATAATCCTTTATTTTCCTGTCCAAATTTTTTTTCTCAAGCTTTTCTATCACTTTTTGGTTTTTCAACATTCATTTCAGTATTTCATTTATCAATTTTGTTTCCTTATTTACAATTTTTATTTTTATTCATTCATATCATCGCTTTCGTTTCACTATTTTCTTTCTTTTTCACTCCGTTTTATTTTTTATCTTCAAAAAGCTCAGTCGATCATAACATCCAGGCTACAAGATGTACGATAGTTCTTCTGTCGTGAGAAATCCAAGACTTTCTTCGACCACACGCGGCGAAACTCGTGCTTCTTTGATACCAGGTTACTCCACTGACGACACATTAAACTAATGTGCCACTGCCGATCATCTTACTGATCGGACGTCGTCCAAAGCAGCCCCTTCAAATAGCAGGTTTTCTGCCTGCGAACCCGTCTAACAACCGGGAATTGAAAGGTTTGGAATTAGTAGAAAAACCACGCCCAAGAACTCGGAAAAGAAAATTAGTTCCGTCCCGACTGCCATACCAAAGCACTGCTGCCCGGTCAGCAAGGCCGACTTTAATTCCGCATCCAAGTTGGCAGCACATAGGCTGACGCGAGAATGCCAGGACCACTTGAAATGTCTGCACCGCGGAGCAACATTTCAATCCTTTAAGCTGACTCGACAACACGGGAGTATACATCATACGCTCGAGTACAGTACAGAGATAACAAACTTACATCCCACGCCCGACGAAAAAGTTTTTGAGGCTTTGATATCGATGGAGGCTTCCACGCCTGAAGGAAGCTTCTACAATAAAATATACTCTGCTACAGGACTCACACAACAGCAAGTGAGCTATCGGAGGGAGAAGGATTCTCCCTTCAATAAAAAATATCTTGATCGGGCCATTGCAAAATCGAAGGGAAACATGTGGTATTATGAATTTTAGATGATTGAGGGCGTTCAGGACAAGCGCAGGACTCGCTTTCTATCCCCTCCTTTCAGTACTCCAGGCTCCATTAGGTCTTTCCTTAGGCAGTTCGAGTGGCTTGATGTATTCTCAATTATTCGCTCAACACATTTCTGTGGATCCTTCTGCCAAAAGTCCTGAATCCTCGCATATTCAGTTCTTCGCCGTTCCTTCTGATTTCTGCACAGTGAACCGGGATGGTTACTGGAGAAAAAATTAACCTTCCTCTCCTTTTCAGGAGGAAAGGTTTTCCGGAGACATACCGTTAATTCAAGGCATACTCTGCTCTTTGTCGCCGTGTGAACCATTGCACATATCCTCGCCAGCCATCTCCCATTGAACTTAGTGCTTTTAGGCAGCCCGGTGCCCCTGATATGCGCTCTTAAGACGTCATTGTCAGTTTTTACATATACTCTACTTACGCTTGCTTCAGCCAGTTCATTGCCATCACTCACAATATCCTCATCAGAAATCCCTGACCATGTATTTATAGTCGGGGTTCCTTCTTTGTCCCTTGATGGTTTCCAATGAGCGGTCAATATATTTCAGGTGTTCCTGATTCATGAAACGGATTCCTGTGAGGGTGAGCTTGCCTGTTTTCTGGTCATCAGCAACAGCTCCTCTTTAGTCCACCTACTCTTTTTTCTGGATGTATAGCCAGTTTTCAACTATAATAGCAAGTAGATTGAGCCTTCCTCTCATGCTGACCTCTTCCTATACTTGTTGTGAACCTACGGCTGCACATAGACTCTAAATATTCAAAGGATTCTACTAATACATTCAGGTTGCCTGAAGGTCCGACTTGATCTAGCTGAACACCGTCAAGTGGAATAGCGTGATCAGTGGATCAACTATTAAAATTTCTCCGAGGCCTTCTCGATCCATTGCTCACTCGATATTTTTTTTTATAGAGTGGAAATCTTTTACAGACACCCACATCTCAGTTGTTGTTCGATGATGGTAGTGTGAGACTCACCCGAAGACATACTCATTGAAACCACCTCTGTTCTTTTCAAGATTTCTAGGAGTCCTCTAGAAAATCACAGCTTTATTTCCTGCTTTCGTGTTTTTGTTGTAATGCACACAGGTTATTCAAATTTGAGGGCTGCAGCACATTAACCGATTCCAATTCTTTCTCACGAAACTCTAGTTGTTATTTGGTTCCACCTGGTCCAGTTGGTTAAGGACCCTTGCAAGACTCTAGTTGTTATTCCACTTAACAAGCTTCTTCCTCCATGCGGTGAAGAGCTTAACAAGCTTCGGGAGCTCCCAAGTCACTCTCCAGAGGCTCCATTGACGCGCCAGACCACACACTTCGCCAGGAGATGGTGCAAGTAGTTAATTTAACGGAGGAAGCTGGAACGCCGACAAGCCTGGCGATTGGGTCCTCAACAGGATCGATGTTATAATTCTCTCGATCTCTCTCGTGCGTTTCATCTAGCGGTGGAGCACCAGAGACCACCTAAGCGTCTATGATAACTTCATTGAGAACTGCCATTCGACACCACTACTGGAGCGGGCTTTCTGAGTTCTACATTTGTTCGTAGGCGGAGTTCGTTGATAACCATTCTTCCCTTGTCTTTAAGGAAGCCAGACAATGTACTGCACACACCGCACCATGCCTTTTCATCCTGCCTCCGTGAGTACGAAAGCAAGACATGTCCATGACTGTATGACATGCGCTCCTATTTCTGTGCATCGATATCCTGCTCTACATGTGATGTTCGTAGATGGTGATCTCTGGCCTCTAGTTGTTCGTATACGCGTTGGGAGGGCAATTATGCAGACATGACTATACTTAATATAGTCTCTGCCGGGGATACCAGCACATTCATCATCAATCCACCTAGTTGACGCGGAGGATTTGCCGCGGTCATCTTTATTATCCTGTCTCTTAGTAGACCAGGGATGGAGACAGTCATAGCTGAGACAGTCATAGCGCGGATCTGTTGAGGCTTCAGAGGCGTGTTCGTTATTCTTTCAAGCTCTTTCGCCATAGTCGGGCTACATTTACAGAGGCCCCTGGGACCTATATTGACCCCGAGATACCGTCATTCGTCAGTTGATCCTAATTGACGGATGTCATTTCCCTGGGACAGAGAGACCTTGTGCCTCGTTAGAACTTTGATCTTTTTGTCTCGGCCAGACGGTACTAAGGACATGGCTATATATTTTGTGGGTGTTGAACCCAATGAGTGTTGAACCCAGCGCTTGAGCTGTTCGCTCCACTGCCTCTAATGCGATGGACATGCTGGTCCTCGAAGATGTTAAGAAGCAATCATCATCGGCATATGCAATTTCATCAATTCCTTCATCGATTTCTGAGGAAACGGAGCGCAACATACGGTCAAGACTAGTGTCACAGACACAGCGAATAAGACCGTGGATTATGGATCACCTTGCCAAACTCTCCTGGTGAGCTGGATCCTGTGTGAACTCGTCCCTCGAAACTCAGTGATTGTCGTACTCTGAGTGTACGTTGAGCCAAAGCGAACCTGGAATACCAGCCTCCAACGCAATAAATGAAATCGTATCATGGCTTGCTGAATCAGAGGCTTTCCGTTATCGAGAAGAATGATATGAAATTCTTTCAGGTTCTCTCGTGCATGCTGCAGAACGGCTGCTAATATGGATATATTCTCAACACATTTGTCTGTCAGACAACGTTGTTGTCTGGCAGACAAACGTTGTTGTCTCAACAACGTCTCATCTTCGACTCCAGCCGCTACTGAAGGCCTAGAAAAGATCTTATGCAGCTCTCGTACAACAGTGGAGGCTCTACTAATGAGCCTTAAGTCTAAGACTATCCGACGTTTTCGGTACAAATATAGTTCTGCATGCGAGTATGTCCTCAAGAAAAGATCCAATATGTAGAATCAAGTTGTATAACAGCGCTAGTATGATAGGAGGAACACCATTCCACATGGCAGGTGTTATGCTGTTAGGCCCCGCTTCTGAGTTGGTAGAGACCGCAGTGCTCTCTACTTCAGTTTTTGTGATTGGAACAGAGAGAGCCAACTTCTGCAGTTCTTGTGGCAGTAAGTCTGGTTGCGGGACGGGAACTGAGGGAGTGGTGAATACCGGTTCCCAGTAGTCCACCATCTCCTCAATATATGGAATTTTTGACTCATTCTTACCATACAACACAAGCTGGGCTGCTCTCGACATGCACTTTTTGAAGAGAGTCTGCACCTTTGCACATTGCCTACGCCTTCTATGTGTTCTATTGGAAGGCACAGCAACTCGCGATTCACGCTCCACTCCACGCATCCGCCTAACCCTGCCATAAGACGGCATTATCGCCTTGAGGAAGACTGAGATCTAGTCAATATAATCTCGGCCATCCTCTACTTGTTCGACTAAACTGACTAGAAGATCAGATCCTCCGTAACCAGATTCTCTGACCCCCGGAAGAGTTTGTTCAATCTCCTCCATATATTGGTCAGTGGTGAAAGGCTCGGGGAACGCAGGTGACAAGTGTTCTGTCTGTGGGTCTGACTGATCGTCAGGCAACCTGGTTCGGAGGCGGTAGAAGATGAAACCTGGAATCCGTGTTACGTTCCGTGAAAATTGTCAGAAAAAAAACATTCACAAACTTGACTTTCTCGCCAAATCTATTACTGCCATATTTTATAATGTGGGCTTTCTCGGCTGCCGAAAGCCTCATCTCCCCATTGAATAGCTTTCATTTCGGCGCTCAACATTCACCTCATCGTTTGCCACTAGAAAGTGCGCATGCTTCCAATGGAGTCCCAAACCAATTTGAGACGTAAATTCTCTCAAAGGTACGCATATGTCGCATACAAAGCTGACACTGACAGTGTTCGGTCTGCTTCCTCATGAGACGGTCTTTCGCCCGAAAGCCCAGGCAGACATTTTGGCTCGCACCGTAGGCATAAAATCCCTGGTAAGGTAGGGATTGAGTTTTGAAACTGTGGTTGGATGTCTTCGGTATCCTGCGCAGTAGCATTTGACGCAATCAGTTCCGTGCTCCGAGTACACGGACGGCGGCTGTTAGGCCTCAATTCTCTTTTTCCCGAATTTGGTGCTGATTGCTGGGGGGTGAGTGGAGAGTGCAAAACTCCAGACGCCTTGGGCTAGGCCCATGTACCTCTGCTTGTCTAGACCGTTGTACACATCTAGGCAAGGAGCCGATCACTTGGATGGGCTGCACCCTTGGTCACCCAATGGTCCTACCTAACACGGCTTTATAGTGTGGATTCAGAAGTTCCTATAGAAGTTTATTACTCTGCGAGCAAAGTCATGTAAATGATCCGAGCTCCCAAACCGTCGATTATGTAATCGAACCAGACAGTATATACAAGGTGGACCAGCTCACCAGGCCCTCGGGTCGCTCGGGTGCGGTAATAAATTGTAACACTTTATTATCATTCTGTAATAAAGTTCGCCATAGTGAACATGCCAATACAAAAATACATAAAGTTTTATAAAACACTGGTACAAATCATCAACACCAAATCTCTTATCAAGCAATTAGACAAAACAAGATAGCAATGCACCCGTTCTTTTTATAATTTTTTTAAATTTTAACAAGTCTATATTGAAATCTCCAGCTATAATAGTCATTCTGTTTTCTTTCTGCACAATATTGAGGAGTTTCTCCATTTGTTCAAAAAATATCTGAATATCACTACTGTTATTGCATGGTCTATATATGGAACACACTATAATGTTTTTGCCATCAATTGAACATTCTGCAACAGCACATTCAAAATGTTCAATTTTCGTTAACAAATTCAGATTTTTTTTTACTTTACTTGCCACACTATTATGAATATATATTGCCGATCCACCATGTCGCCCTTTCTCTCTACAAGCACTTGATATCAAATTGTAGTTACCAATGCGTTCAATGAGTTCCTCTGTTGACTTCCAATGTTATGTTAAACATACTATCCTACACTCTAAATTTCCATAAGAAAATGCTGTAATGTAACAACGCAATTCCCCATCGACTGCAAATTCTGATGAATGACATAAAATTATTTTCTCTCGATTTTAAAGTTTGTTGCATAAAATTTCTATTTTTTTTCTAATGTAGTATTTTTCTTAACTGACTCTTTTGTATTATTTATAATAAATCACTAGTTTGTTTGTTTTTGTTATAAGCATGGATACTAAATCCTTTAATCCCTACGTTTTCAGGAAAAATTGTGGATTATATACCTCATCTTTTTTCCCAAATGGTACTTTCACTAAAAACCTCTTTGAATCGCCTATCTTTGTTTTAAAAGCTCCTTAACATCTATATTTTCATTTTCAAAACCTTATTTTTCTTTTATGAAGTTTGTTATCTGTTCCTCTGTTACGTGCGACAGAACCCAATTCATGAAAAACCAAGCCTTTTTATCCATGCCTGCAAAACCGTTCTCCTTCTGGGTCTTCGTTATTTTATTTATTCCCAGCCGCATATAGTGAGGTTTTTTGGTATATTTCCGTTCAACAGTATTCCACGCATTTTCGGTTCTCGATTTTTGGGCACTTTCTCGATCCTGTAGTCTGACAGGTGTTTCTTTTTTTTTGTATTATTCGTAAGATATATTAACTCATTCATCTTTGCCTTTTGCATATTTTCCAGTGGATGCGTTACTTGCAATTCGTGTTTTTTTTCATTGCAGACTCGTTTCCTAGCAGCCAATGCATTTTTGTTTATATTTACATTTCGGGTATTCCTACTATTTTTTTGAAATTCATTCTTGTTCTCGATTACCATCTGGCGATAAGATTTTACGCTGGTTTCAGCTGTTGAGTCCATGTTGTCATTTTTCAAATTTCTGCTTATTGAAGAATTATGCACTCTTCCGTCACCTGCTCTGCAAAGCCTTTGGTCGGGGGTTTATATGGAAGCCCTACCATCGGAAAGCAATTAAGCAGGAGTTGTAGTGCTTTAATATATTCTGCTGCCATTCAGAAGGGTGACGGGTTATCGATAAATGCATTCGATGATGAAGTCTGATTCGGCGTGTCGGGTTCCACTTCCGTAGTAGAAGGCGTCAAGCTCGTCTCTTTAAGCTCTATGCATGAAGTTATGCCTTTGGGAATATCCTTTGCAGCCTTGTTCTCCAGCTGGAGGCCTCATCAAGAATTCCATCGACGCTTGGAGACATTCCCCCATGCGAGATGGGGCGTATATTGCAGCATCAGATAATTGGGTAGGTAGGTGAAAGATTTTCTTAACGAGACTTCTGATTTTGCGGTCAGAGGACTTTCAAAGATATTGTGGGGCTCCGTGAAGAGTAAATGTACTTAGGCACCAGGTATTAATTTATAATCCTCTTTTTTGATGAGGTTTTCAGGGGCGCCTTCATATTCCTTTCTAATTGACCATCTAAGTCACCAAGGAAATACTTGGTAGTAATAATAATAGTGAGGACTTCATTCACTTTTATACACAAATTGTGTTACAACAGTGGGAGGCGAAATTTAGCATATCTATTCCTACTCAACCTCTCAAAACAGAAAAATAAAGGGAAAAAATAGTAATAATCATAATAAAAAAAGAAGTGATAATAGAATTTGAAAAAATGAAATGTATGTAAACATTATTTAATAATAATTCAACAAAATGAATGAAACAACCACTGTCAAATTAAATCTTATATAATGAAACTGTTCAGAATCTTGAAGATTTTGAACAGATTTATATAGTTAGAATAGGAAAATATTTTAATTATGAATTAGGCAATTAGTAAGTAGGTTAGCGCAATTATTGCGAATATCATGGGTTAACCATACTCGCATGAGTGTGATGAACTTCATTTAAGCGAGTAAGCAGTTTTAGTTCATGTATAAATACGTTGATATTTTCAAATAAAATCAGTTCTACATCAGTAGTCAACTCATTCACCTGACAAGGAGTAGGCAGATTGGAGCCTTGTCAGAACCGAAACCCTTTTATACCGATTTTCAGGAATCAGGAGTACTGGGCCTTAAATTGGTTCTTGGTGGATTGAGGCCTTGTCAGGAGGAAATTTACTTGTGGGGAAATAGCACTCCACATTTTTAAACAGGGTCCTTCGAGCCGTGAAAATTTTCTTGAGGGAAAATAGCACCCCATATTTCTATACATGGTCCTTCGAGCTACAGTTGAACCAATACAAGACTAGCAACCAAGAAGGCCATCAGCGTTTATCGAGGGCCAGTCACACGAAGAGATCCACAGTCCAGGTCCTTCAACAAACTACAAGACAATCAACCAAGAGGGCCATCAGCGTCTATCGAGAGGCAGTCACACACGAAGAGATCCACAGTCCAGGTCCGTCATCTGAACTACAAGACTAGCAATCAAGAGGGCCATCAGCGTCTATCAAGGGGCAGTCAAACACGGAAGGATCCACAATCCAGGTCCTTCAACGTGAAAATACAAGACAAGCAACTAATAGGACCATTAGCGTCTATCAAGGGGCAGTCAAACACAAAAGGATCCACAGTCCAGGTCCTTCAACGTAGAGATACAAGACAAGCAACCAATAGGACCATTAGCGTCTATCAAGGGGCAGTCAAACACGGAAGGATCCAGGGTCCAGGTCCATCAACGTGAAAATACAAGACTAGCAACCAATAGGACTATCAGCGTCTATCAAGGGGCAATCATACACGGAAGGATCCATAGTGCAGGTCCTCCAACTAAACTATAAGACTAGCAACCAAGAGGACCATCATCGTCTATCAAGGGGCAGTCACAGAAGAAAGGATCTAAATTTCAGGTCCTTCAACATTGAAACGAATCCAAGCTGAAGTTCACCGATCAAGAGAGGCTGATGGTAAACCGGGTCAGATGGGAAAATTTAGTACAACCATCGATATGAAGTCCTTGATGTTAGATCGTCGGGGCCCCCAGCATGTTCAAAATCTTTGAGATTTCGAACAGATTTTCTATAGACATTTAATAATAGAACCGAGTGAGAAGGGAGAATTTAGTACAGCCGTCGAGATGAAGCCCTTGTTGTTAGATCCTCGGAGCCTCCCAGCATGTTCAGAATCTTGAAGATTTCGAATAGATTTATATGGTTAGAATAGGAAAATATTTTAATAATGCATTGGGCAATAAGTAAGTACAGTGGATTGCCAAATTAATAGGGACAGTCACATTTTTTATCATATTTTTTCTTTAGACGCGTTTGACTGCTATTTCAAGTGGCGTAAGTGGTCCTGGAATGTATTTTTACGTTCACAGCACCTCTACAAATCAACTTGAAAGTAAATTTCAAGTGTTATGGGATTTGTTTATTTTGTAAAAATATTTTATTATCAGGAGAGACGCACAGTCCTTCACACGTGTAAAAGTGAAATACGTAAATAATTATTTTTAAAAGTTATTTTGTGATTTAGTGACATAATTATTGACTGAAGTAAGTATTACTTTATTGTTATTAAATTTAAAGTATTATGGAGCTGATTTTAGGATGAAAATAATTTATTTTTTATTTTTACAGCTTTTACTATGGGTCGAGGGGTAGATTTATCTCCAAGAGTATTCTAAGTCTGTAGTAAATAAAATAAAAATAAATCTGGATCAAGATCAGCCACTTTCGCCCAAAAGAAAAGGCAAATGCGGAAGAAAACGGATTACAACACCACGGTTCGATAGGAAAATCTGGGATATCTGTTTGCAAAACAGGAAGAAAAGTGCTGGATTGTTAACACAGATGGTACAGGAGTCTGGAATACAAGTTTCTAAGAGAACTGTACAGCGAAGGTTGGCAGAGGAAGGCCTGACCGGTCATCGTCCAACTAAAAAACCGCGACTGACAGAGGCGATGAAGAAGAAACGACTTGCTTGGGCTCGTGAACACCGTCTGATGAGTGTTGAAGACTGGAGCAAGGTCAGTTTTAATGTCAATTTATATTTCATATTAATGTTGTGATATATTAATTAAAAACATTTTCATAAAAGTTATAAATACTTTTTTTCAGGCATGTTTCTCAGACGAATCAACTTTTGAGATTCTAGCCGATAAAAGCAATTTTGTCATGCGGCGCCCAGGCGAGAAATTTCACTCTGATTGCATTGTGGAACGCGTTAAACACCCTGTTAAAATTATGGTATGGTCTGTCATAAGCGCTAAAGGGGTTGGGCGTCTCTACATTGTCCAGGGAACCATGAGACAGGACCAATACAAGCAGGTCCTAGACACTCGCTTGTTGCCGCAACTCCGGGAATGGTTCCCAGAGAGGGAGGAATTCATGTTTATGCATGACTCAGCACCATGCCATAAAGCAAGGAGTGTGACGAAATTTTTAGCAGACCACAATATACCAGTTTTACCTTGGCCTGGCAATTCTCCAGACATGAACCCCATCGAAAACTTATGGAAAATTACCAAGGCGGAAATTGCCAAGGAAATGATAACCACCAAGGTAAAACTGATCGAATTGTCTGGCACCACAACCCTAAAATAAAGGAGAGTGTCAAACAGTGCATTGAAAGCATGCCAAGGCGGATCGAAGCACTCATTCAGGCTAAAGGAAATGTGACAAAATATTAGCAATATCTCATTGTCATTTTCATACTACCTGCTAATATCAATTACCTAAAGATTATTATTTTTTTGTTTAAACTACTTATAACATATGTGTCTAATATTATTAAATGTAATTATAACTTAAAACAACATTTTAAATTTGTTATGGACCAATAAAGTGTAAAAAACCAATATTTTGCGACTGTCCCTATTAATTTGGCAACCCACTGTAGGTTAACGCAAATATTGCGAATATCATGGCTTTACCATACTCGCATGAGTGTGATAAACTTCATTTAAGCGATTAAGCAGTTTGAGTTTATGTATAAATACGTTAATATTTTCTTAATAAAATCAGTACCACATCAGTAGTCAACCCATTCACCTGACAAGGAGTAGGCAGAATGAGGCCTTGTCAGGCGGAAATGTCGTAGTGGGCAAAGAGCACTCCACATTTCTATACAGAAACAAAGAATGAGGGAAAGAAAAGAACAGAAAAAAGAGTTGCGAAGAGTGTTAAATGAAGTACATCAAATGTAATCATCCAGTTTTACAGGGCAGATAATAGGTGGTATTTGATCTTTTTTCTGAATCCGGACAGCGAAAGTTTTTTATGTCACTATCTAATGTATTATAAATTGAGGTCGCACTATATGTGAAAGATCTTTTAGAAATATTTAGGCGAAACCGAGGTAAATGAAGGGTATCAGCATGTCTAATATTAACCGAATGTGCAAGTCGTCTAAAATTTAGTCTACGATTGAGGTAAATGGGCATTCCGGACAATAGAATGCGATGTACGAATGAACTCATATGAAAGCGGATTAGTTGCTCAATTTTAAATCACCCTAGCAGAACAATTCTGGCAGATACATCGTATTTACGTATTCTGGAAACAAACCTCCAACATGAGTTTTGAATGAGTTGAATTCTATTCTTGGAGCATTGATCCAAACAAGGATAAATTAGAATCAAAACATAATGCAAGATTGGCAAAACCAACATTTCTATGAGTTTTTACGTACCTTCAAATTTAGGATACTTACATTCCTATATAACGTCTTAAGAGCCTTGTGTGGCATTTTTTTATTATGAGTAGCAAATGATCATGAAAGCGCAATTTACTATCCATAATAATTCCAGGAAAGAGACCGTCTCCCTCACTAGACGATTAGCCTCCGATGTATTGTCCGCCATGAGGAGGAGGTCATCAGCGTATGCCAGGACGGATATATTTGTGCTCATAGGGTGACACCTTTCTTTATTTGTAATTCGGTTAGAACTTCGTCCATGGCCACGTTAAACAGTTTAGGTGACAGTGGATCACCCTGCTTAACACTCCGCCTTATCTCGATCGTAACCACCTCCTCCCCCGTGCAGCATATTGTTGTCGTACAGCTCCTCATATTTGACATGAGTTAATTTGATGTTTTTTGGTCTATATTGAGGCGGCGTAATGCTCTCTCTACAGAGTGGTGGGATAGACAATCGAATACCTTTCTTAGGCCTAGGAACAATATAACGAACCCTTTTCCCATTCTTCTCCTCCTCTTTATCACCGTCTCTACTTTTGTTCCGTCGAGGAAACACCCAGCAATCGATGTGAAAATTCTCTGGCTTTCTGAGAGATCAATCGGTCCTAGCTGCAAGGCTATCCGGCAATTGACTAGTCGGAGGAGGAGAGAGGAGATGGTTATGGTTCTCCAATTGTCGACATGCTCGAGTCCTTCAGGGTTTTTGGGAATTAATTGAGGTAGTTCTACTCCTCCTTATTCGTGTCGAAATATATTGCGCATACAGCATTATGTTTGAAAAGAGTTCAAGTTTTTTCTGTGGAATCAACAAGAGCTCCTTCCTCCCAATAGCGTCAGGTCAGCCGCCGTTTGCGCACTCCTTTCTTTAGCCTTGAAGTGTCTTCCGATGTGATAGGACAATATATATCGGTTTGGTTTATTCTGGACGAGGTTGAAAGCTGATTATCAGCTCTTGATTCAGCACCTGAAATCGCTCTGTTATGGTTAGCGATGTCATTATTACTCACTGGTCTTATTCCAACGCTTCACGACACCTTCGTCTATGATCTCGCTCGTCAATACCCTGGTATTCTTCTTGTACAGGTCCTGCACCCTCTGGTATTCAACGACCCTTCTTCTCTTTGCAGAAACTGATGGACGCTGACATCCCTCAGAAGATCCGCTCTTCCTTTTGAGCCGCCTTGTAAGTGACATCTGCCATGACCATCTCCTCCAGGTCTTCGTCTGTCAAAAAGACATTTCAGCCCTCCAAAAGTATTGGCGGCAACCTGCTCGAGAAATAAGAATTCAACACTCTGATCACAGATGTTAAGAAATCAAGGCACTTGGGAATGGGAAAATAAGGCGAGTGTGTGCGAAGGAAATACTCTGCACAACAGAAAAGCTTATTCTGAATTCACTCTGAGACAGCACCAATACATGAACATTGACTATTCAGTTGAATCTCCAAAGTGCTCGAAAATGTAGAGAAAGAACAATATGTGACCTTAAATGCAGATAAGGAAGTACGGAAGAAAATGAAAAATTGAAAAATAGAGTGCTCAAGCAAACGACGAGACAAAAGCTCTTCGAATTTTATGAATAAAGCCGAGTTTCACCACCAAAGTTTTGAATTTTTTCTGATCTGACTGACTTCACTCACAAATAACTTCGTCGATCTCGTTTCTGCCGCCAGCGACACCCTCACGTTACGCCACTGAAGTCTAGCAACTACCTTCTTTGCCAAAGGAACAGCAACCGCCTCGCATACGTCCAGGAACACCCAAAGTTCGTCAACGGACTAGCCCAATGTAAAATGGCGAATGCGCCGACCAAGTACGGTCGTCCGTCCACTACTTTAGATCGAAATTCAGCGTGTCGAGAAAGCTCCCCAAACGGAAAAAGCTCACGTAACGGAAAAGCTCCCGGTGAAAGCTCAAACGGAAAGAGCTTACTTGTCGAGATGAATCAGAAGCTCCGATGAACTTTTGAGCTTCTGTCGAAATTTTTCAATATCGACAAAAACCTCTGATGAGCTTTGAGCTTAATGTTCACTCACGACGGGACACTAGAGCTTTGTGTCCTTGCCTTATAATACCGGATATAAGCACTGGCTGTTATCAGCTATAAGAGTATAAGTCCGATACGGAATCGATGGAATTGTACAGGAGCACAGTGAAGGTCCAATTACTGTACACACTACGTAAAAATTCGATATATGTCGAATTCACACAGGATCCCGTACATTGATGAACTCGGCAATATCTGCGAGGTTCTCTTTCTTATAGGTTTCATACTAGGAGAAGTTAAAAAGGTACCATCCCGGGAACCACGAAACGGAAAACAAGCGATACGTCGAAATGTAGGTCTTTTCACGACGCACACTTTGACGTTAGTCCTAACTCCGTAGACGCACTAGTTAAAGAGTTAGTTATATACGACCAAGGTTGTAAAATCGTCCTGTCGAAAACAATTTTTTTCTGCGAATATTTCACAAGAAAAACTCACTCGAACTGTAAATATACGCACTACTGACGTTTAGGTGTCCTGTCACAATAGATTTCAACACTGAAGGCGAATAATTAAGGTCTGTAATGGAATCTTCAATTCACAAGCGGAGCAATATAAAATGCATCTGTTCACTTCGATGGTTCGTTCAAGAATTAGTTGAGAGGTTACTCCTGCCGTTTACCCGCGCTTGCTTGAATTTCACCGGGCAGAGATCACAATGCGTCAACAGCAGCAGGGGCCTTCGCAATGCTTTGTTTCTACTGCCTCGGTCCGTGCCAGTTCTGGACTGATTGTTGAATGGTGGCAGAGGAGATTAACCGGTTCGACTTCTCGGACGTTCCTGGGTGTCACTCTTGACGGTTCCGCGGGATGCCAAAACACGGGACCGAGCTTGGATCCGACAATTCGCAAGCGAATGCTTCACCTTTCCCAGCCCCGGTACGTTAGCCACGACTCGCTTCCCCGCCAAGCCCGACTCGCCTCAATCCTCAGACCCAATCCTTATTCCGAAGTTACGGATCCAATTTTCCTATTTCCCTTACCTACATTATTCTATCGACTAGAGGCTTTTTACCTTGGAGACAAGCTGCGGATATGGGTAAGAGCCGGCGCGGACGGTTTCAAGGTCCGAGGAGATGATCCGAACACCTCTGCAACTGCAGTGTTCTTCGCAGAAAAACGAAAAATACTTTCAAGAATAGCCAAGTTGTTTGAGCCATTGGTATCAATAAGTTGATTGCTCCAGTAATTATAACAGCTCAAATATTGATTCAGAAACTTTCTCTTACGGAAATATCTTGGAATGAACCATTGAGTTCAAAAAATTAACTGATCAGTAGTTGGCTTTGTGTAATGATTTCAATGCTTTGGAAAATGTGCGCATGAGGAGATGGTTGGGTTATGATCTCAATGCTGATAGATTTAATTTACATGGGTTCGCTGATGCTTTCAAATTTGCTTATGGAGCTGTTGTTTACTGCCGTGTCATTTTGGTGAACATGTCCAGGTTGCTTTTTGACAAGCGAAAACAAAAGCTACTACTATCAAGCCACCCTCATCATACCACGTCTGGTATTATGTGCTGCAGTGCTTTCAGTTAAACTTGCTTGTAAATTGCTGATAGCAATTGACGTCAAAAATGTCAGTTTACATTAATGGTTAGAAACGGTCAGGTGTATTATTATGTCTGAAAGATAACCCTTTACTTTGGCAAATAGATGTTCTAAAACTCAGAAGTTAGTGTACAGTGCGTGCTGGATACATGTTCGTAGTGGCGACAATCCTGGTGATTGTATATCAATGGGTATAAGGCCCAGTGACTTAAGTAACTCTCAACTTTGATTGAGGGTAAAAGATAGATCGAAAACCTTAGAGAAATCTCAATGATAATTGAGATTTCTCTAAGATTGAGATGATAATGTAGAATTATCACAATGAAATCATTGTGATAATTCTACAATGAAAACAAGAAATTGAATATAAACTTAAATTCAAACACTTGAATTTATGATTTACACTTTATTAACTACATAGCATGACGCGTTTCGTCGTTACAAACGACTTCTTCAGATGCTTATAGAATGATAACAACATTTTGAAAAACACAGGTATAAATATCAGGCAATTTTGGGATTCTATGGTTTTGGTTTTACCTAAGATAATCTATTCTGAAAAATAATTTCCCCTCACCTGAAAAGGTTTAACAATAGTGAATTGTTTAATTCTATCTGTTCATTGAGCAAATTTCCCAGAATTTTTAAGCCAATCTATTTCCACTATTTCCCAATAATCTAATTGACTACTTCTCTCTATATTGTGTAAAATTTTGAAATTCGTATCAAAAGTATGGTTTTCTGTTAATAAATGGTTAGCATAATTCGAATTACTTTTATTATGGGCGAAGCTATATTTATGTTCTTGTATTCTAGTACCGAAGTTTCTACTAGTTTTACCTATATATACCTGGACATGTCCACAATTCAATTGGTAAACACCTGATTTGTCTTCTCTTTTAATTTTGTTTTTATTGGTCTTGATGTGTCTCGATAAATTATTGTTCGTTTGAAATGAAATAATAAAATTATGTTTACTTTAAACTGTTTTGACTTTTTGAATGACGTTTCCAAATCATGTTAAACTGTTATATCTGCGATTTCTATCCGACTGATAAGAAAATACTAATCGTAGAGCTTTCCGATAGAGACTTTTGTCGAGAATTTTTGTCACTAGTTCGCTTTCATAATTATTATTGACCGCAATCTGTTGAATGATATTCAGTTCTTTATTGAAATTTTCTTCTGATAAAGGTATATTGGTTAATCTGTGTATCATACTTTGAAACGCTGCTATTTTATGTGGATATGGGTGGCATGAGGAGTTATGGATTATGGTATCCGTATGGGAAGGCTTATGAAATATGGAAAAATCAAATTTATTATTTAATCTTGTGATTGTCAAGTCTGAAAAATGAATGGAGTTATCAGATTCTATTTCGATTGTAAATTTTATATTAGGATGAACCGCATTAATGAAATTCTCAAAATTTTTTAATGACGATCTGTACCAGTAAAACAAGTGATTATATCATCTACATATCTATACCAGAATGAAAAGTGTTTGAAATTCGGGTTGTTTTGAATACTATTTTTCAACTTATCTATAAATATATCAGCTAAAAGAGGACTTAACTTATTTCCCATAATGAGACCACTCTTACTACTATAAATCTTATCATTGAACATAAAGTAATTTTGGCTCAAACAAATTTCCAATAACATGATTATTTCAGATTGAACTATTATATTCACGTTATTTTTAACAAGCAAATCTTTAATTAATTTAATTAAACTACATCGAAGTAGATAATTTTACAGTTACTAGGCAGTGTTACTTTTTCAATTTTATTGACTAATTCATAGGAATTTTTGATGGAAAATTTTGGTTCGAAATTACAATACGATTTTATTAATATCTATGAGCACTCTTGAGATTTTAGTGGAAGGGGCTGACGTGAAGCTTACTATTGGCCGAATAGGGAGATTTTGTTTATGTAATTGGATAAGTGAATAGAGTTGCGGACATTGCGGGTTGGTAAGAGTTAGTTTGTTTAGTGTACTCATCTATTAAAAATAAAAAAATTTAAAAAAAGTAGTAGGTTTCAAGTCAGCCCCTTCCACTAAAATCTCAAGAGTGCTCATAGATATTATAAAATCGTATTGTAATTTCAAACCAAAATTTTCCATTAAAAATTCCTATGAATTAGTCGATAAAATTGAAAAGGTAACACTGCCTAGTAACTGTAAAATTATCTACTTCGATGTAGTTTAATTCAATTAATTAAAGATTTGCTTATTAAAAATAACGTGAATATAATAGTTCAATCTGAAATTATCATGTTATTGGAAATTTGTTTGAGCCAAAATTACTTTATGTTCAATGATAAGATTTATAGTAGTAAGAGTGGTCTTATTATGGGAAATAAGTTAAGTCCTCTTTTAGCTGAGATATTTATGGATAAGTTGAAAAATAGTATTCAAAACAACCCGAATTTCAAACACTTTTTATTCTGGTATAGATATGTAGATGATATAATCACTTGTTGTACTGGTACAGATCGTTCATTAAAAAATTTTGAGAATTTCATTAATGCGGTTCATCCTAATATAAAATTTACAACCGAAATAGAATCTGATAACTCCATTAATTTTTCAGACTTGACAATCACAAGATTAAGTAATAAATTTAATTTTTCCATATTTCTTATACGGATACGGATATACCATACGGATACCATAAGGATACCATAATCCATAACATAATAAAATAATAAATAATAAATAATAAAATAGCAGCGCTTCAAAGTATGATACACAGATTAACCGATATACCTTTATCAGAAGAAAATTTCAATAAAGAACTGAATGTCATTGAACAGATTGCGGTTAAAAATAATTATGAAAACGAACTAGTGACAAAAATTCTTGACAAAAAACTCTATCGGAAAGCTCTACGATTAGTATTTCCTTATCAGTCGGATAGAAATCGTAAATATAACAGTTCAACATGATTTGGAAAAGTCAGTCAAAAAGCCAAAACATTTTTAAGTAAACATAATTTTAATATTTCATTTGAAACGAACAAAAATTTATCGAGACACATTAAGACCAATAAAAACAAAATTAAAAGAGAAGACAAATCAGGTGTTTACCAATTGAATTGTGGAACATGTCCCGGTATATATATATATATATATATATATAGGTGAAACTAGTAGAAATTTCGGTACTAGAATACAGGAACATAAATATAGCTTCGCCCATAATAAAACTAATTCGAATTATGCGAACCATTTATCAACAGAAAACCATAATTTTGATACGAATTTCAGAATGTTACACAATATAGAGAGAAATAGTCAATTAGATTATTGGGAAATATTTCAAATAAATCGGCTTCAAAATTCTGGAAATTTGCTCAATGAACAGATAGAATTAAAGAATTCACCCTTGTTAAACCTTTTCAGCTAAGGTAAATTATTTTTCAGAATAGATTATCTTAGGTAAAACCAAAATCATAGAATCCCAAAATTCCCTGTTATTTATACCTGTGTTTTTCAAAATGTTGTTATTATTCTGTAAGCATCTGAAGAAGTCGTTTGTAACGCCGAAACGCGTCATGCTATGTAGTTAATAAAGTGCAAATCATAAATTCAAGTGTTTGAATTTAAGTCTTCATTAAATTATAATGGATTTACATCAAGTAAACGCCAACACTATCAAATATCAAACTATATCCGCTATACGAGAAGGCGAAAATCATTAGTCGATTGGGCCGGTACTTGATGAAAATCTAAATACATAATTTAATAAAACTAAATAGTTTTTCGATTTTCGCTATAATTAAATCAAAACATGACAATATCGTGAAAACATATTAAACATGAGATCTCAATTTTCTGAAAACCCTCATATTCTGATCAAACAATACATTGCTCGTCCTCACATCCGTTCCATCACAAATAAGCGGCGTACAACGGTATGATTCATAGACTAATACATATGCCTTTATCAGCAGATGATGAAACTCATGAATTGAACATCATTGAGCAGATCGCACAAAATAATGAATATCATCATTGTTTCTTGGAAACCATTATACGAAAAAAGTTATATAATGAGGCCATTTCCCAAGTATATCCTAAAGTAACAGATAGCCAAAAAAAGTTCAGAACATTAACGTATTTAGACAACCTCCTATCTAAAATCTCGAAGTTTTTATCTGATAGAAATTCAACGATAGCTTTCAAAACACAGAATACCGTGGGTACACACATCAGAAATGCGAAAGATAAAATTTCGCCTGATGATAAATCGTGTATTTATGAGTTGAGTTGCGGTACTTCTCCCAAAGTATATGTTGGCTACACTGGCAAGAATTTCAACCTTAGAATTGAATGCGGATTATACGTATGCAACACATCTTTTAGAAGAGAACCCTGTCTTCGACAACAACTTTAAAATATTGCATACAGAGCGAAAAGGTTATAAACTAACCCTGTTAGAGGCCATGAAAATCAATTAGAGGAAGAAATCGAACAATTCATTGAATGATCAAGTTTTAGTCAATAATTCTCCGTTATTAAATTTATTTCAGTAAAAATGCAATCGAAGAAAAGTATTCTATGGTCATCCCCCACAATTCAGAAGAAATATGTTCTATAGTCATCCCCCTGTAAAAAAAGAACAGTATTCTATGGTCATTCCCACCCCACGCTTTTCGGGATAAATATACGCAGACCACAATGTGACAGATGTTTATATCATCAACATCTGATGAAGCCACTGTGTTGGCGAAACGATAATGTCATGTTTTGATTCAATTATAGTGAAAATCGAAAAACTACTCAGTTTTATTTAAATTATGAGAAAGTGAAAAGTTCAATAACTCGAACCTACTGTTAAGATATTTAAATCTTCATAAGCTAATGAAGGTAACTTCATTCGTATTGAAATTCGTGATTATCTTATTGCAAAGAACAACATTTCAGCACAAAATGAAATTATTCTCTTGCAAATGGTACTGTAATGTTAATGACACGTATTGAAACATATTGAATAATCAAGGGTTTATTGCAATAATATTGGGTTTATATTGAAACCCAAAAAGTGTTTATTTTTTGACGCTCTTACTCTCTCTTTACGGACTTGCTTAGGTGCCAGACTATTTCTCTCTGACTAGGCGTCACCCAATTCGATCCTTCGGGTAGTAACGGAAAGGCTCGAGCCCTGGTAGATTCAGATGGAAATAAAGGGGTTCGATATTATTATATCAGCATGCTTTTCACTATTCTATCAGAAGGAAAGATAAAACACAACTGCTGGTACAGTTCTATATTTATGAATTATTTACAACAGTAAACGATGTACGGTGGTGATACATGCAAAATGGTATCCAAATGGTAGACAAGCGGTGTCTATGAATGATGAGGGAGGGAACGAGAAGGTGATGAGAGTGGAGGCGTATAGTACATACTATGTACTAAGTAGCGATCACATAAGCGAATTATATAGCGGAATTAAAATAATCAGAAATGATAGTACATATACTAAGTTTTGAGATTAAATAAGCGGTTTCGTGCATAAATATATACAGTAATACAACGGGTTTCAAATAATCAGAGCGGGTAATACATATACCAAATAGTGGGACGAAGTAAGCCTTTTTGTAAAAACATACATACTTAAATAACGGTAATATAGCTGGATTAAAATAATCAGAGCAGATAATACGGTGTCACAGATTTCCTAGCACCCTTAGTCATTCTACGGGCATTTCAGCGTGTTCCAACAAAGATTCAATCACTACCCGAGCATCCGCTGCAAGCCTTTATTGCACCGAACACAGCTATGCGGAGGTTTGTACCCAGTGTCCACTGCAACACAGAACTCCACCGAGCTGGTTGTCAGACTACGCCGTGCCCCTCCACGTGGCCGCAAGAAAGGTCTGACGGAAGAACAAGCACTACTCCAGCATCCGCCGCGAGTTTTTCCTGCGCTAACTTCAATTGCGAGGATATATGTACCCAGTTTCCACTGCAATACAGATTCCCTACCCAATTGATTGACAGATGGCCTTTTATACACTTTGTCTCTTCAGTGAGTGATTCCCAGCGTCTGCTGCAAGATGACTGTCGCAAGAGCACATCGTACTTATGGTCAACCGGTATCGAATGCACTTCCCTCCAACCAAATGCGGTGCAGCTGTTTCGGCGCACAGATGGTTGATTTACCTGATTTTCCTGTGACACTTCACTCACTGAACCTGGCACTAGTTATAACTTGGTCACAACTGCTCTACTCGACTTCACCCGCGGAACAGGCTGGCTGCCGTCCGATCTCTCGTACATACTCACCGCGACCCCACTTTTACCTTCGCTGCCCCACCACTCATGCGCGTGTGGCATACGACATGCCGTCATTGACCTTGCATGCAAGGTGCTCTGTTTGTATTCTAAACGAGTGATTCGTCACATCCACCTCTTATTTCGAAAAAAAAAACATTCTTCAAATCTTAAATTCTTAGAATTCAAAATATCAGAGTACCTCGTTTTTTTTGCATTAAATCCCACTGAAATAATACATATTCTCAAAATCAAAGAACCTTCCTCAACTCAATCAAATTAATAACCTATCCTAATTTGCAGTCCTGTATTTTCAATTCTTATTTCAAGGGCACAGTCTTATCGGTTCACATCTTATTCTAAGGTAATTTCAGTTTTCACTTAACGCACTTCACATAGTGTCAATCGATTGTACTGTCGATTGTTCGACCCGCTTATCGTGTTGTGGTTTTACTTGCTGTTTGCTACATCGAGGTCGTTTGTGTCGTTGGCGACGTTGTTGGTTTGGGCACCTGCAATGTCGAGACTGAACACCTCGCCTATCGCAGCTGGAGCAAAAATTATCATCATTTCCCTTCATCCATTCCGTTGGTGGTCGTTTTTGCCGCAATTCCAACAAGTATTGGGACCCACGAAGAAGTATTCTACGGTGTTCATTTGTCTTTCGGCACCGTTGACATTCTTCTGCTCGGAAGGAAGGTCCTCGATGTCGTTCTCGCTCCTCGAAATGTCCCAATCGCTCGCCAGCGATAGTGTGTGTTCCTCGCGCATATTCGCTGCAACAAACAAAAAAAATAGTTTCTGAAAAAACTTTACAATCTACAAGTGGCAGGATTTATTCACAACTTAGGGGTGTTGGTGTGGAACTTTCCACACTCTATTGTTCGCAGGGATACGCACGCGGTTCAACTCTCTGTCCTTTCGAAATCCATCCGGTCGATATTTTTGGATACGACGCACAAATGATGCAGACCAATCGGCTGGCGATGGGTGCCATGTAGCTTGGGGTGCTGGCAAAGTCTGTGGAAAAAGGCGAGTCTGGCGATATACGGAAAGCAATCCCAAAGTCTCCAAGTCGCACTTCCCCGTTTTTAATGAGAACATTTTCCGGTCAAATGTCTGTATGGATAATTTGTGACGCATGATAGTATTTTACCGCAGCCGATAATCCTTCTGAAGACGTTTTCAACGTATTTCCTTGACACGGCCCGTTTTCTCGAAGGTATCTCTCGAGATCCCCCTCCATCCGCGGAAAGATGAACTAGTGTTTTCCCGGAGTTTCAAAGCAGTCAAGAAGGCACAACACATTCTCGTGACTTAACACTTTCAGTATTTCGTGTTTCCATAAACGTTCACCGTGCGCACTTTTCACTGTTTTTACCGCCACCACGGCTCCGTCTGCCTTACGTGTGTGCTCGCGCACTTCCCCAAAGTTCCCTTTTCCTAGTATATTACCACGCGTGTATTCGTCGCATATACAACGCCGCTTTCTGGCAGTGTCAGCTTTGATGAGGTCGATGCGACACTTCCGAGCAGCCAAAGCTTCTCTTGCGGCTTCTGCTAAATTGGTGACTGGAGGGACTTTTCCTCCTCATGGAGGTTCTCCGGGCAGTTTGCCTTTCCGCATGGTGAATTATCTATAACAAGGTTACTCGCTGTAGGGTTCAAGGTCTTTAATATGTATATGCCGAAACCTTCTTTCGCTCTCATCCCTCAAATCATAGACAACCGGTGACACAAATCGTGTTACGGAAAACGGACCGGAATATTTCGGCGCGAGTTTCGCATTGAACCTGTCAATGGCTGAAGATAGTGGTCTATCTCTCCGCCATTCTTCGTCTCCAATAGTGCATTTCCGGCACTATTGGCGGCGCAAGTTATAATGGTGACTCTGGTTATTGAAGGCGCGTGATAACATGACTCGCACTAACTCGAACGTTTCTCGTAGTTTCCTCAATCTCATTGTTTGGATGTTTATTTCTTCTGGTCCAATTTCGGCAGGATCTGCATCTCCTACTGTCCTCACTGTTTGTTCTTTTTCACGTGATATCATGCTTGAGGTATTTAGCTCACGCCCAAAGGTTAGAAAATCTGGAAAGAAAGGAGTGTTCTCTTGTTTAGCCGTATTCATCGTGAAGGTTAATTCAAATAGTTTTTCATTCCATTTCTGCTAATTATCACCACAGAATTGAGCGATCAGTGTTTTGAATGTACGATTTGCCCTTTCCACTGCATTGGCTCGTGGACTATATGGTGGCGTGAAACGGATTTTTATATTCATTTCTTTTTAGAGACCTCGAAAATCTTTACTAACATACTGTTTGCCGTTGTCGCAAATCTCTTTTTTTGGGACACATGAATTTCATGAAAACCTCTTCGTACAGAGCCTTACATACGGAAGGGACAGTCGCTCTTTTTAATGGTCAAAATTCTATCCATTTCGTAAATTTATCCTGAGCCATAAACAAAAACTTGTTTCTTTTCGACGATCGGGGAAGCGGCCGTATTAAATCGACACATACTGTTTCCTAGGGTTCTGCTGGTATATTTGGTTGCATCTCACCTGGTGGCTGTTACTGTGATATCTTATACTTTCGGCAGGATTTACATCTTCTAACGTACTTCGCTGCTTCACGAAACATTCCTGGCCAGTAATATTTGTGAGCTAGTCGAGCAATGGTTTTTGAGATACCCATATGTCCGGCGAGTACGTCGTCGTGACATTCTTCAAGGGTCTGATTCCTTTGCTCCTTGCGGACGCAGAGTTTGCAAGGACTAGACAGCTCTTGTTCGGAGAGTTTGGCGGAATCCCAAAAATGTAAAAATGGAAAAGCTCACCATCTTGGAAACAGTAATCCGGTTATTCCTTTGGTTTATCCACGACTTTAGCCATCTGGTTTTTGTGCCAGGCACAACCTGCGGTAGTGTCTGTTGACCAAATTTATTCGTTTCCTGCCGAATCAGGATTTGGCGTACGTGATAACGCATCAGCAACCTTGTTCAAACTTCTTTTGCGGTATCGGATGTCGAAGTCAAAATGCTGTAAATACATAGCCCAACGGGCTTTTCTGCCGACTGGCGACTTGCAAACATCGAGTGCAAACATCATAAGGATTGGTGATCTGTTATTACGGTAAAGTGGTAAACCTCAATATAAGGCCTCATTTTCTCAAGTGCCCATACCACTGCCAGACACTCGTTTTCGGTTACACAATAATTTTTTTCAGATGCAGACAACATTCGACAAGCATATGCAATGACTTTTTTTCCACCTTCGATATTTTGGGTTAACGTAGCCCCTATTCTATTGTCTGACCCATCGGTTTGAATGACGAAAAGCTCGTTGAAATTAGGACAGGCGAGTATTGGAGCCTCAGTCAACCTTTTTCGCAGCTCTACAAATGATTCAGTCTGTTTTTGCGTCCGAGTCCACTTCTGTTTCTTCTTTAGTAGGCAACTTAGTAGTCATACTATCTCAAAGGATTCCGGAATAAACCTATGATACAACGACGCCATTCTACGGAAACGCCGTAGTTCCCTTATCGTACGAGGCTCGGGAATGGCAAGAATCGCCGCCACTTTATCGGGATCTGTGTGTATACCACTGGCGGAAATGACATGTCCTAGGTATTTCATTGAAGTTCTGCAGAACTGACATTTTTCTGGGTTGACCTGAAGATTCGCGTCACGAAGGCGTTGAAATACCTCCCTTAGGATTCGCAAGTGCTCCTCAAACGTACCAGTCACGATAACTATGTTATCTAGGTACACGAAAGCGAATGGTTCTTAATCAGTACCAATCACCTGATCCAGCAGTCTCTGCAAAGTAGGTGCGGAGTGGAGACCAAATGCCATCACTTTGAAGTGGAAAAAACCTCTTTATCCTGTGTTCTCTTTTTGATTTCTTCGAGGAGAGTCTCTTCGTAGTTCAAAGGCAAAAAGGCGTTCCTCAATTGTTCGGAAAAATCCTCCCAGATGCTAAATGTGCCCTTTCTAGCCATATGCCAATATCACGCGTCTCCTTGTAGTAGTTCGTAGATTGTTCGGAAAAGTTCGCTTCTAGTAGTAGTAGTAGTAGTAGTAGTGGTAGTAGTAGTAGTAGTAGTAGTAGTAGTAAAAGAGAGCCCGAGCGAATGTGCCTTCGCCATTTTCGTGACACGTTGCGCATTGCAGTTCGCATCCACCATACGAGACACGTGTATATATGAATCCGAGAGAATCCATAACGTTCATATAACGTTGGACTTTCGAATCATTATTGTCTAATATATCGAATTACTTAAATTGTGATAGAATTACGGAAGATTTATGCAATGGTGGGGATATATACATCGCGAATATTCTCAAATTCATGAAGGGATATTCATGCTCGATATCAATTATGACAACCTCTATTGGACCTAACTCGTGTATGCTGTGTTCATATTTCAATGCGGAACATATATATAACACGACCGCGTCGTTTTTATTATACTTTCCACTATTGAATATCACTTTATAACTGGGATAATCAACCATATCGGTTGTATTTTCGTGCCTTGTTTCCGTGAGCACTACTATATTGCCGTCCAGTTCTTCTAGCAATCCCATCATTCTAGTCATGTTCTTTCGAATGCTTCGAATGTAACGATGAAGAATCCTCATGTTTTGGAACGAGTTCTATTTGTCCTCTTATTTACTATATTACAATATGAAATACACATTTCCGTCCGAAGCGCTTTGATCATTCGGAATCATTGAAGCCTATATAGGCTTCTATGATTGAAGACTAGAGACAAAAAAAAACTCTCCTTGGTCTCATTGAATGGCGATAGAAAAAAAGGATTACAACTTTGGAACTGTTTTCAATCAAATACTTGCTTATCAGTTCTGCTTCCTCCAGAAATGTCACCACACTGTTTTGTCCATCGAAATTTACTGACCACTGATGTACAGAAACCATTGGATAACTAGTAGTCTCTATCTACTTCCGTGATTGGCTCGACTTCCAGGTATTTTTCCACAGGACGGCAGCAAAGAAGCTCTTCGGGTAGATTCTTCAAGGGCTTTCCGATCTATGTTCGTTGATCGGTAAGAGTTATGATTCAGGCTACGGATCAGATGATCACACTCACGTTGACGTAGATTGTTCAATGTCTGGTTCACCTGCCGTCAATGTGATGCAGCTGCAGCTACCTGCTCTGCGGCATCTTTCTGTATTTGCGGTTCCCCCAGATCAATCAATGATGGAACCGGATCTCAACTAGTCATTCTTGATTCGTCGTTATTTCTTTCGGTATCCTGAGTATCAGTTGCGATTTTATGAGCATCGATCACAGCAACCAACGCATCCTCCACTACTATGAGTAAATGCACCTGCTGTCCTTCTTTAGGTTCCTTAATTAGGTTTTCGACATGTAGGAGTCGGCTTCTAATTCTCTTTAACTCGTTGTCGGTCTTATCTTCTGCAAAACCTTTTATATCGGACAGCAATTCGTTCAGTTTTTCGCTTTACAAATGCCGAGTTCTTCGGAGGGATCGAAATCCCCTGCGCTGCGTGTTATGCCCGTCGTCATCACTCGACGGAGCAATCTTCTATTTTCTTCAACGTTGTGACTCACTTCACATCCTCTAACTTCTAGCGCCCAAACCAATTCGTCGGCTCGAAGTCTGTATAAATCCATTTCATCACAAATCTTCTGTATCTGCTCGGGCGCCAACTTGTGACGCTCTTACTTTCTCTTTAGAAACTCACCCGCGGAACAGGCTGGCTACCTTCCGATCTCTCGTACATACTCACCGCGACCCCACTTTCATCTTCGCTTCCCCACCACTCATGCGCGTGTGGCGTACGCCATGCGGTCATTGACCTTGCATGCAAGGTGCTCTGTTTGTATTCTGAACGAGTGATTCGTCACACCTACCTCTTATTTCGGAAAAAGAAAGAAGAAAACATTCTTCAAATCTTAAATTCTTGGAATTTAAAATATCGGAGTACCTCGTTCTTTTTTTTGCACTAAATCCCACTAAAATAATACATAATCTCAAAATCAAAGAACCTTCCTCAACTCAATCAAATTCAGAACTTATCCTAATTTGCAGTCCTGTCTGTCCATTTCTTATTTCTAGGGCAAAGTCTTATCGGTTCACATCTTATTCTAAGGTAATTTCAGTTTTCACTTAACGCACTTTACATAGTGTCAATCGATTGTACTGTCGATTGTTCGACCCGCTTATCGTGTTGTGGTTTTACTTGCTGTTTGCTACATCGAGGTCGTTTGTGTCGTTGGCGACGTTGTTGGTTTGGGCACCTGCAATGTCGAGACTGAACACCTCGCCTATCGCAGCTGGAGCAAAAAATTATCATCATTTCCATTCATCCATTCCGTTGGTGGTCGTTTTTGCCGCAATTCCAACAAGTATTGGGACCCACGGAGAAGTATTCTACGGTGTTCATTTGTCTTTCGGCACCGTTGATATTTTTCTGCTCGGAAGGAAGGTCCTCGATGTCGTTCTCGCTCTTCGAAATGTCCCAATCACTCGCCAGCGATAGTACGTGATCCTCGCGCATGTTCGCTGCAACAAACAAAAAAGTAGGTTCTAGAAAAAACTTCACAATCTACAAGTGGCACGATTTATTTACAACTTAGGGGTGTTGGTTCGGAACTTTCCTCACTTTATTGTTCGCAGAGATACGCACGCGCTTCAATTGGCCGTCGGGTAACCGATGTCTTTCGCGACACTCTCTGTCGCGATAGTAATAGTATCTACTAATAGTAGAATACTATAGTAGAATACTACTATCTAGTAATTACGATAGTAATAGAAACTACTATAGTAGAATTCTATACATTATTAACACGGTGGAGTCTTATCTCATTTCTAGACCTCTTGTTGCTGTGAATGATGATGTTGGTGACATTCAGTAGCTCACGCCTGCATATTTTATGATTTACTCTCCTTCATGTATTTTACTGAAAATTATAGTGGAATTAGAAGAATAACTTCAATTGAATAGTGGAAACTAATATAGCAAATGCTTGTACATTGGTGAAAGCGTTGGTCAAGGGAGTACTTTCAAACTCTACAAAGTAAGAAATAAACGATAAATAAAACAATTCAGTCTTGAGCTAGATGACATTGTACTTATATTTTTTGAAATCGAACCACTTACTAAATGGCCATTGGCTAGGGTTATTCAAGTTCATCCAAGTAGTGAACAGGTAAGAGTTGTTCAATTGTGCACTTCCTCTAGTGAACTGACGAGACTAGTCATGAAGTTAGTCTCATTGTCTAAGGCTGATAGCCATGCAGCTTGATTGATGTTCCCTTTTAGGGCTAGTATTGATTTCTTTGTTCAATTTTATTCATTATTATTTTTGTTCATCTTTATTTCCTTTTTTAACTCAGTGATGTAATTTTAAAAGAATTAAATGGACGGAATGTTTGAGATAATGATAATTGATGTAATGCGAAGGATATAAACATTTGCATTATGCCAAATATTGAAAAATTTGCAATGAGAATACATTAAAAATGTACTTTGAACCATGAAAACAATGAAACTTTTCCGTTACATCTATTTTTCATTTGTACTTTTGTCAAAATACAGTCCATTAAATATTGAATATACTGAAGCGAGAGTTCACTTCTGTAAATTATGGGGATATTTTTTCATCCAAAAACTTTTTAATTCCTTAGAATTGATACCTGGGTATTGGTATGAGAGTATCAATTCAATGTCATCACTTTCTGTACAGTTTCTCATGAGTTTAATGAAATTATTTGCGTTTTAAGTACTTGATGTTAGAATATACGCATATCTGGTGAAATGATCTCATAAAAGATGTATATATTCCTTTGTTGATCTGGTACCTCCAAAACCTCTAATGGTATCAATAAAGCATTTCTGAAAACGTATTGTGGCGGGGCCCAAGTGGGATATCAATTATATATTCAATTTGTTCCCTTGAATTATTCTTTAAATATACTGTACAACTCTCACAAATACTTTTATATTTTTATTCATATTTTCTGTTGTATACTGAGCTAATCATTCTCTGCATCTGTTCTATATTATCCCCATATGACCAAGATCTGTGTGTACACTTCTCATAAAGTTTATGCTAAATTCAACTGATGAATCATTGATCGATTTGGCCGATACTTGATGAAAATCTAAATACATAATTTGAATAAAACTACGTAGTTCTTTGATTTTCACTATAATTCAGTTAAAAATAACAATATTGTTTCGGTAACTCAGTGGCTTCATCAGATGTAGATGATAAACTATCCATCATCTACATCGGATGACACATCACTACTAGTTTTATTTAAATTACTAACTGATATAATAATTCTATTTTTTCTTCACTTTCTTGTAGTAAACATTGTGTTTTTTCAATAACTTCTGTTTTCTGCATTGTATATATTTAATCTCAACTTGATATTCTAGGATATCTTCTAGTGTTATTATATTATCTACTTTTACTGCTCCTTTAGGTTTTCATTTGGTCCAAAGACCGGGCTCCTGCTTAGGCAATCAGCTTCAATGTCGTATCTTCCTGGAGAATATTCAGTTTGGAGATCATATTGTGGCAATTAGTATGTTAGATCTCCAAATTCTTTGTCTGTTGTAGATCTCATGTTCAAATTCTTCAGTGGCTTGTGATCAAGGTACAGTGAATTTCCTACCTATCGATAGATTTTGCCAATACTTTGAATGAATGCCAATTGTCAGGCATTCCAGGTAAATAGCTTTCTTCCTTTTTGTATTTTATTAAATTTTTTCGAAAATTTTGCTTCTGGTTTTCCTTTATTATTTTCTCGTGGCTGTCTTAGTAATGCCCCTACTCCAAGTCTACTCGTACTAGCGTCTATGTATATGTGACTAGGTAGGATTGGGTCAAATATTGTTAATATTCGTAGAGAACGTAATATGTATTTCATTTCACTAAACGACTCCTGACATGCATCAGTCCAATTGAAGGTTTGTCCTTCTCTCTAAAGATTATGAAATGGTTTCCATTTTATGGCTATGTTTGGCACATACTCATGAAAAAATTCATTTTATCTAGGAATTGCCTCACTGTCTTTTGAGTTTTTGGAGTCAGGAAATTTAGAGAATTTTGGGTTAAAGCCTCCGCTTTCAATTGCTTGGAAGAGTTTTTTTTAGATGTATTACATGATTCGAGAATTTTTTCAGAAAATAGTAAAATGTCATCGATAAACATACCGTGAAATCTCCAAGCTTGTGTTTCCGTAATATATCACACATTATTTTCTTGAGTATAGCTGGATAGGTCTTTTAGCCAAATGACAAGCAGGAAAATTGATGATGTCCCTCCTGCGTCACAAATGCAGTTTTGTGTTTGTCAGTGAAACGCTGAGTTCAGGTCAAATGTTGAGAGAAACTTGCAATTTCTCGTGTTTAGTATTAGGTCTTCAATAATAAACAATAATAATAAACTTTATTAGTTCATTCAGACATAACATTCATGTATTGCACAAGTCAAAAAAAAAGAATAAGAATAAGCAAAGTACAAAAGGTAATAAAGCACTTCAAAACTGAAAGATTTAAACTTAATTAATTTTAGTGGAGTAATACTTATCCAAGTTGTAGCAACAAATATTAATTGAACTTTCTTTCAGCTCTCTTTTGAAGCTTCTATCATTCAAGGTTTTGAGTCTTGATGGTAAATGGTTGTATAATTTGATACCGCAATATGTGGGTGAATGTTGAAACTTTGTTGTCCTGTGATTAGGAATGGACAATATATCATCATGTCTCGTACTGTATTGATGGAAGCTAGCACATGTCCGCAAGCTGCCTAAGCATTGACGTATAAACATCAAAGTATTCATGATGAATACACCCGGTAATGTGAGAATCCTATATTTTGGGACCAAAGGTCTACAAGATTCCCGAGGCCCGGCACCAAACATCAAGCGTATAATCCTTTTCTGAACTCCAAACACCCGTTCAATACCCGGTGAGGAACCCCACAGGACAATGTTGTAGGAGAGATGACTGTCACCATACTGTTATAGACACTAACTAAAGTATCTTGTGGTAGGGAGTTCTTAAGTCGACAAATTGCGTAAAAGGAACTGTTCAATCGTTTACATAGTGAATCAATGTGGCGATACTATTTCAAGTTGGAGTCAACATACAGCCCTAGAAATTTGAAAATGTCAGAAGATTTCAGTTGACCCTTGCTGTGCTGGAGAACAAATAAGTCTTTTGGTCCTGGGCCACAGATGCTAAAAAGCACAACTTCAATTTTATGAAGGTTAACAACAAGGGAATTTTTTTAGCGCCAACCAGCGAAACTCTGCATGATTTGCTCGCAGGGTGACGTAAGTTCACTCAAGCTTCCAGCCGTAACTGCCACCGTTGTATCATCGGCAAACAAGGTTATCATTCCAGCATTGATGTGATCAGGAAGGTCATTAATAAATAACAAGAGGACCCAGTACAGAGCCCTGAGGTACCCCCAGGTTATTAGGGTACTTACTTGAGTTGTGACCGTCCACTCCTTAGGACATAGCACGATCGGAGAGGAAGCTATATATCCATTCCAGGAATATTCCTCTAAAACCAACATTGTACAATTTCTCAATTAAAAACTTTGGTTCCAGGCAATCAAATGCACGAGAGAGATCATAAAATACGCCTGCCACTACGATGCCGTCATCGAGACAGGCATAAATGAATTCCATAAATTGACAGGAAGCTGATTGCGTGGATCTCCCTGTTCTGAACCCATGCTGATTGATTGAAAAAATAGAAAATTTTTCCAGATAGTTTGACATTCTGATGTAAACAACTTTTTCAAATACTTTGGATAATATGCTCAAAATACTTATCGGCTGGTAATTAGCGATATCGTTCAAAGCATCTCTTTTATGAACTGGAATAACTCTTGCTAGTTTCAGAACTGATGGAAACTGGCCTGCAGATACAGAGCAGTTGATCGGTATGAGAAGTGCTCCGAAATGTAAGGGGCCACCGATTTGAGAATCTTTGTTGATATCACGTCTGGGCCCGTACTACCACTATTCCTAGACTTGATATTAGAGATACTATTTAATCAGGCAGAACTGAATGAAAGAAGAAGTTAGAATTCATCAGGCGGTGAGTAGTGCAGGAGTTGGATCGCCTAATAATAATAATTATAGGAAAGGGCTTAATAAGAGGAAAGGCTGTGATTGAGGAACAACGATTTATTTGAGCCTCTGAAATCGATGCATTACATGGATCTTTCATTTTCATCTCTTTCATCAGCTTAATGTGACAGGTAATAATTTTGCAATATGGTCTTCAATCTCCTTTTTTCTTCTATTGTGACGATAAGGGCTCTTGAAGCAATACTTTTCTATTATTAGATCAATGTGCACTTCAAAATCCGTTACCTCTGTCTTATTTGTCCTTCGCAAACACAGATTCATTTTTCAAAATCAATTGATCAATCACTGCCTGTTTTTGATAGTCTAGATGAATCACACAAATGTTGAAGTTTTTTTCATATGTCTTTATTGAAGTTTACTAAATTATCAGATTTTATCTCCTTAGAAACTGTACCAGTTTTGACTGTTTCCTTATTGACTATTTTACTTCCTCTTATAGGTTATTTCATGATGATACAATCAGGTTCCACTAAAACGTCATAATCGAAATTTCCTTGTGTATTACGAAAAAAATTCCTTTTTCTTAACATCAAAGATGGCTAATTCAATTTTTACTAAGTCATTTGCCTTTTTAATGCCATTAATCGTTTTCAAATTAATATTTTTGGAAAATCTGGCTTCCTTATTATTTATTTTTGAAAGTTTTCAATTTATCAATGAGACATTAGACCCAGAGTCATAGATCCCAGAAACTTCAACTTTTCCGCTCTGGTCAATGGCGGCATTAGTTTTTTGATCTTCACACTGCAATTCACATTCCAATTCTGAATAACCTATTGATGAGCTTCATTTGCTTTCTTAGTATTCAAATTTATTTTGAATCAGAAGGAATTATCTTAACGATAGCGTACATCTTTATTCAATTTTCAACAAATATAACTTTTTTTCGTCTGGATGAGTATCTTCTTTCTTCTTGATGAATTTTTTTCTTGAAACTAAATGTTTCAGTCTTCAAGTTCGCTAAATTAATTATTCGTATGTACCGTTTGTTCTTCCTCAATTCTTTCTTGTATAAAATCTGTTAAGTATGCAGCAGATTAATAAAATCATCTATTGGTTTTCTTACTTCGACTAAAAGTTCTTCTTTTCTCTCTTTACTACATATTACAACAAAGTTCTTGATTGGTATTTGTAAGATAAAGCATACTTCCAGCAGTCCAACCTTTATCAGCTTATGTTTGCGAAAGACTTCATTTTCATTCTGACCACTCAGAATGTAACCTAAGTATCATGGAAGAATACCCATCAGTGCATGACTCTTCAAGAAATTATATGAAGTTTTTCAATTTTTTCTTTTCATTTTACTATACCAATCTTGCACATTCTTTTTCAAATAATTTTATCCATTGATATGCATTTGAACTTTGTATATCTAATTTTCCAATCACGAACTTGTCAGTTAACTTTTCTATTTTTTGTAATTTCGTTGACTTTCAACAAATTTTTCCAGAACTTCCACTGAAGGATTTTCTGAAAAATGTTTGATACCAATAGTGATTTGTCCTTGGGTAATTTCTCCTAAAATTGGGCCTGAAAGATCATGTTTACATCCTGATCAACATATAATAATCATAATAATAATATATATTTGTGAAATTATTGTTGCATATATAACATAAACATAATAAATAATAAATTTTGCGATGCCAGTCTGTGGGACTACAGAATTTATAAAAACCATTACAAAATATTCTTAACCGTAATAAAATTACATTGTATTAAATTGGCTTCCGTATTAATTATCTACAAAAAAAATCGATACCATAAAATATTAAATTGAGGACTTTACAAATCAAGGATGTCAGCACATAGCAACTCAAACTTAAACAAAATTCAAGGGGATCCTAAAGGAATTCCAACATATTCTCTCTTGGTTGGTTTAGAAGATAATTCCTTATCTTTCATTCAAAAACAATAAATGATTGGATTTGGATAATTTCTTTCAGAAGAGAATGATACATTCTGTTTGAGAGATGCAAGAATGTTCTCTGCGTCTTTGTCCTAAAAGAAAGGTAAGTTTTGATTTTTTGTTAGCTCTGATCAATGAACTCTTTTTTGATCAATGAAAGTAGGTTAACGCAACTATCGCTAATATCGAGTGTGATGAACTTCATTTTAACGATTGAGCAGTTTCATTTTATGTATAAATTCAAAAATATTTTCTTAATAAAATCAGTTGTCCTTCAGTCGTAAACCCATTCATCTAATAAGGAATATGCAGATTGAGGCCTTATCAGCAACGAACCCTTTTATACCGATTTCCAGGAATCGGGAGAATTGGGCCTTAAATTAGTTGTCCATCAGTCGCCAAAGAATCAAGGCCCTGATGAGGAGTAATCAAATCTGTGCCTTGTCAGTAACGACCCTTTTCATACCGATTTCCAGGAATCGTGAAAATTGAGTATTACTAACATTCATACTTTCAATAACATTCATATAATTGTTGGTCAGGAAATAGCAGTCCATAATTCTATACAATGGCGCGAAGACGAAGAATTAAATTACAACATAACCGAATTAGTAATATAATGGATGATGTAAAGATGATCCAAACCAATGCAATATTTCAATACAAAAATCAAAGGAGAACCTAGCAGTCTCATTCAGCATCGGGACATCGGCGATGCAAATTACGAAAGCGCATGGGCGAACGGTACACAAACAAACGTCTCTCTTCAAGAAATTGATGAACAAAATACTAGCGTTCCCAAATTCAGATTTCAAGTCAGCAAAGAGAATAAGGGACCGCTATGATATGACTGAAGAATGCCTCCAAGCAATATGTAACCTGGGTGTAGATACAAGTAACCGGCGTAAGTTCATCACCCATATCATCGCAACCAAGTGGGATAAATAGACGAACAAACTTTGCAGTCTCCATTAGAAGTTCCAGAATATCAAGAGGTAAAAAAATTCTAGAACACAGGTTCCCCCGAAATGTAACAATCCAGTATGAAAGGAATAAGATACATATGATACAATAACGGCTAAAAAAGATTCTTGTGTAGAGGAAAATATGAAGATTTTCTCGAATGCAAGAAATTCAAATCACTACTCAGCAGCATGAGTTGTGAAACAAAAGCAGATCTGTCCCAATTGCCATTGTCATCCAAAAAGTATAAGATGCCGAAGTAATCTGAAATGCAAAAACTTCAATGGTTTTCACCACACCACGCCACATACAAATAAAGAAAGTAAATGGCCATAACAGAGAAGTGCTTTGCACAAAAGCACTGTCAAGAACGGCAGAACAACACCCAAAAATCCTCTGATGTATACTAGCAACACCAATCATTAGGGCACAATCAGCTTCTTGTACCACAGCATAACTGAGGTCCTTGATAGATTAGGACTCAGCTGTCGTTTATAACTGAAGAAGCTGTTCAGCTTTTGGGATTGATAGGACAAAGATTCATGCGGAGATGCGTCGCATTGGCAAATAAGATGCAAAGGTTTCCGCATCGAAAATTGAGGTCCTACTACAACCACGGTTTCCATCAACACTACAAACATGGCAAGAATTGTTAGTTTTACCAAAATTGACGTCTAAATTGACATACACCAACACTGAAAATCGGCGAAAACTCCTCCATAGACATGAAACCAGAGAGCGGCGTAAGACAGGGTGGTCCCCTCACCGATATCATTTAATATTGCCTCTGATCATATCTTAAAATCCATACATGAGAAAATAGGGTATAAGATAAACGGCACGAGGATCACTGCGCTTGAGTTTGCAAGCTGGTCCTTATAACTTCGTCACGTTATGGAATGACCTCGGCTCTCCCGGAGGTGTACAAGGCAGCTCTTCAAGTAGGACTTGGACCAAATCCCAATAAGTGCTGTGTGCTCTCTCTAGTACCTCTCGTGAAACTAAGAAAGATCAAGGTTCCAAAGGACGTTGCAATCACCACTTTGAGATTGGTGGAGTGGAAATAGAGCAGATGTCCGTCGTCAAGAGATGAGGATATCGAGCGAGACACTGGAAAAAAAATGAAGTTTACCGTCTCCAAAAACAACAGCATGCAACAGGTATCCTGAGGTGCGGATGTCGTGTATGGTGAAACGAATACGAAATGAAAAACAGTGTGAGTGCATGTGTGGTGCTACGCGTAGACAATATGCGTATTAGCAGTTTTACGATCAAAAACACTCATCAACCTAAGCCAAGTACGATGGGTACGCGAGATGAGCCCTTAAAAATGTCTTCAACGGTTTTGTCAGTTAAAGGATGGCAGCTCCTTCCACGTTCCTCTGACCAGCTATAAGCAGCAAAACTGATTTTGGCAGAGGGTTTTGGGCGAAATACTTAGTCTTATTATTGTTGGTCAATTTTCCAGAAATAAGACTCGAATAGACCGTGGCGAGCCACGCGAGAGTCTAGGAGGGAAGTCAATCATTGGGTGATCAACCAAAGGAAGTGCTCTGCTTCAGGTGCTCCAACTCCGAAAAGTCTTTTGACACCCGAAGTGGCCTTGGTGTCTATAAATACAGCGAACATAAGGAAGATGTCAACAGGGAACTCGAGGAGCCATCCAAGAATTTTAGATGGAATGACGAAGAACTCAGAAGCATGGCGAGAATGGAGGCAAGTCTGGTCCGGAAAGGTGAGAAATTCCTGAATCTGGCCTTGATGAGGATGATGGATGGAAAAACGCGAGAATCCATACAAAGCGTTACAAGAAGGACATACCATAAGAAGATGGTAATGGAGGAGACCACCAGGATTGATACAATGGTGGATGAGTGCCAAGAAGAAGATGATATAAAGGAAAACACGAACGAGAACTAGGTTAGGACAGAGGAAGCAAACGACGAATGCTTTGATGAAGTTTGCTCTTCGAGAGGTGGATAAAGCTGCTCTACAATTTTGAGCGAAAGGGTTACCAGCGCTTAGCTCTGCTAAATATGATGGTGAATTTTCTAGAAAGAAGTCTCGGATAGACGGTCGTGAGCTACCGTCCAGCGGATCAACAAGTAATGCAGGTGTCCTACCAGAGCCCAGGAGAGAAGCCAATGTAATGAAGGAAGCGCCCGGCTTCAGATGTCCCAATTGTGAGGGGTGCTTTACCACTTGGCTAAGCCTGGGGTTTACTCAATACATATACATCTCAGAAACAAAGAAGAATTCATCTTGAGGAGCCCTCAAACAAGGTCAGAGGGATGGAAGAAGAACTTCGTGGATTGGTCAAAATCGAGGCAAAGCTGGTCCAGGAGGGTGAGAGGTTCCTGAAACTTGCGCTGAGGAATAGAATGGAGAGACGGTGTCAAAAATGGCTGAAAATCGTCAGACACATGCGGACTGCGAAAAATGGTACTGAAGGAGGCAGCCAACATGAAGTCCATGGTCGAGGAGACTAATGTAGACATAGAGAGTGATGAAATAGGACGAGGGTGCAGAGCAGAGGGGGCCAGGGAAGCGGATAGCATATGTTTGAACACATTTTCGGCACGGATATTCACAGATGTGTTAGACTGGTCTCCTTAGATCGCATGGTGATCAACCGAAGGCGTTTCGAGGATCAACTGACTGTAAGTTTCTCAAATTGAAATTGGTAAATCCCACGAATAACTGGGAATGCTGACGGACAGACAACGACCTAAGTCTCTAGGAAGAGAATTCCCGCCACCAATACGCCTATTGCTGGTCTAGATAAGGTCTAGAGCTTATGGAATAAGGTGCTACAAGCAGCGGTGGACGGACGAGAACTGAGTGGATGTTAGAAAATTCCCATATGTATGGTTCAGATTTTGAACGTCTGTGTCTATGAATCTATCATACATATCAATTTACGAATATCATATAATTCGAAAACTCATCGATTTTCCTATATTATCGAAAACATTATTCAAGCAAAGCCTCATATTATGTCATATTCCCTATAAAAATAAGAGTGATCAAACCCTCAGTTTTTCCGTTCTAAAACTATTACACCTTCACCTGTGTCTTTGTTAACTTTTGTAACTTTTAATGTAATCACATGAATACTCACCTATCCTAGAGCTATCTACTAACGACAAAAGAAATCATTATTTCCACTCAACTAAAATGTATAAATTGAATGAAAACGAACGAGTTTCTACCTTTTTCGTGAAAATCGAGGCACAGAATCCCTTAAAACAATATACATTGGCTGGAAAATGAACAATAAATTGACCATTGTTGCAATTAAATAATACATCATTCACTCTTAAATAACTCACTTTAAACTTTCTATATAATTCTCACTTATAATATTAGCTTTTAGCACAATACTGAACTACTCCTCTATGTTACACACATAATATACGCCATGTTCTGTGTATCACACAATCGTCCTGAAACTTTCAACTCTTCTGAATAACAGGGGTGTCCAACTGGCAACCCAACGACTGCATACCCGATATGTTACATATTATGCCATATATTATGGACCGCGAAAGATTATTATGAAGAAAATACAGATATGTTATTTAAACGCCATCTTTGCAAAAAATATTTAAAAACATTCATTCAAACGGCCTGCAACAACATTAAAGGTTTTAGTATTGGCCCTCGAAGCCTTCCAAGATGGACACCCCTGCTGCAGATCATTCCCTAAATCAGAGGTATTCGAACTACACGCCCTGGTGCCATGGAAAGACAAGATAACTCGGCGCCGTAACTCGATCCTCTGTAATTATCGGAAAGCATATAATGAAAAAATGTAGATATGTATAAAGTTTTCGTTTGTACTTATAAATCATCGATATTTTCGCTCTTATATCGGTACTTACTTACGTTAAGTAGTCGTCGCAATGTGAGCATAGTCGCATTTGAAAATCAATATTCGAGGAGCTGTATTTCTATGAAATAATTCGTTCTTCTGCAAAACAAGAATATTCAATTCAAACCGCCATATACTCTACTGAACCAGATTTCTTGCTGAATTCAAATAAATTTTATTGGCCATTACGGACCTACAACACGCACATTCTGAAACTTCTGAAAAAATTTAAGCGTCTTGAAAGAAACTGCAATGGTTAATAAAAAATATTAAGTAAGCGATCAAATATGCGACATCGAGTGAACAGATTGTGTCACCAAATCTGATGGCACTTTTTACGGCACATCACGAGGATAATGTTGAAAGATATACGGGTGTCCAAGATCCAATTATGCTACAAATATTGCTCCAGAATCCATTCGAATTAGGAAATGTGAGTAGCAGAATTAAGCCTCATTTAACTCGTTGAAAAACTACGTGGAATCACCAAGCTAGGCCGTCACATTGATTTGACTCAGTAACTATTCTATTTTCTTTGTTCAGTCTTTTCTGTTGTTTTCTCTTTCAATGTGCTGCCTGAATCCTGACGTCATAGAATGGGGCGGTGCCAGTACCTCGATATAAACAAAAAACGTTCATAACGGTAAAGTCCTGTCCAAAATATTTTAATTTTAATTCTCAGTGATTTTTCGTTTTTGGAGATACAAGATGCAAGACTTCGCCTTTATATATTCTGTTTTGAACCTATGTTTCAGATGAAAAGTTTTCAAGCCGAATCATATAATTAAATTAACTCACCTGGATAAAAACGGATATTATTCGTTTAAAAGGGAGGCGTCTTGAACAAAATACAGATATTAAAGTTTTTATTCTACTATAGAAAAAAGAACTCTTTAAATTGTCATATTGTATGGGATTTTGCACTAATGAACTCATTTGTTTGGAGTTATTAAGGCAAAACCCAAAATTCATAAATTTCCCAAAAACCCAATTTCATATTGTGGATATTTCAAATGTAAGTACTTATACTCAAATATCATTGAACTATAGAACTATATATTACTAATATTACCAATTTCAACTGGTATAAGAAATGAATATTACCAATATTAATATTTAAAATAGTTAGCTATTTGGCGTAGGGCTGTCATGACAAAAAAGTGAACTTGTAATTGCGTTTTGAGCAGAAAAAGATTCAAAACCCTTAAAAAAATTTAAAAGCCTCAATATATGTTCTATGGTTTCAGATGTGTTGAAACAGTTCACGTTATTTTATTGTACTTGAATACCTTGGCATAATTTATAGCTTGTGTAGTGTAAAACGGGTGGCTTCTTGTGATAAGTTGGTTGCATTTTTTGATAACTTACAGCTGGAATTGATATTTGTGTATTGTTATTGGTCAAACAAGTTTGAAAATGAGTATATTTCCCTTGGTAATATTAAATGAGACTTTTGTCATCAACGAAAATGAGATGGGTGATTTATTGATGTATAATTTAGTTTGAATCAAGCAAATAATTCAGATAGTCTATGAACTAAAAAGAGGAAAAACATTGTAAATTATTGAATCAAAATTCCATAATATCACGTGCATGGAATAATATCGCGTCCTTCAGTTACTTCAAATTTATATTCTTTCATTCACGTTCTTTATATTCGGGTTCTTTATTTTGTAACCCCCGTTCTAACTTCAAATAACCCAGGCAAGCTGAAAACGAGGGGTCACACATTCGGTCCGATCGACACTCTATAATAACAAAGTTGAAATGTATGAATTTACTAGATTCCTTCGTATTTATAAGAAAAAAAAATAACTTATCTATATAACTTTATAGGTGTTTGATTTACAAGATTGTCTTTTAATATATGTAGCTTGAAGCTCCAGCGACGTGTTTCTAACGCTCGAATCAAGATAATTTTCAGACTCTAGCCAACGTGTTATTAAGGCTCAAGCCAAGGCACTTTGAGAGCTCCAGGGAAGGTACTTTGAGAGCTCCAGCGAAGGTACTTTAAGAGCTTCAGCGGAGGTACCTTTATAGCTTCAGCGGAGGTAGTTTGATAGCTCCAGCGAAGGTTAAAATTTATTTCAAGCCAAGGTAGTTTGATAGCTCCAGCGAAGGTTGAAATTTATTTCAAGCCAAGGTAGTTTGATAGCTCCAGCGAAGGTGACGTCAGTTTAGACGCCACAGATAATTAATCCATCCGTTTGGTATTAATATAATAATATAATCAAAGTAATTGAGATCTACTGAATCTTATGTGTAAGATTACGATGTAACTTCTCAGATGGATACTTGACGAAAAAGAAACGTGCAACGGAATTCAGACCACTATATCTGCATTTTAGATGTGCGCAGGTTATCGCTATCGAGTCCAGCGACGAAGAACATAAAAAGTAAATCAACAATTCAATGGCGGCGGTAGTGTGGGGAATTCGAACGTTGTTACACACTCCTTTCACCAGGTTCAAAAAATACTAAAAATTCAATATTCAGTTTCAAGAAAGAAAAAAATTTTGAAAATCGAAGGAAACGAACTGAATAATTAATGCGAAAAGATGTGGAACTTTTGAGATGCTAAGTGGAAAAAACTAAGCAGATAAAGTTGTGGGATAGTGACTGAAAATAAAGTAATGAAATTTTTGTTAGATATCACTAATGCATTTTACATTGTCCAGTTAACCATGTTTGAGCCGCAGGAGAAAAAGCAAAACGTTGAGATCTTACAAGAAATTTACAAGATAAGCTATTAAATGAAATTCATAAAATAATTCAAGGTAAACCTAAATAATAAGAAAATTATACACATAAATGTATACATATATATATATATATATATATATATATATATATATATATATATATATATATATATATACAGTATATACCGGACATACCCATGTACAAATCTCTGAGATTTATAGAGCTTCATTGATAGCGAAGTTATTAGCCCAATTGAAATTAAAAAGTTCTATTTCAGCAATGTCCTCAAGATAGTTTTTTGCTTGGAGATTCAGTAAAAATTCTAACGAAGGATTGTTAAGGTTCTCCTCAATGACTGGATTATCGCAATGTTGTGAATGACTTATTACATAGTCATCACAAAAAATGGGATCTAAACTTTGCTATTTATTATAATGTACATAATTGAACTGTTCCACCTCGGAAATTAAATAATAATTAAAGTCTCCACGCATCAAAATCAAATCTCCACCGATCCTGCGCTTAGACACCTCCAATTTACTTGCGAACGCAGAAGCTGCTGTGAGATCCCCGCCGGTAGATAGACATAACTAAAGCACGGAAAAAATGCAACTTAAACAGCCAAAAATATGCGCATTTGAATGCATCATAAATTGACAATAATGTTGAATAATACTATTATTTCATTATTTTACTATGGTTGGGAAAGGGGGCGGGATTTAATAATTAGGCATTCAACGAAAATTCATATTAAGTATCAGATTTTATTAATAATAGAGTAATAATAATACATAGGTACTATTAAAATTATTATGGTAACAATAAAACAAAATAATAATATTTAAACAGACATAAGTCACGTCTTACAATTATTGTAAAAACTATCAATAATTATGTGTTTTTCAAAGTTTTCTAGGAGGAAACTTTGTCTCTTGTCAGAAAACATGTGTTTGAAAATTGAAAAACTTCGTTCAGCATCAACTGATGTAATGGGAGCATATTTATATTTACAAATGATGTTTAATTCTAAATTTGGTATATTTACATCGTTGTCGCCCATAAAAATTTTCGACAAATTTCTAAAAATTTGAATGCCTGTATTAATTTAAGCCACAGAATTGATTTTATTCGGAACGACGGTCTCAATTTGTCCACCGAATTTCTTACAATTCGACTCAAACTGGCTAATTAGAGCTACTGATTCCGTTAATGGAATACAAGATTTTTCAAATTTCTAATAGTTGTAGATACAAACGTATAATTGGTTTTTATAAATATTTAATTATTCTTTGTTGAATTCTTAAAAAGATTTTTTGAGTTTAAGATAGATGTAGATGAAGAGTCACTCACATCGTCAATCACATGTTTAATGGCGTGGTAATTGTCAGCATGAAATATAGCTGCATTCAACCAGGTATCCTAACGAGTGATTACAGGTTGTGGAGGTGAGGTAAGATTTGAAAATTTTTCTTTGTAAAATTGAGTGCGTGTCGGAGCTTTTTAAAATACTTTTTTTACATTGTTAATGAGGTCATTGAGCAAAGGAAACTGATCTCTTATACATTCTGTCACTTTATTAATTCCATGAGCTAAACAGGTTACATGTTGCAGATTCGAATGAAATATTTTAAAATTTTGTCCAGCTTTAATCATATAAGGTGCTGCATCAGATAAAAATGAAATAAATGCGAGAACTTCTGCGAGAACAATTTGGGGCAAGAAAAAATTGTTCAATGAATCTTGGACAATCTACCGATATATCTACTGCACGAATCGGTGGTTTCGTCTACTACAATATAGAAATGGTTTGAATTGACTTCATTTTTGATACAAGTTCATGTTTGTTTATAAATTGAGTCACTTGCTTTACGTAAGGTCGACTCGTCAGGAATATTTAGTTTACAATATTTTCCTAAAAATTCCTTCAGGTTGGGATTATTTAACTTGCTCAACGTTATGTTACTGGCAATCATTGCCTTGCACAAATCCTCATCAAAGTTTCTCTGGCTTCTGTTGTTGGAGGCAACCTCTTAAGGTTTGTTGCGATGATAATTTCTGCATATTGGAAATATGCTTTGCAGATTTCACGTGTTGATTCACAATGAATTTTCTCTCGGCATGGATCTATTATGAGAATGGAAAACTAGGTAGTGATTTTCTCAACAAGACAAATATACGCGAAAAAACGAATATCTAACTGCAAAATAATTCGAAACACTGTATGTTTTTAAAAGGACAATTTTATACTCGGTTGGCACAGAGAAACTATCAATCACGTCCGACCATATCATTCACTCTTTTGTTCTATAATTATCTCTCAAAATAGGTTTGAGAGTTTTATGATCTTCTGGAGTATCATTTAACGCCTTCATTATAAACGAGAAGTTTACAAAATCGATGGAAAACCTAAAAACTCATTGCATAAATAACAATATAGTAACATCCGGTTACAATTTGTTAAAAAATGAGTTGCGAATAAGTGAAAAGAAAAGAATGAATAATAATAATATGCTACCTATATCTTGAATACATGAATACTTATACTTTTCGATAAAATATACTTCGAAACCAAACCCAATAGCAATATGTAACATATACCTACAATTTTGGAACACACTGTACAAAAAAGGTAGTCTCCATCCCAAATAAGTTCTCCGTGACACTTTATCCACATATCATTAAATGTCTTTTTAGGCATTTCGACTCAAACACTTGTACAATGTATCCTGATTAAAAGAAAGTGAAATAGGTCCACTCTTCACTAATCGTAATGCTTCCGTTGGAAGATACTTCTCAGTTAAATGTTTACCTAATATCTACCAGGGGATGCCACTACGGCTGCGATGTTTTGGAAATCCCTGGTTACAGTTACTTGTTTATGGTATTTGGTATTTCCCATTTTGGGGTAGCAGGTAGTGAATGCAAAAAATGCTCGAATCTTTAAACAAAAATGCATTTTTTTTAAAGAAGTATAAAAAATTGCGAAAGATGCAAAAAAATGCAAGTTGCATTTTTTCCGAGCTCTACACATAACACAAATAAGACATTGTTCACAAAAATCCGTACCTATACGTCTTCAGCTTCACTTTCAAATTGGGGCACTTGAAGCGCCTGTATTTTACTATGCGTTGCAATAAATACTCCAACTCCTTCCTTTTTAGATAAACTCAATTTACGATCTCTTCTGAAAAGATTATGAAACACGATGCAGCAAATGAAACAAGGTCAGTAAAAACAAACAAAATTAGCATTTTAACACATATTCCAGTAATCAAAAAGGAGTATGGTATCAATTCGATGGTGAGTTTTTTAACATTATTTTCATATGAACTCAGTTTTTCAAATTTCTTTACACTATTCGGATGCTTATTCAAAGAAGGGCTATTTGGATTTTCTCAGAATCCGTTATGCTAAGAAAAGCGGCAATTCAAGTTACGTGTTACGTGATTTATCAAATTTCTCCCTATTTTTCTGTGAGAAAAAATGAGATTTTTCAGGATTCAATGAGCATATACTGTCAGAAAGTTATTCTACTGGAAATGACACCTTCAAGATTTTCTCCATTTGAGCCAAGAAACTGTTTTCATGACTTGCTTCTGAACGCAAAAAAATATCCTTCATTAGCGAACTACTGCCAATGAAATACAGCTCAAATTTCATCAAACCCTCAATGTTTGCATAGTATATTACTCTCAAGGGACTCCCATTGAGGTATCTACTAATAGCGTTATATTGTACGATAGTGAGTTCAATTTTTTTTCAAGTTCAATTATATGGTTATCCCAATTCAGATATTCATTGACTTATATTCCTGAAAACTTTATCGAATTTTCTAACTTAATTTTACTATCTGATAGACTGATGGAACTCGGTGTTTTTTCGCAATTTTTGAACTAACTTTTTTGTTGTTTTGTCCGGAAAACTATAGCTTATGTTATTTCCGTATTCAGTGACCTAAATATGGGTGTCGTCCGCGTAATTGGTAAGATAACCTCTAACATAACTTATTTTAAGAACTTGTACTATAATAATAATAATAATAATAATAATGATAATAATAATAATAATAATAATAATAATAATAATAATAATAATAATAATAATAATAATAATAATAATAATAATAATAATAATAATAATAATAATAATAATAATAATAATAATAATAATAATAATAATAATAATAATAATAATAATAATAATAATAATAATAATAATAATAATAATAATAATAATAATAATAATAATAATAATAATAATATTGATTGCTTCATTTCAAATAAAGTGAAAACAAAAAAAAAATCCTTGTCTGAAGAAGCTGTCAGTTTCTATAGTTCATGAACTCTTCGGTGGTATATGGTTCTATCTTCAGTAGGAATTTGAAAACTTGCCTCTTGAAGCAGTTTAGGTTCATTTCTGCACTAATATGGCTGCTCAATTTATTGAAGTACCTCATACAACAATATTCCGGACCCTTTTCAGTGACTGTAATCTTCGTTTGGGATTATCTTCGCTTTCCTGTATATGAATAGCAGTAGCTGTGAGTAGACTGTTCTTCAGAAATATACCTCTACATGAATCCGTTTTTTTTCATTTTGAAGATGTTTCGGATAGCGCTCTTTTGCATTTTGAAGACATTTACCAAGCTGCTTGAACTTCCATAGAACATTATTCCATACCTCATTTTGGATTCATAAACTGTTTGTTATATTATTTTCTTTGACGTAGAGTCTAAAAACTCACTGAGGACTCCTAGGGAGTAACATATCGACCCCAGCTTGGTACACAAGGTAGATATATGTTCAGTCGAGTTTGAAGCTTCATTTATTGCGAGGCCTAAGAAATTACCTGATTTTTGAAGAGCTACATTATAATCGTTCAAATGGATATGTGATGGTGTCAAGACACTCGAGTGTGTAGTTCTAAAAAATGTCACGTTTGTTTTTTCTCTGTTCATGTGTAGGCTATTTGTTTGGAATCATTTAAAGGCTTAGTGTGTTAAAAGGATAGTGTGTTGCTTGCTAAGTTTAATGCCTCTTTGGGAGTGTTTGATTTTGAAGAGATGTTAGTATCATCTGCATAATTTATCATTGAGATATTCATATTTGAATATATTATGGAAGGTGCATCATTGATGAAGATGATAAATATTACTGGACCCAATAAACTGCCCTGGGAACTCCTGGTTCAACTGGTTCTTCATTTGATGTTGTTTCTATGTTGTCTTTGACTATAAGTACTTTTTGTTTACGGTTTGATAAGTATGACTTGAACCACTTTAGTTCTATTTCTCTTATGCCATAAGATCCGAGTTTTGACAGAATGTGACCGTGGGTAAGTGTATCAAACGCCCTGGATAAGTCAAGTAGTAGAGCTATTACAATTTTCGAATCTTCCAGACCATTCAGGATGTTCGTAATGAACTCAAAGACTGCAGTTTGAGTTGATTTGTTTTTCACATAACCATGATGAGCATTGTTTCCAAGAAAAACGTCATTAGTTGTATGCGTATCACCAATTCTAATATTTTTGAAAAAGTAGAGAGAAGGCTTATGGGTCTGTAATTTTCTGGCTTATCTTTTTCTCCTTTTTTATAGATAGCTTTTATCAATGCTTGTTTTAAATGATCAGGAAAGACTCCATATTTCATAGAATTATTTATAATGTATGTTAGAGGACCTACTATCTCATTCACGCACTGTTTTGAAACTTTCATAGGGATGCCATCAGTTCCACAGCTATTTTTGTTTTTTAGCATGGAGATAATTTTTATTGTTTCATTTTCAGTTATTTGGTTGAACCTAAAAGTGCTGGTGTTCTTTGGGATTTCATTTTGAAAATTAGTGTCCAGATCATTCATCTTTTCTTTTCCTGCCGCTACATTATGTGAATTAAAAGCATTTGCTGTTTTTTCAGGATCACCTGGGATTTCCATATTTTGATTTGTATTGCCTATTATTTTTTTTCAATATGCTCCATAGTGTCTTTGTTTCATTATCTAATTCTAATATTTGTTGTTTGTATTTTTGACCTTTTTCTTCTCGTAGTATCAAGTCATATTCTTTTTTCATTTTTTCATTTGATTCTAGATATATAGGGTTGTGAGTTTTGCAGGTGTACAAAATATCCAGTTTGTACTTACACTTTCGAAGCCTTTGACTGTTTGGTTTATGATGTTTCGTTGATGATTTTATTTTGAAATTTTTCATAGGACAAAAAAGTTTAGTTCTGTTTTAAAAATGTTGGTGAAAGTGTTCCATTGTTTTTCTACCTCATTTTCTGGTATGTTCCATATCTGCTTCCAATCCACTAGTTTCAGTCTTCCTATTAAATCTTGTATGCAATCTGGTGTCATATTTCTTCTGAACTGGTAATTAGATTTATTTTTGGTTGGAACGGTACTGTAATCATTTGTGCTGTTTCATGATCTGATACATTTGTTTGTAGTATTTTCGAGATATATTCTTTTCTGTTTATTAATATATTGTCAATGCAGGACCTACCAGTAGGTGTTATTCTTGTTGATTCAGTTATAGTTATAATCATCCCATATGATTTCAGAAGTTCCAAAAAGTTTTTTGTATTCCGGTTGTTTTTGTCTAAGATATTTATGTTAAAGTCTCCTGCAATGATTACTATGTTTTTTGTTAAACATACTATGTCCAGAATTTGTTCAAATTTTCCCAGAAAAGTTCTACTTTTGCCTGGAGTTGTGTGAATCGAGAGCAGAGTTATCTCTCTTGAGTCTGCTTTAAGTTCAACTGAAGCTATTTCAATGATTTTCTCAACTGATACTTTCACTATATCCTGTCTTTCATGGTAAGGGATTTCCTGTTGTAGGTAAATTGTAAATAAATATCCTTCATTGAAATTATAAAGAGCATTGGTCTCAAAATACTACCCTGTGGGGTGCCAAATTTAATCTGTTTCATTTCAGACTTCGATGTTATTCCTTCTATACAAAATTTCACTCTTTGTTGTCTATTGCTCAGATATGATATGAACCATCTCAATGCATTGCCCCTTACTCCGTATTGTCCAAGTTTCCGCAATGTAAGCTGATGCGACGGACTATCGAATGCCTTAGAGAAGCCCAAAAACTTTCCTTTGAAAAGAAGAATTTCATTGTTTTTAAAAGATTCCATCATTTTGCTGGTGGAATGATTTATTCCGCTTATGAAAGACCTGCCCCTGACATAGCCATGCTGATTATCATTGAACAAGTGATAAGACTCCACAAAACTTACCAATCTTTTGCACGTGGCTTTCTCAAACTGCTTTGAAAAGGAAGATGAAACACTAACTGGTCTGTAGTTATCGAGCAACCTCGAATCGCCTTTTTTGTGAAATGGAGTTATAAGTGCTAATTTCAACTATACTGGAAATATGACATGAGTTATTCATGATGTCACCGATCACTTCTGCTATTTCTTCGATACATTTTCTGATTAGAATTATAGGTATTTCATCGTTTCCACAAGTGTGCTTAACTTTGAGTTTTTGACCTGACTCATTAATTTCCGTGGTGTTAAAAATAGGAACTTAGGGTTACTCACCACACTACAATCAAAATTCACAGCATCTCTATACCTTAATGAATTTGGAATTATATTCAAAAGAAACGAATTATATCTGTTTGCTATGTGTTCTGGACTGCCCTCTAGTTCTGAATCTACAACGTGATCATCTCCGAGTAATTCTTTGTAAATACCCCACATAGTTTTCCTTTTATCATATGAACTATTTATTTTTGATGGTAAGCTTCTCTTCGTTTCTCATTCAGCAAATTATGATAGTCTTTCTTCAAAATATTATACATTGCCTGAAAATCTGCCGAAACTTCAACAGAACCTTCATTGCGCTCAATCTATTTTTACACACTTCCACCTCCGGATCATTTTTGATAGTGTTTATCTAATTTTTGATGTTCATTGGATGAAGAGGAAAACATTCATAACATATTCTCAGAAAATCATTGATAAAACGATTCCATTGAGCATATACATCTGTTACATTCATAGTGTACGTTTCAGCCGAGTTTTGATCTTTCAGTTTTTTCATGAAACATTAAATGTTTGGTAGTGAAAATATTCTCGAATACTTTAATTTGGAATTAGTCTGTTTACCTTCATAAAACCTCATTTTTAAACCATAATGATCAGAGATTATGGAATGCAATATATCTACAGTGTACAGTCTATTTGTATATGTACATATATTATCAATACAAATTTCAGTATCTGAAGTAACCCTTGTGTACCTGTTATTTAAGAAAACGAAAGCAAAGTATTGAGAGGAAAGTTCAGTTTACCTATATTTTTACTATTGTCTTTGAGTTCAATGATATAATTACTTGCTATGAAGGCCACCTTTTCTTCACTGACTATAATTATCAACATTTGATGAAGTTTTTGAAAAAATTCTCCCAAGTTTTCAATGTCTTAGGGGCCTATATACTGGCAACAATAATGGTTTGATTATCACCTATACATTCTCAATCTGTACACTCAAACACCCTGGACTTGAATAACTTATCACGACTAGCTTTTAAATTGTACTTTGTCCTTTTGTTAACAACTATAACTACTTCTCCATGCTCGCCTGTTTTCCTGCAGAACAATGAGGCCATCGTGAATGCTTGTACTTTATAGTTCTTCAGTTGTGATTCTATTTTCCAGTGTTCTGCTTTCGATAAAAAACGACACTCTGGATTTTGTCCGTGCGTTAAGTTCTTCTATAGTTACCAAAGGACTGAATGTTCAGGCGAACTGGGCTAACCTGGCTGAATTGATGAATGTTTTGTAACTTTTGAGTATATGGTAATGTGTATTTATAAAAAAGAACCTCTCTGTTGTTCTTCGGAACAGAGACTGTTCCTCAGAGACGTTCGGAAAAAAATTCCGAATGTCTCTGGAAATCAAATCTTTATATACCGACTCTTTCAGGCCAAAAGTCTGCACTATACATAACATCTTACTTCTCAATTGATCCTGTTATTACGAATTTTTTGAGTTCATCAATTTCATAAGGAACTTATTGTTCTCGAAACTAGAAAAGCTTTCAATGAATTCTTCTGTTTTTTGCTCTGTAGCCGTTCTAGTAAGTAAGTAAGTAAGTGAGTAAGTAAGTAAGTAAGTAAGTAAGTAAGTAAAAGTAAAGTAAGTGTAAGTAAGTAAGTAAGTAAGTAAAGTAAAGTAAAGTAAGTAAAGTAAAGTAAGTAAGTAAAGTAAGTAAGTAAGTAAAGTAAGTAAGTAAGTAAAAGTAAGTAAGTAAGTAAGTAAGTAGAAAGTAAGTAAAAAGTAAGTAAAAGTAAGTAAGTAAGTAAAGTAAGTAAGTAAGTAAAAAGTAAGTAAGTAAGTAAGTAAGTAAAGTGAAAGTAAAAGTAAGTAAGTAAAGTAAGTAAAGTAAGTAAAGTAAAGTAAGTAAAAAGTAAGTAAGTAAGTAAGTAAGTAAAAAGTAAAAAAGTAAGTAAAGTAAGTAAGTAAGTAAGTAAGTAAGTAAGTAAAAAGTAAGTAAGTAAGTAAAAGTAAGTAAGTAAAGTAGAAAAGTAAGAAAGTAAAAAGTAAGTAAAGTAAGTAAAGTAAGTAAGTAAGTAAAAGTAAAGTAAGTAAGTAAGTAAAAAAAGTAAAGTAAAGTAAAGTAAAAGTAAAGTAAGTAAGTAAAGTAAAAGTAAGTAAGTAAAGTAAAGTAAGTAAAGTAAGTAAGTAAGTAAAAAGTAAAGTAAGTAAAAGTAAAAAGTAAGTAAAGTAAAGTGAAAGTAAGTAAGTAAAGTAAGTAAGTAAAGTAAGTAAGTAAAAAGTAAGTAAGTAAGTAAGTAAGTAAGTAAGTAAGTAAGTAAGTAAAAGTAAAAAGTAAAGTAAGTAAGTAAGTAAAGTAGTAAAGTAAAAAGTAAGTAAGTAAAAGTAAGTAGTAGAAGTAAAAGTAAAGTAAGTAAGTAAGTAAAAGTAAAGTAAGTAAGTAAAGTAAGTAAGTAAGTAAAGTAAGTAAGTAAGTAAAAGTAAAAAAGTAAAAGTAAGTAAGTAAAAAGTAAGTAAGTAAAAGTAAGTAAAGTAAGTAAGTAAAAAGTAAGTAAAGTAAGTAAGTAAGTAAAGTGAAAGTAAGTAAAGTAAAAGTAAGTAAGTAAAAAGTAAAAGTAAGTAAGTAAGTAAGTAAAGTAAGTAAAGTAAGTAAGTAAGTAAGTAAGTAAGTAAAAAAGTAAGTAAGTAAGTAAAGTAAGTAAAGTAAGTAAAGTAAAGTAAGTAAGTAAGTAAGTAAATGTAAAGTAAAGTAAGTAAGTAAGTAAGTAAGTAAGTAAGTAAGTAAGTAAGTAAAGTAAAGTAAGTAAGTAGAAAGTAAGTAAGTAAGTAAGTAAGTAAGTAAGTAAAAGTAAGTAAGTAAAGTAAAGTAAAGTAAAGTAAGTAAGTAAAGTAAAAAGTAAGTAAGTAAGTAAGTAAGTAAGTAAGTAAGTAAGTAAGTAAGTAAGTAAGTAAGTAAGTAAGTAAAGTAAGTAAGTAAGTAAGTAAGTAAGTAAGTAAGTAAGTAAGTAAAAAGTAAGTAAGTAAGTAAGTAAGTAAGTAAGTAAGTAAGTAAGTAAGTAAGTAAGTAAGTAAGTAAGTAAGTAAGTAAGTAAGTAAGTAAGTAAGTAAGTAAGTAAGTAAGTAAGTAAGTAAGTAAGTAAGTAAGTAAGTAAGTAAGTAAGTAAGTAAGCATTTATTGGTGTCTGCTACATTTGTGTATGCACAAGTCAACATTTCGATAAAAAAGAAACAACCACAAACAACAGATAAATTATGTATACACAAAATTTAAAATTCACCTAAAAACTCATAGCGATCCAATTCGAAAAAAATCATTGGTACTGTAAATCTCATTACATAACAGAATTTTTTCAATTTATATCTGAAATATTCGAGAGAATTTTGACGAATATGAAGAGGTACTTTATTATACAATCTGGGTGATATGAAATCTGGAGTACCATGCGATTTCTCTAATCTAGAAAAAGGAATATGGACATGCCTACTTATTCTAGTATTTTACGAATGTATATCGTTATTCAACCTCCTGACAGCTAATTTTTTATGTGACATTTTCAAATGTCAGGGCCTCGAGAACCAGTATGTCAGCTTCCCCACGCTAAAATTTCGTACCTTAGATGCGATTCACAAAGTGCATAATATGCCGTTTTCAGCACATCCTGGGAAACATGATTTGCAAAGGTGATAAACTTCACAAAACATATATGTTCTTTCCCAGTTTCGAGCACAAATAGTCAACATGTACATTCCAGTTTAGTCTGGAGTCCAGGTGCAATGCAAGGTTTCAATGCGCTTCAGAGACAAAATAACTTCTTCTCATCATTCATACTCAGACCACTTCCTGTGCACCACCTCATAGCACTCAAGTTTATATCCTCAAACAAATGATCAGCCCCCGAGAGGTCCCTACAAGCAACAGATATGGTCGCATCATCGGCAAAAAGAATATTAACACAATAAGTCAAGTAATCTAGAAGGTCATTTATAAATATCAAAAAAAGAAGTGAACCCAAAGTCGACACCTGAGGAACACCAACACCAATACTTGAATACTTTGACCAATTGTCATTTACAAAAACTGATTGTTTTCTATCGCCAAGAAGAGATCTCATTATATTGGCACTACTGCAATTGAAACCGTAGCTTCCATAGGAGAGTATCATACGGCACACAATCGAATGACTTCAAGTCAAGTAAAAGCGATAGCGAACAAGTTCCAGACTCGATACACTGCGTTATATGATTGATAAACTCAACCACAGCGTCGCATGTAGACTTTTCTCTTCTAAATCCAAACTGACAATCGGAAAAAAGTTTGTTTTCTTCGAAATATTTCGAAATCTGATTACTCAGGACTTTTTCAACGATCTTTGAAAATACCGGCACCAACGAGATAGGCCTAAAACTCGAAGCTTCCTTAGCATCTCCTTTTTTATAATGTGGTATTGTTTTGGATAATTGTAAGCAATCCGGAAAAATTCCGCCATTGATATATCTATTAAAAAGTGTGGTCAGCGGAAACACAATAATATTAATATTTTTTATAAGAGCAATCAAGAGATTATAAATGTTCCTCGATCTACTGTTTTACAGCGACATAACAACATCACTCAATTCGATGTAAGATACTTCACTTAGTGAGTGTTGAAGGTTGTTGGGCAGCTTTTTGAAGAATGAGTCCTCTGCACTGTCATCTTGCATGGGAGTAAATCTAAAATTTTTTGTGGAACAGATGTAAAATAACTACTAATCTCATCCGTATCGATTGGAATTTTCTGCTTAAACTTTGAAATAATTCTTTTCTTATTGATCATACTCCATAGGGTCCTTGTTTTATCAACCTAATTCAAAATTGCAACGTCATTCGCCTATATTTTAGCGTTTTTTATTGCCAATTTATATTTCGTTTTTCAGTCTGTTCCTCATTGTTCAGAATCTTGAAGATTTCTAACAGATTCATATAGTTAGAATAGGAAAATGTTTTAATTATGCATTAGACAATAAGTAAGTCCGTTAACGCAACTATTGCGAATACCATGGGTTACCATACTCGCATGAGTGTGATGAACCAACTTTTAGCGAGTAAGCAGTTTTAATTTATGTATAAATACGTTGATATTTTCTTAATAAAATCAGTTTCACATCAGTAGTCAACTCATTCACCTGACAAGGAGTAGGCAGATTGAGGCCTTGTCAGCACTGAAACCCTTTCATACCGTTTTTCAGGAATCGGGAGAATTGGGCCTTAAATTGGTTGTCCATCAGTCGGCAACTAATCACCCCCTGACAAGGAGTAGGCAGATTGAGGCCTTGTCAGCAACGAACCCTTTCATGCCGATTTCCAGGATTCGGGAGAATTGGGCCCTACATTAGTTGTCCACTGGTAGATAATTAATCAACATCTGACAAGGAGTAGGCAGATTGAGGCCTTGTCAGCACCGAACCCCTTTCATACCGATTTCCAGGAATCGGGAGAATTGGGCATTACTAACATTCATACCTTAATACCATTGTTAGATTTATGATTAGGGATTAGCACTCCATATTTTTAAACATGTTTTTTCGAGCCGGATCATCAGTCGGCAACTAATCATCCCCTAACAAGGAGTAGGAAGATTGAGGCCTTGTCAGGGGGGAATTTCCTTGTGGGGAAATAGCACTCCACATCTCTATACATGGCGCTTCGAACCGGATATGAACCAGCGACCTATGATCATTCGAGCTACAGTTAGCAACTTACAGTACAACTAGCAACCAAGAGGGCCATCAGCGTCTTTCGAGGGGCAGTCACACACGAAGAGATCCACAGTCCAGGTACTTCAACTAAACTACAAGACTAGCAACCAAGAGGGCCAACAGCGTTCATCAATGGGAAGTCATGCACGGAAGGATCCACAGTGCAGGTCCTTCAACTAAACGACAAGACTAGCAACCAAGAGAACCATTAGCGTCGATCGAGGGGCAGTCACACAAAGAGATCCACAGTTCAGGTCCTCCAACTGAAATACAAGACTAGCTACCAATAGTACCATCAGCGTCTATCAAGAAGCAGTCAAACACGAAAGGATCCACAGTCCAAGTCCTTCAACGTGAAAATACAAGACGAGCAACCAATATTACCATCAGCGTCTATCAAGAGGCAATCATACACGAAAGAATCCACAGTTCAGGTCGTTCAACTAAACTACAAGAGTAGCAACCAAGAGGGCCATCAGCCTCTATCGAGGGGCAGTTCACACACGAAGAGATCCACAGTCCAGGTACTTGAACTAATCTACAAGACTAGCAACCAAGAGGGCCATCAGCGTCTATCGAGGGGTGGTCATACACGGAAGGATCCACAGTCCAGGTCCTTCAACGTGAAAATACAAGACTAGCAACCAATAGTACCATCAGCGTCTATCAAGGGGCAGTCATACACGAAAGGATCCACAGTGTAGATTCTTCAACTGAACTACAAGACTAGCACCCAAGAGAAACATCAGCGTCTATCGAGGGGCAGTCACACAAGAAAGGATCCAGATTCCAGGTACTTCAACACGGAAACGAATCCAAGGTGAAGTTCACCGTTCAAGAGAGCCTGATTGTAAAGCGTGTCATATGGGAAAATTTAAGAGCTTTCATCGAAATGAAGCCGTTGATGTTAGATCGTCGGAGCCCCCAGCATGTTCGAAATCTTTGAGATTTCGAACAGATTTTCCATAATTAATAAGAGAACAGAGTAGATGGGAGAATTTATTACAGCCGTCGAGATGAAGCCCTTGTTGCTAGATCCTCGGAGCCTCCCAGCATGTTCAGAATCTTGAAGATTTCGAACAGATTTGTATAGTTAGAATAGGAAAATATTTTAATTATGCATTAGGCAATAAGTAAGTACGTTAACGCAACTATTGCGAATACCATGGGTTACCATACTCGCATGAGCGTGGTGATGAACCAACTTTTAGCGAGTAAGTAGTTTTAATTTATGTATGAGTACGTTAATATTTTCTTGATAAAATCAGTTTTACATCAGTAGTCAACTCATTCACCTGACAAGGAGTAGGCAGATTGAGGCCTTGTCAGCAACGAAACCCTTTCATACCGATTTTCAGGAATCGGCAGAATTGGGCCTTAAATTGGTTGTTCATCAGTCGGCAACTAATCACCCTCTGACAAGGAGTAGGCAGATTGAGGCCTTGTCAGCAACGAACCCTTTCATACCGATTTCCAGGATTCAGGATAATTGAACCCTACATTAGTTGTCCACTGTTAGAGGATTAATCAACATCTGACAAGGAATAGGCAGATTGAGGCCTTGTCAGCACCCAACCCCTTTCATACCGATTTCCAGGAATCGGGAGAATTGGGCATTACTAACATTCATACCTTATTAACATTCTTAGATTTATGGTTATGGATTAGCACCCCATATTTCTAAACATAGTCCTTCGAGCCGGATCATCAGTCGGAAACTAATCATCCCCTGACAAGGAGTAGGAAGATTGAGGCCTTGTCACGGGAAAATTTCCTTGTGGGGAAATAGCACTCCACATCTCTACACACTCATAAGTTGGAGATGCTCAGATTTATATCTGTCATACATACTCGACAACAATTTAAGATCGTCACGCATACTCGCTAGCTACTCCGTGTACCATCCCGCATGAACTCCGACAGTGACGTTAGAATCATCAATGACCTTCTCAGGAAACGTATCCTCATACAATTTATCCAAAACACTATGGAAGTGGCCAAACGCATCATTCACTCCAACCTCATTATTCCCCAGAAACTACCAATCAGAAACACTCAACATGCAATAAAATTTATCACATTCCTCTTTTGTTAGAGGTCGAATTTTTCGCTGAGAAACAGTGTTTAGCTCACCGGTCATCACCATACTGACCTGTTGTGCCCTGTGATCCGAAAAACTGCAGTCACATACCTCAGAACGCAAGTCTGCTGCATCAAAATTTAGAAAAACATTATCGAAACAATTCTGATCCCTCGTTGCCTCAAATATTGTCTGTTGAAAATATTATGTTCCCAGCAAATCGCACAAAGCCATTGCTTCTGTGTCACGAGTATTAAAAAGGATATTGAAATCACCACATAAAATTATTCTATCAGACAAACAAATTTCACAAAAAATCCTTTCTAAAATTTCTAGAAAATATTCGAAATCACCATCTGGTGATCTATAACTACATATCACGGAAAATTTCATATTGTTCACTCTTATGGCAGTAAGTTCATAGTGCACCTCAACCGAACATAAATTTACATTTTCAAGAACCGTAAATTTGTTCTCCCTACAAAGGATTGAAACCCCACCATGGACAAGAGAATTTCGTGCAAAAGTCGACGCAGTACACCATCCATCGATAGATAAGTTCTGACACAATGCACTATTCAAATAATGTTCAAACAACATCCGGCCGGTACCTTTCATCTAAGAACATTTCAATCATATTTGCCTCATCACTCAAACTTTGGATATTTAAATGTATAATTAGAAACGTTTATGTTTGTCAATATTTTATGATCCACTAACCCATTTTCCTTATTCCAGTGCTCCTCTGAAAAAACCTGGACACCATTGCACCCTCAGGCCATTTTTCGGAAATATCTGCATTTTCAAATTCAGCTTCATTTATGGTACCTTTAAACGATGAACACCATTAACACGATACAGGTAAAGCCACAACCATGTTTGCTTCATGGGGTTTTTGATCTTCTACTAATTTTTTTTTTCCAATAATAAACTATAATCCAATTTTTTTTTCAAGTATTTCGTTTTTCTCCTCACTCTTTTTCGAAAATTCTCTTAAGTACCCGAACTCTATTAGTACCATTCGATTGCCATCCTATTTTGTTTCTTCATGTTCTTCTTGTTGCTCGTTATTATCAGATCTTTCACAACAAACTAGTTTACCTTAGATAATATCTTCAAGTTTGTGTGCCTTTTTGTTCAACTTTTGTGGTACAAAAAAAAACAGTTTACGCACACTTTAACATTACACATACGATTTTCACAACCCTTGAAATGTGTTTTTTCGTCTGTTATTTCGGAGCTGTCTGACAGCAGATCTTTACTAGTCAGCCATCACAATTTTTGATTTGTGATGGCTGATAACGGATCAGATATTTATGAATTTCGATAAAAGATATTTTTTACAATTCGATCGCTCATTAATAAATGCGTAACCATTTACTGATAGTTAAAGTCTTAGAGGAAAACCACTATTTCCACTTCATAATAAGTTTGTGACACGCTTATTAATCAATTTGATACAATTTCCGATTCAAATTACCACTAGTTATCGACATATTGATTAAATGAGCAAGATGCTCGGATACCAGCGCAGCAACATGCTTCAAAATCCTCGCAGTCATGTTATGAGTAGGTTTAGTGCAAACGTACAGGTAGTAAACCTACCTGTACGTTTTTTATTCTTCAAGACCTTAATTGTACTCAAAATTTCATTTGCCCTAACTGGGAAAACGGAGAAACTCTCGTTTTTCATATTAGAGGATATACACGACCGAGACAATAACCCACCATAATGCTCTTCAAGGCTCTTGCAACCTTACCCGATTCAGAGCACTCATCTCCCTCGTACTCAATGTTATCTTTTTTATCGCATTCTTCTTCCCACCAGACTCCCCATTTTCTATCTTCCATACTGATCTATTAATGTTAGTCGAATTACTCAGTATTTTATCATCGAATTTCATTTTGGCGTTGTTTACAAGAACCCTATAGGTTAACTTGAATGTCCTTTACTATCTGAGACTATCCCGGGTTTCAAGAATTCGGTGCAACTAGTACAAATCTAAAGTCAGTACAAATAAAAAAGTCAGTTTTATGCTAGCAGCTCTGATCTCTGAAGTAACCCATTGTTTTGATTTATTAGTCAAGTCATAACGTTTCATTGGACAATGCATTTCAATGGAATGATTGAAAATATTTATAAATAGTTGAAAAGCAAGGTCAACATGATCCGTACAATATATAGAGCTTAAATCTATATTCGAGATCCTGGAAGCAAGACAATTCAATATATCTTCAGAACAATCCCTAAACAGCACAGGTCCATCTTGCTTTTTATGCTTTTCCACTGCATTTAAATGATATAACAGAGAATGTGCCTAGTGATCGGCCAAGTGTGGCTCAAAACCACGAACATCACACTCTTTAAATCAACATTACTTATGATGTAATCACTAAGACACACTCGTATGACCCGTTACGTTGGTGAACACTATTGCAGGACCGGTAGAATTATATATATATATATATATATATATATATATATATATATATATATATATATATATATATATATATATATATATATATAGTAGTAAATACTGAAACTCTTAATCGAAATATTTCAAATAAAACTCTCAGGGAGCTGTCTACACAAATGTTGTCAACGAGAACGAACCCATCACTTTCGAGAGTGAATATTAAGAGCGTTTCGAAAAATTCATCGATCTTGTTGAATGATAATAGGATACAATTGTTTCATCATTATTATGAATCATCAGTCCATATTTAATCTATCAATCAAGAATCGATGACTTTCAAAACGAACATAGGTCCTATACCAAATTGAGAGATATTCTACAGAGTGAAATATTCACGTAGGCTCCTCTATCGGCGAAAGGACGAATAAACTCTCCCTAGCGTTCAAGATTCCTACTCATGACAACAAGAGTGCGAGTGGAAGGCTTTGTAGATATTTCATTCGAACACAACAGAAAATTGTCTGAAATGTGTACGAATAATCCCATGCCTAACCGCTCCAGATCACGCCTAGGCGGGCAAAAGTGTAACTAGTTCAAAGACTCACCATTCAATACTAGTAAATACTAAAACTCTTAATCGAAATATCGAAATACTTCAAATAAAACTCTCAGGAAGCTGTCTACACAACTGTTGTCAACGAGAACGAACCCATCACTTTCGAGAGTGAATATTAAGAGCGTTTCGAAAAAAAAAGATTTATATATATATATTGTCGGCAGGCCATAGAGCAGTGACTGACACGAGCAATATATCATTAACGGTGGTCCGGTTTTTAATTCTTTATCTTTAATAGATTGCAGTATATGTTACTTAATTGACCAGTGTCAGATTTATAGTTAACACAGTTCTCATCTTTTTTTATGTGACACATTTCAAGGAAAAGCCTGGTCTTTTAATTGTAGTTATCAAAGAATTAAAGAAAAACAATGAGATTACCGAAGAACTTTATAAGAAATTTACCATATACAACTCGTCAAGTTCCAAACTATACTGCCTGCCAAAAATCCATAAACATAACATCCCACTGAGGCCCATCATAAGCTCTGTAAACTCTATAACAAACAACATTGCCAAGTTTCTATCAGATATCCTGGACAATGCTCATGATGGGGATACTGACTATAACATCAAGGATACATTCTCCTTTGTCAACAAAATCCGAGAATTCAGATTACCTCCAAATTATGTACTGGTTTCTTTGGATGTGATTTCTCTCTTCACCAATATACCACTGGATCTAGTTGTGAACATTTTGAAATCAAAATGGAATAATATAAAAGATCACACAACACTCTCAAAAGACAGTTTTTTCAAGCTGATTGACTTCATATTCAACAATACTTTCTTTGTTTTCAACAACCAGCATTATAACCAAATATTTGGTACACCGATGGGTTCACCTATCAGCAATATTCTTGCCAAAATTGTTCTTGATCATCTCCTGAAAGAGGTCACCCTTAAACTGCCATATGAATTACCGTTCATTTTTAAATACGTAGATGACATCATCTGTGCTATTTCAGCTGGTAGAGAACAGACCACTTTAGAGATCTTTAATTCGTTTGATATCAACCTTCAGTTTACTATTGAACTGGAAACAGAACAAAGCGTAACTTTCTTGGATACGAGAGTGATTAGACTGGATGATGGTAGTATAATTCTGGATTGGTACCAAAAACCCACAGCATCAGGACGATTTCTCAATTATTGGTCGAACCATCCAAAAAGGCAGAAATATAACACCGTGATGGCGATGAAAAATAGGTTAACACATATATGTGATGAGAGGTTTCTTCAAAATAATTTAAAACAGCTATTTAACACGTTTATCAACAATGGATATCCAAAGCATATCTTAAAAAAACTGATTTATAACACAAATTTTATGATGGTTCCACTGAGGTAGTTGATGGACGAATCACAAATTACAAGAAAATACCTCACATAGACCACTTGACACATCGCATTAACACCCTATTCAGAGACATACCTGAGATCAGAATGGCACCATATAGCACAGTAACTATAAAAACAATCTTCTCAAAACTGAAGGACCGGACACCAACTCTACTCAACAATAACGTCGTATACAGGTTGTCATGCTTGGGATGTGAAGGCACGTATATAGGCCAAACCAACCAACGGCTAAAACAACGATTAACCCAACACAAGCGACAACTTCAAGCGACTGCCGTCTCATGAAGAACTCATGTGCTGTTGTTCAACATCTGAAAAATACAGGACATATGTTTGATTTCTCTAACGTGAAAATTCTTGACCAACACTACAATTACAAGACCAGGCTTTTCCTTGAAATGTGTCACATAAAAAAAGATGAGAACTGTGTTAACTATAAATCTGACACTGGTCAATTAAGTAACATATACTGCAATCTATTAAAGATAAAGAATTAAAAACCGGACCACCGTTAATGATATATTGCTCGTGTCAGTCACTGCTTTATGGCCTGCCGACAAAGTATGAACCGTGTATGTGTTTTTTGATATTTAAACTTTTAGATCTGTAAGTTTTAATGATTTTATTTTTACAAATTGTGATGACTCATGTACCTTCATTTGTTTATAGTATACTCCTGAAGAAGTCACGAAATAGTGACGAAATATTGAGTGTATAGGAAAATAAAGTATTCACACAAACCGCTATCCTGATATCCAAACATTTAATTTTTATATATATATATATATATATATATATATATATATGAAGGATCTAGTAATTCGGACTGATATAGTATGTTATTCAGTCAATAAATTAGCCACATTAAGATTCCGCAAATAAACTGAAGCAGCTAGCCAATGCAATTTGATTTTACAATCAACCTAACGAAATGAATATAATAATTTATATTATCGTATAGCAATATGGAGTGCTATTTCCTTACCATAAATCTGAGAATTTTATTAAAAGTATAAATGGTAGTAATGCCTAATTATTCTCATTCCTGGAAATCGGTATGAAAAGGTTCGGTGCTGACAAGGCCTCAATCTGCCTACTCGTTGTCAGATGGTTCTTCGAGCTACAGGAGGGGCTTTCAAACACGGAAGGATCCACAGTTCAGATCTTTCAACATGTGAATACAAGACTAGCAACCAAGAGGACCGTCAGAGTCTATCGAGGGCAGTCAATGGCGAAAGCAATCACAGTCCAGGTCCTTCAATGTAAAAGCTACAAGACTAGCAACCTAGAGGACCATAAGCGTCTATCGAGGGGCAGTCACAGACGAAAGGATCCAGAATCCAGGTCCTTTCCCATTGAAACGCATCTAAGCTGGAGTTCACCGGTCATGAGAGCCAAATGATAAACCGGGTCAGAAGGGAAAATTTGGTTCACCATCTGAATGGTGTTTTTGTATTAGATCATCGGAGTCCCCAACATGTTAAAAATCTTCGAGATTTCGAACTTATTTTGTATGCTTAGTTGATAATTCAGATGGGAGAATTTAGTGCAGCCGTCGATATGAAACCCTTGTTGTTAGATACTCGGAGATTATCATATTTACATAGAATAAGGAAAGCTATAATATAAAAATGAATCGCAAAATGTGTTGGTGAGCTATGCGCTCAACAACGCCTGGACCAATTTCGACAATTATTTTTTTTTATGTTCGTTGAAGCCCAAGGATGGTTTCTACGCCAAGAAAAATCGAATAATTGCCGGTAAAACACTAAAAACAGCCCATGTCTTTTTCCCATACAAACGTTTTCTAACTAAAATATGTAGTCAACGGCTGGACTGATTTCACTATTTTTTTGTTGTGTTTGTTATTGTCAGGAAAAAAATTTAAAAAACTGCCTATAAAGTAAGTAAGGAATAATTATTTATTCCCAGAGGATGTACAAAAACTAAATATCTTAAGACACATTTCGGTTAGTTCAGAGCTATCACGACTAATAGTGAAACTTCAATTTAATATGAAATTTCGATGAGTTGAAATAGACTCACATATTTCACAAGTATATTTCACAAAGTATTACATAAAAGATAATTCGTAATACCTAATAGTCAGAGTAAAAAAAATTAAAACAATACAAATATAACACAATATATAAGTTATCTAAATTCACACTGAACGAAAATTAACAGATAAGCACGTGTCACATCCTATCACAGACTCTTTTACTGTTTATCTATAGGAAAGGAACTCCTGTATTCTGTAAAACGCAGCAGAGAGCAAAAAATTACGGAGAGCCCTTCTGAAACTGATGGATGTTTTAATTTCTTGAGGCAACTTGTTATAGAATTTTATGGCCCAGTAATTTGTTCCCTTTCTAGCAGCTTCTATTCTGTGATACGGAACTTGAAGGTGCTCTCTGCTTCTTGTTGCATAATCGTGAAGATCTCCATTCTCCTTGAATAACTTCCTGTTCCCGTACAGATACATTACACGCGGATATTTATAGTGTGAGTAAAACGTGAGAATTTTATAATGCCTAAAATATTCTCTACATGATGTTCTCCTTGTAATGCCAGCAAATATTCTGAGTGCTCTTTTCTGTTTCCTAAAAACTGTTCCACATCCCGGAGATTCACCCCACGTTACGATTCCATACGTCATGCGACTATGGAATAGAGAGTGGTACGTAGCCAGTATAATTTCAGGTTCAATTAAGTTTTTCAATGTACCCAGCAAGAATATCAACGAGTGCAGCTTTTTTATTATATTTTCAATATGTTGCCTAAATTCAAAGTTACTCTGCATTACAAGTTCTAGAAACTTAGCATGCTCAATGGAATCAGGTGTCAAACGTAGTCCAACAGACAAAATTTTTGTTTTCCCTCGATTCAATAATAGCCCGTTTGCATCAAACCAGGTTTCCGCATCTCTTAAGGCAACTCCTGTTTTTCTATTGGCCGATTTGTGATCGACGTTCAGGAAGGAAGTATCGTTGGCGTAATTACACAAATGATCACATCTTACATTTTTGGAAGGTCATTTAAATACAAGATAAAGAGCACAGGGCCCAAGATGGACCCTTGTGGCACGCCCTTATTCACACTCTCTTATCTAAATTTTTTATTATTCGTTTCTGCATATTGTTTCCTGTTCTCTAAGTAGGACTGAAAACATTTCAATGGGGTCCCTAGTATCCCGTAATATTCCAGTTTCTCTAACAAGATGGCATGGATGACCTTATCAAACGCCTTGGAGAGATCACACAAGGTAAGCTCAATTTTTTCTGATTTATTTAAGGCGTCGGCTATTTTTTCTATCACCTCTACTAGTGCAGTGGAGGTTGAATTCTTTTTCCTATATCCGTGTTGCACTTTTGATAAAATAGCTTTATTTTGTAGGAAATCCAATAGTCTATTTTTCAAGATGGTCTCCATGATCTTCGTCGTCGATGGTAAAATACTTATCGGCCGATAATTATCAGGTTCTTTCATATCACCAGTGTTCTTGTATATCGGTATTACCCTTGCAAATTTTGTGAGTTGGGAAAACAACCAGATTCGAAACACCTGTTGATAACAAACGCAAGAGGTTCAGCGATTACATGTATGATTTTCTTTATCATATTTATCGATATCCCATATATATCCTTCGTATTCTTGCCTTTCAACTTCATTGTAACATTTATTAGCTCTTACATACACGTTACTAACATAGCACGTGGTATATTTGATTATGAAGAAGACTATATAGTTTTCTTCAATTTACACTTGAAATTTAGTTTCTAAAAATAATAGCTATTAGAGGTACAAACTCAAGTCGCAGAACTCGCATTGCAGCAAGTCAAAGATATTACAGAGCAAGTCAAACTGACGAGCAACGCGAAGCTCGGTATGAAGTTGAACGGAAACGATGGAATCAAAATTAACAATATGAAAAGTTTGTGTTTAACTCCTACCGACCTGCATTCAATTATAACGTTGAAAAAAATAAAAGTTCACCGCAAATCGTTGCTATTGGACCAATGAAAGTTGTGTATCAATATTGTTAAACTACTACTACGAATGACGCGACAAAATATTGCGCGAAAAGTCAATTCAAATAGACGCTATTGGTACAGACACCAGAGCCACTATATTCATTGGTTTCCGGGAATGGGCTGAATTCTGAAAATTTTTTGACTTATATCTAGCAAATATCTCATATAAATAATGATGGGATATATTTGCCAATTTCTTGATACGGAATTGGGACAAGCCGTTCAATTATAGAATGGACAGATAAATAAAGTGTGAGTATGTGAATTTTTTGATAATTCGACTGATTTGAAATAACAGGAAGTATTGCAGTCCCTTCTTAAGTGAGTAAGTCCCTGGGTCTACACGGGATAAATATTAAAAAGAAGATACTGTAGCACAAATAGTGGAACATGTCTTTCCGACTTTTTGAAAAATATTTAGGTGAAAATAAATTAGCGTACAAAGTCCGCCGGGTCAGCTAGTGTTTTATAATAATGTATTAGACAATAAGTGGGTTAACGCACTAGTGCGAATATGATGGGTTCACCACACTCCCATGAATGCGATGAACTTCATTTTACTGATCACTGACAGGCAGTAGGCAGATTGAGGCCTTGTCAGCAACGTACCCTTTCATACCGATTTCCAGGAATAGGGAGAATCGGGCCTCAAATTGGTTGTCCACCAGTTTGCAACTAGGCAACCCCCTGACAAGGAGTAGGCAGATTGACGCCTTGTTTGCAACGAATACTTTCATACCTATTTCAAGGAATCTAGAGAATTGGGCCCTCTATAAGTTGTCCACTGGTAGGCAATTAATCATTATCTGATCAACGATATTGAGGCCTTGTCAGCACCGAACCCTTTCATACCGATTTCCAGGAATCGGAAAAATTGGAGGCATTACTACCATTTATACTTTTAATAAAATCCTCAGAGTTATGGTAAGGAAATAGCACTCCATATTTCTATACGATAATTCAAATTATTATATTCATTTCGTTAGGTTGATTGTAAAATCAAATTGCATTGGCTAGCTGCTTCAGTTTATTTGCGGAATCTTAATGTGGCTAATTTATTGACTGAATAACATACTATATCAGTATTACTAGATCCTTCATATATATATATATATATATATATATATATATATATATATATATATATATATATATATATTAAGTAAAAGAAACTTACGTTGAAAACCTACACATTTTTTTATATAACAGCCGTTTACATATGTTTCAAGGTTATTGCCTATCGTCAGAACGGCGTAGTCCAAGTTAAAGATGAAAGTACTTGAAGAGATATATAAAAAATTAATATATAAAACACGAAACACAGTTTCGTACACGTTTTATATACCCAAAACATATTGGGAAGAGTCAACACAACGTTGCAGACGACAATGAAATACCGTCCGGCTATTGTGAGACTTTTATAGCTTTTGGAAATCCCAGACAATCTTAACAATAAAAGAATTATTCTAAGAATTATATTCAATGCAGGCAAACTAAAATTAAGTAAAAGAAACTTACGTTGAAAACCTACACATTTTTCTATATAACAGCCGTTTACATATGTTTCAAGGTTATTGCCTATCGCCAGAACGGCGTAGTCCAAGTTAAAGATGAAATAACGATAGGCAATAACCTTGAAACATATGTAAACGGCTGTTATATAGAAAAATGTGTAGGTTTTCAACGTAAGTTTCTCTTACTTAATTTTAGTTTGCCTGCATTAAATATAATTCTTAGAATAATTCTTTTATTGTTGAGATTGTCTGGGATTTCAGAAGCTATAAAAGTCTCACAATAGCCGGACGGTATTTCATTGTCGTCTGCAACGTTGTGTTGACTCTTCCCAATATGTTTTGGGTGTATAAAACGTGTACGAAACTGTGTTTCGTGTTTTATATATTAATTTTTTATATATCTCTTCAAGTACTTTCATCTTTAACTTGACTACGCCGTTCTGACGATAGCAATAACCTTGAAACATATGTGAACGGCTGTTATATAGAAAAATGTGTAGGTTTTCAACGTAAGTTTCTTTTACTTAATTTTAGTTTGCCTGCATTAAATATAATTCTTAGAATAATTCTTTTATATATATATATATATATATATATATATATATAAACGATCTAGTAATTCGGACTGATATAGTATATTATTCATATGTGATATGATATGTTATGTTATAATATATTATGTTATGTTCTAATATGTTATGTTATGTTATGTTATGTTATGTTATGTTATGATAAAGTCAATAAATTAGCCACATTGAGATTCCGCAAAAAACTGAAGCAGCTAGCCAATGCAATTTGATTCTACAATCAACCTAACGAAATAAATATAATAATTCAAATTATCGTATAGAAATATGGAGTGCTATTTCCTTACCATAACTCTGAGAATTTTATTAAAAGTATAAATGGTGGTAATGCCCAATTATTTCGATTCCTGGAAATCGGTATAAAAGGGTTCGGTGCTGACAAGGCCTCAATCTGCCTACTTGTTGTCAGATAATGACTAATTGCCTACCAGTGGACAACTTATAGAGGGCCCATTCTCCAGATTCCTTGAAATCGGTATGAAAGTATTCGTTGCAAACAAGGCCTCAATCTGCCTACTCCTTGTCAGGGGGTTGCCTAGTTGCAAACTGATGGATAACCAATTTGAGGCCCCATTCTCCCGATTCCTGGAAATCGGTATGAAAGGGTTCGTTGCTGACAAGGCCTCAATCTGCCTACTGCTTGTCAGTAATCAGTAAAATGAAGTTCATCGCACTCATGGGAGTGTGGTGAACCCATCATATTCGCACTAGTGCGTTAACCCACTTATTGTCTAATACATTATTATAAAACACTAGCTGACCCGGCGGACTTTGTACGCCAATTTATTTTCATCTGAATATTTTTCAAAATATTTCAAATCAGTCTAATTATCAAAAAATTTCTATACTTACACTTTATTTATCTGTCCATTCTATAGTTGAAAAATGTCCCAACATATCAGAAATTTATGATGGGATCCATAATTATATTATATATGAGATATTCGCTAGATATAAGTCAAATAATTTTCAGAATTCAGCCCATTCCCGGAAACCAATGAATATAGTGGCTCTGGTGTCTGTACAAATAGCGTCTATTTGAATTGACTTTTCGCGCAATATTTTGTCGCGTCATTCGTAGTAGTAGTTTGACAATATTGACACACAACTTTCATTGGTCCAATAGCAACGATTTGCGGTGAACTTTTATTTTTTTCAACGTTATAATTGAATGCAGGTCGATAGTAGTTAAACACAAACTTTTCATATTGTTAATTTTGATTCCATCGTTTCCGTTCAAATTCATACCGAGCTTCGCGTTGCTCGTCAGTTTGACTTGCTCTGTTATATATTTGACTTGCTGCAATGCGAGTTCTGCGACTTGAGTTTGTACCTCTAACAGCTATTATTTTTAGAAACGAAATTTCAAGTGTGAATTGAAGAAAACTATATATTCTTCTTCATAATCAAATATACCACGTGCTATGTTAGTAACGTGTATGCAAGAGCTAATAAATGTTACAATGAAGTTGAAAGGCAAGAATACGAAGGATACATATGGGATATCGATAAATATGATAAAGAAAATCATACATGTAATCGCTGAACCTCTTGCGTTTGTTATCAACGGGTGTCTCGAATCTGGTTGTTTTCCCAACTCACAAAATTTGCAAGGGTAATACCGATATACAAGAACATTGGTGATATGAAAGAACCTGATAACTATCGGCCGACAAGTATTTATACCATCGACGACGAAGATCATGGAGACCATCTTGAAATTGAAATATTGGATTTCCTAGAAAATAAAGCTATTTTATCAAAAGTGCAACACAGATATAGGAAAAAGAATTCAACCTCCACTGCACTAGTAGAGGTGATAGAAAAAATAACCGACGCCTTAAATAAATCAGAACAAATTGAGCTTACCTTGTATGATCTCTCCAAGGCGTTTGATAAGGTCATCCATGCCATCTTGTTAGAGAAACTGGAATATTATGGGATACTGGGGACCCCATTGAAATGTTTTCAGTCCTACTTAGAGAACAGGAAACAATATGCAGAAATGAATAATAAAAAATCTAGATTAGAGAGTGTGAATAAGGGCGTGCCACAAGGGTCCATCTTGGGCCCTGTGCTCTTTATCTTGTATTTGAATGACCTTCCAAAAAAAATGTAAGATGTGATCATTTGTGTAATTACGCCGACGATACTTCCTTCCTGAACGTCGACCACAAATCGGCCAATAGAAAAACAGGAGTTGCCTTAAGAGATGCGGAAACATGGTTTGATGCAAACGGGCTATTATTGAATCGAGGGAAAACAAAAATTTTGTCTGTTGGACTACATTTGACACCTGATTCCATTGAGCATGCTAAGTTTCTAGGACTTGTAATGCAGAGTAACTTTAAATTTAGGCAACATTTTGAAAATGTAATAAAAAAGCTGTACTGGGTGATATTCTTGCTGGGTGCATTGAAAAACTTAATTGAACCTGAAATTATACTGGCTACCTACCACTCTTTATTCCATAGTCGCATGACGTACGGAATCGTAACGTGGGGTGAATCTCCGGGATGTGGAACAGTTTTTATGAAACAGAAAAGAGCACTCAGAATATTTCCTGGCATTACAAGGAGAACATCATGTAGAGAATATTTTAGGCATTATAAAATTCTCACGTTTTACTCACACTATAAATATTCGTGTGTAATGTATCTGTACGGGAACAGGAAGTTATTCAAGGAGAATGGAGATCTTCACGATTATTCAACAAGAAGCAGAGAGCACCTTCAAGTTCCGTATCACAGAATAGAAGCTGCTCGAAAGGGAACAAATTACTGGGCCATAAAATTCTATAACAAGTTGCCTCAAGAAATTAAAACATCCACCAGTTTCGGAAGGGCTCTCCGTAATTTTTTGCTCACTGCTGCGTTTTACAGTATACAGGAGTTCCTTTCCCATAGATAAACAGTAAAAGGGTCTGTGATAGGATCTGACACGTGCTTATTTGTTAATTTTCGTCCTGTGTGAATTTGTATGACTTATATATTGTGTTATATTTGTATTGTTTTCATTTTTTTTACTTTGACTATTAGGTATTACGAATTATCTTTTATGTAATACTTTGTGAAATATACTTGTGAAATATGTGAGTCTATTTCAACTCATCAAAATTTCATATTGAATTGAAGTTTCGTCCGAACCGAAATGTGTCTTAAGATATTTAGTTTTTGTACATCCTCTTTTTGAGAATTAATAATTATTCCTTACTTACTTTATAGGCAATTTTTCAAATTTTTTCCTTGACAATAACAAACACAACAAAAAAATAGTGAAATCAGTCCAGCCGTTGACTATACATTTTAGTTAGAAAACGTTTGTATGGGAAAAAGACATGGGCTGTTTTTAGTGTTTTACCGGCAATTATTCGAATTTCTCTTGGCGTAGAAACCATCCTTGGGCTTCAACGAACATAAAAAAAAGAATTGTCGAAATTAGTCAAGGCGTTGTTGAGTTATGCGCTTACCAACACATTTTGCGATTCGTTTTTATATTATAGCTTTCCTTATTCTATGTAAATACGATAATCTCCCAGTATCTAACAACAAGGGTTTCATATCGACGGCTGCACTAAATTCTCCCATCTGAATTATTTACTAAGCGTACAAAATCTGTTCGAAATCTCGAAGATTTCGAGCATATTGGGGACTCCAATGATCTAATACAAAAACTCCATTCAGATTGTTGCACTAAATTTTCCCTTCTGACCCGGTTTACAATTTGGCCCTCATGATCAGTGAACTTCAGCTTGGATTCGTTTCAATGAGAAAGGACCTGGATTCTGGATCCTTTCGTTTGTGACTGCCCCTCGATAGACGCTCATGGTCCTCTTGATTGCTAGTCTTGTAGCTTTTACATTGAAGGACCTGGACTATGATTGCTTTCGTCTTTGACTGCCCTCGATAGACTCTGACGGTCCTCTTGGTTGCTAGTCTTGTACTTTCATGTTGAAAGACCTGGACGGTGGATGCTTCCGTGTTTGACTGCTCCTTCATAGACTCTTATGACTCTCTTGGTTGCTTGTCTTCCATTTTCAAGTTGAAGAGCCTGTACTGTGGATCCTTGCGTGTTTGACTGTCCCTCGATAGATTCTGATGATCCTCTTGTTTGTTAGTCTTGTATTTTCAAATCGAAACACCTGGACTGTGGTTCCTTCCTTGTTCGACTGCCCTTCGATAGACTATGATGGTCCTCTTGGTTGCAAGTCTTGTAGCTGTTCAACTGTAGCTCGAAGGACCATGTATATAAATTTGGAGTTCTATTTCCTTTCCAAAGAAATTTAAGATTTGATTAAGTAGAAATTACTGAATTTATACATAAAATACTGCTCAGTCGCTAAAATGAAGTTCATCATACTCATGCGAGTGTGGTGAACTCATGATATTCGGAATAGTGCGTTATCGTACTTATCGTCTAATAGTTGGGTCTGATATTGTCTAATACATTATTATAAGATATTTCCTTAGTTTCTGAACAATTATATTATTATTAATTATATTGTAATATATTATTACTATTATATTTTGCAGAGACGGAAAGGCACCACCATTGTCAAAAGCCTGCGGCTCAGTTTGACTCAACACGGGAAACCTCACTAGGCCTGGACACTGTTAGGATTGACAGATTGAGAGCTCAGTTGATGGAGCAATTTGTGTGGTTAATTCCGATAACAAACGAGACTCTAGCCTGGTAGCTTTTAGCCGACTAGCCTGAAAGTTCGCCGGCTTACGTGTTGGCTCCTTTTCTACTGTCTGCTTACATTTAATTCTTCTTAGAGGGACAATCGCCTTTTCGCCACACGAGATCAAGCAATAACATGTTCTGGATCGCACGCTCGCTACATTGAAGGAATCGGCGTATCCTCCTTGGTTGAGCGACCCGGATAACCATGAATCTTCTTCGTGCTAGGAATTGGGGCCTGCATTTGTTCTCCATGAACGAGGAATCCCAGTAACCGCAAGACACTAGCTTGCGGTGATTATGTTCCTGCCCTTTGTACACAACGCGCGTCGTTACTACCGATTGAATGATTTAGTGAGGTCTACTGAACGGTACGCGGTGGCGTTCCCTCGTCGCCAATTCTTGTGGAAAGATGACCAAACTTGAGCATTCAGAGGATGTGAAAGTCGTAACAAAGTTTTCGTAGGTGGACCTGCGGAATGATTTTAACGCGATGAGGTGATCTGCGAACAGCCCATACAGAATCGAAGTTCGACTTTTACTGTACGCTATTCCGTCAACGTACTTCGTACTCTCATGCTCCTCGAAAGGAGAACACACTCTCCACCTTCGATAGCCGTTCGCGGAGCCATAGTACCAAACTTTCGATAGTAAGGCCAAGTTGAGCGACAAAGAATATGGTTTTGGGACGACGTAAAACGACCGACTCGGACTATGGATGATGCTAATGTCCGAGGTAGATTCGCTACCTAGCAGGAGGCTTCATCAGTTTCGGATGACCAGTTTCGTTTCAATCACAGACGAGAACCACAAGACATCAGAAACCAATGCAGTATATTAAGGCACCGTCTATCTCGGATGATCAGTTTTCTTTTGAAAACAGTTAGAGATACATTAATAACCGGAATGCCGTGTGAGTCAAGCATTCGTCTGCTCATCGGCAGTAAAAATTTGATAATTTTATTTCATTAATTCTTTTAATTTTCATTATCATCTTATATTTATGTTTAGGCCTTGAGGACATAAATCAATTATCTTTTTTTTTAGTTTAGTGCGATTAATTCGACCATTTCATTTTCATCCAATCATAGTTAGTTTCAGAATTTGAATTTGAGGTTATGTGTGAATTGTGATGTTAAATGCATGTACAACTTTGAATGTATTTTAGAGTCTCGGATTATTGGCAGTTGTCCATAAAAAACATGAGAGCGTGCCATACAACATAAACATTGAAGTAGTGAAGGCGTAAAATTTAATCATTATATTAACATTACATTTCAACACTCCTCCTTAATTCGAGCCATCCTCAAAACACAAGTTATTAAATGATTAACTATAATTACATTCGAGAAACAAACTAATCACATTACGATATTATGCTTCGTAAATGTAAATTTGTTTTTTGGTGAAGCTTTAGTGAGAAGACTACCTATCGATTAGCAGTGTGCATTACATGAGCATTTCATAGTTTAAACTAATAAACTTGTTGTGGTATTTGTCTTTGAAAAAGTTACACTCATTGTCCATATGTTGACATCATTGTGAAATATAGTGTTCTTGATTACATTAATATCACTCTGATTGTCCATATTTATACACAGAGAGTTCTATTTATATTCAATAATATACCAAAGAGGCTGTCTAAGCCAAATAGCTTCTTTGGTGGCTGCACACAAAGCCGTGAATTCTGACTCTAGTCGACAGTGCCCCACATTGTCAGCATCGCTATATCCAATTTAATACATAGTCCTTACTTCTTTTCAGATACTTTTATATATTCACCACAGCATTCCAGCGCGAGTCCTCATAGGAATGTAAATATCCACTAACCTGACTCACAGCAAACATCTTAGGTCTGCTCACAGTAGTCTATCAAGGATCCAACTGCTTCCGATATGCCTTCCAGAGTTTTAACCGACTAACGGCAACTATGACCGGATTCTAATTCCTGATACTCCAAGTAATGACGAAACATATCTTGCCGGCAGCTGTGATGGCCCCTGTTCTCTCCCTGCTTATCCCCTCTTCTGCCCAGCAGTAAGCAAAGCGCGCCTACGCGTTTATTGTGTTTCTACATCTATTGACGTAAAGACGTTACTTTTTCAAGTCGTGTTTTTGTAGATACATATGAAATAATAGTATTTTCGAAACAACATCATTCAGACTGCAAAAGCATTGCGTAAAAAATTATTGAGAACAGAAATAATACCTAGTGGATATTTACGTGATGAAAATTTGGTTCAAATATTATTTGAAAATGGAAAATTACCACAAGCGTGGGAGATTTTTCTACAAGCTCTGTTTAACGCAAACAATCAGAAGTTAACTGCAAACTATTATAAAAGAGCATTATCAGTATTTTATAACATATTTTTTTATAGTTACTGAGAAACCGACATTACTCAACTATATCAAAATAGCTGTTGAGTATATTCAATAAGTTTGGACATTGCATAAGCTATAAAAATTACAAATGCTTGATTTATAATTAACTATTTCAATTGTGTGTGAAGATGCAGACAAAAATTGCTTATGCCTAAGGATATAGTGAAAAATTCATCGTTATTTCTTCATGGCGCCGTTGACAACTACGACTTCAATGAAGAAACATTAAGCGGTAAAGACTCTACCACCCATGTAACAGCAATGGTAATTTACCAGGGAATAAATCCAATCGAGAATGAAAGAAATCTCCTCAAATTGATACCTCCAACTGAAAAGATTGAGTATGATTCAAAGGCTTCAAATGTTCAAGAAATTCATCCCTTCAAAGCAAGTATGGAGCCTTCAATAACTAATTATGATTACGGCGGCTGTCTATTGACTTCCACTAACAATTACTAAACATTTGATACTTGGCTCTGGGTGTTATGATTTTATTAGATAGCGGATGTTCATTATGTTTGATAAACCCTAAATTCACTCATTTTCGAAAACAAACAAATTTTCAATGAGCCAACTACTTCAACATCCTGTATGGGACAAGAAATGTCAAATAAAAAAGTTTTATTGCCAGCATTCCGAGAATTTCAAATAAACGATTTTCATCCTTTTGTAATGTGAAAGGAAGTTGCAAAATCCTTCTTTAAACATTCAGTAGGATATTGCAACATATTTATTATAACAGCTAGATATAAGTATTCAAACTAATAATTAGGAAAGACAATTTAACGCAATTCTGCACATCGGCAGAATTGCATTTATTGCAGAATTGCATTATTAGCATTATTTCGATTCCAACAAAGGATTATTAGAGATGACATACATTCATTCTATGTTCAACGACAGATCGAACATGATGTAAAGTTACAGCAATGGTAAGATCAATTAGTAAAATAGTTTGTAACTCAAATAAACATAGAGTAAAAGTGACAACTGGCTTTTTCTTAACCCGTCATCGGGAGATGACTTTACATGGCGATCCTGCCAGTGCCTTTGGGGCCATGATATCAATGTGTACCTGAGCTGATGTAATAATGGGCAATAGCCAACATAAGCAGGAAGAGATAATAGTGTAAGCTGCAGGCTCGGGAAACAACCAAGCGGTAGAGTCAGCTACACAAAGGATAGATAGTACGGAATGGTTAGTGATGGCACACGTTTGTATCATCGCTATAATTGTGGCTGTTATGGGATGGAGGAAAATAAAAGCAGCCCTACGAAGTGTGATTAGACAAGAAGTCCGTAGCAGCGAAATGGGAAAATCAAGACAACAGCTGGACGACCGAGTCGACGTCTGGGAGACAACAAGGGGATGTGTGCAGTTAAAGTGCGTGAAGTGAAAAACAAAAAGTGCGAAATGAAATATCTTTAGGAGAAATCCATCAGAAACTCAACAACGACTTAAGGACATTTAGAGACAACTTAAGAAAAGACAATACAGCAAGATGAAGAAGTAATTAATCGTAACTTTGAGGATTTAGATAAGTTTAAAGATTATCTGGCGCAAGTTGACAAAAAGTTCGATCAAAAAGTTATTGATAAGGAAATCAATGACAGTAGCATTGAGCAAATTTTAGAAATGAAAGATCAAATTAACGATAAGATAAATAACAGTTTAAAGATTTTGTCAACTCGTCGCCAAGAGACACAGGCGACTGATCATAAAATAATGACTGAACAATTTAATTTCAGAACGGCATCTAGTTTGCTTCCCAAACTAGACGGAAAAATTGAAACGATTCATCATTTAATTGAGGGCATAGAATTATATGAATCTGCATTAGATCAAATTAATAAGCCATTATTAGTAAATTACGTTTTGAAAGCATGCATTGGACATGTGGAAAAAATCAGATTGAAGCAGTCATACAATAGCGTAGATGAATTAATTGCCGATATCAAAACTCATTTTCTTCCGAAACAATCTGCATCAGCACTTGTGGCACGATTGCAAGCCTGTCAGCAAGGCAGCACGGATATAGAGGAATACGGCAGATCAATTGAAATGCTTATGTCAGAACTAACAATTGCTCAGGCAGGTAATGATGCCCGAGCGCTAGAAATTTTCAAAGGCGCCAACGAAAAAATAGCAGTAGATGTTTTTGCAAGAGGAATCAAAAATTTCGAAACAAGAACAATTATAAAGTCGCGAAATTTCAATAAATTAAGCGATGCAATAAACGCCGCGAAGGAAGAAGCGGTGTTGCATCAGCAAAACGCGTCAGTTCTACATTTTAAAGATCAGTACCGTGGCCAAGGGCGAGGGCGCGGTAGATTTTTTAATAACAGAGGGCGTCAAAATTTTAAAGGACGAGGAACGTTCAATAATAATGATAATAATAATAATAATTATTATAATAGCAATTATAATCAGAAAAGTAGACAAAATAATTATCGGGGTCATAATAATACAGATAATAATTACCGAATTAGACAGAATAATCATCGAGGTAATATTAATAGTAACAGTAATAGAGGTAATGTTTTCTTAGCCGAAAATGTAGATAGCGAGAGGCAGCAGTTTTTTCGGGCCAACGACCGCAAATAATTTAGAAAATAATCACAATGTATTGTCAAATGTTATATTAAATATAAATAGTTTAAATTTTGTACGCATGAATTACGACCGAAAGGAAATTATCCTTCTCGTAGATACGGGGGCCTCAGTTAGTGTTCTATTCAAAACTTGTGTCAATCAAAATGAAAAGGTGAACAAAGAAAATACTATAAAAATAAATGGTATCTCAGGGTCAACGGCAGCGAGCGGCACGGTTAATATTTCATTGCAAGTTGGCAAAAATGATATAAAACATACATTTGTAATTATAGAACCATTTAACTATGCTATCGACGGTATATTGGGTTCAGATTTTTTTGAAGAGTATTATGCATCAATTGATTATAACAAATATGAACTGTCTTTTTATTTCAAAAATTTGCATATATGTGTTCCAATGGAAACAAAAGATAGCCGGGTCATCAATGTACCACCGCGATGCGAAATCATTGCGTACCTTAAAACAGAGCCCTCAGGAAACCAAATCATTTTACCGGAAGAAATTCAAAAGGGAGTTTTCATAGCAGGCGTACTAGCGCGTCCATGCGAAGGAAACTTTCCCGTTCGAATTTTGAATATAAATATAGAACCAGTAACAATCAAAAATTTTAAACCACAAACCATAAACGCAAACGAATTTCAGATTTTATCTTTTCAAACTGAGGATCAAACGGTGGAACGCATTGACACAGTACTTAAGTTAATTAGTAATAAGCATTTAAATACAGAAGAATATATATCGTTGGAGCACGTATGCGCAAAATTTGCTGACGTTTTTCATTTGCCATCTGACCCACTGACCGTGACAAATGTCTATAAACACGACCTTCAATTAGAAAATGCCGTAACACCAGCGTATATTAAGCCATATCGGCTACCTCAAACACAAAAAGCAGAAATCCAATCTCAATTCGGAAAAATGCTGAATGACGGTATTATAGAACAAGCAAGATCAGCATGGTCGGCACCATTGTTAATTGTTCCTAAAAAACCAGACAATAACGGTGTTCGGAAATGGAGGGTTGTCATTGATTATAGGATGTTAAATAAAAAGATAAAAGATGACAAGTTTCCATTGCCAAATATTACCGAAATATTAGACTCATTGTCAGGAGCAATTTATTTTTCACATCTTGACCTGTCACAAGGTTATTATCAAATCGAATTAGATCATAAAAGTCGACCTTATACTGCATTCACGACAAACACAGGTAAATACCAGATGACAAGGTTACCAATGGTCTTGAAAATAAGTACTAGCGTTTTCTCGAGGGCTATGACAATAGCAATGTCGGGATTAAATTACGAAAGCTGTTTTGTTTATTTAGACGATCTCATTGTGTTCGGGAAAGATTTGAAAGACCACAATACAAATTTGGTAAAAGTTCTGCACAGAGTACGAAAAGTAAATTTAAAATTGAATCCAAATAAGTGTGAATTTTTGAAAAAATAGATTTTATATTTAGGTCATATAATATCAGCTAATGGCGTTTCTCCAGATCCAAGTAAAATAGAAGCACTCAAAAATTTTCCGGTACCACTCGATGCACAGTCAACTAAAACATTCGTCGCTTTCGCAAATTACTATCGAAATTTCATTCCAAATTTTGCTAAAATTGCGACGTCACTAAACTATTTAAGTAGAAAAAATGTAGAATTTCAATGGACACCCGAATGTCAAAACGCTTTTGAAACAATGAAGGAAAAATTAATCAAACCACCGGTTCTACAATACCCAAATTTTGAACCAAGTAATACATTTGTTTTAAAAACAGACGCTTCAGGCTTTGCCATAGGCGCAGTTCTGTGTAATGAGAACGATAAACCCATTGCGTATGCCAGCCGAACTTTGAATAAGGCGGAAATAGAAAGTATATATAAAATTCCTTCTCGATTGTACAATCGAGAAGGAATTGTTAGGAATCGTTTGGGCAGTGAAACATTTTAGGCCCTATCTTTACGGACGAAAATTCATAATACAAACGGATCATAGACCTTTAGTTTATCTTTTTGGAATGACGAACCCCTCAAGCCCTCTAACAAAATTTAGATTAACTCTAGAAGAGTACGATTTCGTAATACAGTACATTAAAGGAAAAACAAATGTAACAGCAGACGCGTTATCGAGAATCGAAATTCCTAAAGAGGAATTACGTAAATTATCAGTTACAGTTGTGGAAAATGTGAATATAGTAACGAGAACACTCACAAAATTAAAAATCGGTGAAAACGTGACTAGGGCTGATCACCCCGGAATCGTAGAAATACTAAGCAAACCGAAAAATTAGACAGAATTAAGAGCTCTGGACGCAGAGACTTTTGATGAATTGAAGAACAATAAGCAATTTAAATTTAGTAATGAAAATTTTATGTTTGATGCAACGTTGCCAATTATTTATTGCAAATGGAGTAATTCTCGTCCAGCGTCGGATCTTCGAGCGATGTTGGGGGATCTTCAAAATATTTGCAATCAGTTCAATATTTATGAACTCATTATTACTAAAGAAAATGAATGCGCATTCGAATTAGTTAAAGAAATTGCTAAAATGTCGAAATCCTTCAAAGGAGCAAATATAAAGATTTCAATTTTAAATAAAGTGAGAACTATAAACGAGCTAGAAACGAGACAACTATTATTAAACGATTTTCACATTTTGCCAACCGGCGGTCATTCGGGCATAAACAGAATGTTCAACAATATTAAAAAACGGTATTACTGGAGAGGACTTCGTGAAGATGTGGTATCTTTTGTACATCGGTGTGACGAATGTCAACGGTATAAGCATTCACAGCCTCATACCGAAAATTTAAGAATTACATCTACGGCAACGGAAGCATTTCAAAAGTTTTCTTAGATTTAGTAGGTCCTATTGAAATGGATAGCGAAGGTAATAAATATATTTTGACAATACAATGTGACTTATCAAAATTTGTTGAAGCTTATCCTTTACCTAATAAAGAGACTATTACTGTAGCTAAATCATTTGTTGAAAATTTTGTTTAAAGATATGGAGTACCGAAAGAGATTGTTACGGATCAAGGAACGGAGTTTATGTCTACACTTTTTGAAGAAAGTTGCAAAATTTTAAATATTAAGCAATTGAATTCTACAGCATATCACCACCAGACATTGGGTGCATTAGAAAACTCGCACAAACATCTAGGCGCTTATTTAAAAATTCAAACAGCGCAGTACCAAAATGCTTGGAGTAGTTGGTTACACTTTTGGTGTTTTTCTTATAACACAACGGTGCACACGGAAACCAAATATGCTCCCTATGAGCTAGTATTTGGTCGTGTACCGACACTTCCATCAAATCTAAGTGAAACAATTGATCCGCTCTATACTTTCGACGATTATCCTCTAGAACTAAAATATCGAGTGCAACAAGCAAATGCTAACGCGAGGGAGAAATTGATAACTTCGAAAGAAAAACGAAAAAAAAAATATGATCAGTCTCGTAGTACTCCTTCAATTAGTTATAAGCAAGCCGATTTAGTGTTAATAAAGAACGAACCGCAAAATAAGTTGCAAGAACTCTATAAAGGACCTTATAGTGTAATAGGAGAAAAGACTCCAATTCTGGTAATAAGGGTAGGTAAAAAACAAGTGATTGTTCATAAAAACAGAGTGAAACATTATTACAAATAGGTTGAAAGACTGAAACAGTGTAGATTTTAGAAATTATCTCTAAGTTAGGTAAGGAGAATACTTATATCGAAAAAAAAAATTATACCTTCAGACATAGCTAATTCTTAATAGTATAGTTTCAAAATTTTTTTTTTCAACCACCGGGGGAGGTGTAATGTGAAAGGAAGTTGCAAAATCCTTGATAGGCACGATGATTCAATGATATGTAAAAATTGTAAACTTAATTTCCATACTAAGTGCATATTTCCATCCATGAACGATTTTTGTAAAAGACGGGATGGAAATGACGGTAAACAATAGACGTGCGAGATCTGTCTTGAAGTTCCGGACAAGTCAAACGCAGGGACAAATCCAGGAAATATAGTTGGCCATATTTGTGAGTGTTTGAATAAAAACTATTTCTTGAGTTTCAAACGTGAAATCACTAGTTCTTCTACTTCGGACATTCGGTCATTAAGAAAATTGATAGTTGCTCAAGAATTGGTATCTGAGATAAAGTAGCTAAACAAAGTAAAAACCTTTCAATAGTGAATTCATCTGGTAGTGAGAATTCGCACGGTTAGGATGTAGATAACCGTCCTTGTGACTTATTACTAATTGAACATATGAATTCTGTAGACAGAGTATCGACTGATGATCCTCATTCTCTTGAATCGACTCAACCGAAAATTATGGTTGACTTAATGAACGTGGAGACTAAGAACGATACTGCATCTACGTTATTGAAAAAGCAATATGATTGGGCATTGGTCACATCAAAGAAAAGTGCGAAACCCAATAAACCTGTAAAAAAGAAGAATATTGGAGCCAACACATCCATGTCAACAGGTAAACAGCAATTGAGATATGAAAAGCCTCTTCTACCTGTTGTTGGAACAATGAAATCTAGCTCATTGATCACAGTCTCTAAAAAGCAGCATGCATTCATTCACGTGTCCAGATTAAGTCCAACAACGAACGCTGATGATCTGAAAATATTTATTGCTTCAAGAAAACCTGGCGTTACCTGCGAAAAACTGATATCTAGGAATCCTGATACCTATTCCTCATTTAAAAAAACGTTGCCATTAGAGTCATAAGAACAGGTCATGAACCCAACATTCTGGCCTGAGGGCGTTGCTGTGAGGCGTTTTTTTGTGAAACGCCGTTCGAGAGCCATGCAATCTAATGCGCAGCTACTATATCGAGTTTATCGTGTTCCTATCAGAATGTCAGAGGCCTTAACTCCAAGACACATCAATTTTTCCAATCTATTTGTGCATGTGATTATGACATTATTTGTTTAAGTGAAACGTGGTTGCGGGATAGCGTATAAAATTCCGAACTATTTACGGACAAATATTGTGTTTATAGATGTGATAGAGATCTTCTATTATGTCAAGCATCTACTGGAGGAAGAGTAATATTAGCAGTTGATAGCAAATATCAAACAGAACTCTTAGATCTCTCACAGGTACGGAACTTAGTCCCAACCATCGATGTGGTGGGTTGTTAAATATATGTCGACCAGTTGTTAATCTCTGTGTTTGTTATATACATACCTCCCGCCACAAGTAACGACAATTTCGATCTGTCCTTTGATGCTCTGACCTCTATGAGTTTCATAGTCGATACCAATGTTATTTCAATTGGTGATTTCAATTCTCCGTTTGATGGAGAAAGTTCCACTGATCATAGAGCCCTCACGCTGTCTGCGTTCTCTCAAATTATGAAACTCAGACAAACCAACAACATTCTCAATTGTAATAATAGAATATTGGACCTGTTACTATCTAACCTGCGGTTATCTACACCTGAGGAGTCAGCGGGTCAGTTGATATCGATCCCATTCATCCAACTTTCTGCCTGCATTTTGATGGACGCTCCCATAAATAAAATAATTTTGGAGCAAACTTTTCACCTAGACAATTCAATTTTAGCAAGGCTGATTTTAATACGATGTATTCCATGATGTGTGGTGTGGACTGGTCTAAGATGATGGAACTTGATGATTCAAATGGAGCTTGTAATACGCTGTATGAAATTCTCGAGGATATTTTCAGGTCAAGTGTTCCTTTCAAGAAAGGCAGGACTCGGAGTTTTCCACATTGGTATACATTTGAACTCATAAAGTTGATACGTATGAAAGAGGTTGCAGTAGGTAAAGAATGGGGGTGCACCGTGCCGAGTGACCTTGACCTTGAAAAGGTAGGCGTGGTGAGGGTAATGGGCGGCGTCGACCTTGAATCAGTGGTGGGGTAATGGTGGGGATCGACCTTCGACCTTGAATCAGTAGGAGGGTTAATGGTGGGGATTGACCTTGAATTCGATTGGTCAGGTACGGCCTTGAGAACTTCCGGCACTACTAATAGAGAGTCAGTCTGAAATTAATTCAGAGTTGTAAGCAACGGCTATCAGAATCTTGTCATTTTGTTGAGAAATAGTTTCGAAATAGTTTTTGAATAATGGGTAAGTGTCAATGCTTTAATTATTTCATATTTTGTTCATGTTTTTTTTTATCACAATGCTTTAACCAATTCATACTTTTTCATGTTTTTTTTTACATTTCCAGAGAATTCATGCTTTGAAATTTTTCGCCGGTACAGCAATGGGGAAGAGGGGTCATTGTTGTGCATTCTTTGTGTTAAGAGTTTCAATGAAGCTTTCACGGTGAGACATCTCCACCAGCCTCATCCAGCACCAGGTGAGATGCTTTGCAGCCATTGTGGTACGCAGGGGGCGTATCTCTTAGAAACGCAGGAACGCGGGTGTAGGTTCAAGGCATTTCATCTGGTTTTCAACAATTGGCATGACCCAATGAGAAGGGTGATGGTTGGGGAGATTGAGGACACTGATAGTGATAGTGGCGCTGAGAGCATGGACTCTGAACATTAGATATTAGAATTATATATTAGGTTTGTAAATTATTTGTTATTTGTGAATATATATATATATATATATATATATATATATATATATATATATATATATATATATATATATGTTATTTGTAAATATGTATTTAATTGTAGATATATATATTATTGAAGAATAAATAGAAAATCTTTCAGTTCTCACGTTATACTCGTACCATACATATCATATATATAAAGAAAAATGAAATGATAGATATCAGAAAATCAATGAACTCCATGAAGAAAGGTGGTTCCTTCATAAATAGTTTGATAGATAAATTACCATTTGAGTTACATATACCAACGTATCAATTTTGTGGACCCGGTACGAATCTAGAGAAAAGACTAGCTCGAGGAGATACTGGAATAAATTAATTAGATAAGGCATGTAAAGAACACGATCTAGCATATAGTGAATCGAAAGATTTTGAGAAAAGGAGGCAAGCAGATAATATCTTGATACAAAAAGCCAGTGATATTTTGAAATCAAAAGAAGCAAGTCAAAAAGAGAAAGCAGCAGCTCTTCTTGTATTAGTACTCATGAAGGCGAAAACAAAAATAGGTATGGGGGCAAAACGAGTATCAACAAAGAAATCACACAAAACTAGAATTTCGGTAACACCTTAACGAGGTGGTTTCTTACCGATATTATTACCTCTTCTTGGAGCTATAGGAGCGTTAGGAGGTGGTGCAGCATCAATAGCAGCAGCGATTGATAAAGCGAGAACAAATAAAACAATATCGAAGGAGACTATTAGACATAACAAGCAGATGGAAGCCACTAAAAGATTATTACGAAGAAAGAAACGTAAGGGAAAGGGTTTATATATAGGTCCGTACCAATGGTATCAGAAAAATTACCAATAAAGCTACCAAAACACGCGTTGAGTAATGTAGAACTTGTAGAAATAGTGAAGAAATTGAAGATTCCATATTTCAGAGGGGTTTTTATGCGAAATCAATTACCGCGAAAAATAAGGAATTATGAGAGTGGAATAATTAATTTAGATGAAAGTAGTGGAAATGGAACTCATTGGACAGGTTATGTGAAACATGGCAAGGTAATCTATTATTTCGATAATATTGGAAATTTGAGTCCTCCAATAGAAGCAAAGTCTTATTTCAAGAGCGATAATAAAAGGAACAGAATATTGTATAACAGACAGAGGTATCAAAAAATTAATACATATAACTGCGGGCATTTAGTTCTGAAATTCTTATATAGTTGGTCACACATATAAAATACCAGTTGAAGTATATCTTCACTACAGAAATGTTCTCTGTACTGTCTAACAGATTTCGCAGTGTACAATTCAATCCCAAACATTGATGATGATTGTAATTCAATAAAAATAGGATCTAAAGAAATAACAATGCCAACTGGATGCTATCAACTTCAGGATTTAAACAATTTTATTACCCATGAGCTCAAAAGTGATTCAAAATATGACCATATATTTTTCGAGTTATCAGAAAATCGTAATACACTTCATACACATATTAAGTGTACAGAAGAAGTAGATATAGCAAGTTCAAATGGTATAGCACCATTAATTGGATTCAATAGAAAAATATTAGCTAAAGACTCTAAAGCTAAATCAGACAATATTGCCGATATAATTACTGTAAATTCAATATCTGTTGAATGTAATATTGTGGTAAACAGTTATAGAAATGGTGTACCTCAGCATATAATACATCAGTTTTCACCGACAGCTCCACCAGGATTCAAAATAGTAGAGTCCCCAGAACATGTTATTTATTTACCTATCAGTGTTAGTACCATAAGAAGCATAGTTATTAAAATAGTGGATCAGAATGATAAACTGGTTAATTTCCAACAAGAAACCATTACAGTAGGTCTACATCTTCGAAAAGAAATATGAGTTTAGATTTCAAGAATACGTATACCCGTCGCAAGTATAAAAATGAACAAAAGTGTCGAAAAATTAACAGTAGGAAGAAGCTCGTTCAACTATTAACGTCTGAGAACAAGCAATTCTTAAAATTCATAGGTTTTGAAGTGAATAACTAAAATGTTAAGTATACACGAAGGAATACCCACTGATGAATCTGTAGTATCATATAAATATCATATTCACGAATCATATACTTCACGATATAATAATAATGATGAAATAAGAATACCGCTACAAGAAGATTTGTGTATATTACAAAGTGAAAGCTACTTATATATCGAAGGTCAGTTGCTGAAATCAGATGGAACAGCTTCAGGAATAAATACAAAATTTGTGAATAATGGAATTGCATTCTTGTTTAGTGAAATAAGCTATGAGGTGAATGGTTTCGTTGTTGATGTTAATACGAAACCAGGTTTAACATCCACAATGAAAGGATTAGCATCATTCAACAAGAGTGAAGCAGTGAAATATGAAAATGCTGTATGGTTCCCGGGGAAGGAAAGTACTATAGTCAAAAATGGTAGATTTAGTGTTTGCATTCCTTTGAAAATGTTACTAGGTTTCACTGAAGATTATAAAAAAGTAATGGTCAACATTTTCCAAGAACTTATATTGATACGTAGCAACAGTGATAAATCTGCATTAAAATGTGTAGTTACCACAGATGCTTCGGGTACAAAGAAATGTTCCGTAGACGATAAGGCGAAAGTTGTAATAGATAAAATAATGTGGAAAGTACCACATATAATACCTGGATTACATTAAGAAGTATATTTAACTAAATTCATTGAAAAGGGAAAAGACATCATAGTTCCATACAGAACTTGGGAACTACATAGTTTCCCATCATTGCCAAATACAACAAGACACACTTGGAATGTGAAGACGTCCACAAAATTGGAATCTCCGAGATATATTATCATGGGATTTCAAACAGATAGAGAACGATTAGAAGCTGATAGTAGTGAATTTGATACGTGTGATTTCAGTAATATACGACTATTTCTCAATAATGAACGCTACCCATATGAAAACTTGAATATATCATTTGCGAATAATCAGTTTGCAACATTGTATGAAATGTTTACACAATTTAGATCCGCATACTATTATGACTATAAATCCGAAACTGATATAACGCCATCTCAGTTCGCAAAAGCATTTCCACTCATCATTGTGGATTGTTCTAAACAAAAGACTGGGTTTCAAACACAATCAGTGGTTCTTAGAGTTGAGTTTGAAACTAACACGGCAATACTTGCTAATACTACTGCGCATATATTGATTATTATTGATAGAGTATTTACATATAATCCACTAACGAAGTCGGTGAAATAATGCCATATGCTATAATAGACATTCAAGGATTTATTATAAATAAAAAACATTTCTTCACGAAGGAACTTGCAATCCTGAAAAATAATCGAATTGCACATTTTATCTTCAAACAACCGTTTCAATTCAAACATCTTCCTGAAGAATATAAAAAACAAGTGATGTGGCTCATACACAATCATCATTGTATTAAATGGGAAACCGGATTCGTACAGCCATGGAAACTGAAATCAATATTAACTACACTCACTAATGATATTGAGAAAATATATGTGAAAGGAGGAGAAAAAGCAAAAATAATTGGGAAATACATCAGACCTAGTAAAATTATTGAATTTCCAGAACATCCAGCATTAATACCTGATGAACCTGACTGTATGTTTCACGAGATCAACAAATGTTATTGTTCATTGAAAAATGTAAAGTTTCTCCAAAAAACATTTCAACATGTCATCGATAATCCTACACAGCTCGATATGGACTGTAGCGATGAAGAAAGCATTGTTCTACAATGAAGAATTATATATTTTTTATCTCTAATAAATATTTCAATAAGAAATGTATTTTTTTTATATTCGCATATCTACTGATATAGACAGACGTCCGCTTCCGATAGACGGACCCCGAAGGGGGCCCCTCCGCGCGGTCCACCGCAAAAAAAGTCCCCGCAGAAGAGAAAAATTTTTAAAAATTAGGTTCTAGATGGCCAGAAAATGCGTTAAAAATTCACAAATTCTCAAAAATATGACCTTGAAACTATAACGAAACCTAACTTTTGTAAACAGTATTAAAATAGATAAATCACGAAATCGAAAGTTCATTGACATTGAAAAAAAAAATTTCGACCTTGAAAAGTTCATTAACCCGAAAACATCGTGACCTTGAATTAGATAAGTCATTGACTCGGCGTAGGTAAGTTCATGACCCTGAACACCCCCACTGTTGTTGACCTTGAGCACTCCCACCATTATCCCCCCTCCCATACATATATACATGCAACACATGCTGATCATCATTAGTTGTTATACGTCGCGATAATTAATTACGTCTTGACAAGTTAACTATTAAAATGGCCACGAAGTTTTTCAGTGAATATTGTGATAGCCAAAATTCTGTGTCGGGTTTAGTTGGTGAACCAAGTGGTGAACCTGTGCTAAGTTCGATGCAGGATAATGTTTCAGAACCTCAAGTAAGTTTACTTAGAAACGCATTATTAGGTATTAATCCATATAAAAAAGTAAAAATTTCATCTAATGTCCATTCAAAATTTTGATGTTGAAGATTTAAATGTTTCTATGTAATTGAATGAAGTGCCCTTGTTAGAAAATTCACAAGTTGGTGGGCTAGGAGCAACACGAATGGATAATATGTGTGAAGGTTATTTAGAATCTCCAAGGGCCAATATTTCTATTAATTATTCTCCTATAAGTATGACCAAATCTGCTTTTCATTCCGATTTTAATATTTCTAATGTTTATGAATCCTGTATACAAAAATCTGCATCTTCTACGCAATCAAGTATGTGCCATAGAGATACTATTATACATAATTTTGAATCGTTAAAAGCTTCAAGTGATAGAATCTATCCCGAAATTAATGAGATTATCAATAATGGAGGGCTCGCACCTCTGAGTGATAACGATTTCAATATTATTGCTACTCAACTACCACCTGTTGATGTAGCTAGTATTGATGAAAAGACGGTATACTACTGTGGATTCAGACATGGGAGGGTTATTGAAAAACCTATCAAAAAAAGGAAATTATGTTTTGATATGGAAACAATAACACCTATGCGAGAAGATGCAGATTTTTGAACACCGGCCCCAATACTATGTCCTATTTTAAATAATGGTAAAAATCCGAATTTTTTTCCAAATTCAAAAAGCTGTAGGACAACGAGGATTTTATAGACTCGACACATCACTCTTCAAGTGATGCTGTTTGTGAATCATTGAGTCCTATTGGACCAAAATTTTTTTCTAAATTAGAAAAAAGTAGTTCGGTAATCAGTAAAAAAATTATAGACTCGACACAGTACTCTTCAAGTGAAGATAACTGTAAATCATTGAGTCCTATTTTGATAAACGGAGAAATTATAGACCCGACACAGTACTCTTCAAGTGATGATGACTGTGAATCATTGAGTCCTATTTTGATAAAAGGTCCTAGAAAAAATAGGTCGAATTTTCTTTCCAAATTAGAAAAAAGCAGTAGGGTAATCAGTAAAGAATTGATAGACTCGACACATCACTCTTCAAGTGATTTGTTTGATCGGCCTCAGAGTCCTATTTTGACATATAATAGGAGAAATTCTAAATTCTCTTTAAAAAAAAAAACCTAATTCACACATTTATGATTTATTTTACTAGCGTTTCAAACTTACTTGAGGTTTTTTTTTTTCAATTCACTATTCGTCATTTAATACAACAACTTATGACAAGCGTGTCGCTCCTCCTAGTGGTCTTGTCGGATATTCATAAGTGTTTAATTCATATATATAACTGTTTTGTTTCAAATTATAAATATTATTTCCAAATTATCAATTTTTTTGCTGTATTTCCCAAATTATCAATTTATATGATTTATATGAAACACTTATGGTAACTGAAGGCGACTTGTTTTAGTTTATTGACTTTTTCAAATTTTTTTTTTTTTTAAGAAACCATTCGAATGTCCATCATGTTACGCTAAGTTTAAAACATCATCATCACTGAATAGGCATCTGAAATTCAACTGCCATGAAAAGAAAAAGCAGAAGACTCAGACTCCAAGTATGGTACATTGCGATCAATGTGATGTTGATATAACATCCAACCTTTTCAACGCCCATCTGAAGTCCAAAGGACATAAAAATAACATCATCATCCCCGTTGGTAATGGAGTTTCCAAAATTGCCTCAGCATTCAAGAATAGGGTTGTCTCTTATCGTATTGATGCTGATGGCCACATTATTGACATATTAGAATTTTTTTACGAAAATACCGGCAAAATTATTGACATTATTCGGAGTAGTCTCACGCAAATGACAACACTCAAACTCAACCTTGAGTTGTTTGGATTTTACACAATTGAGAACAAAGAATTGTTTGACATAAAATCATTCAATACCGAAAATGTCATCATCACTTTGGGGACTAATTTGGCTGACATCATCCACAAATTTCAAAACATTATTACGCAGAAGATGGCCGATTTTCAGGAAAGGGTTTCTATTAAGTTGAACTTTCAAATATTATATTGATATTTATTAATACGCTCCTTTTGTATAGGTTGGGCATTAGTGAAAATATTGAATCAGGAAGTGAACATCAATCGTTACAATCCGTTGAGAGTATCATCTTACATTGAATTGCCGAACTGTATAAGTAAAAAAACGCTGTAATCAACGTGAGGAACACCGATTACCACTGCTTTGGATGGGCACTCATGGCAGGTATTTTCACACACGAAGGGTCTAATTATTTACCGCAATCATATCCTCATTTTTCGCAATATTTCAATTCAATACCGTTAAGGTATTGAGTTACCTGTAAAATTAGATAATATTTTAACTTTTTTGAACTTAAATGATAATATTTCAATCAATGTTTATGGATTAGAATCAATAATGGATAAAGGTAAACGAAAATATGAAATAGTTGGTCCTCTATATTTCAGTAGTATCGAAAAAGCTTATCGCATCAATCTTTTAATTTTAGACGACAATGATGGAAATTTACATTATTGCACTACAAAAAATTTATCTGGTTTGGTTTCTTAACCAAAATAAAGAAAGAGCAACCACTGATTACGAAATCTGAAACCAAACCAGAAATAAAAAGGGATATTATAACACCAGAACGAGTTATTACGCCTAAGAAAGGTACTTTGAAAGTATTCTCATCAAAATTGCGCGATACTCCTAAAACATTGGGTGATGAAGATAGTATTGAATATATTCCTGAAAATGTTGAGCCAATTGAAGGAGAACCTGATGAATATCAAGAACCCCTATCAGAAGATTTAGAAAATATTGAAGCATTGAAAAATACCGATGTTTTCTGTGAATGGTTAGACCAGTGGTCGGGGATGGGTAGGGACTATATTGAGGAAATGATAACTACACCATTTCCTGATTCGTTTGATCATAGATACGGTGTAAGATTCCATCCTGAAGAATCCAAATTTTATATAGGTAATTCTGAAATAGATTTTAAGAACGATAAAGTTTTAATAAACCCTAAAGGTGATAGTCCAATCGATTTTCCCATCACTAAAGGGCTCCTTGAATTATTATTCAAGAAAGATCCTGATCGATATAATGCAACGGATTTGAGAAATTATAGGGATATTGTGAAAAGAACGAATGCTGATCGGAAAGATTATAATATAAATAAGCAAATATCGGGGAATGTCGGTAAAAAGTATACAACAATTATAAAGAAAATTCAGAATCCGATAGTTAGGGGTAGAACTAGTAGAACAGTCTCCTCATATCCTAGTTCATTAAAAACTCCCACATTCCTTAAGACTACTACAATATCACCCATACAAAAACAGTCGCGAAGTGGGTTACTTAAAAGTTTTCCAACGAAATCGAATACGAATAAAAGAAACAACTTCAACTTCCTAGAGATTACAAATAAGGACTTAGAATTCGTACCTTGGAAAAATCCAAACCAACTGGTGGATAGATTGAAATTATTAATGTCCTCTCAGACTGCTGGTAATAATAGTCACTTCAATGAGATGAGTCATATAGTAAACGAGTTAAAAAATTCGAAAATAATACTATAAGTATTCAAGCAAATATCAAATAGAGCATTATCGATACAAACAGTGGAGTTCTAGCATCGACATGACCATCGATAAGTTTTATAACCATATTTCTCAACACAGAACACTTTCTCAAACTGATAATTCTAAGCAGCATTACTTGCTTCATCTGCAACTCACAGGGGTGATGGATTCTGAAACGAATATATATAAGTTGAATACAAATACATGTGAATACATATTTCCTTATGAAAGTGCTGAAGTTATATCTTTCACTGCTAATCCATCTAGTGGTTTCCATATAAAAATCAAAACAAATGATGCTGATTACGTTATAAAAAAAGGGGATAAGATTTTTTTAAAAAAGGGAGATAAGATATCATTCAAGAATTTCCGTACAATAAAAGGTCAAGCTTATCTATTTGCAGAATTGATACTCAAGTTGCATTTGATCTAAAATGCTGATTGTGAAACGAGATGTGGTTAATGAACTGCACAAGCCAGTTCGAACTAATTTCCCACGGCGACGAGTAATCGTTAAAGGACTTTTAGATCTTTTTCAGGCCGACCTTGTAGAGATGATACCATATGCTCGCTTCAATAAAGGTTTCAAATATATTCTCATAGTAATAGACGTTTTCTCTAAATATGTTTGGGCGATTCCTCTGAAGAATAAAAGTGCAACACATGTGAGAGATGCAATGAGTGGAATTCTGAAACAATTGTCACATCCACCTGCAAATTTACAAACTGATTTTGGCAAGGAATTTTACAATAAATATTTCAAGGAATTAATTAATACGTCCAACATAAATCATTATAGTTCGTATTCCAACTTAAAGTGCAGTGTTGTGGAAAGAGTGAATAGAACACTCAAGTCAATTATGTGGAAAGAGTTCAGCGTTCGTGGAAATTATAAGAGGATAGATATACTCGATAACATAGTTTCAAAATATCATGCTAGGAAACACTCAACTACTGGTTATAAGCCAATGGATGTCAATAATGAAAATGAAAAAAAAATTCTCAGCTCCGCTTATTCGCACATTAAGATTATAGATCCAATAAAACAAAAGTATAAAATTGGAGATTTCGTACGAGTTAGTAAAACTAGACAAGCATTTGTGAAAGGCTACACACCCAATTGGTCTAATGAAATTTTCACAATTAGAAAGATAAAATCCATATACCCAAGAACTTACCTTTTACGCGATTCTTCCAATGTGGATATCATGGGCGGGTTTTACGAATTCGAATTACAGAAAGTAAAGCATCCTCAAATTTATCTGATTGAGAAAGTGCTAAGAAGAAAAGGAAATAAACTATTCGTAAAATATTTAGGAATGGGAAAGGAGCATTATTCTTGGATCCATAAAAATGATTTGAAATGATTCAATTCTGAATATACATTACTATGTAAAGATATTGAGAAATAAAGTTGTTTTTTATTTTTTTACAATTTTTTATTTGAACTCATCAATACAAAGTGTGGTTACATTCAACAAAATCTATCGATATAAACCTTTTGTCTATGTTTAACATCTAAATTAGGACTCAAAATTTTCTCTAAATTAGTTACTCTATTGTTGAATCTAATTCTATCTATTACAAACATTTCCCAATAGTATTTACGTGATTCTCGATAAGCGAAATTCCAAGCATACATGTTATGAATTTCAAAAGTATCACTGAAATGTACTTTCTTCATATTAAAAAGCTATCTCCATCACTTCATTCACTACAGTATATGGATCGGCCTTGATTAACTCTTTAAATATGGTTGTGTTGAATAAATGTTTATACGATTGTTCTAATAAATTTTTTATGTTCACTAACACATCCCCATTCATCTTCGTCACTGTGCGCGTTATCATTGCGTAGAAATCTTCAAATCCATGATATTCCAGGAACTCGATATAATCATTAATCAACTCCTGTAAAGATAGTAATTCACATAGAGTTTCTCTTCCTATGTAAACTTGACTTCTTTCATTTCTCACACCGAGAATACATTTGTTATTGATATTTATGAAGAAAAGGGTAATGTTTTTAATTTTCTTGAATTCCTGTGACGAAACTCTAGATAAATTCCTCAAAATAAATTCTTCACTCTTCAATAGTTCACGAAAATCTTCGGTAGTGAAATCAATGTGATGCCCCTTCAATGATGAACCACTGATTCTCACAACTGCTTTGAATTGGTGCGACAGACCCACAGACACATACTTTGTTTTCGATTTATTGATGAAAAATACTTTTGAACACAACATGTATGGTTCGAATACATTGGGTATTGCTTCCGAACTCATATTTATCGATATTATTAAAACCAACTTCTGAACTGAAGGAATGAATGCTGTCCTCTCATTATATACTGTATAATGTCCTTGAATATTGATGGTGGGGGGTTTAATAAGCTGACCTTGAGAAATTATAGAATGGATGGGGACGATCTGACCTTGAGAAGTTATAAAGGTGGGAGGTCCTTGAGTCTTGATGGTGGGTGTTTCATATACTGGCCTTGAGAAATTATAGAGAGAGAGGGACAACCTAACCTTTAGAATGCAGAAAGGTGTGAGGATTCAACAAATGAATAAGTTGGGAACATTGACAAAAATATTACATTGAAAAATTATGATGTATTGGATTAAGAATTGCCTATATTGACTGAAATATTTAGTTGCTGGTGTGTAAGCACTAGATTGCATCGAACACACTTTGCTTGACTTACAGGCGGACCATCAATATGCGTGTTTTCATCGGGTCGATTATAATGAATGAAGCATGGTAAAAGTGTCTGTAGTTTGAATGTTTCCATCATTGGTTTAGAAAGCTCATGATAAATTTCGAGAAGCTCATACCATCTCAATTTCTTCACTAAATAGTCCACAGGAAAATATTCCAAATCTTCAGCACTGAAATCGGTGATATTTTTACCCATATATGCGTGTTCTAAAACAACAAGTTCAGATTTTGGAAATAATCTAAACATTATTTTCTCAGGTAGAGTTATATTATTGAATAACCATTTCCTAAATTCTTCACTTAAACGTACTAAATCTTCACAACAAACACACAATGTTGTTTTTTCACTCAGAAATGCATCAGAAATGATTTAAGCTTCGTTTGCTATTTTTCTATCAGCTATTTCCAAATCCATACTCCGATTGTACTTTTTGTTCTCACCATCCAATTTATTAAGTTGACATTCCATCATTTTCTTCAAATTTTTTATTCTATAGATAATTTCAATATTATCCATCTATAAAGTATTGCAACGATATTCGAAACAGGTTCGATTTCACTCACTGACAACAGCGATTTTTCACAGAGTCCACAATTTTGTCCAAAAAGCTTGATATAGTGATGTAGGTTGGATTTGTCAACGATCGTGTAAATTTTATGCGTACTCACAATTGTGTGCTCGCCAATGGTAGATTCCTGTTTCTTGGATTCAGAACACCATGTACACAAAACTTAGTGTGTCACGAATCTTATCAACTCGCCAGAATGATCACAATGGCCTAATTGATTATTATATATGATCTCAGAAAAACTTTTTCCACCTGAACTTTGCACTCTAAAATACATAACAGATTGAATGAAATACAACCACACTTTGTTTGAATGAGTTACTTCAGCATTAATTCGCTGAAATATATAAGATCGGTAGTGCCGGAAATTTTCAAGGCCGTACCTGACCAATCGAATTCAAGGTCAATCCCCACCATTAACCCCACCAATTACCCCCCTGCTGACCACTGATTCAAGGCCGAAGGTCGATTCCCACCATTACTCCCACCACTGATTCAAGGTCGACTCCGCTCATTACCCCCACCACGCCTACCTTTTCAAGGTCAAGGTCACTCGGCACGGTGCACCCCCATTCTTCACCTACTGGTTGCTTATCGTAACTACAAAAAATTCAAAACTCCTTCTTACGGCAGAATTTATAGTTCTCTCAGAGCCATGGTGAAATCAGAGATTAGTTCACTCTGCAAAGCGTATATTGCTACTTCAGAGCACTTCATCAATGAAGATCCTAGTAGGTTCTGGTCCTTTATTCAGGATAAAAGGGGATGTACTAGAACTCCAGGAATCATGCATCATGATTAATCTATTTATAACAAGTCGAATGATATTGTGAACGCATTTGCGGATTACTTCAGTTCTGTGTATTCAGATGCTTCTGCTAATTGTGATATTGTTGGTGAAAATTCTAGAAACACTCTCGTTTTCATAGAGTGTATTACAGAAGACATAATAAAAGTAGCCGCCAGAAAACTCAATAAGAAGTTGACGGCTGGTCCTGACTTGATTCCAAGCTTCATTGTGAAAGACTGTATTGACACTCTAATCATGCCGCTAAAGCATATATATGATCTCATTCTGAAGATCAGCATTTTTCCTACAAGATGGAAGGTAGCAAAAGTTATTCCGGTGCTCAAGAAGGGAGACTCATCACATATTGGTAATTACAGTCCAATTTCTATATTGTCGAATTTCTCTAAATTGTTTGAAATTATGCTTTTTAATAGCATATATCCAAGATCAGAAATAGTATTGCAATTGAGCAGCATGGGTTTATGACTAGGAGATCTTGCACTACAAATTTGGCTCAGTTTTCTCAGTTCATATATGAGGAGTTGGACGGAGCAGGGCAGGTTGACGTTGTATATACAGATTTCCAGAAGGCTTTCGATAAGATAAACCATAAACTACTTATAGTTGAAACTAGAAAGCTTTTTGGATTTTCGAATAATTTATCATTTCTCGTGGAGTCCTACTTGAGTAATCGCAGTCAATTCGTGCAAATGGAGAATTGCAAATCGAGAAAATTTCGAGTAACTTCGGGAGTGCCGCAGAGATCCAATCTTGGACCCCTACTATTTGTTTTTTTTCTTGACGATCTCTTAGAGATGGTGGACTGTATGAAGGTAGCTTATGCGGACGATATCAAAATTTATAAGAGCGTGTCATCTATGAATGATTGTTTGAGGCTACAAAGTGACCTGAATGATATCAGCCGGTGGTGTAACAATAATTGTGTACATTTGAATGTCATGAAATGTAATGTGGTGAAATTTACTAGGAAGAGAAATGTGATATATTTCGATTACAACATTGAAGGTGTTAATCTGACTCGACTTCAGGTGGTTAAGGATCTCGGCCTAGTATTTGATCGAAAATTCTCATTCATACCTCATATCAATCAACTAATTTTATCATGTAGCAAAGTTTATGGTTTTATCGTCCGCAATGCTAGATTGTTTTCGAGTTCGTCAACACTGGTTCATTTATTTAATGCCCTAGTGAGAAGCAAACTTGAGTTCCTTGTTTGGCGACCAATATATAATTGTCACATAAACCGCCTGCAGGAACTGCAGACGAAGTTCTTGAAATGGCTCGCATTTCGAGAGGATGGTTTATATCCACCTAGAGGTTGTGATCACGCTTGTTTGAAATCGAGGTTTGACACTAGAAGCGTCCACGCCAGGAGAAGTTTGAATGCATTGAAATTTTCATTCAATTTGCTCAATGATAATCTCGACTGTCCTGAGCTTCTGGGTAAACTTAATTTTTTTGTTCCTCCTAGGTGTACTAGAATAAGCCAGACATTTTCCTCAAAAACTCAAAAAACCAATCTTCTCTCGCAATCGCCGCTTAGCTTTTTATGTTCTACTGCAAACCAGATATCAAGCTGCTGTGATTTGCACCGGGACTCACTTGTTTCTATCGTAAATATGTACTCAAATCTTAAGAGTGAAGTATTTTGATTTCTTCCTAATGGAGTTCTGAGTGATTTGTTTCCTATATTATTATTATAATTGAACATTTAGATATCGACATTTTAGATTTAGATCATTATATTTGATAATGTTTTTCATTATTATAATTATTTCATAATGTTGTATATCTATGTTGATATTGATATTTTTAGTAACCATATTTATTCATTATGTATTTTCCTGTAATTGGGTAGTTACCTGTTGGAAATATATGCATATTATTTTTATTATTATTATTATGATTATCATCATTATTATGGTTTAAAAATGAGTTTCTATCAAGGCAAAACAGACTAGTTCCAAATTAAAGCATGTAAGAATATTTTCACAACCAAACATTGAATGTTTCATGAATAAACTGAAAGAACAAACCTGGGCCGAAACGTACAGGCTCAGCAGGCTTTAATCAGTACATGAGCGATGCTCTTCACTGATGTTCATAAGCACTAAGCTCATTATTGCCGTCTGCAAATCATAACCATCGATCCGAGACTCACTATTGTGGGACTCGGGGTGGCATCAGTGATTGGCCGTTTCTTGCGTTCCACAGAAAATTGCCTGTGAAGAAACGGGGGAGTAAGCCACATACAAAGATGCGTCTTGCCGCACACACATTCATGCATCCTTCGGACAGATTTTACGCATTCATTGGTTAACTGTGATTATATTATCAAGTTGAAACTTTTGTTATTGATTATATTTGATAACTGCTTTACTAATTCTTGAGAACAAGATGAAAATAATAAGATAAATCAAACAAAAAAAAATGATGATGTAGGAGTCCTGAGCTCATGTCGGGTGAAGCCTTTGTGAGTTCGGGGTTCCAATGATTTCAGATGCGAAAGCTGACAGCTTCCGAAAGTTGTCTCATGTCAGTAAGTTGCTTAGAGCAACACTCAAGTCTTCAAGTATTTGGAGATCGTGTGAAGCACGTTGAGGACTGTAAATATTGCACACTCTTAGATGTCTAGCCGCAGGTAGCCCACATGGACACAGTTCCACCTCAGGCAATCCCAGCTTGTGTAATTTGGGTTTGAAATGGCCATGGCCCGTAATAAAACACAGGCCATCCTGGAAAGATGGAAATCCTGGTCGGAACTAAGAAGAGCTAAGAACAGAATTGACGCGAGGATCCCAGCTGAACGTTGTGCGTCCTGTGTCACTGGCGTGCCTCTCGTCTTGCCAGAGTCGCTGTAAGGGGACCAGGCATTCCGAGGACCGCCGAACAATCTCAGATGTTCGAGTTGGATGCTCGTGATGAGCAGCAGGAATGTCGATAGTCTTATATTGAAATGGCTGCCCTTTTCTCAGAAAGAAAGTGACCTCCTTGAAAATGACATAGAGTTCTACAGGAATATTTCCTGTAAGAACACAAAGAGTGGAATTAGAGACGGTTCGACACGCGTAGCTCTCTAGTAACATAAAATGTCTCTGCGCGGAATGAAGAACTCTCCGCACATGAGACAATTCCGTCCTATCGTACCATACCGACGAACAGTAAAATACGATAGGAAGAAAAACGCACTTGTTGAAGATATCGAGCGATCTGCGATCGTTCCCATTGAAGCATTCACTAAGTCTTAACAATTTGCACGATATCAACTTTTTATTTTTTTGTTGCCGTGGTTTTATTTGCCTTGATTCATTGATCAAGATTGCCTTGACGTGTGTTATAAAACTGAGGCCTGAGTCAATGATCATACCGAGGTAACTCTGCTCCGAGCTTCTTCGAGCTGGGGTCCCTTCTACATGTATTGATGGGGACAGACGAGATCGAGTGAGCCTCGGAGGAGAACAGCAGAGGTTTTCGACGCCGATATATTCAAATTCAAATTCAAATTCAAATTCAAATTCAAATTCAAATTCAAATTCAAATTCAAATTCAAATTCAAATTCAAATTCAAATTCAAATTCAAATTCAAATTCAAATTCAAATTCAAATTCAAATTCAAATTCAAATTCAAATTCAAATTCAAATTCAAATTCAAATTCAAATTCAAATTCAAATTCAAATTCAAATTCAAATTCAAATTCAAATTCAAATTCAAATTCAAATTCAAATTCAAATTCAAATTCAAATTCAAATTCAAATTCAAATTCAAATTCAAATTCAAATTCAAATTCAAATTCAAATTCAAATTCAAATTCAAATTCAAATTCAAATTCAAATTCAAATTCAAATTCAAATTCAAATTCAAATTCAAATTCAAATTCAAATTCAAATTCAAATTCAAATTCAAATTCAAATTCAAATTCAAATTCAAATTCAAATTCAAATTCAAATTCAAATTCAAATTCAAATTCAAATTCAAATTCAAATTCAAATTCAAATTCAAATTCAAATTCAAATTCAAATTCAAATTCAAATTCAAATTCAAATTCAAATTCAAATTCAAATTCAAATTCAAATTCAAATTCAAATTCAAATTCAAATTCAAATTCAAATTCAAATTCAAATTCAAATTCAAATTCAAATTCAAATTCAAATTCAAATTCAAATTCAAATTCAAATTCAAACTCAAACTCAAATTCAAATTCAAATTCAAATTTGAAATTCAAATTCAAATTTATTCAAAAATTCAAAAATATACAAAAGTTAATCAAATTACATAAGAAAAGCCAATACAGAACACTCCTGTCACAAGTAACAAGAGTATGTAATCAAAATTTATATCTCAACCTAGCCTAGATCTGGGAATATGATTTTCTTAAAAATTTTCACAACCATTTACGTTTACATTGTTTGTCACCTAAACTAGAAGTTTGTGTGTGAACAAACCTTCCAGATTCAAGAAACTTATGTAATAAGGTGTCAGCGTCAACCAAAGACCAAAAATAACTTTAAACAAAATACCCAATCCGGGTCTACACAACAATCATCAGCATTGAGCTGAAGCAAAACTCCGATGCAGAAGGGAAAAGAGACCAGGGGACCGCACAAACAAACACGAATGCTCAGCCATACACCAGTCCGCTAAAAAAATTTCAAAAACTCGTCACATGTGCTGATGTATTTTTTCACTTTAATTTTGAACTGTTTTTGAGATGTAGACTGAATGAATTCCTTAGGTAAGAAATAATACAGTTTTGGAGCATAGTAAAATATACTTTTTGAGTAAAATTCTTCGTGTATGAAGGGATTTCGAAGTAGTCCGCTTGCCTAGTCTCATAGCCAGAGCATCTGCTGTTGTATCGTTTCCTTATCCATAGTATAGATTGATATATGTTCAATTTCCTGACAGCTAAAACATTTGCCTCTTCGTATAAATCACGTGTAGGGTCCAGACGTTTTTTTCAGAGCAACCCTAAGAATACTATTTTGTGCCTTTACTAGAGGGTCTAAAGCGTTTTAATAGCATCCATCCCAGACAATAATACAATATCTCAAAGTAGACTCGACAAGAGCGTTGTAAACCCTGAGCAAATATTCCTTAGTCAAAATCTCCCTCAATCTATTAAATTTGCAAACTATTACTCTGAGTCGCTTTGCAAGACTGTTTACATGCTTATCCCACTTCAAGTGTTGATCCAGTTCCACTCCCAGATATCGTACAACACTACTTTTTTGGATATAACCACACGAACAACTAGCGAAGTTTATGCAGCCATCATCATGAACCTTCAGAATATCAAAGTCAGGCTGACCAGCCATCGTAGCTGAGAAAGTTACAAATTTCGATTTCAGCATATTCAAGCTTAAAAAGGTGTCACTCAAAAAGCCGTACATTTCCTGCATACCCAATTCAGCTCTCATTAATGTCTCTTTCCAAGATTTTCCTTCAAAAACAGCCACGGTGTCATCAGCTATGAATATCCTACGGGATATTATCCTTCCTTCCAAGTTCAGGCGTCCAAGTTGATTTATATAAATCAGGAATCAAATCGGCCCCAACACCGTACCCTGAGGTACTCCCATAGTAACCCCAACAGGATCGCTTCTCTGCTCTCCAATTTCAATTACCTGTATTCGGTTTTCCAGATATGTGCGAAATATATTTAATGCTGTTCCACGAATACCAATAGCCTCTAATGGTTCCAACATTCTCACAAAATTAACGGTGTCAAAAGCTTTTGCTAGATCAATGAGAATAGCAAGACACTTTCTATTATGACTGTTTGCGTTATTAACACTTTTAAGCAATTCTAAAATAGCATCTTCGGTACTTTTATTCCTTTGAAAACCGAACTGATTTCTGTTCAAGATTTCGTACTTTGCAAGAAATGTCAACAATCGAGTTTTCAGGCAGTGTTCGAAAATTTTGGCAAAATTATTAATTATTGTGATGGGTCTGTAGTTGGTTGGGAGCTTCCTACTTCCCGATTAGAAAATGGGAACCGTAATCGACTCCTTGAATTGTCTTGGGGTTAAACCTTTTGAAAAGCATAAATTAATTATGTGAGTAAGTGGCCTCAGAACATGAACATGACAGCTTTTTATTAATCGTACGGATATATTATCAGGTCCATTCGAACAGTTTGATTTCAAATTCTTAATAACTTCAATAAGTTCATTCTCCGTTATCGGCTTGAGAAAGAACGAGCCACCCTCCCTATTATATTCATTGACAGTTTCCGAAACCCTCCCAGGCCCAGGTATACTGCCGGCCATTATTCTACCAATATCACTGAAAAATGTATTAAAATGATTTGCTACGACTTTTTTCTCATTTATTACTTTTCCTTGATAGGTTTCCAAAATAATTTCCTTTTCTTTACTACGCTTTTTACTGTTTGTAGCCTCCTCGATTGTTTGCCACATTTTTTTGACATTGTTTCGTGATTTCTCAAATTTGTCTGCGTAAAAATTGTTCTTAGTGGTTCTTAATAAAATATTTAGATAATTTCTATATTTTTTATACTCTCATTTTTTTTGAATACTGTTTTCACTAATCATTTGTTTTTTTAAGTCGCGACGTCGTATTGAGACTATCAAACCTTGTGTGATCCATGGCTTAAGCTTTCGATTTTTATTAGTTATTATTTTGAACGAGGGATTTTGCTTCACAATTGCATTGAAAGTACTCAAAAATAGATCGTAACTACATTCTGGGCCCATACTACTGAGAACATCATTCCAGCCTTCGCCTGCCATTGTCCTGTTCAAGTTATCGAAATTTATTAATTCTTGTTTAAAAAAGACATCTTCCCGTTTTATCTTTTTGGAAAAATTGAAATTCAATTCAGTTTGAAATTGAAATTCAGTTTTTATAATAGCTGGAACAATGTTTACATCTTTGGTTTCGTTTCTAATAAATGCATGATCAATGATGGATCTCTTTTGATATTCATTTACCCTTGTAGCTCTATTTATATAGGACAAGAATCCAAACTCACCTAATACTCCCAAATAATCATTCAGACTACTAACCTCGCTTACATTGCATCTCTCCAAAAGATCGATATTGATGTCACCAATAAAAAGTTCCACTCTCCTCCTTTGTGGGTGAATACGTGAAAAATAGTCCAATAATTCAGTTATATATAAATTCTTACTTATAGACGGTGGTCTATATGACACAGTTACACCAAAAGTAATACCGTTTTCAACAAAGGTGAACCTAATTAGCCTAGTTTCAGTAAAATCAATGATGCACTCTTCACATACAATAGAATCTCGTACATATACCACAACACCATCATTTTGGTTGATACGGGAATCGTTATAAATAATATTAAAACCAGAAATACGATACTCACTCACCACTTTTAGACCCCAAGTTTCGGATAGAACGATTACATCTATATTTTTCACCCCGAGCTCTTCCAAATAAATCAAAAATTCATCAAAATTACGACTCATACTCCTGATGTTGAGCTGTATGACATTTAAGCAATGTCCATCAAATACATTATTCGTGTGCAACGCTTCAATGGTCCCGTACTCCCCAGTCTCGATCCCCTCCTCTCCAGGACTCATACTCCTGATGTTGAGCTGTATGACATTTAAGCAATGTCCATCAAATACATTATTCGTGTGCAACGCTTCAATGGCCCCGTACTCCCCAGTCTCGATCCCCTCCTCTCCAGGAAGAACAAACTCAAACGGAATATTGATATTCTAGTGACCTATAAAATAAGAATACCAAACGAACAAAGTCAAAATTCGGAAATATCGCATTGCATCATGTGGAACGAGAACTCCACCTTTACAGTTAATAGTTAATAAATGTTATAATTTATAATTAATAATAATTTAGTCTATGTATCGAAAACGAAATCACGAAAACCTCTGTTCACCTTATAGCACGCATTAGTACTGTATCCATGATCCTCCAGGAATACGCCATCCCCGCCTCAACTACACGCTATAGTCCTTCTGATATTCTAGAAGTTGCGACTTACTTTTGATCTTCACTATTTTGCCCTTAATATTAGCAAACACACACCCATCAAACGACCAAGCATTGTTTCTTCCGAAAAACGCCTTCGCCTCATTCAGCATATCAATTCGAGATCTGGTGAGATCCTCACAAATAAACAGTTTTGAGTTTTTAAATTTTTTAAGGTTTTTTATGACAGTCCTCTTATCTGTGGGATTAACAAACCTGACGATGACCGGTCTTGATTTTCCAGGTCTACTTTCTCTTCCAATGCGATAAACGTGTATATCATTTGTGGATACACCCGGAATAACACATTTCAGAATATCAGCTGTTTTATCTTCGATGTTTTCAACATTTTCTTCGGGAATTCCGTGTATGCATATATTGTTTATCTTATCAGCTTGCTGGAAGTTATCAAGTTTTTGTTCGATTGAATCGATTCTGTTCAGAAGACCATCCACGATTTCCTTCGATTTACGTTCGTGAAGGAAGTTTCGTTCAGACTTTCAGGTAATGTATAATATTTTGAAGAAAGACTATCATAATTTGCTAAACAAAAAAGGAGCAGAAAGTTACCATCAAAAAATGAATAGTTCAGATAATGAAATGAAAACAATGTTGGTATTTACGAAAAATTCATCGGAGATGATGATGTTGTAGATACAGAACTAGAGGACAGTCCAGAACACATAGCAAACAGACATAATGAGTTTCTCTTGAATATAATTCCAAATCTATTAAGGAATAGAGATGCTGTGAATTCTGACTGTAGTGTGGTGAGTAACACTAAGTCCCTATTTTTAACACCTGTGACTACTACGGAAATTAATGAGTTAGGTCAAAAACTCGAAGCTAAACACACTTGTGGAAACTATGAAATACCTTTAAGTCTAGTCAGAAAATGTATCAAAGATATAGCAGAAGTGATCGGTTACATCATGAATAACTCATTCCAATTTGGCATATTTCCGGAACAGTTGAAGTTAGCACTTATAACTCCAATTTACAAAGAACGCGATCCGATGTTGCACGAAAACTACACACTAGTACGTATTTTACCATCCTTTTCAAAGCTGTGTGAGATGGCCATGTGCAATAGATTGGTAAGTTTTATGGAGTCTTGTAACTTGTTCAATGGCAATCAGCATGGCTATGCCAGGAGCAGGTCTGTCATAAGCGCAATTAATCAATTCACCAGCAAAATAATGGCATCTTTAGAAAACAAAGAAATTCTTCTTGGAATGTTTTTGGACCTCTCTAAGGCATTCGATAATCTGTCGCATCAACTTACATTGTGGAAACTTGGAAAATACGGAGTAAGGGGCAATGCATTGAGATGGTTCGAATCATATCTAAGCAATATGCAACAAAGAGTGAAATTTTGTAAAGAAAGAATAACATCGAAGTTTGACATGAAACAAATTAAATTTGGCATTCCACAAGGGAGTATTTTGGGACCAGTGCTGTCTATAATTTTCATGAATGACATACCAGAAGTTTTTAAAGTAAGTGATGTTAGAGGTCATCTTACCGATTACGCGGACGACAACAACATCGTGGTTGCTGATTCGAGCTATCCAGAATTGCTCCGATCATCGGAAGTTACTTTTCGGTGTGTTCGGGAATGGTTTCTGAGAAATGGTTCGGATCTCAATACGGAAAAAAAACTACACTTTTTCGGACAAAACAACAAAAATTTAATACACCGAGTTCCATCAGTCTATCAGATAGTGAGATGAAGTTAGAAAATTCCATAAAGCTTTCAGTAATATACATCGATGAAAATCTAAGCTGGGATAACTATATAATTGAACTTGGGAAAAACTGAACTCCTTAAAAGAACTGAACTGTGAATTCCTTAAGAGTATTTTACTATGCAAACTTTGACGGTTTGATGAAATTTGAGCTGATTTTAATTGGCAGCAGTTCACTAATGAATGATATATTTTGCGTTCAGAAGCAAGTCATCAGAACAATTTTGGGACTAAAATTTGATAAATGCAACGAAATGCACAATAACAGCACATGTAACTTGAACTACACCTTTCCTAAGCATAGCATGACTGCGTCTGAACAAATTTCGGTCAGGTAAAATGAAATAATACTCTTCTGATATTTTAAATGGAAAAATATACAATATCAAAAAGAATAATTGTATAAATACAGATTTGAACAAAAATTTCCAAGATTTTCATGCATTCTCCTGGGCTCAGACTGAAGATTATGTTATCATACCAACATCCCAGGAAGTTGTAGGAATTACTTCCTAAACTTTACACCTGACAATATAATTTTCCGCCCGGCCATTAAAAGCTAGATAAATAGCGAGATTAATTTTTTTTTGTATATTGTAATATATGTCATAACGTGAAATGAGTTGAATATAAAACAAAATATAAAATTGAAGTATATTTCAAGGAAAAACTCTATTTGCACTTCATTCAATATAATCTTCAATTACAATTCCATGAATGTTGATTTCTAGGAAGTCAATATAGTATATTCAATACTTCAAAATATATTTGTCAACTGGGAAAGATAAATACTTTCACTTATGTTGAATAACAAACCAAATAAAAGAGTGAACTTGTCGCTGATTTTGGAATGAAAAAAAACATGATAAGGAAGCTCCATCTTTATTCACAATAAATTCTGTATTTATTCAAATTCAATTGATAAACTGAAACAATGAAAAGCTCGCCAATGGAACAATTCGACACAGTAGATATAGTTGCGATAAATAAATGATAAAACTTCGATCAAATAAGCAACTTCACAATCAAGTAGGATCCCCTCAATTTTTTGGTGATTCAAGTTCAAGTTTTTGTGTCCAATTAACTCGTTATAAAAAACAAGACGCAGGCTATCATTGTTAATAAAATTCCTCGTGAAATCAGATACGACTACAAGAGACATATAGAACATCACGAAATATAATTTCTGAATTAGCAAAAATTTTGATATTCAAAATAGGTTTTTTATATTCACGGAAAAAATTTTTCAGTCAAAATTAATTTTCTGAACTTTTTAACGTTAGATAAATGACGTCCGTATGATGACCGTTTCTTTTCACTCAGATTATAGTAGTTTTCACATATTTAAACGATCAAATTAAATCTACTTGTCGATTTACACGAAGCTGCCTCAATTTAGCACTCGATTCTGGGCATTTGGGTGTAGTATGGGTAGTTTTAAATTTATTGTGCTATGGATTTAACTGTCATGTTTTTTGTCTATTGTTGTTCTGCAACGTACATATATATGTTGATTGTTTCGGCTGTGTTATAATTATGGGCGGCTATAAGTTCTTTACAGCCCTCCGTGGCTATAAATTATAATATGTCTTTCAACATTTGTCTTTCAACAATTCTTGAATCTACATGTTCGAGAGCTGGACATTTTCTTTGACCTTCCACGAAATTAACTTATTATATGAATCCAATGAACTGTGGTAGACTCAGGGGCTTAATATGGGGAGGGGCTCAGAGGGCCACTACCCTCCTGAAATCAGACAGTGTAATACAAAATAAACATATTTGCGAAAACGGTGAGTCCAGGATAATGTGGAATTTTGATGAATAAACAAATGTGAATGAGTGGAAGGGAAAACCTGTATTTTTGCAAGAGGAAAAAGGCCGTGGGGCTATGAGATCTCCCGCAAATTGTCATATAACTTTCTTTCCTAACATTTATATCCCCTTGAAACTTACAAAGGAAGATATCGATAAATTCTCAATTATACGAAGAAACTTGGACATTATTTTGTTATCTATGTGAATATTGTTAACCTCAATAAGTCTTTATAATAAAGGTATTCTCTTACCTTTTTTTTGCACTTGTACCTATGTACTTCGTTTCACCGATTTAAAGCAATATTGAAATGACCCAATTGTAATTTTCCCACTGAACTCGGACTTAAAAATTACTTGAAACATAACTACTCACTTCATTAACCAATTACATTTTTTAGTCTTGGCTCCACTCCGAAAATGTTATGTATATCCGCCAATGGGAAGACTAGATATGCTGTGGGTAGTGATAATAACCAAATGTATACGAAACTCCTCTTCAAAAGGTGGTAAATCTTTACGAAGAATAACTGTGTGAACTTTCATTTTAAATGAAACATCTTCAAGGTACAAATCTTAAAAACACTGAATTTATTGTAATTACATCTAGCTTTACTAGTACTATTACAGTTTTATCAAGTCTTTCTCACTCGATAATATCGTAATTGGAGAAACTAAATGTTTTTACAATAGATTTACTACTTTATCAAATGCTGGATTAATACTGAGTATTAATACTGATTATTAATCCAGCATTGAATAAAGAAATAGTACTTCAAAACGTCGTCATGCGTATTTGTATTAAGTTACTAGCTGACCGGGCGAACTTTGTACGCCCATTTATTTTTATCTGAATATATTTCAAAAAGCCGAAAGACATATTCTACTACTTGCGCTACACTATGTTGTTACAATACTTCCTGTTATTTCAAATCAGTCGAATTATCAAAAACTTCCTATATTAAGACGTTTGATGTATTGAAAGTTATTAACTTGTCCGTTCTATAGGTGAATTCCTAATTTCGAATCAAGTACTTGTCCCATAAAGCTCATCATTAATCATATGAGATATTTGCTGGATATAAATCAAAGAATGTTCAGAATTTAGTCCATTCCAGGAAACCAATGAATATAGTGGCTCTAGTGGCTGTACCAGTAGCGTCTATTTGAATTGACTCTTCCCGCAATATTTTGTCGCACCATTGGTAGGATCTTCTTATCAATAACAATCAAACTTTGCCATGCAATATTGACACACAACGTTCATTGGTCCAATAGCAACGATTTGCTGTGAACTGTAATCTATTTCAACGTTATAATTTAATGCAGGTCGTTGGTAGTTAAACGCAACCTTTTCATATTGTTGATTTCGATTCCATCGATTCCGTTCAACTTCATTTCGAGCTTGGCGTTGCTCGTCAATTTGACTTGCTCTTTTATATCTTTGACTTACTGCATTTGCGAGTTCTGCGACTTAAGTTTGTATATCTAATAGCTATCGTTTTCAATAACGAAATTTAAACTGTAAATGAAAGATACTATGTATTCTTCTTTATAATCAAATATACCACGTGCTATGTTAGTAACAAGTATGTTAGTCTATTTAAACTTACCAAAATTTTATATTCAGTAGAAGTTTTAATATTAGTCGTGATAGCTCTAAACTAATCGGAATGTGTGATAAGATATTCACTTTTTGACATCCTCTTTTTGAGACTTAATAATTATTTCTTACTTATATTATTAATTAATTATTCTGGAATTTTCTAATTTTTCACGCATTTTTCAAATTTTTTTCCTGACAATAACATACACAACAAAAAAAAGTGAAATTGGTTCAGCCGTTGACTCTACATTTTAGTTAGAAAACGTTTGTATTGGAAAAAGAGATGGGCTGTTTTTAGTGTTTTCCCGGCAATCATTCGAATTTGTTCCTTCGCATAAACCATTCTTGGTCTTCAACGAATATTTTGAAAAACGAATTGGCAAAAATGGTCCAGCCGTTGTTGAGTTATGCGCTTACCAACACATTTTGCAATTCATTTTTATATTATACATGAGAAAATTCTAAATATTGTTTCATTATCTATATTAAATGTTTTAATTATGGCCCTTGAGGCCTTCCAAGTTGGACATCCCTGCATTAGTCAAAAAACGTATATTAAATTAGTTGGCATATAATTATAAAACCTTAACCTTAAAACAATAAAAAAGCATAAGAACATCACAACCTAAGTAAGGAAGGTTTGAAGCATGCATTTTCCGTGGTATACTCGTATATTAGATTTATGAGTAGAATCAGAGTAATATCAATTATTCAAACCCGTTAAATTTTATGCCACCTTGTCCTCTGTCGATTCGTAAGATATAGATAAGAAGAAAACTCCACTTACATTTATATCTATCAGCTTTTAATGTAGTATGTAAATCGTGAAACTGTAGGTTTAAACGGCAATTCAGTCGGAGTGTTCTTAATCATCAGTTTCTTGGTATTATGAAACCATTGTCCACAAAGTTACTAAAAACATTTATTGATACTTCGCTGATCTCTTGATGGAACATAAAAAATAGTTAAAGAATATTAAAACACACTTGCCAAAGCTTCACAATGCACATTAAAATTATTTCTCTACAATTGTTTCTGGTTATCATCCCATTATCATAAGAATATTGAGTTAAGACAAAGATCTTCATGTAAATATCGACTTGAGGCGTGTTTTATAAAAAAATTTATGTTTTTTTATTGCCAACAATAAAATTATTACAAGAATATTTAGAAATATTAAATGTGCAATATTATGTAATGTATTATTATCAGTTGGATTTGTGTTATTTTTATGATATCACAGAAATTCATATATTTATAGAAATTATTTCAAAAACCATTATGGAATTTTTGCAGGTTTTTTCTGCTTGTTTTAATTTTTGTTGATGAAGATACGATAAGCCTTTTGTTAAAATTAACACAAAAACTAACAAACGAACACTTTACAAGTCAACTGTTAGTGTATCAACTTATTCGATGTTATAACATCATTTGTTACAACATACAACATCATAATACAACATACCAAAAGAAGTTCAATGTTTGAATTTTTATTTGATATCGGATGTTATTTATTTTGTCTTTATTTATATGATACATGAATAGGTGTCTATATATAAGAGTTTGTGATGGTCTTAGAATTTTATTTTGCAAGGTTTGTAGATTTATCTTTTTCAAATTTTGAAAATTTTCAAAAATTGAAAAAGAGAAAAGTTGTTCTTGTTTTTATGAGTTTCGTTTTTCACAAAATCTCTTCAACATCTGACAGGCTCTTATAAAACAAAAATGTAAATTCAAGGCAAATGAAGGACGCGATATTTTTCGCGTGATATCATGGGATTTTGATTCAATAATGTACGATGGCTCTTTTTAATTCACAGACTATCTGAGTTATTCGCTTGATTCAAACTGAAATAGACATAAATAGGTATACGGCGACTAGTCACATCCTGCCACCGGATGCATCAACCGATAGACTAGTCACAGCAAGGAAAAAGAAGAAAAGACGACTACGCATGCTCGAGACGCAACCTCAAGAGAAGACAACAAGATCTCGTCGACTTCGGCGCTAGTCGCCAAGCAGTCAACATGGCTGTCATCTACAAACATTATTAGTGCACTTCAATGTATTTAGTTGTAAAAAGTTATGTTAAATAAAGTTGTTCATACTGAACAGAGTTTGGGTAAACATCCTATCAAACCCCAACATTGGTGACCCCTGACGTGATCGATGCAACGACCAACTATATTACAGAGGTAAGGACAATTAGTTCAATCTTCTCATATTGGTCATTTTTATATTGAAACATGTACCTACTTACAAAAAATGTTTTTTTTTAGAATTTGCATTTTACATCGTTAAATGCAAACATATTAAAGTTATTGTATCTTATTTTGTCTTTGCTTAATTTTTCTGCTTCTTTATTTATTGGAGTTCATTTCACATTGTTCAGAATATTTATTATTTCGCACATAAATAAGTAATATTTATTTATATGAACATATTTCAAGTAGAAACATAAAAAAAATCTTTGATTAACTCTAGTTATTCTACATAAACTTTTATTGAAAATATTAATAACGGAAATAATGCCTGTCACGTGCACGTGTTTCATTAAAATTGCAACCAATTTGGCAAATTAATACAAAACTTTGGTTTACTCAAGTGGTAAGTAAAGCCATATATATCAATGGGGTATCAGCGCCAGATTTTCGAAACATTGCATATTTCTCATATAAAAATTAGGGCTACGAACAGATTTATTAAATTGTTTTTCACTTGACTTAATATCAATAAAAACTGCAACGAATGGTCGAGTCAATGTTGAGTTGTAGAAAAGCAGAATTCACTCTACGCAGTAAGTTCACTCTCTGGCCAATTGAAAAGATTTGACCATCAACCGATAGACTAGTCACAGCAAGGAAAAAGAAGAAAAGACGACTGCGCATGGTCGGGACGCAACCTCAGGAGAAGACAACAAGATCTCGTCGACTTCGGCGCTAGTCGCCAAGCAGTCAACATGACTGTCATCTACAAACATTATTAGTGCACTTCAATGTATTTAGTTGTAAATAGTTATGTTAAATAAAGTTGTTCATACTGAACAGAGTTTAGGTGAACATCCTAACAAACCCCAACAGGTATATCACCCATCTTATTTTCGATGATAATAAATGTTTCATTCAATATTATTCTCCGGGTAAACTATACTCATTTTCAAATTTGTTTGGCCTATAACAATACACAAATATTAATTAATTATTAATTCAAGCTGTTAGTTATCAAAAAATGTAGGAGAAGCAACCCGTTATGCACTACTCGAGCTATAAAGTATCACCAAGGTATTCAATTACAATAATAGTATCCTACTCTTGAAACACCTGTATCTTTAATATCTGTATATTGTTTAAAGATCCTGCTTTTGAAGCAAATAATATCCGCTTTTATCCAAGTGACCTAATTTAATAATATGATTCGGCTTGAGAGCTTTTCATCTAAAACATAGGTTCCAAAACAAAATATATAAAGGCGAAGTCATATTTTATTTATGTCAGTTATTGGCTCCGCCGTTTTCTATGACGTCGGGATTCAGGAAGCCCATTGAAAGAGAAAACAACAGAAAAGACTGAACAACAACGAAAATAAAATAGTTACTGAGTCAAAGCAATGCAGTTTTTCGAGTAGAATGAGGCTTAGTACTACCACTCACATTTCTCACTTCACATGAATTCTAGAGCGATATTTGCAGCATATTTAGATCTTGGACACCTTCATATTTTTCAACATCAGCCTCTGCTAAGTATATCGAAAACCGTTTGATGAGCTTCGCAAGATGGGCCGTGAAAAGTGCCATCAAACCACCAATTCACTAGATGTCGCATATTTGATCGCTAACTTCATTCATTTTTTCATTCACAACTGCAGTTTTTTCAAAACGCCTCAATTTTCTCCAAAAGTTTCAGTATGTGCGTCTTGTGACCGCGCAATGGCTGATTGAGTTTATTTAATTTCAGCAAAAATTTGGTTCAGTATAGTATACGGCGCTTCATGACATTCTTGTTTTGAAAAAGAACGAATTACTTCATAATAATACAGTTCCTAGAATATCACTGGTTTTCAAACGGAACACGGTACTCACATTGCGATAACCACGCAACGTAAGTAAGTACCGATGCAAGAGTTCAAAATATTGTAGATTTATAGGTAGAAACGAGAACTTATATACATATCTACATTATTTTAACTTATGGCTTGCGCTAATGACAGAGTATCGAGTTACGGCGCTCCTCTTGACTTTCCACGGCACCGCGGAGTGGAGTTTGGAAACCTCTGATTTGGGATAAGATCTGCAGCAGGGGTGACCATCTTGGAAGGCCTCGAGGGCCATAACTGAAACCTTTAATGTGATTGCAGGACGTGTAGTAATTAATGACTATTTTCAAATCTTTTTCCCAAAGATGGCGTTTAAATAACATTTCTGCATTTTAGTCTTGATAATCTTTCGCGGGACATAATATATGACATGCTATATAATGTGACAGATTTGTCCTGAAGCCGCCTCTGTGGTTTATGGAGGTTTATAGAAATGACGAGACTGTTAATAACCGTCGTAGGCAAGACCAGAGTGCTCTTCCCTGACTATTTTACATGCTTCTTTTCATTAGAAGCATGTCAAATGGAAGCTTATATATTAATGGTATAATCTCAGGACAACTAGTAAAAATAATTGTGGATAATGGAGCAGAAGTATCTTTGGTTCGACCTGATAAAGTGAAGACCATAATTACATCAGTGAAAAGCCACATTAGTCCCAAAACAGAAACTGTTGAACGAGGCAATATTTGCAGAGAGACCCAAATCCTATTGGAAATTGGACAACGATTGCGAATTTCACACAAGGTGTTTGTATCATATATAGCATATGATTTCATTGTGGGAATGGATTTGATAAGAAAATATCGTTTAGTATATAAGAGTAATACAGGAAATCTGATGATAGGAAATGAAGAATTTATTCCAGATATTAGTAACGGTCAGAACCATGTGAGCTTGAGAACTATTCATACTGTTAAAATAGCTGCATGTTCAAAACATATTATTCATTATAGACCTGAAAACGATCTTGGATTGTGTGCTGGACTGTTGAACCCAATCGGACTGCATTCGGAAGTTCGGACTGTACAGCATTCTTAACAGCAAGGACATAAATTCAAACAAAACAAGAAAGAGGCTGAAACTGTTGCGAAGATGCTGGTTGAACAATTGGTATCGCGGTTTAGAGTACCTCTGGAATTGCATTCTGATCAGGGTTGGAATTTTGAAAATGAAATGTTCCAAAGAATAATGAAGATTCTCAACATCACCTGAATACACAAGTGTGATTGAGACTTGTGTACAACACAAGTCTAAATCTGATGGAACGGTTGAGAGGTTTAACCGGACTATGGAACAGTATCTGTCCAAGTTAGTGGCTGATCACCAAAGGGACTGGGACTTGCATTTACCAACACTGATGATGGCTTATCAAGCACCTGGCCACGACACGACAGGTCATACTCCAGCTAGAATGCTCTTCGGCCGAGAACTACGAGTGTCATGTGATCTGATGTTCGGCTCTCCTGAACCAACAAAGGAGAATGCATGTGCACACATGCAATGAATGCATGAGAACACATATACAGATGAACCGAGACTACATCTAAGGAAAAAACATGAGTACGTTCGTGATTAGATAGCTGTGGCTATAGACCGCATGAAGACAAGCTATGCCTTGAGGGCTAATTCAACTGGTTTCAAAGAGGGATATTTAATCAGGGATACCAACTTGGAGGTTTCTCTCTGAATAGTGGGAAAAAATGTTTGGTGAGGCTTTTTTGGGGGATTAAAATTTTCAGGGGTAATGTAGTTTTAAAATACGCCAAAATATTTCATATCATAATTTAAATAACTAAAATTAATTTCTATTTCTATCTTGAATAAAAAAAACCATTTCATGATGACAATATTCAATACTATTTCTTACTGTAGGTTGGTTAATGAAAAATTTTATAATTGGTAAACAAATAATTTAATTTTTGTGTAAAATAACACCCTATAAACTTCCTAATATTCTCATTTCCAAAAATGAAATGAAAAATTTAATAATAATGAAATAATATTTCAATGATATTAAATAACATTTTATATATAATAATAATAATAAAAATTTGATAATACTTCAATTTTAATAATAAGAAACACTTAAGTACCTCATAATTGCAAAATGAAACCTTAATATATATTTGAAATTGATATTCTTCGAATTTCAATTTCAAAAACGATTTTAGGGAATTTTAGGGGTTTTTCAACTTGACTACGGAGGAAAAGATTCCACGAGTGGTTAACCCTGGATTCAGTCTGGTTGTATAATACGCAACGGAAGAAAGGAGTGCACAGAAATTGGGAAGGTGCATACGAGGTTATAAAAAACAATGATGTGGATTGTATACAATGTATCCAACAGGATCCAACGCACCCCTTGGACGAGGCGACAAGTAATTCATCTCGATAGAGTTGCAAAGTACCAAGGAGGAAGATTATCGCCAGAAAGCGGGTTAAATTCTGATCGAGACGATCAACGTCAAGAGGGGGCAGTGTGATAGATTTGCTCTGAAGCCGCTTCTATGGATGGCAGAAGTTTCTAGAAATTAAGACGAGACTGTTAATAACCGTCGTAGGCACGACCAGAGAGCTCTCCTCGAACAGTCATTTCTATGTTCAGCAATATGTCACTCATTCTAGGTTACATCAGAGTGAAAAGAATCATAATAATGTCGTTTCTCATAATAGACAGACAGTAACTACTATTTTGGGAAATGGATAATACAAGTAGAAAATATATGTTGATGATAGCTGCATGCGTAGGATGTATTATGATTTTACATCATTGTGGAAAAAAATCTAAAGTTAATAGAAAAAACAGACGGACGTGGGCGCGGAAGTGGCTGCAGAAAAGAGATGAGGGAAGAGGGTTGTCAAGTATGCTGAATAACGAATTACTGAATGATGATCCACAAGCTTACCGTAATTTCCTAAGAATGAGCAATACTCAATTTGAGTATATACTCCAACAGATTGAGAAAAGTATATCAAAACAAGATACCAATATGCGGCAATGTGTAACTGCTAGAACAAAGTAAATTCAAATACATGAGGCTTCTCTCAGCATTAATATAATTATTTATTTTCAGGTTAGAAATAACATTGAGATATTTGGCAAGTGGTGATAGTTATAGATCCTTAATGTACTCGATGAGAGTTCATGAAAGTACCATTTCCAAATTTCTTCCAATAGTTTGTAAATCAATAATTGAAAAATTGAGGCCAATTTACCTGAAGGTAATTACGGTAATTGTTTCCAATATCCGCGACATCGATAACTATAAGGTTGGGTTAGGTTAGGTTTAGTTCGGTTTACTTTGAATTCCTGAAATGACGCAAATATTCTAAGTATTTCTCCTTTCAAAAAATATTTTTTCAAGATGTGCTATAATTTTCAGAGGCATAGTTTCATGTTCTTCGAGAGTAAATTATATAGAACATGCAATAAGAACAGCCAGTACTTCAACAGGCAATACTCCTGTATTAATAATATAATTATATATATTTATAATAATGAATTCAGGAATTCAAAGTGAATCAAACTAAACCTAACCTAACCTAACCCAACCCAACCTTATAGTTATCGATGTCGCGGATATTGGAAACAATTACCGTAATTACAAATACTAGATAATTGTACAGCTCGATTAATTAAAAATTATATTTATATAGACTCCAAATACAAAAGAACAGTGGAAAGCAACTGCAGACAAGTTCAATGAACTTTGGAACTTTCCCAATTGTCTAGGTGCATTGGATGGCAGACATATTACCTTTAGAGCACCAATTTCAGATGGTTCCTTCTACTATAATTATAAAGGTTCGAACAGTATTGTTCTTCTAGCACTTGTGAACGCAAATTATATGTTCACCTATGTAAACATTGGTGTTAATGGTAGAATAAGTGATGGTGGAGTATTCTCAAGGAGCAATTTATGTAATGGAATGAAAAGTAACTTATTGAACTTCCCAGAAACTGTTGAGTTACCTGGTACCACAGAAAAAGTCCCTTATGTCATAGTTGGTGATGACGCTTTTCCATTGCTGACAAATCTAATGAAACCCTACCCAGAGCGTGATCTCACACATGACTGCAGAATTTTCAATTATCGACTATCAAGAGCTAGGAGAATTGTCGAAAATGCTTTCGGAATTTTAGCTAATCGTTTTAGAGTACTTTTGAATCCAATCAATTTAAATGTTGAGAAGGTTGAACTAATAACATTAACTTGTATTATAATACATAATTTTTTAGCTACTGAGAATGTAAGATACACAGATATAAATGAGCCATTGGAGCAACTTGCAAGATTGAGTCGTCAGGGGGGCAACAGGTCATCACCTGCAGCAAGAAATGTAAGGGATACTTACAAGCAGTATTTCAACTCTCCGCAAGGCATTGTCGATTGGCAGGAAAATTCAATTCGTATGTTCAATCACTAATTTATCGAGTTATTTTCATTTAACTTCTGAAACAACAGATGATCATCAAGTAGAAGATTTCAGAGCTATAGAAAATTCACCTGTATTGTACTATTTGAATTTTAAAATTAATTGCATTTGTATTATGTTGAAGTTAATCTCTGAGCACAAATAAAAATTCATTTATGAAAATTTACTTGAATCAACCCAAAAATTTCCATTTTAAATTGTTCTTTTAGGAGAATAAATGAAATATTAAAAACACAAAAAAAATTAATAATATAATCAAAGCAAAAACTTCCTCCAGTAACAAAATAACAAACTCGTGATTTATTTGAAAGATTCATTATTAGGAATGACTTCCATATCTTAAATAATAATTGAAAACAAATAAAATATGATTATCACAAAAAACCTTAAATAACAAAGTAACTATTTTAATAGTCATGATCTTCAAAACTCCTGTCAACATTGTTGCTCGTTTTGATTCCTTCAAATATCATGATAATAAGTTTTTCTTCTACTTGTAAACGAATATCACGCCTTTTTATTTGTTTCAGTCTTGATACTAAATATGAAGCCAATGTTTCGCCTTCATCCCTAATGTTTTTATTTGAGCCATCCTTGTCTTCAGTTCCACTTAAGCTTTTGGAAATATTTTCTAGTGCACGGAAGCCATTTGAACAATCTTGTCATTCTGCTGGTTTACTTGTTAAGTAGCAACAATCAACCACGTGATCGATACTTCGATCTTTGTAAATAAATATTTGAAACTTTTTTCTTCGAAAATTTCAGTTGTATTTAAATTCATTTTAAATCTTTAGGAGACAGTTTATTTTTATTAACAAAAACATTTACATGCATATCTGAATCTAATAAAATCCGATTAATTATTTGTTACTGTTTATTTATGAACATTAAATTACGTTTGATGTGAAATCTAGAGTGCAAAAAAACATGCTGTTATTTTCAAAAATTTTAATATTCCCTTGATTTACATATTACAATCTTTTTTATAATTGTACGTTAAATCAAAAAAATTACAAATTAAATCCGAGTTTTCAAAGGCTTCATTTGATTTCTCACAACGTTCCTTCAGCTGGATCGTTTTTCTGAGCGTGGACTGTTTTTTATAAGTAGCGGGGTAAATTTGGAAAAATACTTGGCACTGTATTCAAATTGAGTTTAACTTGAGCAGGTATTTTACCTTCGTTGATCCATCTGGCAAACGATGAATACCTTCTCTAACAAGTGCACTCTCTGGAAAATGTTTTGCACAAACTACAGAATATTTTGTGGGGGTCCATGATGTCCCAGGAATATGTTTTAGCCATTGATTCATTAGAGTTTCATCCTTTGGAAAACGAAATACAGAAACTGGTGGTTCGCCGGACTCGAGGGAAGTTTTGTAGTTCAACTTGCATCCAGGCACACATCAATAACTTGGCATGTTATTGACTACTAAATCTAACAAAGGGTAAGTAATTCTAGTAATCGCAAAAAAGAAACAATTCTCTCAAATGATGCTTATCTTAATGTCTGAACTACTATGTCGAAACATCATTAATCGGTAGCTATTGATTAATTATATTGACATGCAATTTTCAAATGTATTCCTTAGTCCGTTGCAGGGAAAAAACACACTAACACTTTCTACACATTATACGTCGCATAACAGCACAATGAATAAAACGAACAATAATTGGCGCAAGCGTTAGTATAACACAAAGGTTTTACCCCACAAAGCTGCCTTAGGGACAGCCCCTCTGCTTCTTGTAGAATTAAGTGTGCATTTGAGAAGGAATACGACAACATACATTACTGTGATAATTAATAATTATTCATATTAGTAGGAAACTTTATTGTTAAGTAGTCTGTTTGATCCTGATGTGGGAGCTCAAAACTCAGATAATAATTATCTTTTCTGTTTATACTTTTATGTACATCTGTATGGTTCCAAAACTATGAATAAATAAGTAAATAAAATAAATAGTAAAACAGATTTAAATACATCTTTTGTGTTGAAGGTTCAGTTATAAAACTCTAACAAAGTTTTAACTATATAAAAAATAGCTAAAATTTAGATCCCTCAATAAGCTTGACTTTTATATAATATGGAAAAAATTCATTTATGAAATTTCCAATGTAGATGTGACAAAATGTTAACTATATAAAACCAGTTCAAAGATTTGAAATGCCTTTTGATACTTTCTCACTCACTCTTGACTTCAGTGGTTGATGAGGGCAGAGTCACGGCCACCTTCAATACAGGCCATGAAATGAACATCTGTTAAAGGAAGATAGTGGTCAAACAATCCCGCCATTAGTTGAGCTGGTATACTAATACAAATAGGACGCATTTCAAAACTTTTGCAGTTTGAAGTTAAATAATTTGAGATTTTGGTATAAATTCTATATTTTTCAATTGTGTACAGTGAAATACAAGTGTTTATGTTGATAATTTGTTGAAATCTTTTGTTTACAAATTTTAGTGAAACGAAATCAATTTTATGTTATTTAAGACTTTCGTAGATTGAAGTTGAATATTTTACGATTTCAGTTCTAATCCTCTATTCATCAATTTTCTAAAGTATTATTTAGGTGCTAGTGTTGATAGTTTGTGGAAAACATAATCAAATTATAAAAACGAAGTGTTTTTTGTGTACCGATTTATTCGAATCGAATTTGTGTTGTGTTTTGACTACGGATTACTTACAAATAATTTTTTTGTGAAATATAGTGTAGAGGATAGGTATTCCGTAGATGATTCAGTAAGTTTCAAGCTTGGAATAGGTGAGTTTCTAACAAGAATATTTTCTTAAAATGACGAAAACTTGTTGCATTCCTGGTTGTTAATCAAATTATAACAGCACCTTGCGGGCGGGTGGGCAACTAGTATCGACTTTCAGTTTCCCTAAAAATGAATTTTTAAAGAGTAAATGGATGAAATCTATACCACGAGATAATTGGAATCCAACAAAATATTCAGTTGTTTGTGCCTTGCATTTTCCTGAAACTGATATCATCAGGGAAAAGAAATTCGTTTCAGCTAGTGAGATTGTAAGCATACCTACTTAAATTCGACTTAAACATGTATTCGCGAAAGCTTCTAGGAATGAATTTTCACTTTCAGATATATAAAAAAGAACAGCAAATTTTGATGAGACTGATCTTGACTTTGACTGCCCCCAAAATGCGGAATGTGACGAGTTTAGTGTTATTTTAACTACGAATTATTTGAGAGAATGTGAAATAGATGAATCAGCTCAAATATATATATCCGGTTATGCCTCACACAAAATATCCAAAAAAGTACAATGTAACATCTGCATCTCGCCTGTTACTGAAAGTACGGGAAATTTGACTGATAATGAATATTTCAATTATTTGCAACGGGGAGGACTGAATATACCTACAGATTTAGTTGAAAATTTCTTATTTCACATGTGTGCCATATTATTTGAAAAAATTATTAATGACATTTCTCTCGAACGGGCCTTTTTTAATATTATACACCGGAAAGCAATTTTGTGTAATCTCACTATTTTAAGCGTGTCATTGGATGAGTCCTTGAAAGATTTTTATTGTTGCTGTTTATGTGGTGAAGACAATAAAAATATTCTGAACATGACGAGTTCCATTTTTTTGAATATCTTATTGAATGACTACACAAAAAAATAATGAAGTCGGACACAAGAAAACTGATTCAAAAAATAAACGAAGAAAGCTCAATACTTTCATAAAGTAGTATGTTGGTTGCGCTAATCAGAAATATAATATTTATTTTTACTTAAATAATTCAATTTGAGTTATTCCTACAGCGTTTCTTTCAAGGTTCCTATTCTCTCAAATAATTCAATAAGTTTAGTTACGCAACTTTTCATGTAAATAAATCCCACCGACTAATAGAAGTATTTTTTAAGCAGTGGGGCTTTATCGAAAACATCGTTGTTTTCTTGCAATAATAAATGTTTTACATTTTTCTGTTACAGAAATATGTGCTCACAATAGCGAATATAATATTCTATATGTCATAAATACTAATAATATTTCTTGTTTGTTCGCAATATACAAAGAGTTGAAATAATGCTTGAAAGCTTGGGAACGTCCGACTAGGATAGTATACCACTGTGCACAATTTGGCAACACCGAGGGACTACGCTCTTCATGGCCTGTATTAAAGGTGGCCGTGGCAGAGTACAGAGAAGCAATGAATTTTCAAAAGTTCATAAAAAAATCTATAAAGATCAATAGTAACAAAAAAAGGAAAATCTAATTTTCTATACATATCCAGAAATGAATATTTAAAGCATTAAGGGTATTCAAAAATTTCATGTTACTTGTTCTTATGCAAGTTCCTTGAGGAAAATCAACTTTTCCATTCTGAATATATCAATAAAGAAATTTCAGAATTTATTTTCAACAATTTATCATCGTCTCTTCAGAATATCCAAATTCCATTCATATCATGTGAAATCTTAATAGACAATCAATTTTTGTGGCCATTAATACAGTTGTGAAAATTTATATTATTCAACAAAATAATATAACAAATTTGAGTATATTACAGAGAAAGTAAAAGTAATTATAACAATTCTATTAAAAAAATTAACCACTTTTTATATTCAGCAATTCTTTCAAAATATTCACAATAACTCTAATTACTGCAAATCTATTAATCTTTTCATCAGCATCTACACAAAGCTCAATGTACTGAAATAAATCATGATCCTGAACTCCCTGAGGAGGAGAATGCAAGAGTCCTCCTTTCATCATAGGCCAAGGAGATTTGGAAGATAAAATCAGCTAAAATAACTCAAATTATCAAATGAAGGTTATAATGCTTTATAACAAACCTTGCAAATACTGTAAATGTTGTGATCACTAAGTGCATATGTACAAATATCATCTGGAGAATAAATATAAGATTCTTCAGCAAAATTCTTGCTGCGATGATGATGTAAGTGTTCAATGTTCTGAAATAATGTCTCTGAAAATGAAATTTTTATTAGACATAGGAACAAATTGAGAATATATTGTCACTATTACCCTTACAAATATTAAAACTTGAATTAAACAATAACCATAAGTATGATTTAATTGCATGCAATAAGACAAGTTTGAATATTAGCTGAAATAATATTAAGTGCTTCTGTAACATATTTGAATTGTTTATGAAACATACCGTTATCCCTCATTTGCAGAATTCCATTTTCCAAATCAACAAAACATACATTTAAATCTTCATTAACAACAATATTGTCAGGTGAAATATCAGTCAAATATAAGCTGAACAGTTCATGAGTTTTGGTAAAATCCTCTGCAGCATTGATAATATTGATAGCAATAGTAGCTCTATCTGTCCAAGAATGTCCCTCAAAACTATTCAAATTATATCCACAATGACTTTCCATGATAATCAGTCCACAAGCACCATAATATTTTGGTACGGGCCAATTATTCTCATGTCTAAAGATTTGAAGTAATAAAGGCTCCACATTGACTTGATTGATAGTCCAAATTTGTTCTAAACTAATACCCATCTCATAAAAATACTCAAGAAGATATTCTGCTACTTCCAGGTCACATACATGAAAGTTTTTAACACTAATACCATCCTTCCTATAAAAGGAGTCAATAACACTATGTGATAAAAATTCCCTATATTTACTTGTACTTAATGTTTTAACAATTGTTAATACTTTTGCCAACTCCTCATCTTGTCCCAGTTTTTTTAAAACTACGCCTGAGTCCTTGTAATTAGCATAAAAAACATTTTTAACACTGAAGAAATTGTTAAATAATTTTTCAAAAGAAGAAAAGTCTAAAGAGATTTCCGAACTATTTATAGTTTTACACAAATCAGTTCCATAACATAATGGACACTTTTTGACATCACATATCTTGATCAATGAAATACTACTAAACAACGAAACAATATATATTATTGCTATAGCTAATGCACAAAAAAGTGCTGGGTAATATCGGAATGTCATCATTCAATTCTTCAACCCTTGTTGGAGAGCCTTTTGTCTATATGTATAAAGTTCTTTAACCCATTTCTCCATTCTAGCTTCTTCACTCAGAAATAGCTGTAAAACAGAATAAATCATTATTTGATTCATAACAACTGACATTTAACTATCATATTTCCATAAAAGCAGAATAAGACAAAAAAACTCACATTATGATAAAAAATACTATCTGGCTCAATTGATTCAACTTCAGGTACTTTTATAGTTTGCTTCTTCAGATCTATAACAATATTTTCCATCTTTTTATTAACACTAGAACTAAACTGTTTCTGTATAAACCCATCACTATTAATTTCATCTACAGCTGCACTGTCAACAGTCATATCAGTAACTTCAATTTGTTTTCTTTTAGCATCTCCATTATTATCGTGTGATTCCTTTAATGGCTTTACCTCTATCCTTTTGGACTGTTCTGAGGAGTCAGATGAACTAGAAGAGGATCTTCTTTTTGATTGATTAGAAAATTCTCGAATGTATGATTTAGATTTTGAACGTCTGTGTCTATATGAATCTCTAGACCTAGACCTTTTGTATCTATCTTTTCCTCTAGATGAAGAACGATGTCTATCTCTTGAAGTAGACCTTCTATGATCTCTAGAGCGAGATCGTCTCCTATCTCGACTGTTTGATCGCCTATGATCTCTTGACCCTGATCTCCTCCAATCTCTTGACAAAGACCTCTTTCGATCTCTTGAAGATAAACCTTTCCTGTTAGATCTTTCTCTGGAATAAGATCTTGTAGAACTAGATTTGTATGACTTGTGAGATCTGAAATGTAATTCATAGAAATATAATTGTTTTCTGAAAATTCAAATGAGCCTACGATGTTTTAGAAGTTCTTTCTCGGTTATTACTTATAGATCTCTGTCTATCTGTTTTTCTATCTTTTCGCTTTCTTCTAGAATCGTCAGAACTTGATGATGACCTACAGACATTAAATTGAATTAATCTCAACAAGGCTGAACCCACAAAATTTCTGAGGGATTGATCATGTGCAAAATTGGATATTTTGAATTGTTATTAAAATATAAATTAATCATATTTTTCGAAAACTAATTAATTCTTTCATATTATCAAAAAAATTAGTCAAATAACCTATTCACTACAAAAATAACAGTGGTCAAACCCTCAGTTTTTCTGTTCCAGAATTATGACCCCTCTCACCTGCGTCTTTGTTTACTTTTGTAACTTTTACTGCTGAGCTTTTCTGAATCTGAATCGCTGGAATACTTACCCATCCTGGATCTATCTACTAATGACAAAACAAATTATTGTTTCCACTCGACTAAAATGAATAATAACGAACGAGTTTCTACCTTTTTCGTCAAAATCGAGGCACAGAATCCCTTAAAACAATATACATTATGTGGAAAAAAATTAATCAATTGACAAATGTTGCAATCAAATATTACTTAATTCACTTTTAAATAACTTACTATACACTTTCTATATAATTTCTACTTATAATATTGGCTTTTATTTAGCACAATAGTATATAGAGTTATAGACAAGTCTAGTCATCTATGTTACACACAGAATTTAAATCATGCTCTGTGTATCACACAATAGTCCTGAAACTTTGAACTTCTTCTCCAGAACAGGAGTGTCCAACTGGCAACCAGCGACCGCATATCCCATATGTTATTGTTACGGTTTTATGAGTCTTTCAAATAATTTACTCAAATAATACTCTTGCAATAATTTATGGTAATTAACTATATGGTCTCATGAAAATTTGCTTACTCGTTATAGATATGAAATATCAGAATCAGTCAACCATCTAAATTACTGTAAACATCTCAGTCAAGGTTTAAAGGAATTGGCAGATACATTAAACTTGCTCTCACCTGAGAATGATGGTTCAAATATTGAAATTTATAGCATATCGTCGATTCTAATTGATCAAGTCAAATTGTTAGTGTACATACTGTTACGATTATGGGTTTCGACGGATGAATTCCAATAACTAACTTTTAACAATCAATAAATAAACCTTTATTTACAAATTCAAAATAAACACAACAAATGTCAATATTGCTTATGTCACACTTCTGTCTATTTCACTGTAATCTAGATCACAGTCATCTAACTCTGACCTGCCATCTTCCGTCCTGGTTCATTATATACCCTAGAGCTTTTCTAGAAGATTCCATTTCGAGAAGTTTCGATTGCCAGAACGTAGAAGTCGTTGTTATATCACATTTGCCGGAATGTTCTAGATAACACAGAGATTGCTTCATACATTTTCGTAACACTGCCCCCCTCTTAGTTACCAACATTTAGTTACATTTGTATAGCCAATCTATACAAATGTAGAACTTTCGGCTTCGATCTTGGGGTACGTTGGATACTGTGAACGACGTCATTTATTCGTTTCATAACCTTATAGGCTCCTTCGCAGGCCTGTGTTTATTTCGGGAATAAACCCTTTTTTCGTTGTGGGTTGTACAACCACACCAAGTCCCCTTCTTTAAATCCGACTGAATTTGCTTCTAGATCATATCTGGTTTTCATTCGGTTAGTGCTTCCTTCAATCTTATCTCGAACTAGTTCATGTATCTTATTGAAATGCAGTCTCGGCTCATCTGCATATGTGCCCGCTTCCAAGGGTACTTCTTCGGGGCTACCAAACAATAGATCACATGGCAATCGTAATTCTCTTCCAAAAAGTACCTTCGCCGGAGTGTGACCTGTAGTGTCATGAACTGATCCTCGATAAGCCATCAGCAGTACTGGTAAATATTTGTCCCAATCTTCCTGATGATCAGCTACTACCTTTGGCAAATACTGTTCCATTGTACGATTTAATCTCTCTACCATTCCATCAGACTGTGGATGTAAAGGAGTTGTTCTTGTCTTTCGGATGTTCAGTACCTCCATAACTTTCTTAAAGACGTCGCTTTCAAAATTTCGTCCTTGGTCTGAATGTAATTCCAGTGGAACTCCGTATCGTGCTATGAACTGATCTACCAATGTGCGTGCAATAATCTGAATTTCTTGATTCGGCAGGACATAGGCTTCTGGTCACTTGCTGAAATAATCCATAGCAACCAGTATGTACTTGTTACCGTTGGTGGTAGGAAAAGGCCCGGCAACATCGACAGCAATCCTCTCAAACGGTAATCCGACATTGTACTTCTCCATTTTCCCATAGGTTTTCTTCGGTGGTCCCTTTGTAGCTGCACATGTGCTACATTTCCTGCACCAGGCTTCTACGTCATCACGGCAATACACTCAGTAAAACCTTTCTCTGATTCTTGCAACGGTCTAATTGACACCAAAATGTGCTCCGGATGATCCACCATGCATCTCCTTGAGAAGTTCTTCTACCTTGTCCCTGGGTAAAACTAAGAGAGTTTTGACTTCTCTCCCATCTGTACTTTCCCATTTCCGCTTGAGTAGCCTATTTTCTATAATTAACGAGTCGCATTGTGCCCAAAGTGCCTTCGTAATGGATCCCATTGTTGAAATGTCTTTCCAGGTAAGCCTACGGTTATCTCTTTTCCATTCTCTAAGAAGTTTTACATCCGGGTCTGCTTCTTGTGCCTCAATCATTTCTTCTGTAGACCAACCTTGTCTCAATTCGGTTGTAGTCCTTTTTAGATTGACAATGCCTTCTTTCTTCTCTACTCCTCTACAGTGGCCACATGCTTCCTTACATGGTTGTCTGGATAAAGCGTCAGCATTGTTATGGATCTTGCCCCGTCGATGTTCTACTTTAAAGTCATACTGCTGTAGTCTTTCAATCCATCTTGCGATTTGACCTTCAGGTATTTTCATTTGAAGTACCATTTCAATGCTGCATGATCTGTACGAATAAGAAATTTCCTGCCATATAAGTATTTGTGAAAATGCTCTACAGATTTTATTATAGCTAACAATTCCTTTCAAGTTACACAGTAATTCTTCTCAGACTTGTTGAAAGTTTTGCTATAGTATTCAATGACTCTTTCCTCAACATCCTGCACTTGCCATAATACAAATCCGATGCCACTAATGCTTGCATCGGTATCTAAAATAAAGAGTCCAGAGGTGTGTGGGTAGGACAAAATAGGGCTAGAGCAGAGTGCAGCTTTAAGTTGGCGAAATGCTGCTTCACATTATCTTGTCCAGCTAAAGTTGATTCTGTTTTCTGTGAAGGTATGTAATGGTTTGGTTATATCAGCAAACTTATCGACAAATCTTCTATAACAAGTGCATAATCCCAGAAAACTTCTTACTTCATGTTTATCTTTAGGTCATCAATTCTGGGTAATGGATAGCTATCTTTCTTCGTGACATCATTTAGCTTTCGATAATCCACACAAAATCTTGTTGTGCCATACTTCTTCTTGACCAGAACAACAGGTTCTGACCATGGAATTGATGATTCTTCTATAACTCCCTTCTCTTTCATGGATTCAATCAATTCAGCAACTTCTCCTTGTTTCGCTAGTGGAAGTCTTCGTGGAGCTTGTAGAATAGGGTAAGCATTCCCTGTGTCAATTAAGTGTGAAACTAAGTCAGTTACCTCTAGTTCATGCTCGTCAAAAAGATCATTTTATTCGAGTACAAATTCTTGAGCCAATTTCATTTTTTCCGGTGATAAATGTTTCCATGATAACTTAAACTTGTTCAGATCAACATATTTCTTCTTTGGTTTCTCTTATTTAGATGGTTCTTCACATCGGACTATCCACGACACAGGCTCTAAGGTAGCTATTGGTTTTCCTTTTTGAATATCTAGTTGTTTGTTACTGATATTGGCGATTCTTACCGGTATTTCTCGTTTTACTGTGGATAAAGCCCTAGCCGTTAAAAATTCATTGTCATATTTTGGTTCAATGAGTCGAACACACCTCCCAGGATTGCTTTCAGGTTGAACATAGATAATTTGTTCAGAGCATACCGGTATTTTATAAGCTTGTATCGATTTAGGACCTACTTGTTCTTGGTTGGACCAATATTTTGGTATAAACTCTTCATTACCAATCTTCAAAATTCCAGAAACATTATCATACATTAGTCTATATTTCTTCACAAGGTCCATTCCCAAAATAAAATCATGAGTTATATCAGCCAAAAGAACCTTATGTAAAGTATGTAACCTCTCTCCAATTTCTAATAAAATCTCTGCTTGTCGATAAATATAACTTCTCTCTCCTGTGTTCTAAGAGTTATTTGGTTTTTCAAAGGTTGGATTTTAGACTTCGATATTAATTCAAGTCTAACCAATGATAATTCAGCTCCTGTATCAACAATAATATTTACATTACGTCCTAAAATTGTACCACTTACTGATAAACTGGCACCTGCTATGCTTTTAACCCTAACGATCCTGGGAGCTATTGTATCCACAGCCAGAATTCGCCCTCTTAATCTTTTTTATCCTCATCTCTATTTCTTCTGGAACGGTATTCTCTTTTAGGGTGACCATACTTGCCACGAGCATAGCATTCACCTCTGGAGGACACTCTATTGATTCAGGATAATGAAACTATACCCTTTAATTGGTCTATGAGTTCTGATATTGTTGTTTCCTTTTCAATCTCTACTTGTCTTACTTCATGACTAGTTCTGCTTTGGGTGGAAGTAGCTTTGGCAGCTTCAAATTCCAGGGCCCTCACTTGTGCTTCATTCCCTGTTTTTGGTCGAATAATCTTAAGATGTTGAATTAATTCTGAATCTCTTAGTCCACTAATAAATGATTTGATGCTGAATAATTCCTACATGTCTTCAGTTACCATTGGGTAGGCTAAGCGAGTCAATATCTCAATATCAGCATGAAACTCCTGTAACTTTTCATTATGTTGTTGGCACCTACCTTCCAATTGGGCCTGGTAAAGCATTTCCTTTTGATTGTCCCCGTACCTTGGATTCCAGTGCCTTCATTAACAAAAAATAGTCTTCTTGATCTCTCTCTGATACTTTTTGTAGTACATCAGCTGCTTTACCTCTTAGATATAAAATAAATTCTACAGCTTTTATTTTGTTATTCCAATCATTTATTTGTGCTGCTGCTTCAAACTGTTTTTTAAATAATAGCCAGGAAGTTTCTTCATCAAAGGTAGGTGGTTTTGAAGTAGTTCTATTTAGTATATGATTTGATGTCATTCCGTTTTCATGTTTTGTCATATTTAATAAACTTTCATCCATATCTTTCAGTACCTGTGACTTTAGTTTACCTAACTGTTCTTCTAAGTCCTCCTTAACGTTTGTTATCTCAGTATTCATTTCAATAGAAATTTCGAGCCTTGAGTTTTTCATATCCTATTGTTTTTCTACCTACGAGCCTACGTTTATCTAGATCTGTTAAAATATTTTCTAATAAGATTTTGTCTTCTAACCTTTCTTGTTCGCGTTTTTTTTCTCCAGCTGACGTTTTTCCTTCTCCAGTTTTCCTGTTGGCGTTTTTGTTCGTCCTGTTCTCGTCGTTTTTTTTCTTCAGTTTTTCCTGTTGACGTTGTTCTTCTTGCTCGGCGAATTTTTGCATAATTTTTTCGAACGTTGACTTCATTTTATTGTATTTCTAGTTATTGCCATCCCACTTCTGACACCAGTTGTTACGATTATGGCTTTCGACGGATGAATTCCAATAACTAACTTTTAACAATCAATAAATGATCCTTTATTTACAAACTGAAAATAAACACAACAAATGTCAATATCGCTTACGTCACACTTCTGTCTATTTCACTGTACTCTAGATCACTGTCATCTAACTCTGACCTGCCACCTTCCGTCCTGGTTCATTATATACCCTAGAGCTTTTCTAGAAGATTCCATTTCGAGAAGGTTCGATTGCCAGAACGTAGGAGTCGTTATATCACATTTGCCGGAATGTTCTAGATAACACAGAGATGGCTTCAGATATTCTCGTAACAATACTATAAAAACTTCTTCTGAATAGCTATAATTCAAGACATGAATTTTTTTAGAAAAAAAAGTGTATTATTAATTTCTATAGATAATTGTATTATCTCTACAATTTTTGTTGAAACAATTATTTTATACAACGTACCGTTTCGCTGGAAAACTAATTATGTCAATCATGACACAGGCTCTAAGGTTGCTTTTGTTTTTCCTTTTCGAATGTCTACTTGTCTGTTACTGATATTGGCGATTCTTACCGGTATTTCTCGTTTTACTGTGGATAAAGTCCTAACCGTTAAAAATTCATTGCCATATTTTGGTTCAATGAGTCCAACAGACCACCCAGGATTGCTTTCAGGTTGAACATAGATAATTTGTTCAGAGCATGCAGGTATTTTATAAGCTTGTATCGTTTTAAGACCTACTTGTCCTTGGTTGGAGCAATATTTTGGTATAAACTCTTCATTACCAATCTTCAAAATTCCAGAAACATTATCATACATTAGTCCATATTTCTTCACAAGGTCCATTCACAAAATGAAATCATCAGTTATATCATCCAAAAGAACCTTATGGAAAATATGTATCCACTCTCCAATTTCTAATAAAATCTCTGCTTGTCGATAAATATAACTTCTCTCTCCTGTGTTCTAAGAGTTATTCGGTTTTTCAAAGGTTGGATTTTAGACTTCGATATTATATCAGGTCTAACCAATGATATTTCAGCTCCTGTATCAACAATAATATTTACATTACGTCCTAAAATTGTACCACTTACTGATGAACTGGCACCTGCTATGTTTCTAACCCTAACGATCCTGGGGGCTATTGTATCCACAGCCAGAGTTCGCCCCCTTACTCTGACTGTTGGTAGTTTTCCGAATTTCTTCTTGGTGCTGGGGTAGATGATCTTTTCCTTAACCTTTTACTATCCTAATGTCTATTTCTTCTGGAACGGCATTCTCTTTTAGAGTGGCCATATTTCCCACAAACATAGCATTCACCTCTGAAGGACACTCTATTAATTCTGGATGATGACACTATACCCTTTAATTGGTCTATGAGTTCTGAGATTGTTGTGCTCTTTTTTATTTCTACTTGTCTTACTTTATGACTAGTTCTGCTTTGGGTAGAAGTAGCTTTGGCATCTCCAAATTCCAGGGCCCTCACTTGTGCTTCATACCCTGTTTTCGGCCGAATATATTAAGATGTTGAATTATTCTGAATATCTTAGTCCGCTAATAAATGATTTGATGTTGAATAATTCCAGCATGTCTACAGTTACCATTGAGTAGGCTAAGCGAGTCAATCTCTGAATATCAGCATGAAACTCCTGTAACGTTTCATTATGTTGTTGGCACCTACCTTCCAATTGGGCCTGGTAAAGCATTTCCTTGTGATTGTCCCCATACCTGGAATCCAGTGCCTTCATTAACAAAATATAGTTTTCTTGATCTCTCTCTCTGATACTTTTTGTAGTACATCAGCTGCTTTAACTCAGAGATAAAATTAATTCTACAACTTTTATTTTGTCGTTCCAATCATTTATTTTTGCTGCTAATTCGAACTGTTTCTTAAATACTACCCAGGAAGTTTCTCCATCAAAGGTAAGTGGTTTTGAAGTAGTTCTATTTTGTATTTGATTTGATGCCATTCCATTTTCATATTTTGTCATATTTAATAAACGTTCATTCATTTCTTTAAGTACCTTCGACTATAATTTGCATAATTGTTCTTCTAGGTCCTCCTTAACATTTGTTATCTGAGTATTCATTTCAGTAGAAATTTCGAGCCTTAAGTTTTTCATATCATCTTGCCCACGTTTTTCCAGATCTGCTAAAATATTTGCTAATTAGATTTGGCTTCTAACCTTTTTGTTGGCGTTTTTGTTCTCTCTCCAGCTGACGTTTCTCCTTTTCCAGTTTTTCTTGTTGGTGTTTTTGTTCGTTCTGTTCTCGTTGTTTTTGTTCGTCCTGTTCTCGTCGTTTTTTTTCGTCCTGTTTTTCCTGTTGACGTCGTTCTTCTTGCTCGGCGAATTTTTGCATACGTTTTTTCGAACATTGACTCCATTTTTATTATATTTCTAGTTATTGGCATCCCACTTCTGACACCAGTTGTTACGATTATGGGTTTCCACGGATGATTTACAATAACTAACTTTTAACAATCAATAGAAATCCTTTATTCACAAATTGAAAATAAACACAACAAATGTCAATATCGCTTATGTCACACTTCTTTCTATTACACTGTACTCTAGATAACTGTAATTCAACTCTCACCTGCCATCTTCCGTCCTGGTTCATTATATACCCTAGAGTTTTTCTAGAAGATTCCATTTAGAGAAGGTTCGATTGCCAGAACGTAGGAGTATTTGTTATATCACATTTGCCGGAATGTTCTAAATAACACAGAGATGGCTTCAGATATTTTCGTAACAATATATTAGAAGCCCGAACGTAATATTGAAAGAATGGCATCAATTTAAGGAACAGATCTTTTGCCGGTAGGGCAATCCACTTTTTAAGGGGTACTCGTTTAAATCTTTTCGCGGACAGTCTTGTTGCTATTGACAGCTCTGAAATAAAAATTCATATTTTATATTATTTTATATATTCAATTATAATTTTTAATAATTTCAACATTAATAATTACTATATCCAGTAACTATGGTCTGGGTTTGATATTGTGTGCATTGATACTATGGATGAAGCTATAACGTTCGAACTCCTTATATTTATACTTCGTGATTATGGCGCTTGTGCACAGCCACGACCCCCTTTACTACAGGCCATGAAGAGCGTAGTCCCTCGGTGTTGCCAAATTGTGCTTAGTTGTATACTATCCTAGTCGTATGTTCCAAGCTTTCAAGCATTTTCTCAACTATTTTTGTATATTGTGAACAAACAATGAATATTATTAGTATGTATAATATATAGAATATTATATTGGGTATTGTGAGCACATATTTCTGTAACAGAAAACTGTAAAACATTTATTATTGCAAGAAAACAACGATGTTTTCGATAAAGCCCCACTGCGTGAAAAATACCTCTATTAGTCAGTGGGATTTATTTACATGAAAAGTTGCCTAACCAAATTTATTAAATTATTTGAGAGAATAGGAACCTTGAAAGAAACGCTGTAGGAATTACTCAAATTGAATTATTTACCTTAGTAAAAATAAATATTATATTTCTGATTAGAGCAACCAACAAACTACTTTATGAAAGTATTGAACTTTCTTCGTTTATTTTTTGATTCAGTTTTCTCGTGTCCGGCTTCATTATTTTTTTGTCTAATCATTCAATAAGATATTCGAAAAAATGGAACACAGCATGTTCAGAATATTTTTATTGTCTTCATCACATAAACAGCAACAACAAAAATCTTTAAGGACTCATCCAATGACACTCTTAAAATAGTGAGATTACACAAAATTGCTTTCTGGTGTATATTATACAAAAAGGCACGTTCAAGAGAAATACCTTTAATAATTTTTTCAAATATGGAACACATGTGAAATAAGACATTTTCTGTAGGTATATTCAGTCCTCCCCGTTGCAAATAATTAAAATATTATCAATAATAAATAAAATCATAGCTTCCAAAAATTCTGTTTTGAGGAAAGTTTGGATTTTGAATAAATGTGTTATTGTTAGTTAGATTTGTGAATAGCGATCTGTTTATTCGATGGTTATCGGTAATAAATAGGTTAGAAAATATACTTATTACTATAAATAAACTCACCTATCCCAAGTTTGAAACTTACTGAATCATCTACGGAATACCTATCCTCTACATTACATTTCACAAACAAATTATTTGTAAGTAATTCGTACTCAAAACACAACACAAATTCGATTCGATTAAATCGGTACACACAAAACACTTCGTTTTTATAATTTGATGTTATGTTATCCACAAACTATCAACACTAGCACGTAAATAACACTATAGAAAATTAATGAATAGAGGATTAGAACTGAAATCGTAAAATATTAACTTCAAACTACGAAAGTCTTGAACAACACAAAATTGATTTCGTTTCACTGAAATTTGTAAACAAACTAAACACTTCGTTTTTTAGTGTTTGATGTTGAGATTTCAACAAATTATTAACATCAACACTTGTAATACACTGTACACTATTGATAAATATAGAATTTATACCAAAAGCTCAAATTATTTAACTTCAAACTGCGAAAGTTTTGGGAAGCGTCCTGTTTGCTTTAGTATACCACTACAAGAAATGGCGGGAATATTGGCAATCTTATGACATATGTCAGATATTCATTTCATGGCCTGTAGTAAAGGTGGTCGTGGCACAGCCTAACTCTACTTAGAAGCCATTAACTAGGAAATCTGGCAACATCGAAGCAAGAACCATAAATAGAGATGCTGTAAGGGCGTTGTTATGGTTTCTGCTGAATTGCTGCTGAATAAATCGCTATCGAGAGAAATAACATTCACATCCAAAAATAAGTTGTGAAAAGTTGTTTGAAGGTTTGAAGTTGTTATTGTTTGAAGTTGTGAAGAACAAGCAAAAGAAATTTCCTCAAAATTTCGTATATAAACAGGAATATCTGTTGTGTTTAAGTTGTGCTTTTTTTGGTTATACCAGGAGAGGTAGAAATAATACTTTTTCCATTTCATAATCGTTTAAAAACAAAAATCCGCGTTTTAGTTGTGCTATTATGTGCTTTATAGTGTGTAGAAAGTGCTACTATGTTTTTTCAGAAACAGACTAAGGAATACCTAAATCTATTACTGATGTTTTGACTGAGTAGTTCAGACATTAACAAAACCATCATTTTCTAGAATTGTTCCTTTTTGAGATTAGTAGAGTTACTTACCCTTTGTTAGATTTAGTGGTTATTTAAATCTTATCTCTTATAGGTCTTATTCTTGATATTATTACAAAAATTAACATGCCAAATCATTGATGTGTGCCTGGATGCAAGTCAAACTACAAAACTTACCTCGAGTTTGTCGAACCACCAGTTTCTGTTTTTCGTTTTCCACAGGATGAAAATCTAATGAATCACTGCCTAAAAAATATTCCTAGGGCATTATGGACCCCACAAAATATTCTGTAGTTTGTGCGAAACATTTTCCAGGGGGTGCACTTATTAGAGAACGTATTCATGGTCTGACAGATGAATCAACGAAGGCAATATCTGCTCCAGTTAAAGTCAATTTAAATGCAGTGCCAAGTATTTTTCCAAATTCACCCCGCTACTTATCAAAAACAGTCCACGCTCAAAGAAAAGATCCAGCTGAAAGAACCATAGAATTGAAGGAACGTTGTGAGAAATTGAATGAAGTCTTTGAAAACTCAGATTCAATTTGTTATTTTGTTGATTCAACATCCAATTATATAAAAGACTTCAATATATAAATCGTGGAATATGAAATAAACATTTTTGAAAATAACAGCATTTTTTTACACTCTACCCTTTCCATCAAATGTAACTGAATGATCACAAATGAACAGTTTACAAATAATTGATAAGATTTTAGTATATTCAGATATGCATGTAAATGTCAATAAAAAGAAACTGTCTCCTAATTATTTATAATGGATTTTACAACTGAAATTAACTAGATGGTCTCAACTGGAAAATTTGCTTGTTGGTTACAAATATGATATCAGAATCATCCAACCATCCAGATTACTGTACATACAAGTATCTCAATAAAGATTCAAAAGAATTGACAGATGCATTAAATTTACTCTCACTTGAGAATGATGAATAATGAAATTTATAGCATATTGTCAATTCTAATTGATAAAGTGAACTTGTACATACTATAAAAACAACTTTCGAATCGCTATAACTCAGATATAGTCCTTCTTCGAAAAAGGTGTATTATTAATTTCTATAGATAATTGTATTATCTCTACAATTTTTGTTGAGACAATTCTCTTATACAAAGTACCGTTTCGCTGAAAAGTTTTCTGAAAAGGCAATTATAACGTGCAGTAGACCGATGTTCGGAGATCGATCGGTCTACCGGAATGAACTGATGCGGCGTTGCCAAGTCTATGTTCATGGCTTGTAAGTTGAGTTAGGCTGTAGACTGTGGTCCACAGGTTCCTTATATTCTGTTCACAACCTAACTACTTACAAGCCATGAAGTAGGAAATCTGGCAACATCTAAGTCGGTCTACAAATAGAGATGTAATGGTTTCTGTTCGTAGCTGCTGAATAAATTGCTATTTACCGAGAGAAATAACATTCACATCCAAACATTAGTTGTGAAAAGTCTTATTGTTTGAAGTTCTGAAGAAGAAGGGAAAGAAATTTCTCGCAAATTTCATATAGAGTAGAATAAGCTTTATTGTCATAAATAAAGAGAAAAATAAATTACATTTCACTCTATTGAAAAAAACGTCGAAGGTAACAAATATGTGCCATTATATGGGTGGCTTACAAAAAATAAAAGATTCGTACAAGGAAAACGGTTCACAACTTAATATTAATTTATATATTTTTTTTTCTTGAATACGCTATATTCACAAATTTTTTGAATATGGCCAGGTAGACAATTGAATAGTTTCATGGTCATGTAAAGTGAATTTTGTTCATATAAACTACTGCTATGAGTAGGATACATAAACGGAGAACATTTCCAGATATTATTTAGGTTCCTATAATTCTTAAAATACTAAGGATTCTGGTTAACAAATAATAGGAGTCTGAAAATATAACGACCATACAACATAACGCCCAATATACAACATAACCCTAAGCACCGACTTTTGATTAGAAATAAGGTATGCGCTGCTGAGGAGCCACCCCAAAAAATTATACCATAGGATATCAAAGACTGAAAATTTGAAAAATAAATCAGCTTCAAAACCCCAACTGAGAACTGAATTCAGCCACCTACCCAGCACAGCTACTTGTACACTTCACTTTAAGTAAGAGTCCACATGCATACCTGAAAATTTCATGTTATCCTTCAACTTAATGGATGATTCGTTGAATTTGATTGCAGTAGGAATATCGATATTTGACCGACTATGAGTGATTACTATGCACTCAGTCTTAGTTTCATTCTCCACTAAACCATTTGAGTGACACCATTCCTCGAAAGTATTCAGAGCAAGGGTGCACCGCTGAAATAAAATTCCAACATCACCGCAAAATCACCGAAAATGAGAAATTAGTGTTGTCAACATACGTTATTGGTTGAAAAAGTTCGCCGAGTCTGCCAGAGAACATCGCAGGTACATCGTTAATATATAACACAAATAAAAGAGGTCTCAATATGCTTCCCTGTGGGACACCAGCTGAAATTTTACGCAAAGGAGATTCAAAATTGTCACTAACATTAAATGAAACTCTTTGATATCTGCCACATTAATAACTATGTAGCAATTTTGAATTTACACCCCCAATACCATATAGTTCCAGCTTGAAGAGCCGCCTGTATCTAACGCTATCGAAAACATTGCTGAGATCAGCCTGCAGGGTCACAGGACTTCACCCTTCTTTAAAGCTGAAACCACCCTACTAATCAGTTCGAATATAACTGTTTCAGTGCTCCTGCACTTTGTGAAACCTGCACTTTTCGAAAACCTTGGAGAATGCTGACAATGCGCTGATGAAGCGATAGTTAGTTAATTCATTTATGTCACCTTTCTTATATAACGGTTTCACAATAGCAACATTTGAATTATCAGGGAAAACTCCCTTTCTGAATTATGTATTTATCATGAAAGTAAGAGTCTCAAGAATAAAATTGATGGATTCTTCATGATAGACATTGAGATACCATGGTACCCAACAACATGACTGTTTTTTAATTTGTGAACAATTTTCATGACTTCTTTACAGGTTACATCAAAATAATAGAACGAATGAGAAACCCTCGACTGTTTCCTACGTTTGCTTCAACAAAAATCTCTTCATCCATTAAAGCAGGAACTGAAATAAAAAAATTCATTGAAATTCTGCCAGTATGGGCAGATGATCGCACCTTGGAAGAGTAGTTGAAGATTTTCTCTGATTCGAGGTTAAATAATTAAGAATTTTCTACTTTGTTTTTGATTTGTTATCAGATTCCAGTATCATGTTTCCATAAAATGTCTGTTTGACTTGGATGGTTTTGTCGTATGTATTCTTTGCCTTTTTGTAAGCGTTCAAAAACTCTGGGTGGAATTTAGATAGTATATAATACTGATCAGAAACAGATTTTTGATGCTTCAACTCAGGAGATTCCTCAAAATATTTCCTCTTCTGGTTCGCAAATTGCGTTAATGAAAACATACATCAAAAAGAGATTTATACCGATTCAAAAATTCAAAAACTATTCCCACATCACATTGACATCCGCACTGTCAGCATAAACAATATCTCAACTTAAGGCAGATAAATTTTCAAGAAATATTTCCGTATATGTTTTAGTGAAAAGCCTTTTATAAATTACAGTAGGTTTTCCCGGCTGAGAGGGTTTTGTGAATAGAAATTTCTGTCCAGAGTGATCGGATATGTGTTATTCAAACAGTGAAGCAATACTATCAGTAATATTAGTTATAATATTATTCGAACAAGTAGCTGAGTGAGGATTGATACGAGCAGGATCATCAAAAATGGAACATACAATTATGAGTGTCCTAAAAAGATAAAAACACTGGGAGTCTTTAGAATTATTCATTATGTCTATATTTAAATCGCCCCCAATAATAAACGGGCAATTTTCAGTAACACACTTTTCTGAAATAATTGAAAGTTTATCAAAAAATACTCTTACATCAGCAAATGGCTGTGTATTTAGACGGTAGATACATGCCACAAGAAGCTTTGAGTTATGAACATATGTGAATGGAGCACAGCATTCAAACACATTTTTAACACTTAGATAGTTTATATCGAATCTGGCTTCAAACTGAAAATTGTCTTTACAGTAGATTACACAACCACCACGTGTATCAATATCACGACAAAAAGACGAAACGAGGGTAAAGCCCCTAAAAACACAAGCAGGCAGTTGTTCCTTGGATTTCCAGTTTTCGGTGATAGCAAACACACCCACATTTTTTCCAGCTAGTGTTAGATCAAAGATTCAACATTTTGATGAAAAAACAACAGTGACTCTTTGATTGACTAGCTCCAACAGTCTTTTCCACTATTTTCTTTGATATTGCTGGTCTAGCCGAAATAAAAAGGATTACTTCTACTACCTAATGACCAGATTTTAGGATTTTTTTAACAATTCAAGTTCAACTACTTTGCATTGACTCCGCTTTAACATAACGCTCAAGTTTGGAATTTGTAGTTTTTTGTACAGAGCTGTTGTGGACATGAGCCAATCACATTTGAAGAAAATTTTAAGTATTCTATTTTGCAGAATTTCAATTTAATTCAATTCACTCAAACTACATGATCCCCAGATGTGAATAAAGTAATTCAGTATTGATAGGAAATAAACATTGTATATATTAATTTCACTTCGATTTGAAAGATTCTCTCTTTTTCCATATAGACTTCTCAACATTGGATTTATTCTATCATTAAATGGGTTATATGCTCGCTCGCTTTAATTTGTCATCGATAACTAAACCGAGATATTTTATTGAGCTTACTCATTCCAAAATTGTGTTGTAGATTTGCAAAATGGGCGGCTGAACAAGTTTATTTTTTTGTTTGAATAACATAAATTTAGTTTTTTTAGCATTTATTTCAAGTCTATTGCGTAACAGCCACTCACTGTACAAGTCCAAGTCATCGATTATACACTTTTGGAGATCAAATTCGTTATTGCCACTATACACAAGGGCTAGTGTAATAGCGTCCTTTTAGTGGAAAACACCTCAGATTCAAAACATAGAGTGAGTAGAGCAGGGGTCCCAAAACAGACCCCTCTGGAACACCGCATTCAGTGGCTAACTGCTCACTCGAACCAGACGGAAGATATTCGGATGGTAGATATTGATAACTACCTGATAAGTAAATCGCAAAGAGCTTATACGTAACCCCCCTACATCCTAAATTTCTCAATTTACTCAACAAAATTGTAATAGAAACAACGTCACACGCTTCTGTTAAATCTATAACGACTACGATGACCATCTTTCCACCATCCAGTTCCGTTTGAATATAATCCAAAAGATCGGGTGTTGCACTTAATGTACTACTGTCTTTCGTGATTCCAAATTGCTCCATCAGCTCCAACCGTATTGTTTACTTGCGACAGTTATCGACCTCTAATCAGTACTTCTACACTTTTAGAAAAAACACTCATTACAGTAATAGGCCTATAATTTTCTTTTTGCAATTTTGAACCACTTTTTAATATAGGACGACTCACCCTACACTTTCAAACAAGTCGGAAAACATCCCGTGTTCAGCACATTATTAATTAACTTCGTGAGTAAAGAATTAAATGCACCTGCAAACTGACCACATCGAGTGCCGTGATCCGGCCATGACCGGGGGTAGAGTTCCGTTTCATATTTTCAACAATTTTCTTTATTTCGTCATAAGTCGATCGGAGTATTAAAATTTTTCCGCTAAAAATTCCGTGACATGTCGAAGTTGAATTATTTCTACTATTACCTTTTGAAATAATTTCTTTTATATTTCAAAAGGTTTGCTACCGCACTAACAAAGTACCTGTTCAACTCATTGACAATAGTTATAGGATCACTCACACAGTCCTCATTAACAGTCAAATACTCAATAGTGTTACTTCGTTTTGGTATAATCAGACCGTCCATAAGTTTCCTCTGCTTGCGAACATCTGAACCAGCTTTGTTCCAGTTTTTCCTGAAATATTCATTTTTCAATATTTTGATGCGAATGATAATTTCGTTCTTCAATTTACGAAACTGTACATCAAGCTCTGCATCAAGGCGACACCTTCTTGTTTGTCTATAAACACGATCACGTATTTTTATCTTCTCCAGTAACTTGTCAGTAAACCAATGATTGTTTTCTGTACATTCAATAATTTCAATATAGAAACTTCGGCTTCTGCACTCCAAAATCGCATCAGTCAATGCTTCAAATGAGTCTATAGCGCAATTCAGGATTTTATTAGCGAACAGTGTCCTGAAGAGGTTATGATTAACAAGAATTGATTGTACCTTAATTTTCGGTTTGTGGATTTTAATATTTTGTTTGAGTGAAACCATTATTTGTTTATGTTTAAACAAACAAGTAACCTGCATGCAAACGCTACACTGCCTATCTTTTATATATATAAAAGAAAGTCGTGTTAGTTACTCCACTTATAACTCGAGAACGGCTGTACCGATATGGCTGAAAATGTTAGATATAACTTATATTTTGGAAGCTTTGTACGTTTTAGAGGTAATAAAAGGAACACTTAACTTATACAACATTTATTCTAAACTTAACTTATTCAAGATGGAGAGCGTTACTGCAACTCACCCCCACTGTTGAGACATTGCTTAAACATATACTAAACCTAATTTGCTGCAAAAATAAGAATTTTTGACATTGGTTAAACCTTTAGTTAGAATATCAGCAACCATCTCATTGGTGCTTATATATTGGACATCAATCAGTTTTTGATCTACACAATCTCTAATAAAATGATGTCTCACATCAATGTGCTTAGTTCTGCAGTGATTGGATTGGTTGGCAGACAATTTCTGGGCAGCTTGATTGTCATTGAAAACAACAATCTTGTCTTTGAAATGAAAAAGTTCAAAAAGCAGATTTTTCAAATATATTGCCTCCTTAGCTGCTTCACTTAAGGCCATGTACTCTGCCTCAGTACTCGATAAAGCAACTGTCTTTTGTTTTGTGCTTTGCCATGAAATGGCACCTCCAGATAATCTGAATACAAAACCGGTATAAGACCGTCTGTCATTTTTATCATTTGCCCAATCCGCATCAGCAAATCCCTGCAAATCGATATCATTCTTAAAATATTTCAATTTCAATTTCTTTGTTTGTTTCAAATATCTCAATATTCTCTTAGCACTTTGCCAATGTACATTAGTATACTTGTTATTGTATTGACTCAAGAAACTAACTGAGAAAGCAATATCTGGACGTGTTAAAATAGCCAAGTACATGAGACCTCCGATCAAGTTCTGATATGGAATATTGGGATCACAAATATTCTCATCAACCTTATTGAAATCTAAACTTGTATCTAAGGGCGTTTTCATCCCTTTACATTCTGTCATTTTAAATTTTGACAGTAGACTATCAATGTAACTTTCTTGATCTAAATATAAACATTTGTTGTCTTGGTCTCTGGTTATTTTTACACCTAAAATTTGTTTAGCATGTCCTAAATCTTTCACCTTAAATTTTGACTTTAAGCAACTTTTCAAATTAACAGACTCATTGATATCATTTGAAAAAAACAAAAAATCGTCTACATATAGAGCTATTATGGTAATGGACTCCTTTTTTCTTTTATAGTACAAACATGGCTCATGTTGAGACTTTAAATAATCTAATGACAATAAAATTTCATCTACTCTCATGTACCAAGCTCTAGAAGCTTGCTTCAAGCCATAAATAGCTTTTTTCAATTTGAATACATGGTTTTCAAAACCCTTTTTGACAAAACCTTCTGGCTGTCTCATATATACAGTTTCTTCAAGAAAACCATTGAGAAAAGCAGTAGTTACATCTAAGTGAGTAATATCTAAATCTAATTTAACTGATAAACTCAGAAGGAGTTTCAACGTAGAGTGTCTCACTACAGGAGCAAAAGTTTCTTTATAGTCAACGTTTTCTTTCTGTGTGTAACCTTTCGCCACTAACCTCGCACGATACACTACACTATTGTCATTTCCACTCTTTAATTTATATACCCACTTGCACTCAACAACAGTTCCTTCTTTCGGTGGTTTCACTAACTCCCACGTATCATTTTCTTCAAAGGAATGCATCTCGTTAAGCATGGCCACTTTCCACTTTTCTGCATCGGGACTTGATAATGCTTCTGGTACAGTTAAAGGAACATCTTCCAAGATTGTCTCTACATAACCTGGTGAACAAAGATATGTGACATGATCAGGATATATTTTGGTTTTAGGCTGTCTAGTTGATCGTCTAACTTGTTCGACATCAAGTGTGACATCTTCAGGGATATAATCAGCATCTGACTGGTCATTTATCTCTGCATCGATTTGATTACTTTCATCAGAGCTTGAATCCCCCACTGAATCTTCATGTTCGAAGAGTTCATTACTGTGTTCTTGGATGATCACTTTAACCTCAGGGTGCCTCTCATCAATAGTCACATCTCTGCTGGTTACTATCTTTCTTGTAGTTGGATCATATAGACGAAAGCCTTTTATGTTTTCAGAATAGCCAACAAATATCATGCTCGTAGCTTTCTTGTCCCACTTTCGACGTTTCTCCTTAGGTATATGGACCATAGCTTTGCTACCAAAAATTCTCAATTTTTCAACATTTGGTTTCCTACTATGCCAAACCTCATAAGGTGTTTTGTTATCCAAACATGATGTTACTGACCTGTTTATCAGAAATACTGCTGTGTTAACAGCTTCTGCCCAAAAAGATTTGTCGAGGCCTGCATCAAACAACAAACATCTACTTTTTTCAATTATAGAACGATTCATTCTTTCACTTAATCCATTTTGTTGTGGCGTGAAGGGATTTGTCTGCTGATGAATAATTCCACAGTATCTCAGGAAATTTTCAAATTCAATACTACAAAATTCACCTCCACCATCAGTTCTCAAAATTTTTAGTTTTTCATTCTTCTGATTTTCCACTAACATTTTGAATTCTTTAAATCGTTGGAAAGCTTCATCTTTGCTTTTTAGGAAGTACACAAAAACCATACGACTGTAATCATCTTCTAAAAGTAGAAAGTACTTACTTTTTCCTAGTGATAACATTTCCATTGGTCCACATAAGTCTGCATGTATTATTTCTAAGAAAGCAGTTGCTCTATGGCCTTTGTTAGAGAATGGTAATTTGGTTTGTTTACCTTCACAGCAAACTTCACAAAATTTCTTCGATACCTTTCCATTAATTTGTAAACCATCTACAGTATCTTTATCATTCATTATTTGTAAGTTTTTGTAATTCATATGTCCAAACCTGCGATGCCAAGTCTCATCATTAACTGCTAGATTTACAGAAGCACTGGGACAACTTTGCAGTGTATCTTTCTCATAGTTCAATTTGAACACATGACCCAAAGAGTCTGCAGTAGCCACTACCTTTCCCAGTTTATTGGTGATGATACAACCATTTTCTGTAAATTCCACTTTATTGCCATTTTTGATAATTTGGCCTACTGACAAAAGATTGGTTGTTATACCTGGGCAATAATAAACATTATCAATCTTAATGCTATGTTCTTCTTTCCCAATAACTGTTTTGATATACACAGTACCATAAATTGAAGTTGTCATTTTCGATTTATTAGCAACTGTTATTTCCTTTACTTTTCCATCTGTTTTGATGTTCTGTAACCAATCCTTTCTAGCAGTAAGATGTACACTGCTCCAGAATCTACATAAATATCACTATCATCGAACTGTCCACTCATGAATATTGCATTAAAAGCATTCATGTCTTCTACAGTTGAAGTTTTAGACTTCGAATTTTTAGGGTTATGTTTTTGTCTGTTTGGGCATTTTGTTACAAAATGACCACGTTCTTTACAACCATAACATATTACGTCATATTTATTTGTTTTGTTTTGGAACTTCTTGTTACCTGTGGTACCCTCTTTTGGATATTTCCGGAAAGTTCCTTTAGCTACGAATGCTCCATTTGACGGTCCGCTACTACTACCATCTGTCTGCATGTCTAGCAGTTTAGTTTTGATAGAATCTGTAGTTATATCCAAACCACTGTTTTCTATAGCCATTATCATTGGAGAAAACTTTTCTGGAAGACCAGCTAAAAGAAGCGATCCTACCCATTCATCATCAATCTTGAAACCTGTTCTTCTTAATTTCTGAGAAGTTTCAATAACCTGATTGATGTACGATTCCATTGAATTGCAGTTGTTTAGACGCAAGTTGATTAGGGTTCTCAATAGTCCTATTTTGCGTGAGAAGCCCGAATCTTCGTAAAGGTTTCTTAATTTATCACATACTTCCTTCACGTTTCTTGTTTCTTTCACGTGAATGTACAAGGAGGGATCAATTGTAAGGATCACTTTTGCCTTGGCTTTGGCCACTAACACTGTGTCCTGTTCTGTTCCGTTTAAACAGTTAGTTAATCCTTCCAATACAGCTACGTTTTCAATTGCGAAACTCCATTCATCATAGTTCTCGCGTCCTAAGAGTTTGGGAATGTTGTTGAAATACGATACCGCCATTTTGACTTGTTGCACGTGCACGTTTTACTCAACACGACTTTACTGACCGAATTTCACTCTCAGTTATTTAGTAACTTTTAAAATTCACTACGTACTTTGCCTGGGCCCATAACCTGTTAGATATAACTTATATTTTGGAAGCTTTGTACGTTTTAGAGGTAATAAAAGGAACACTTAACTTATACAACATTTATTCTAAACTTAACTTATTCAAGATGGAGAGCGTTACTGCAACTGTGTATAGTTAGAGACATAGAGGAGCTTACATAATCCGTGTTACCAATACAAAATATCTGCAGGGTTGAAGCAATGTTGTAAACATTCCAACAGAAAATTGGTGGGGAGGTAGCTTAGAGCCAGGAGACGGACATAGGACTTTTTGTCCCGTTCGGCAGCGTTCCCGTGTAACTTGACAAGAAACGTCAGTCACTACGAAAGGTTGTATGAGTTGGTTGAAATCATACTTTTTTAACACAAAATAGTAAGCATCGGTGGTTCTGTGGTAGAATGTTCTACTGTCACGCTCGGGAGGCTCGGGTTCGGTCGCGGCTAATCTAAGCTTAACTTTTTTACTTCAATGACAAAAGTTTTCACTAATTTCATTCAATACACATATATTGAACATAATTATGAAGCAATCGAATATTCAATTCATATAGAGAACAATTACTGTATTGAAAACAAAACACATTATATTCTTTCAAAATATTTTCAATTAAGTGTTAAATTTAGGTCAATGACACTTCTGAGGCTGTTCTTTAAAAATTTTCGCAAATTTTGTTATTAATATTTCCATATATAACATAAAGTCGTGTTAGTTACACATTTATAATTCGTAAACAGCTGAACTGATTTGGCTGAAAATTGGTCGGAGGGCAGCTTAGAACCAGGAGATGGACAGAGGATACTTTTTGTCGCGTTCCCGTGGGACGTGACGTAATACGTGGTATAACAAAACGGATATACCACAGCAAGGATAATTATGTCGGAAGGCATTTTACATCAAATTCGTGCCAGTAAAAGAAATCCCGACCTTCAGATGAATGAGTAGATACATAATCAGGCTTTGATATTGATCGAAGACATGTGTTACCTCATGTTCGGTAATTTATTCAGTTTAAGAATGAAAGCGACAAATCGTGAAATGAATGACGCATTCAATCAAGAATTTGAACGGGAACGTTTCCGTTGACTTGAATATGATCACCAGGAATTAGATTTAATAGTTCAAACGAATGTACCCCTGCTGAATCACCAACATGAGGATGATACAATGATGAACGCAACTGATGATGCAAATGGTGGTTTATATTTCCTGGATGCTGCTGGTGGAACTGATAAGACATTCCTCATATCAGTAGTTTCAGCCACTGTTATTGCGAGATCCAACATTGAGGTAGCAGTTTGCTTCTTCTGGAATAGCAGCCACATCACATTGTTAGAAGGATGGCGTACGGATGACTCATTCAGCATTAAAATATCCGTTAAATCTTCAAACTATTGAAGAACTAACATGTAATATTGCAAAACACTCCGCAATTGCCAAAGTTTTATTAGAATCAAAAATCAGCATCTGGGACGAATGCACAAAAAAATAAACGTGCTTTGGAATCACTTCACCGAACATTGGAAAATCTACGCAATCAATGAAGATGTTTTGGAGTTGCATTGCAGAACGATACATCTGCTGAAGATTTCTCTGAGCAATTACTGACTATCGGTAATAGTCGAGTACTTAGAATTTCTGTAACTTTGTCTCATCAAAAGACGAACTCATCAACAAAGTATTCCCAAAAATCATTACTAATCACAGAAGTAAGGAATGGTTGAGAGAGCGAGCAATTTTGGCGGCTTAGAATAAAAATGTAAATGACTTAAAGTTCATAATTCAGAATGAGATCATTGGTACACTCATTCTTTCAAATCAATTGATTGTTTAACAAATGAAGATGACGCCACCAACTATCCTATTGAATTTTCAAACTCCTTGGATGTGCCGGGATTACCACCTCACAATTTACGACTAAAGGTTGGCTCCGTAGTAATCATGCTTCGAAACATAAACCAACCAAAACTGTGCAACGGAACTCGTTTGGTGATAAGGAAATTGATGAACAATGTGATTTACGCGACGATACTCAAAAGAAAATTCGAAGGTGAGGAAGTTCTCATTCCAAGGATCCCGACCGACATGCCGTTCGAGTTTAAACGACTTCAATTTCCGATCCGACTTGCATTCACCATGACATTAAACAAATCACACGACCAATGCTTAAAAGTTTGTGGTCTGAATCTAAAAAATCTATGTTTTCCCATGGTCAATTCCGAGTATATGTGGCATGTTCACGGGTCGGAGGACCATTTGCGTTTTTTTTTCTTGCACCTGATAATAAAACGAAAAATGGCGTCTATCACAAGATGCTTCACTAAACAGTGGAATCCATGCACTAAAATACATGGCCAATCATTAAAATATGATACTTGCATTTTTAATTTACATTAATTATCCAAATAAACAATTGCCCTTGATAAAATCGAAAGTCTGCTCATTTATTTTCTCTTAGGTGGAACAAAGTTCGCCGGGTCAGCTAGTTTGTTTTATAATTTATAAGAACATGATCTATTATAGTTTTTGAAGTCGTAGTTACACGGGAGACGTGGTCCTTCTCTATTTGACTTTTAACAATGCTGACAACATATGAAAGTAATTTTTGGTTTGTCATTAACTTCCAGAAGATTCAGGTTAGAATCCCCCATTATAAGATGGTCGCCTGGGAACCTGCTTAAGATATTTTCCAGAAATTGTATACTTTCGTTCAAACTAAAAAAGATGGTGGCCTATACAATACACTAATTTTAGAGCTATTTTCCAATTGAATACACAGCCATTCAATTTTATCCTGGGTAGAACACTTGCCTATTTCCCTATATTTAATTCCATGCTTTATGTATAGAGATACACCACGTCCTCTGCAGCCTTCACGACATAAATTAAAATTATTATACACATTAAGTTGATAAAGAAACACCTCATCCTCCGATAACCAGGTTTCTGCAAATGCAAGAATGTCAAAGTCATTAAATTTAGTGTAATAACTGTATATCATCAATTTTATTCCTAATACTCTGTATATTCATATACATTATGTTTATTTTTTCTTCATCAAGTTTTTAAATCCTCTTCGTTATTAATTGGCATTATTTCTGAATTCTCGTTCTTTCGTATGAGAATATTTTCATCACTAATCCACAAATATTTAAAATCATTTCCTTCCTTCTAGGACTTTGCACGCTTAAATAGGTCGATTTTGTCAAATCATGATTAATGAAGATCTTTGAGGCTGTTCTAAATCCAATTTTTTGTGTAGTTAGGCTAGTTTCAGATTTAGATCTTAAAATATCTTTCTTTATCTGCTCGTTAATTATCGGACAATTCTTCGAGGTGTCTTTTACCATCGTAAAAGCTGTAAATTGATCTTCCGACAAACCGATCTGTAGCTCCTCACTTATTTTTTTAATTTTACTTTTTACGTCCTCATAAGGTTCACTCTGTATAATTATATTCTTATTCAATTCCTTCTGTTCATTTGTGTTTATTTGCGTTTTTAATATACTAACTTCCCTTTTCAGTTCTTCGTTAATGGTAATTTGCTCACTATAATGCTTGAATAAACTATTATATTTTTTATCCATCTCCTCTAACTTAGTCATGACAATGACATCATTGAGGGTATAATTTTTCGGAGATTGCTGTGGAGGAGGTTTGCGGGACTCCTCGTTCTTACAAATCTCGCAATACCACGACTCCTGAGATTTACTCAATTTTTGGTAGGTTTTTATCGACAATCCGAAACACTGCCTGTGACTCCAACGCAAACAACCATCGAACAATAAGCCATCCTCTTCTTCAGTCACCGTTTTCCGGCACTTGTAGCACCTTTCATTTTCTGACTTATTCATATTGAAAACAGCCACAGTCCCTCACCTCACAAACGTAATCAAATGTAATCTGCTGTGATCAATCACAATGGTTTACGATCAACAGATGTTATCGTTTTATTGCTTATGGTGCAGAATAAATGAATGAATTGGATTCAATTTTTACGAATATATAGTTGCTAATATTCCTCGTCATCCAGAAAAGTATGACAATCACTAGTAGATTTTCTCAGAAATACCCTGATGTAAGACCCTCTTCACTTCGTCCAATTAAGCACCGTTAATTCTCGAACCGGCAGCACATGCGAATAACGTGTCACCTATCAGACATCACTTGATTTTTTTTAACTCAATCAATGTTTAATGGAATTGGCAGATGCATCATAATGGGTGATTTCTTAAGCGTATTTTTTTCAAAATCAAATAAAACACTCAATTTATATCATATATTCAAAATTTTTATTGAAATTGATAACTTGGCCTTTGCAATATACATTTTAGAGATAACTTTATGTAAATGTTGTCCGCCGCTTCGTATCAATGGTCCATTCGGAAGGTCCAATTTTGCGTCATTTTTTCGAGCATTTCGGCCTGTATCCCAAAAATTACGCGTGTTGTGTTATCCTGTAAGGCTTCAATCATGTTCGGCTTGTCCACATAAACTAACGACTTCACATAACCCCTCAAGAAATAATCCAGAGGCGTCAAATCGCATGATCTTGGCGGCCAATTCGCAGGGCCATTTCGAGAGATAAGCTGCTCACCAAATTCATCCTTCAACATGTCCATTGTTTCACGAAATGTGTGGCATGTGGCACCGTCTTGATGAAACCACATGTCAACCAAGTTTAACTCGGCCAACTGGGACAAAAAAAAGTTGCGTATCATGGCTAGATATCGTTCGCGGTTGATGGTAACGTTTCTTCCACGGTCGTCTTTGAAGAAAAATGGATCGATGGTGCCACCAGCCCATAAACCACACCAAACTGTCGTTTTTTCGGGATGCAGCGGTAATTCTTGTATGGAATGTCGCTGTTCATCACTCCAGAGGCGACAGTTCTGTTTATTTACATATCCGTTAAGCCAGAAATGAGCCTCATCGCTGAACACAATTTTTCGATAAAACAGCGGACTTTCATTAAGCTGTTCTAAGTCCCATTCACTAAAAATTAGACGTTGTGGTAGGTCATTCGGCTTCAATTCTTGCAGAAGTTGAATTTTATAGGCTTCCAAACCCAAATCAACACGTAAAATTTTCCATGTGGTTGAGTAACACATGCCCAATTGCTGAGAACGGCGACGAATTGACATTTCATGAATTGACATTTACACCTCAACGCTAATTCGGATGAGGCCAGAGTTAGGTCTGGAGCGCTAACATTTGAGTTGGGTGGAGTAAATCTGGTTGGTGTGTCATCGTTCAGTAACGTCAACGAGAAATCCCTAATGAAATTCTGTACAGTTTTTCCATTAAAATTTGTTATCTGAGAGCCCCATAGGGGATTTTGGGCATCGGTTCCAACAGGTGCGGGGGAATTTCATTTAGAATCTCATTTGTTAGTCTAATATCGGGAGGAATGTATAAATTATAAAAAAAAATATGTTTAATTCTAATGGCCACCATTTGCAGTCTTTCTGGTAGATTCAAGTACGGAAATGGAGTTGTGTTAAATTGCAAATTATTTTTTATTGCGATTGCTATTCCACTGATCCCATCGGTTCTATCATCTCTTATAAGTGTATAATTTGATGATGTTATTTTCTGTGTGTGTTTGAGAAAAGTTTCGTGACTGAAATATCTTAACTGATATTGTTTGTTCATTAATTTATGAGTTTATTGAGTATCGCCCCAATTTGATGCTAACATTACGTCCATGTTATCGTTTTGCTCCGTATTTAAATAACTTTCATAGTATATTGGTAAATTGCGGTTAGTTTCAGATTGTATCGAATCTTCGTCAAATTGTGTATGATGATCTAATTGAGTTCTGACATTTTTGGGAGAACTCACAGATGTCTCCTCATCTGAAAGAAAAACCCTCTTATTATAGTAGGGAGTAAACTTCATTAATAATTGTTCGTGTTGAACCTTGTTATAACCTTGACTAATCGGTTTTTTATTATTTACTGTCTTAGATGAATGAGGATACGTGACTTTTCCTTCCGTGTAATTTTTCTGTGCTGTTACTGATGAAAACGATTTTTCATTTAAGACTGAAGAGTTTGTGTATGTTGGTGATTTAGTGCTGTTGAATGAGGGAAAATCGGTGGAGTAGGAATTCGTGCTCCCTTGCATGATAGGTTGGCTTCATAAAATGGAACCTTATAGTAAGCAATTGATTCTCTTATTCTTACCTGCCTTTTGTATTCTCCGCATTCCCTATTATCCACCATATGTGGTTCTTTGCAGAATAAACATATAGGCTTCGAGTCACAAGGTTGTTCATCTCCGTGGTACTCTCCGCATTTTACACATCTATATTTGCCCCTGCAATTTTTTTTAACATGCCCATGCCTTAAACATAATCTACACTGGATTACTGGTAGAATATAAATTTGTACCGGTATTCTGTTATTGTATAAAAACAGATATTTAGATAAAACAGATGCCTGTTTTAACATATTCCGCTACCTCGTTTTTATCAATTCTTCGATTGAAACGTCTTACTGCATGTATTTTACAGTTCGGATACGCCCCTTTATCGTGTTCAATAATCTCCTCATCAGTATATCTGTTCCCACATCTCTCACTATTCCCATAACAGTTACATGCTGCGCTGAAATGTACACTTTATACTCTTCATTTGAAAAACTTTGAGTTTTAATGAATTGATGTGCTTGTTCAGTCACAGAAAAAGAAACAACCACCTTTTTCAAACCTTTCCCTTTATATCAATAATATTCAGATGTTTATGATTAGGAATGTTGAAAAGTAGTTTACCTACACTAATCGAGTTCAGGTTTCCTATATTTTTATGCAATGTTTCAATAATAACAGTGTAAGGACCCTTGTCCGTATTTTTGTAAGTGTATTCTTTGTGTACCTTAGGAATGGAATGATTGGATATAGTCCTAATATTTTGAGAAAGAAGATTAGTTTCTGCTATATAAGTTCAGTATCATTATCTTCCGATGCTTTACTGTACAAAGCAAGAATTTCTTCATTGACTAGTGCTAAATCTATTTTATTCTGATAAATAATATCTCTGTTAATATCTTCTAAAGCCTTATAGGTGATAGTAAGTTTAGGACCCGGGGTGAGCCCCCAGGGCTGTGAGGATTCATAAGTTTGAAAACCAACCATGGTTAAGCATGTGCACTCTACAATGCGTAAGCAAAAAATCAGGTAATAATGCAAGCAATGATATAAGAAAAGCCTAAAAATCTAAAAGAGTCAGCCTATAACTAAAGGATGGAAAAACTCACCAGGAAGAATTGTCGTAGACACATATGAGGGAAAATTTCTGGTTAAAGACTTGAAAAAGATGCTTCGCCTTCAATCAACCGACATAGAATGAAGGCTATGTCATGGCTTGTAAGTAAAGTTATGCTGTGACACAGCCTAACTCTACTTACGTTTTTATATTCCACGATTTACATACTATAATCTTTTTTTATAATTGGATGTTAAATCAACAAAATTACAAAATGAATGTGAGTTTTCAAAGGCTTCATTCAATTTCTCACAACGTTCCTTGAATGCTGGTTCTTTCAGCTGGATATTCTCTTTGAGAGTGTACTGTTTTTGATAAGTAGGGGTAAATAAAGAAAAATACTTGGCACTGCATTTAAATTGAGTTTAACTTTATCCATCTAGCCTTCTTGCCTTCTGTTGATCAATCTAGCAAACGATGAATACCTTCTCTAGTAAGTGCTCCCTCTGGAAAATGTTTGACACAAACTACAGAATATTTTGTGGGGGTCCATAATGCCCTAGGAATATTTTTTAGCCATTGATTCATTAGATTTCCATCATATGGAAAACGAAATACAGAAATTGGTGGTTCACCGGCCTCAAGGTAACTTTTGTGTTCGACTTGCATCGAAGCACACAGCAATGACATGGCATGTTAATTTTAAGTAGGCTGTGAAGAGTTAGGCTGTGGCTGTGATTTCAATTAAAGATGAATCTGTGGTTTACAGTTTCCTCTAGAATGAGTTCTGTGTTAAAACACTGACGTCTAGTTAGAAATTTGTGAATACCTCACAATTAGTATTAATTGTATCTATTATGATCTAAACATTTGTCATTTGTTTTTCAAAAATTGTGACTGTTCTGTATGTTTCAAAATTTTCAAGTTTTCAACTTAAATTCCAAAAATGATGGAAAGTAAAACACTAACCCAAAACATAGTGGATTATAGTGACGATAATATTGATAACAGATGTGTACAGGATATTTTGAACACGTTCAAAGATTTAAGGGAATATTCTCATGATGTAGAAAAACAGTTGTCAAGCGTGAGACAAGAGTCTTTAGTAGATCATATCGCAGAAAGCAAGAATATAGCACATTTACATCGACAAATTACATCATGCGATGATATTCTCAAACGAATGGAAAATATGCTACTGAACTTTCAAAGTGATTTGGGAAATATAAGCTCTGAAATTGTGTCCCTCCAAAGAAAATCTATAACTATGAGTCAAGAATTGAGCAATCGACAAAGTATTAGAGGACAGCTTAGTCAATTTATAGATGATATGATGGTACCAGAAACATTAATTACTTCTATAATGGATTTGTCAGTAACTGACAAAGATTTTCTGAGTCAACTTCAACTTTTGAACCATAAATTAGGATTTGTTAAAGAGCAAGGATTTAAAGAATCCCTTTCCTGTATGGATGTGAGGGATATTCTTGAAAAATTGCGAATTAAAGCAATGTCAAAAATTAGAGAATATTTACTAGAACAAGTATATAAATTTAGGAAACCACTAGGAAATTATCAGGTGCCTCAAAATAATATGCTGAAGTTTAAATATTTTTACGAGTTTATTTTATCAAATGAAAGAAATGTTGCACAAGAAATTTATAGAGAATATGTGGATACTATGAGCAAAATATATTTTTCATATTTTAAATCGTACAATAATAGAATTATGAAATTACAATATGAGGAATGTGTAACCAAAGATGATTTAATGGGAATTGAAGATACAGCTTCTAGAGGCTTATTCAATAAGTCATTAAAAAATAAGGGTACTATATTTACTATTGGCAATCGTGGTGATGTGTTAGCTCAGCAACTTGAAGCTCCAATCATTGTTCCACATGCTCAAGTGAAAAATAAAGTAAGTGATAAGCCTGTAATATTGAAACTACTGAATCAAAATCCAGTAAATATTTATAATATCCGCGTCATTTCAAGATTTCAAACTAAACCTGCCAGTATTACTTATGTTGGTAAAATGGAATACACATACAATTGAAATCAATACATATGGATTTTGATAATACTTGTTAGAAATATTATGGTTAAAGCATATACATCATTAATACAAATTTTGCACCTTACATGTATCTTCAAGTTACAAAATTTAGTGTATTGCTTCATGTAAGTCAGGTACAGTAACATTGAGAAAAAGTTCTCAAAATCAAAGTTAACGCCAATAATAAAATTACAGAATAAACAAATAACAGCTAGTTTAGTTTAGTTTGAATTCTTGAAATGATGCGGATATTATAAATATTTACCTTTTATCATGTTGATTGCATGTTTTAAATGCTTTTGTTATTGAATTTTCAAATTTTGTAATAAAATTATGAATTAATTTTTTATAAATTATTAATTCATAATTTATTATGAATTAATAATTTGTTATAAATTATTAATTCATAAAAACTTCTTTAAATTGAACAGAAATGATTAATTTCACTAGACTAAAATGTAAATGTGTATGAAGAGCCTAAGGGAAAGACAAGCAATGTAACTAAGACAATGATCTGAAATATTATTACCTTAATATTTGATCATTTGAAAATGGTATATTAAAGCCTGAAATAATACAAAGATATATAATTTATAGACAAAACATCTCCTTTGTGTGTGTAGTAAAACATTTATTTGTTTTATTCATTGAATTAACAGAAAAAAGAGCAAAACCAGAAAATACAAAAAATTCATTGTCCATGAAATTGTTTTTCTTTAGGCACCATTATATTTCATCTGTTAGAAGTGTTGTTGAGCTCATTGTCCACAAAATATTGACAAGGTCTGGATATCCATAAACTTTGCCTTTGAAACTGGAAGGTTGTCATTGTTGTATATATATATATATATATATATATATATATATATATATATATATATATATATATATATATATATATATATATATATATATATATATATATATATATATATATATATATATATATATATATATATATATATATATATATATATATATATATATATATATATACACACGGCATAAGTGAATTTACATTAACAAGCGCATACTGTAGGAACCAAGGCAAATACGGTTTCAGTGCTATATACTTAAAACTGGGAAGCAACTTTCAAGAAAGACTGGATATAGTTGAAATGTTAGTTGAGGGTATTATAGAGATTTCTGCACTAGATAAATGAGTTGGTAAAATAATTTATACATTACTTTCCTTTTATTCTTCTCTGGGAAATGCAACGGAATTTCTCGAAAAGTTTGAATCAGTCTTGGCAGCTATTTGCTGGACTGAAAACAATAATCATAGCTGGGGATTTTGATATCAACATATTGAACCAACTCAATACCAACACACAAGAACTATGTGAAGTTGTTAACTATGGATTAAAACATACTATACATGTACCAACTAGAAATACCCATACTAGCAAAAGCTGCATTGATAACATCATTACAAACGGAAACTACTGCTTTGCTGACATCATTGCAACTGATTTTTCAGATTATGATAAGGCACAGGTAATTACTTTCAATCTTCAAGAATTTAACACTAAAACTACCATCACAAGAATGTTAAGTGATGAAAGAATACTAGATCTTGTTGAACAGCTTGAACATGTAAACTGGAATACCATAAAGTACCTCAAACCAAGTGACGTAAATGGACAGTGAATATATTCATGAACTTGTTTCTTATAGCTTTTAACTATTTCTGTCCACTGAAAAGAGTAAAGATAACACATTTCTGTAAACAAAAATAAATACTCAGGAATGAAAAACTTATAAATTGTAAGAAAATGTTAGACAAATGTGCAAAATGAACAATGATAACCTAAATGAGATTTATAAGGCAGTCAAAAGAGAATATGATAACCTACTGAGGGAAAACAAATTGCAGAAATTCAAACAAAAAATTACCGATTCTGATAATAATAGCAAAGCACTTTGGAGTGCTGTACTTTCAAACATTAGCCACAAAATTCATGTTCAAGACTTTTTTCTCAACTTGCCAATGTTCTGAAGTACGAGCAGCCTTTCAATTTGGCATTTTTACTGTCGCTCGGGAATATGGAAGTGTACAGAATATTATTCGAGTATATTAAGTTCACTAAAGTGAAATTATAAAGGTTAACTGAATAATTCCTTTTTCTTTTCTCATGTTTCACCTTACCTTTTCCGTGGTTTATGTCTTCTTCGTGTATGAAGAATAAATCGCCTTGAGGAACCCAAAGGTGTATAGTGTCCCTGTGTCTAAACGTTAATTTTATTTTGTTTTATGCTTTTATGTTGTTTTGATGATATATTAAAAAAAAACAAGTGCTGGCTAATGACATATGTGGAAGCCATTAAGGATATTTCCAAATATTGGATAACCCTCTTTGACATATGTGGAAGCCATTAAGGATATTTCCAAATATTGGATAACCCTCTTTGATTAAAAAAAAAAATCAGAGCACAATAAATACACATCTCCAACATTCTATTCGTAGTAATGTAAATACTTTCACCTTTAAAAAAGTAGAAGAATATGATGTGAAAAAATTTGTCTTCCAGCTGAAAAACAAAAATACTAGTGGAATAGATGGCATTCCAGTTAAAGTTGTGAAAATATGCATATACCAAATAGTTTGTCCACTTACATATATCATAAACAACTCTTTCGAATACGGAATTTTTCCTGACCAACTCAAACATGCTATAGTTATTCCTATACATAAAAAAGGGAGATGCAGAAAATTCTGCAAATTATAGACCAATAAGTCTCCTTCCATCCTTATATATATATATATATATATATATATATATATATATATATATATATATATATATATATATATATATATATATATATATATATATATATATATATATATATATATATATATATATATATATATATATATATATATATATATATATATATATATATATATATATATATTTATATATATGCATCAAAATTTTATATGTTGCGCCTAGGCTATCACCTCTTATGCGATGAAAAATCGATGTTCAATACTTCCATAACTTTCTTGAAGATATTACTCAAAATGTTATTCTTGGTCTGAAGATAATTTCAACTCCATATAGTTATATGAATTGATCTACCAGCATCTGTGTAATTGTATCAGTTTCTTGGTTCAGTAGAGCATAGGTGTTCGGTTATTTGCTAAATGTATCCATAACAAATAGCATGTACTTATTACCGTCGTTGGAAATTGCAACAAGTCCTGCAACATCATTCTTAATTCTGTTGCTTAGTATTCCTACATCTCATTGGTACATCTCCAATTGTACCAAAAAACTCAGTAAAGCTATAATGGCTAAGATTCTTTGAATTTGTTCATTATCAATGGATAATGTGATATAATAATTATAACATAAAACATATTTGTTTGCAGTTTCCATATGAAGCATTGTTCAGAAGTGAGCAATATGCTTTAGTTGATAATGCCTGCAGGGAATATTTATTTATAGCAGAGTTTTTCATGTTGAAAGGCCAGCAAGCATTAGATGCTTTCAGTGAAGTCATGGGGAAAACTACAAATCTAATCAAGGTATGTACAAATTAAAATGAAAAATACTATATTATTGTTTATGATAACATATACCTAACTATGAAATTATAGGTCAACGTTCTTGGAAATTTTCTAGTTTTTATATTATATATTTTTTCAGGAAATCTGTAAAAATTGTCAATGTAATATGATAATTGATTAAAATCAAATTTTTTTTCAGAAAAATGTGGAAACCTATGTGGAAACTTGTTATGACTCAATAGCTCTCTTTTTGTGTTACCACCTTATATTGAGATATAAAATAATGTGCCACAAAAGATGTGTACCAGCTTTAGATAACTATTGGGAAAATTTAGAAAAATGCCTATTATCCAGGTTTGAATATATTTGTCATCTTAACATACAGAGTATAAGGGATTGTGATCCATCCAAATTCCAACCTGAAATGGGTCCCCATTATGTGAGTATATTTCTGTTCAAATGAATATTGATGAAGATGAATGTTCATATTGAGTATTTGGTATCTGAAGTGAACAGATATGTGAAAGTGTGCTTTCATCGATCATGCTTTGAGAATTCTAAAATTATTTTGTGGTATTTTGAGGGCGGAAATTGATTATTTACGACCTAGTGCTTTCATTGAGGTTAGTAATAAGATTAGAAATATCTTAATGTGTTAGTTGTGGATTTTCCTTCATTTCTGCCTTCAGAATATAACCTGTAAATTTCTTGTGAGTATCAGGGCACCTGTAAAACTATTTGATGATAAGAATTGGTTAACATGGATAGAAATAAAAACAAAGGGAATACAAATAAGGCGAAGAACAACGGCGTTTGCAACATAGGATTCAGTAAGTCCAATATAAATTACTCTGCAATGATAAATGTGGAAAATATGTCAAAGATGCTCAAATCTTGATAAATCGAAAATTGAAATCATGTTAAAGAAGAACGAGGCCTGCATATACCAGGACTGCAATAGGCAAAATTTCAGGAAGACTTTAGTTTCCCGAAATTCACTCGTTGAATCTAGTGATAAAGAACAAGAGAAGTATACCATCTCAGATATGAAACAAATTAAAAAGAATCACGATATGATGAGAAACTAAATCAGAAACTTTCAGCAATCTTCCTAGTCTTCCCAGATTTATATGGAGGACTGACTGTAACAGTAAAATAATAAGATGAAAGAATTATTGTCCATGGAAAGTAAAGAGAGAAATGAGGGGATTTAAATTCTTCATGAACGCGTTGAAGCTCCTAAGCGAGAGAAACGAGATAAAAATGTGATTTTGGGTAATGTTCCGGAGAAATATAAATACAGAAGAGTCATATAAAGAACAGAAACATAAAGTACAGAACATATCGGTTGTCATCTCTAACTGGAGGACTTTAGGGCAAAAGAATTGCCACCCATAATAGTTGAATTGCAGGATATTAACGCAAAGGCACCGAATTGCGACCAGTGATGTTTATGATCAAATGAATCGTTCAAAAGATAATGAAATTATTCAATAATTACTTTGAAAAATGGTTTTTCTCAACGATTATATCCTCTTATTTTAAGAAGAGTACGTTATTTTATCCTATAATAACTCGATCATTAATATATTTGATGTTGAACTGAAACGAGTGGAAATGAACCGAAAGCACCGTTTACCGACAGGCTGACAACAACTACCCCTGTATCCGACCACTGAGGATCCTGATTCCGACCGGCCATACTCACCTACTTAAATAACCTTTATGACTTACAAAATCATTGTGAATACAGTAAAAAAAACTTATAATATAATTAAGTCAAAATATAAATTGAAAAAAAGGTTCAATATTCATTAGGAATTGAGATATTGACAATGAGGGCAAAAAAAGACAGAAAAATAACGATATTAACTCATATAATAAAATAATAAAAAAAATTTAATTACAATGTTTAATGATAATTGAGGAATAATTTTCAAATTGTTCATAATTAACTATAATACAACCAATAAATGAATTCACGCATTGTTTTCCTTACGGAGCTCATTTATTTTGGGAACATCGTAAGTCCTACGACTGGAAGTTTCCAGTTTTTTCCGCTAGATTTCCAGAAGTTTCCGCTCATCGTCATTGTTCTTACTTTCAGATTATCATCAACCTTTTCAATGACTATCCCTGGAAAGTATTCTCCTTCATATTCAATGACAAACTAACCATTTGGGTATTCTATTTTCTCTTCTGCTGCTGTATTATCTGACTTCAATACGCCTTTTAATATGTTAAAAGGGAAGACCTTTCAACATATTCTGATTAATCTTTTCTTTCCTCTTTTGAGCCCTGTCTAAATTAGTTTTTTCCTTAGCTACTTTCTGTGCATTAACTCGTCTTTGATGTCCATAAATTCGTCGCTGATTGCTACTGTGGGATATATTTTTGTTTTTTCACTTTTTCATTGTGATCAGTAGTAGCATTCCTTAGAAATAGTTGTAGCCTACTATTTATTGAATAATCATTTTAAATTTTTTCGTATCTAACTGATTGAGAAAATGAGCTTTTAAAATGAGCTTAGGAAAACGAGCTGCTACTTCATTTAATAAGTTCAATGTCAGTGTTTCACGAAGGTGAAATGTTCATTAGCAGAAGATGTATTATTTTTTAATTACATTTTTTATTATATTTTCGTTATCAGAAGCAAATTCTACAAACTTAGGTAATCTAAGTATAGCATCCTCATCAAATGGATACAATTCACAACTTTGAAATATGTATTTTGAAATAATCGCAGAAGAAAATCGAACGTGGGAAATGAATCGTATGCTGATTCCAATCAAACACATATTTGTGTAATAACGCCTCCAAATTGAAAATTTTATGTATTTTTAGTACGTTTCCGCTTCATACACATTTATAAAGATATTGCAATATCGTAAGTATGTGCGATAAACAAAAAATCAATGAAAATATGTAATTTCTGCTAACATGTTGAAATTTTATGTTAGAAAGATATACTTATAAAGATATTACTTTATCGTAAGTATGTAAATATGTGTAATAAACAAAAAATATAAGTTTATAATACAGGAGTCTTATTTCGATTTTGTTTGAAATTAGATGAATAGTGGAAATTGAAAGTCTCATTGCAAAGAATCTATTAAATTTAGCCCCGGTCGCATACAGGTGTTTTATGCAAAGATATCGTTCGGAATATATAACTGAATACAAAACACTTACAAAAAACCTGGAAAACAGAAAATTAACATTATCTACGAAGTGACAAAACTCCTGTTACCGACCGAGTGGTCGGAATGAGGAATGCTCATATTTTATAGGGCTCCGTATTCCGTCCATTATTATTTGATCGATAAATCGATGAAAATATGTAATTTTTGCTTACATGTTGAAATTTTAAGCTCTTAATGAACCAATAAATCATTTGAAATAAAAACACTCAGAACTTATCACAGCATTCTTAGAAAAAATCCAGATGTTTGTTTTCACTAATTTATGTTTTTTGAGATCAATACGAATACGGACGCTCTCGTACATTTTGTTGAATTGAACCACTTTCCGTTAACATATGAAAGATAAGTCTTGATATGTGACATATGATGAGTGATTCTAATAAATGCTTTCACCCTTGCTTATTTCACAACTTTTAGTCGAAATTTGGATGTTTCAAAGTAGAAAAACCAAAATGGTCGGATACAGGAGACCGGCCGGCAAACGGTGCCGTTACGTTAATACAGGAAACCTCATTTTGGAGAAGCGAAAAAGCAAGGGAGCGATAAGGTTAGCGAATTGCGGTTATACAACCAATATTGTTTATTTTAATGAGGATATATTAAGAAAAACACAGGACCTATTTGCGAAAACGCGAAAAATCAAGAACAAAAGAACTATAAATATTCATGAATTACAAGTGGAAGGATTTATTTAAAAAAAAATCAAAGACAGTAGGGCAATATTGATCAGGGGTGAAACGGATCTGAATGTGGAATAGAAAACAAAGTGAGTGGACATTAACTTTGGTATATTTCCATCATAAATAGTGTAATGGACCAATATATAAGACGTACATTTTTCTAATAAAATTAGACATATGTAAGTTAGAGTCACCAGGTAATATTAATGATCTTTACACTAGTTTTGATGACAATGAAAATTTCAAAATATTCCTTCAATGTATACACAGTATTTCTCAAAATATAGATATAATAATAATAATAATGTTTATGTGGCCACACTATACATGGATACATTAATTTTTACCTTAAATAACCTCAAATAAACTAATTATCTAACTGAAGTTTAAAATTTGTACATGAGTAACTTGAAATATATGAACTCGACTAAATCATTATATAGTAAACTTGAAACAAAATAATAAAAACTGAAGAAAAATAACAAAATACATTAAGTTGTAACGGTTCTAATCAATCCATAAAGGATATTAATTACTGAAAGAATGAAAGAAAAGAAAGAAAGTAATAGTAACTTCGCAGTAATTATTGTGAGGATATTATAATATTAATAACATTCAAATAAAATTGCTTCTGATTATAAATTTTTCAATCTTCATCTAGGAATTTGATGAATCTAATTCTTCATTAGTTTGATACATATACAGATCTAGAACCTACCCTTATATTGTCTGGTAATTCATTGAATAGCAAGGGCCCAAGGTAAGTGAAAGATCTAAGTCCAATGATCTTATTTACTCTTGGTACAGGCAACATATTTTTGCTTCTACAGTTCCTCTACGGTACACTCTTATGGTGAGATCTGTGAAGATCTGTGAGATGAGTAGTGTTCGTGCATACAGTTGCCTTGTTGTGAAAACGTCCGTTATTTTTTATAATTCGTTTGATGGATAAGTTTGACTCTTGTTTTTTATGATTTTGAATATCTATTTTTGTATCACATCAATTTTCTGATAGCAATATTTGGTAAAAGAACCACATACTAGCACCCCATATGATAGATGAGGCTCAACAAGATCATGATACACTCTCATAAGATCATTCTCGTCACAAACTTTTCTTAGCATTTCGAAGTTGGATAAGAACATTCTAAGTTTCTGGACAATTGCCTTGGCCTGGGCTCTGCATTGAAGATGTTCATTTATAATTATTCCTAGATATTTATATTCTTTTACTGATGTTATGTTATGTTAAGGATCTCTTCATTGTAATTAAGTTCAATATTCTGAAGTGGAAATAAATGTTTACTATAACTAGTAAATGCCATATATTCAGTTTTTTCAGCATTCAAAGTTAATTTTCTTGAAGCAAAAAATTTTACTAATTTAATAAATTCCACTTTTATCCTCTGGCATTATTCTTCCCAGTTCCTTGCGAACAATACTGCAATATCATCCGCATATCCTATTATTTGTCCTCTTATATTCGAAGAAAATGGCTCATTCATATACAACAAGAATAAAAACAGGCCCCAAAACTCTTACTTGTGGTACTCCATAGAGGACCGGCACTTCATTACTTTTAACATTTCCAAACGCTTGGAACGCTTTGGCCAGGTCAACAAAGATACAAATCATTGGAATGTTTTTATCTAATGCTTCTGTTATTAATGCCATAAGGTCACCAACCGCGACTGAGTTGACCAAGCAGCTCTGAAACCAAACCTCCTATTTGCTTGCAAGTTATCTTTTTCTATAAAATTACATATAGACCATGGTCGAAAATTTTTGAAACAAAAAAAAATTATAGTAGGATGAAACCAGTTAAAGAAGGACGAGAATATAACAAAAATGAAAGGAAAAATAAATTACGGGCAACCTGAGGTCGGGAAGTGGATGGGGGTCAGTTTTTTAAGGGTAAAAAACGGCGTACCTCGATTTTCGGCAAAACAACAAGTCCTATGGAAAAAAATTAAATGACAAAGTTGTAGTTAATAAAGAGGCTTACAACTTTTGTTACACACTTTTTTCCATAACCTCAAAATTTATGTGAAAAATTCAAATAATCAAGTTTTTGGTTTTTATGTTTATCTTTGCAAAAAACAAAATTCTATGTCCTAAAGACACTGTAATTTTTTTGATTTGAAATATTTGTTTTTCCACCTTATTTTGACTTTATCTAAAAAAACACCCTTATTTTCAATCGAAAATTCTCACGCCAAAATATCAGCTTTTTGAAAAAAGTCGGGGAGTCTCTTGTTCGTTGAAATCTCTTCTTTCTGATAATGAAAAACAATATATACATTACTATGGTAAATGTTCTCAGAAAATGCAAAGAAAAGAAAAAAACTCGAATCAGAATTTTTTTTTAATCACTATGTAAAATTTTGAACTATTTAGTAAAATTTACACTTTAATTACTTGAAAAACGTAAGATTCTATGTTACATTGATAAACAAAAAAATTACAAATCCATAAATCATAAAGATTGCAAGAAATATAGGATTTAAAGGGGAGATTTCAATTAAAACATGTGATTGCTGCAATTTTTTTTTAGTCAAAAAGTTGATTTATTAAATTCTAATAACATTTATGTCATAGAAAATAATATATGAATAGAAATTTAAATCGTACTATTGAATTCACATACTTTATACTGATTTTTATTATTCATAATAATATTTTAAAATGCACCAATCTTCTCATTTATAAATCTTATTTCGAACCCTAATCACTTATCCATTACTTTTTGTCTCTTCGGTTGCATTTCTTCATCTTTAGATTCGACGAACCTTCCGGATTCTAGTAGGTCTTCGAAATCTTCAAGACCATCACCATCATCCAATATTATTTTTAGTCTGCATTGGTGCTTCATCCACTTTTCTTCCACATTGGTGCATTTTTCGGAATTATGACAATTTGAGCACAAATCTTGTGCATTTTAAGCCATGTTTTCGGCAGCCACATTTTAAACTTTACATCCAGTTTCACAGCTGCAGCAAATAGTTTTGATCAATATTTCTGGAATTAACTTCTTCTCTGTATATTTCGGCATAATCCCACGTTCATGTTGCTTCCAGCCCCAACCTGTTGATGTCAGTTCGTTACCTGGCCAAGTTTGAAGTTGATAATATGCCCTGTAACAATTTCTGCTGCACCTTCTGTGGGTGGGAGATTTGCCAATATGAAAGATGATTTAATATTTCCCAATTGATATTTTTGAAATTTTAATTAATTCAGTGTTATATTATCATTTTTACATTTATAAATAGATTTTTATATTTATTTTTACATTTTTATTTGAATAATTGTAATCCATTTTTTCGATCTTTTTTGTTTGCATCTTTTTTATTAAGAATATTGACGAAATTTGACACATTTTTATCGTCTAATATATATTATAATGAATTTACATTCTTCTTTTCCGGCAAATCCAGATGTTGTATCGCAACCAGAAAAACAATGCAGAAATGCAACGATATTTTTGAAGGATTCATATTTGAAACTATTAGACGTGAAAAATAGATCTTTTACATTTCCAGAACCTGGTTTGAGAAAATAAATGTCTTGATTATTTGAAGTTAATTGATTCAAAAGGACCAAAAGATCAATATCTTGACCCACAACAATGACAGTTTTATTGGTATCTTACAATTTCTAGATGTCTTATTAAATATTAACTTATTTGGTTGTTAATTATAGTAGTATATTTCAGTTTTTATTTTTTTGGTCATCAATGTAACATAGAATCTTACGTTTTTCGAGCAATTAAAGTGTAAATTTTACTAAATAGCTAAAAATTGTACATAGTGTTTAAAAAAAAATTTCGGATTCGAGTTTTTTTCTTTTCTCTGCATTTTGTGAGAACATTTACCATAGTATTGTATATATTTTTTTACATTATCAGAAAGAAGAGATTTCAACGAATAAAAAACTTTTTTAAAAAGCTGATATTTTGACGTGACAATTTTCGATTGAAAATTAGGGTGTTTTTTAGATATTAAGTCAAAATAAGGCGAAAAAATAAATGTTTCAAATCAAAAAAATTACAGTGCCTTTAGGACATAGAAAGGTAAATTTTCACCAAATTTCGTGAAAAAATTTTTTTTTGCATGAAAATAAAAAACCAAAAGCTTGATTGTATGAACTTTTCACATAATTTTTGTGGCTATGGGAAAAAAGTGGGATTACAATAGTTGTAGGTCTCTTTATCATCTACAACTTTATCATTTAATTTTTTTCCATAGGACTTGTACTTTTGCCGGAAATCGATGTACACCGTTTTTTACCCTTAAAAACTCGCCCCCATCCACTTCCCGACCTCAGATCGCCCGTAATTTATTTTTCCTTTCATTTTTGTTATATTCTCGTCCTTTTTTAACGTGTTTGATCCCATTATTTTTTTCACTTTTTACCATTTTAAAACTTATCGACACTGGTCTAATATACGTTTTTCAAAATTCTTTCAAAAAGTATTGCTAAAGATGATATCAGAGAAATAGGACGATTTTTATGTGATTTTTAGTGCGGTTTTAAGTGCATCAGGAAATATACCAGTCATCATGCTGTTATTTATCAGATGAACTATGGGCTTTATTATACCATAGGATGTGTCCCAGACCTTTTTCGTCTATACCAGTAGCTTTATAACTTTTGAGTTCTTTGATTGCATTAATAATTTCTCTTTCAGTTTCGAAGAATATAATTCTGTTTAGATTTCTGAATTTATTTAATCTCACCGTGTCCCGAGATTTCAATGTTATCCTTTCAGCGAGTCTTTCCCCGATATTAGAAAAATAACTATTGAAATCATTGGTGATATCAAATTTATTTTCAATATATGGGTTGTCTTTCATTACTTTCTTCATTTCTACTTTCTTGTTTTTCTCCCATTCACAAAATTCCATAAACCTTTAGAAAATTTTAAGTTTTTATTTATTTGGGTTTTATAACGCTTTTTAGTCGCCTGTACTAACACATGTAACATATTTTTGTAGTTTCTGTATTTTTCTTCCAATTCTAAATTTTCTGGGTGTTTCACTATTTGAGTGTACATATAATTTTTATTGTTCACTGACTTGATCAGACCACTGGTTATCCATGTTGCTTCTGTTGTATTTGTTTAGCACAGAACCGGATTAAAGAAGCCAATTTTGCAACAAATTTTTCTCAAGCAATGTTAGAATGCCTAGCCGCATAGACTTCCTCCTATATTTCCTCAACAAGAATACTCTTAAGTTTTTCATGATCGATTTTAATTTGAAGTGAACCATCATTTTTAGAGGTATATCATTTTTTATCTGTTGAGGACAGTTTTTATCTGTATGAAGGTCACGCAATGGTGTGTCATACTAGACTGCAATACGCACGGAAGAAACATTTCGTTTGGAAGCTCACTGTTGAGAAAAATATGATCTATGCATGACCGAGATTCTTTTGTTACCCTAGTACAGCAATTTATCATCGAAAAGAATTCGTTGGAACTCAAATTTCCCCTTGAGTCCCTAGAATCCTTTAGTATATCTATATTGATGTCACCTATGAAGAGAACCACATCAATGTTCCTTTATTGTTAGTGAAATCAAAGTAGTGATTCAGACCTTCAATAAATCTCATTGAGGACAAACTAGGAGGAAGGTAGAGTGCATTGATTTGAATATTAATGTTACAGGTTGTAGCATTCAGTTCTATCATTGTAATTTCTCACACTGAAACAATATTATGGTTTCATTGCAAGTTATCTCTGAAATATATTATTAAACCATCACTTCTATTTATTTTCTCTCTGTTGTATACTACTTCATAACCTTCTAATTTATATAAAATCGCATACCTATATAAATTCATAGATTTTCCACGTTTTCGACAATATATCGCAATCTGTTGAGCTATTTATTTTTGAAAAGTGAATCCTAAATTCATCAAAGTTTTTTTGCTGAACTTCTTATATTGCAATGAAGCACACTAAATGTTTTCAATCGGGTTTTGCTGTAATAGTATTGAAATCTTCAGTACTCTCTGCTACCATAGTGACTAACTTTAATATACATTCTCTAATAATATACTGATACATAATACTTAATTCTGAAATATCTGATCCTGGTGGAGTAAGCTATTTCTTCAATTTTTCGATCTGACTTGTGCTTGTCATGGGAATTGTTTTGGAGTATTCCAATATATATTTTTTAATTCAGTGGACCTACAGTTTAACGCCGGTTCCAAACGCCCATTGGGCTTGTAATCAATGTACATTACCCAGCATATATCATTCAATAAACTACTTAAATCATCGACAAATACAAACACCCATACCTTCAGCGGGGCTCGAACCCGACTAATACCGCGCCATAGTCGGGTGTTCTACCGACCAAGCTACGGAGACCGGCTATTCCAATATTTGTTATGGAGTATATGCTTGAAATTTTTTTGTCGCGACAAAATCATAACTTTGAAAAAACGTAAACATTTCAAATCACTGATGGTTACATTGGTGAATCATTGATGGTTCTTTCAAATTGGATGGTTACATAACTCTGTATAATGAAGTTAGTATTAACCGTATTGATGGGAATGTTGTTTTTGTTGAAGAAAATTTTGAAGTATTCAAATAAAATAATACCAATTGGTAGATTGGTAGAGCCTTTTACTGTGAAAAACAGAAATTGTGCTTGAAAATAATAATAATATTGATCACATATAATAATTATTAGTATTATTATTATTATTATGTATTTCATACAATCATCTGCTGTGCGAATGTCTAGACAGCAAGGTGTGTGGAAGCAAAATACGTGTGAGGGAAAAAGACATGCAAAAAGGAAGAGAATACCGCGTACCATTCTACCAGCAAAGATTACAGAAGAAGATTAACGAACTAAGAAAACACACTGGTCACTTAACAAAATACCGAGCGGGACCAAAAAACCAAAACTCGAGAGAAGCATTGCATCCATAATAGCGAAATCAAATTCATGCACGTCACGATAATGGAAGTATCACCGTCCAGCAATGCCTTAACACCCTTCGAGAAAAATTATCCGTTTACGCGGGTCGTTTGAAGATGTACAAGCAAAGCAATAGGAGGAAAATGGACAATGCGTTATTTGTGAGATCTGAGAGATCCTTTCATAGGTCTCTCAATGCCAAGAAATCGGCAACCAACGACGGAAGGTGCCCCACCCAAGATGTCATTCAAATGAACAGTTAGCTTCGCCTGCTTATTCAAATGAAGTGAATAAGTGATGCGGAATAGATATAGATGAAGAAAAGATGGCCGCCAACACATATAATGAAATGAAACAACATCCAGTCACTCTAGAGAAACTTGAGGTTGTTATTGTAAATAGTCACAACTGGAAGGTACCTGGACTTTACGGCCTACATAACTACTGCCTGAAAAAACTATGGTGCACTCACGCAAAATTGACAGTGTTTCTCAATGATGTACAAAACTGACCCCTCTTATCAACTTCCTAGACCTAGAGCATGCTATGTCTACGTGGAATACCACAATATACTTAAAGGGAGATAATTTTGATATATCGACTGATGCCATACCAATAAAGAGAGGAATATTTCAAGAAGACTCTCTGAGTCCTCTTTGGTTCTGCTTGGCAATGAATGCTCTATCGCGGAGAATGTATGCTACCTACAACGGATTTTCCATTAAACATAACACGGGAGGCATTGAAGTCATTCATCTGTTATATATGGACGACTTGAAGCTAATGACCAGAATCAAGAAACAATTGGATCGAATGCTTGATATTGTATATGAATTCTCCAGCGATATAAAAATTTAGTTTGGTATGAATAAATGTCGCACCTTAAGTGTTAGAAGAGGCAAAATACAGCTGGGGAAATTTCAAATGCGAAATGGAGACCACATCGAGTCAATTCAAGAAGGAAATACCTATAAATACTTGAGAATGAAGCAAACCCAAAGAATCGATCATCGTTTAATGAAAGAAGAAATTTCCACTGAATTCTCGAAGCAAGTGAGATACGTGCTGAAAACAAAACTTGGCAGTAAACATCTCTCCAAGGTAAACAACTCTTGTTTTACCATTCGGAATAGTAAAGTTTTAGACTCTACTGCACTATCTTGACAGATCAAAAAGTTTTCCATAATAGGACTGACCAGGTGCTGGTTGACAAAAGGGCGAGGAAACTACATTTATCGAGGTGGTCGTTGCAAATGTGAACAACCTAATTAAGAAGAATGCTGAAAAAATCTCTAAATATCGAGTACTTGAAGTGCGAGTGTAGAGACAGTGGAACATGAACGTGGTCAAAACTGTTCCAATATCTTGGGATCCACTGGTATAATCACAAAAAATTTTCCTGAAAAATATCAGAGATCTAGGACTCGGCGAACATTTCTATAAGAAATTACAGAAATCGGTGCTTCTTGCCACAGTATGGTCTGTCAGGAAGTTTCTAGGGCATAAAATATTATTGCTAAATTCCTAGCAGTGGATACCGAACGTACATTCTTACTATCTATTTCTATGAATTTGTTACCAAGTTGATTATTCACATTTTTTGAGAGGATACATAATGCCTCTGATTTACTTGGATTTATTTTCAGTCCCCTATCATTGCACCATTCAAAAATGTTTTTGGTTAAATTGTTGAGCTCTGATACTCTTCAAATCGGTCTTCTTCACATGCACATAAAACTGAAGATCATCCGCAACCATGGCGCACCAGATAACGCATTGAGCAGGTCCATTGTGCAAGTCAGTGCACCACTGCTCAACCTTCTCCATGACGATATCTCACCATTACCAAGTTTATTATATTTGATATATCCAACAGATAAGTTCGCACAATTGCATTGATCATATATTTTAAAATGAAACTGATAAACTGTGTAGATGTTATATACGATACTAAAATTACTATATCGTAACAATTGCATATTTGAATGTGTCTGTGGAGCTCACGGTAAATAATTTATCAGCAGTGAAATGCTATTGTAATCACAAAAAAGTAGCTCAAGAAGAACTATATTACAATGGAAATTGTTCTTGAGAGAAACAAATTGTATAAAATTTGTAAAAAAACAATAATATGAAAAATATCGAAAAACTAGATAAAACAATCAAAGTAGCGAAATGTTAATACCATGAAAAAAAATTCGAAAAATGAATTGAAATCTGTTTGGAAACTGGTGAAAACAAAAGGATTTACAGATGGCGACAGTGGTATAAATGAGATACAAAGTGAACATTGTCATAGCATTCAAGACCATGAGTCTATTGCCAATGAATTTAATAACTGTTTTTCTCAAATAGGAGAGACATTGGGAAACAATGAAACCCATCACGTAGAAAGGTTACACCTACAGAATCCATTTTTTTCTGAAACCTGTTGAAACATTGAAGGACGTCAAAAATAAGAAATCAAGAGGGAAGGAAAGCAATACATACTATTGTTATTCCCTTTTTGATCCATTTAATGAATTTTATCTTTAAAACAGGGGAAGTGCCCAAATTATTCAAGAAACCAGTGGTCGCACCTATCTTTAATTAAGGTAATTCCAAATTATTGACTAACTATCGGCCTATATCCCTAATTTCCACCTTCGCAAAAATGTTTGAAAGAGTTTTGAATTTTAGATTGGTGAACATAATTGAACTGATGTGTCGCCAATTTGATTTTTAGAAGGGGGTATCTAGAATTGTTGCAATCATAGAAATTACATAAAAAATTGATTATGTAGTTGTAGTGAATATGGCGATCCGGCCTCATGTATGTTGATGGACATAGCGAAAGCTTTCGATGCGGTCAGTCACACTCGGTTACTAGAAGCCTTGGATGATACAGAAATTCGTGGATTTCCACTGAACATATTAAAAAACTTTAAAAACTCTTAAAGTTGGTATAATACAGGAGACGGTCCTAGGACCAACTCTGTTCTGTTTATTCATTAAAGACCTCCTAAAACTGAATTCAACAAGGGAGATTTTCAGCTTTGAAACGATACGGCGATTTATTACGAGGGAACATATTGGGATAACCTCACGGAAAGTGTAGAAACAGATTTGGCAGCAGTAATTGAATGGTTTAACTCAAAGAATCCAACAGTGAATTTTGATAAAATCTTTTTCATACCCTTTTCAATTCAAAAATAAATTGACAAACGTTGAACTAAAAGTTACTATTGGGAAAGAAAATGACATAATCACAATACACAGAAGGGATAAAGTTAAGTATTTGGGACAACACTTGATTGTCATTCGTGACGGATGAGCAAATTAGTAATATTACTGTGACACTAAGATTATTCCTGCATAAATATTTCAATATTCAAATATTTTAGAAAACTTTTATGTAGACGATATCTTAGGATTATTTACTTCGCTCTTGTCCAAAGTAGATTACAATAATGCATTATCGCATGGGGTGCAGCAAAGAAAAATAACTTGAAAAAATCAGAAATTGTCCTGAAGAGAATGCTCAAGATTTTATATAACAACAGTTCGCATTACCCTTCAAATTTATTGTTTCAAGGAAGTAGCAGACAATTTTACATGTATTCTTCTCTGACATATACCTACCAACATAAAAGAAAATGCTCAATTAGTCTTGAGCACAAGTATTCCACATGAAATAAAATCAACGCACTTTCTCGAATTCCAATTTTCAAAAAGACGACGACACAACGACATTTCAATTATTTGAGCATCAAATTTACCAGAACCATTACAACTCATTGCCAGAAATGTACAAGCTTTACTTTAGAAATATAAACTTACTAAGATACATTAAAAGCAAAATCAAATATTTATTAAATTAAAGAGTTAAGTTTAAGAGTTAAGCGAGAATTCAATCTCAGTCATTAAAATCAAATATTATTTACAGTTCAGACGTAGGTCTGAGGTGCATGAATTCTTCGAGAAATTTATGATTCAATTTATTTTTATACTAATTTAATGTTTTCATCATGTAGTGTATAATATGATTTCTTTTAAGAAATGATGTTTATTTTTGGTATTCAAGCTCGTCTGAAAGGCTTGGCTTATTCGCATCCTGTTCGGACATATTAAGCTCGCCTCTCACTATAGACGGGTGTGTTGTTATTGATCATCTTTCGAAACACCATTGGTGATTGAAGTTTATTGTTATTATTATTCAGCACGAGTAGGAAATAGTAATACAACGGCCGACTTCCAACAGGCCATGAGGAGGGTCGTCCGGCAAATTTAAGAAGGATGTCAACTTTCCTAGTCGGTTGTTCCCATAGTTTCAAGCATTATTTCAACTCTTTCTGTGTATTACGAACGGATAAAAATATTATGGGTATTAAAACATATTGAATATTATACTAGGTATTACGTGCACATATTCCTGTAACAGAAAAATTTAAAGATAAGCAAGCAACTTTGTCGATAAAGCCGCAATGCGTAAAAAATAATTCTCTTATTCAGTTGGACTTATTTACATAAAAAGTTGCGTAACCAAATTTATTTAATTATTTGGGGGAAAAAGAAACTTGAAAGAAACGCTATAAGTATTATTGATATTGAATTAGTAACATAAGTATAAATAATTATTTTTGATTAGCGAAACCAACAACCAAATGAAACTATTAAGCTTTTTTTTGTAGATTATTAAAACAAGTATTTCTGTTTTTTGAAAAATCTTAGAGCACACTACAACATAACATTTTCTGGATTCACACTATCTGAAATATCTTTGTATCTCATCAACAAGTTTTCTATTTGGGCTACCAATCCAATTTCAAGTCAAAAGGTAAAATGCAACTTAAATCATTGTATAACAACTTAATTCGTTTCAAAAATACTGTTACTAACATGTCCTCATTTTCTTTTAGTAGCGTTAGAAATTTCTTCACTTAAATTGAAGTTGAAAATGAATTTTGTTGTTAACTAAACCCATTTGAACATTCCAGGAATCAGGAATATTTATTTTACAAGAATAGCGTATAAAATTGAAAATAGCATTTAAATTTGTTCGAAAATGTTATTCAAATAATCGTTAGCTAAATTATGCCTCTGGCCTTTTTCTACGTAAAGATACATTTTTTGACAAATAATGCGATTAATCTGGAAAAATAGAAGGAACCGAGTGAGGGACTAATCTCGTTCTTTTTGGTATGCTTACAATCCCACTAGGTGAAACAAATTTAACTTCTCTGGTGATAGCAGTTTCAGGAAAATGCAAGGCACAAACAACTGAATATTTTGTTGTAGCCCAATTATCTCGTTATAGATTTCATCCATTTACTCTTAAAAAATTCCTTTTTAGGGAATCTTAGTGTCGATACTAGTTGCCCACCCGCCTTCAAAGTGCTATTATAATTTGATTTAGAGCCATGAACGCAACAAGTTTTCTCCGCTTTAAGAGAATACACTTATTAGAAAGTTACCTATTCCAAGCTTGAAACTTACTAAATCACATACGGAACATCTACACTCTACACTACTTATATTTCACAAATAAATTATTTCTAAGTAATCCTTGTTCAAAACACAACACAAATTTGATTTCGATTCTATGAAATCGGTAATGATTTCCGCAAATTATCATCACCAACACATGTATTACACTAAAATTGATGAATAAAAGATTCATAATGAAACCTTAAAATATTTAACTTCAAACTACTATTCTAAAACGACACAAATTTTATTTCGTTTTACTGAAATCGATAAGCACAGAAAACAATTAGTTTTTTATAGTTTGATGTTGTGATATCAACAAATTATTATCAACAACACACTTAGTACACTAAACACAATTGAGAAATATAGAATTTATACTAAATGCTCAAATTATCTAACTTTTAACTGCGAACTTTTTGAGGAGAGTCTCATTTGCGTTTTGTATACATCTATATGTAAAGGCCGGGCGTGTAAAATTCCAATAGATCACGTCGCATTGTCTATTTCATGGCCTGTTTAGAGTTGGTCGTGGTAATACACAACTACATTTCATAAATCTGATACATTTTCGTTCGAAATTCATTCGAATGTTATTGATATTTACTGTATATAATGAATAACAATAATAATACATTTTTTTATAGATTACAAGGAGGTATGCAGAATTTAGTGCTGCATTGGTTGGCATTAGTGAAAACTTTCCTAATGAATTGATAAACAGATTGTTAGCAGAACTCCAGGAAGAAGTTGAGCTATTCATTTTGAGAATGGCAGGCATTTTCCCCCAGAGAAAGGAACAACTCATTTTCCTCATAAATAACTACGATATGATTTTGAATATTATTTTAGAACATACTAGAGATAATTCCAAAGAAGTAGAAACTTTCAAACAGAGATTATCTACCAAGAGTGGAGAATATGTTGAAGAGATTTTGAGCCCCTACTTTGGAGATATGATTCAGTATGTTAAAGAGGCTGAGAGTTTCCTCCTTAAAGGAAAGATGGAACAATATAAGGCTTTAGAATCAAAAGTTAGTTCCATTGTTCAGTTCTTCACAACTACATGGAAAAAGTCATTAGAAGAATTGAATAGGGAAGTATTGATTTCTTTTCCAAATCTTGTTACTGGCTCTAGTCTCCTACAACTAGCTTTGACACAGTTAGTTCAATATTATCACAGATTTCATAAGTTGCTTCCACAAAGTGCAAGAACACATTTAGTGAATATACACAATATTATGATTGAAATGAAAAAGTACAAGATAAACTACTAGATGTTATAATAAAGTTGGCTGAGATTTATGAAAACTGTTACTTGAGATTATTAAATCTGTCATATGTGGGTTAGATGTAGATCTGTACTTAATTTATATTAACTTTTACATTCCAATATTTATATACAATGTGCAATAGAAACTTTTATTTGGAAAATTATTTATGAAAGAGACTGTATGAAAATTTTTTTTCCTTATACCTACTAAAGAAAACTAAAAATACCTGACAAATTAGTTTTAATGCTTTCCACCTCTTCTACTATTTAACTGTTGTCTATGTAGTCAATTGAAATGTTACGTTTTTTAGGTCTAACGTTTATCAGAGTATGCAATTTTATTGTTGGGATGTTTCAGGGGGTCACTAGGAGCTAACTCCAAGTTTGTGGGGTTCCGCTGCCTCTGTATTGGAAAAAGGGAGCAAACATCTTGTTCCTTATGCGTCACAAACTATATATCCCACAAAATTATTGTGAAAAATAAATGAGTTATTAACAAAAATATGAATATTGTAGAGGGTGGCTCAGCAAACATTTTTTTACCTATTTTTTTTTCGATTTCGTACGTTTATGGGGGTTTCAGGGTGTTCTAAAGTTGACTGGGTTCTTGCTACTGGCAACACTATGTATGTTTCATTTTTTTCCTACCATTAACTTACAATATTATTGTTGCTTTTCATTCAACCCATCGTTGCGTAAACGCAACATTTCATATTATATTTTTTTTGTTTTAAAAACAAGGAAATAAATCTACGAAATGTGAGCCCGTTTCAAGAACAAGAACTAAGAGATGAATAAATTTTTTTTTCAATGGTTTTTTAAACACATATACATATAATTTTTAATTTTCAAAAACTGCTAGTTCAGTCATCTCAAGATTGATATATTCATCCAATCATAAAAAAATATTATTGAATGAAAACTAAACTTTTTGCACTGCATAAAGCTTTAGTGATATCTTATTTATAATATAAATCACTTCGTTGGACCAAACTACTTACGCACATTGTTTATTTTAGAGTTCCAAGAAACGTTTCGTATACGCAACGTTGAGACAAATAATAGTAAGTTGTTATTGTTACACACTTTGCGTTTGAAATTTATTATAAACAATCAGTTCTTGCTATTCAAAAAGCTCTTTTGTTTTATTAGTTAGTCGCTCATAGAACGTCAAGCCAACAGTGTCTCTTAGTATTTACTAAAAAAAAAACGATAAGTGTACAAAAATTAGTGAATAAAAAGTGAAAAATTGAAATATTATGTCTTGGAAACAAGCACTATCTTCTCAAGAAATTATGAGTACATTAGAAGAGGAAGATGATTTAGAAGTTGCCAATCAAATCGATGCCGTGTACATCCCCCCGACAGTTGACAATCTCACAGACGAGGAAGGCCTAGATGATGACGTGCTAGGTGATTACGACAATATTGTTTCCACGGATATCGCTGGAACGTATGAAATCCACACCGATTTACCAGCAGAGCCTGAAAATACGCAAGATGAGCCCGGACCTTCAACTTCGAAGAAGCCAAGACTGTCAAAGAAGTCACCAAAATGTGTTCCAGTTTGGAAAAAAGAACATCCAACTTATACAAATTTTCCTACAAGTGATGAAACAGCAATGACACAAAATATTGAAGAACGTGTAAGTGGAAAAACACCTTTTGAAGTATTTTTCCTATTTTTTTGCGATGAAGTTTGGGAACAGATTGTAAGTTTTTGGAAAAGTATGCTCGTGACCATAACCGTCATTTATTTACCCTCACGTTAGCAGAACTAAAAAGATTTATTGGTATATTATTACTGTTCTGAATATCATTCTTTGCCTGCTACGAAATTGTACTGGTCAAAAGATGAGGATAAAAATGTACCAATTGTAAGAAAGTGTATGAGTCGTAACAAATTTGATTCTATAAAGGAAAATATTCATTTATGTGATAATGCTGACTTGGATAAAAATGATAAATTCGCTAAATTGCGTCCTATTTTCAATATTTTGAACCAAAAAAATATGCAGTTTGGAATATTCTCACTTCGTCAATTGACAAGTTGTCAATTGACGAAGAAATGGTGCCGTATTTTGGACGTCATAGTTGCAAGATGTTCATCAAAGGTAAGCCTGTAAGATTTGGATTCAAGATATTGTGTTTATGTAGTTCAAATGGTTATCTGTATCGGTTTATTCCATATGGTGGAAAAAATAGTAACTACACTAGAAATGATTTAGGTCTTGGAGAAAAAACTGTTCTAGACCTATTGTCCGTTATTGAAGATCCAAGCAAACATCGCATATTTTTCGATAATTTCTTTTCTTCACATAAGTTATTTTGCGTTCTGAAAGAGAAAGGCTATTTTGCCACTGGTACTATTCGAGAAATAGAACTATGAATAAAACCTTGATGAATACGAAAAGTCTTCAAAAAAAAGAGAGGTCATTTGATTACAGCTTTGACCAAAAACATGAAGTACTGTTGGTTCGATGGAATGACAATTCTGTGGTGAGTGTGGCTACCAACAACGCACAAGTCGAACCATTGGTTATAGCAAAACGTTACGATAGAAAAATAAAAAAGATGGTGAACGTACCACAGCCCCAGGTTATAGCAGATTATAATAAAAATATGGGAGGCGTAGATCTCCATGGTAATGGAATAGCCAATTACAGGATTCGAGTAAGAGGAAAAAAGTGGTGGTGGCCACTTTTCATCAATTTGATAGACAGTGTTTTAGTGAACTGGTGGAAAATTTACAATCTGGCAAATGAACGATCTTTGAGTCAATTAGAATTCAAATCTTACGTTGCTGTAAGTTTGATGAAAACCGAAGAAGCCCAACCCGCAGATAATTCGCAGTTTTTGAGTAATTCAAATACAAATTTAGGGAGACCATCCAAAACCGCGTTACCATCCAATATTCGCTTCGATAATATTGGTCATCTCATAGAGGAGCACGAAAATAAACGTCGAAGAAGATTTCGACAATGTAGAAGTACAACAATTTATTTGTGTAAAACATGTCAAGTGCATCTTCATGCTGATTGTTTCAAAATATTTCACTCACGCTAATACTCTAGTGTTATTAGACTGCTGGTAAAATTCAAGTTCAGTAATCCCAACGTTGCGTAGACGCAACATTTCACGGAATGTAAACAAATTTATCAATTTTTTTTGTCTTTATTTTTTCTTTTTTGATGTACTTATAAACGTAATAAACAATAAAATCATTAAATATGCATTTATTTTTATCCTTGGGAAGTAATGGTTTAATCAATTCAATAGGTCTTATCGGTTCAAATCATCCTATTGCATCATCTTTATTTAATGCCTTTACACCACTAGAACAATTTTTAATAACATTCATAAAGGCCTTTTGTTATCATTGGTGGTTTTTGTTATATGAAGTTGTTTGGGATAGGAATTCCGATGTTCAGTATGTACAAGAACACTGGATTATCTGCAAGTAAAAAATTTGATGGCTACTCTGATATCTCAGGAACAAAGTCGTAGGAATGCTTGGGTCACACGAAAAAGCATCAATCAACAGAGATTAAGTTTGGTGAGAGCACCTTATTAGCAATATCACAAGACAAATTTCATGGTAATGAATAGAACAAACCAATTTTCATAGGCTTTCTGTAAACTGCTCTATCTCAAGTGGTATCGAGCAGCTGAATCGGAAGCACATATAGTCATCGTCTATTCTGCGATTGCTGCATTCCAATCCCATGATTGCGTGACTAACATAGTAGAGGACATTGACATGTTTGTCTTGCTCACGGAGTTAGGAAAAAACAGTCCACATTTTCTCTTCAAATCTTTCGAAAGAGCGTACATCTGATCAGTTTGTACCATATCAAGTATATATACCTATATACTAATAATATATACCATACCCCTTTTAATACTATATACCCCTTCAATTTTTATATATGGAGACGTTATAGCAGAGCATTTCCTGTTTCCCCATGCTTTTTCAGGATGGGACACATCAGCAGCAAATAACATAGGCAAACTGAAATTCATCAAAATTATAAACACGGCTCCGGAGTTAGCCAGCGGTACAGCGCTATTCCTCAGTGAGAATGTTGATCATCAGGTTCAGTTGTGGCTCGGAAAACATTGCAATCCTGAAGATTGGTGCTGGGAAAAGCATAGAAACATTTGGATACCAATCCACGCTCCAGCACCCCCATCTAAGTTTTTTTCCTTTTACATTACAAATTATATCTGATCATGTCTGATAATCGAGAAATTTCATTCCAACTTAATTCACTAGAACAAAACCAAGGTATCGCATAATAGCGATTCTTAGATTCTAGATAATAATTTAACACTAAATTAACGCGTACACTAATAGCACTTTATTCTGCTTCTGCACTGTCACTCAAACTACCTCATGAGGTTTGATCCTCTTGAATCTTCTTACTAGCGTCATATTTTAGAGAAGTCGGATGGCCTCAACATTGATGTGCTGAAGTAGTCGCTGTTCATGACTCCTGGCAAATCTTTCGATAGCTTGATCACCAGTTTCGATATCCAAATCTCTATGGAGGCCCAGGAGCAAGATGAGAAGGACAGTATTCCTCAATACTTCATTCTGAAATCGCTGAATTTTCTCAATGTTGGTCTTTTTCGTACAGCTCCACAGTTGAATGTCATATGTCCATACAGGTTTGAGAATCTGTTTATACAGCAATAATTTGTTGTAAGTTGACAAGGTAAAATGTTTTCCTAACAGCCAGTACATCTTATAACTTAAGCCTAGCTCCTCTCTTTTCTTTTTTGACATGGGCCTTCCAGCGGAGCGTCCAAAATAATATCCAATTGTTTTGCTGTATTAGAGTATGGTATCTGTGCATTATTTATACTGATAAGGATATATTGATGACGTTTATTTGAGAAATTAATATGAATGGATATATTTTCGTTCAATTTGATGCGCCAATATTTTGTCCAGTGTTTGGACAAACTGCTCTTTGCCAGCTTCCATTTACATTTCTTATTGGTGGGTTCTGCTGGATCGGTCTTTTTAATGTTTTCGTAGCTCTCCAAAGTGAATAGTCAGTTTTGAGGTTATTTGACAATTCACTTAGATAATCACCAATTAATTCGCTTTTAAATCTTTTGATTTCTCTTTTGAGATTTTTAGAGTAGCATTATTTAGTTTCGTTTTGTCTGGTGGAAACCTAGACCGTTGCCAAATTCTTCTGAGTCGCCTCTTGTCGGAGATAAGATCCCTTATTGCTCTTGGATAGTTATTACTTTTGTTTCTTGGTTTAACGGTGGGGGTATTATCCCAAGCAGCTTGTTGGATCTGCTTAACGAATGTTTCAATTTCATCAACCAATTGTTTTTTGATTCTTAGACAAACTGCTAAATTAATATTTTGTTCAAGATCTAATTCGAAGCTCTGCCAATGAGTTCGTTTATTGACTAATGAAGGAACTGGTTTAATTTCTATAATATTATCGCTTAGCGTGATAAGGATGGGAGAATGATAAAAGTTCATATCCCATGCCTCTGTAACCTGCATGTAATTGGTGGAGACATTCCGAGTAATAAAAAAAATCAATTAGGTCGGTTTTCCGGTTGAAAGTGTGTCACATTTTAGCTCTCTTGTTGCTTCTAAAAGTTGTTTTTCTTTGGTCGTTATTAACCTAGATCGCCATTGGGTGTACTTTGCGTTGTAGTCACCTCCAATAATAAATGCCATGATTTATGGTCTCGAAGGCCTTGGGTAGATCAAAGAAAAGCCCCGCTACTTTCTTGTTTTTGTCTATGTTATCAACAATGACAGAAATAAGATGAAGATTGCCAACTGTGTAGAGTGATCCGGTCGGAACCCATACTGATTTTTCGTTAAAATCCGATGAGTTTTTAAGAATTACATAATTTATTTATGACTCGTTCAAAATTTTTTGATATTGAGGAAAGTAACGAGACTGGTCTGTAGTTTGTCATGTCCTGTTTATCACCTTTTTATGAACTGAAATGCGCTTTCCCATTTTTAGTTAGTAATAGAACCACTTTCAAAACAAGTATTCATAATGTCTGCAAGAGGCATAGGTCCAACAAGTTGATACGTGCTTCAAAATAACTATTGGAATTTCATCCAATCCTGCACAGTACTTATTCGGCAAGTTATCAATGACACTCCTCAATTCATCTTTTTCTACTAGATGAAGAAACAGCGTTGGGATTCCAATTCCACAACCAACAGCGAGATAGCCATGTGACCGCCGGAATTTTAAAATGATACCTGAGCATATCCGCTATGGATTGCGGATCGTCCACAATTTTGCCAACCCCGGACTTTATTGTTATATTTGAGTGATAGTGATCTTGATTTGATTCCTTCGCAATTATTTCCCATGCTGTTTTTGTTTTGTTTTTGGAGTTTGTTATTTTATTGGTGTTCAGAAATGTTTTATATTGCAAGAGAAACCGACGATATTCGCATTTCTTTCTTCGATATTGATCAAAAACCGTTGGACTATTTCTAATTTTCGACCATATGTACAAGTCCTTTATATATGCTTCATATTTTTTTATCTCGGTCTAAACCCTGTCTTTTTTTTAATCCGTGTCCTATAATTACATATAGGAAAACTTAAATCAAAATAATAGAAGAGTATATTGAAGAAGGTTAGGCACTTTTTATCTACCCCCCACTGAATTGTAAACATCAATCCATGTTTCATTTTGTACTCGATCAACAAAATGAACAATATTACTCTCCGCGAGAAACAGTTTCGTTGTAACATTCGTCCCATTTTGATTGCATCTAATGTGAATATCTGCTCAAAATCAATAAATTAATTCAAATATCATTGCGATATTTGGATTAAGAATCTCAGTAATGGGGATTCGTTCGCCTCCATTTGCTCTCTGGTGCAGAAAGGGTTCAGTATCATCTTTGTTTTTGCGGTGTTTATTTCCAGACCTATTTTCTTGCTCGCGATGTTCAGTTCATGAACAGGACTTTATCGTCGGCGAACCTCAAGTGGCTAAGGTAGCGGCCATTTATCTTGATTACTTTCTCGCTCCAGTCCAGCTTCTGGAACATACACAGCAAAGCTGAGAACAGTTTTGGGGAAAACGGGTCTCTCTGACTAACGCCTCTCATTATTGGCAATTTTTCCGAGTATTCGTCTATTTTGATGGTTGCTGTGGCATGTTAGCATATATTCTGGATCAGTTCGGTATAGCAAGATGGTATTTCTATCCTCAGTAATGTGGTGGTTGCAGGTAGAGTTTTAAGCAGGTCAAATAATAATAATAATATGTCTCTATTGTTCTCAAGCGGCTATACAGATTACATCGAAAATGAGAAAAAATAAAAATATGTATACAGTGAGAAAAACAGAAAATATTCACTAAAATTAAAAAGATATAAGCTAGAGAACAATCACAAGGCGCAATTCAAATAAATTGCTGTTCCATTGAACCTTGAAATAAAGATGAATTGCTAATGTGTAGAGAAATGCCTCACGTACAAAATGAAATGAAAAATAAACACAATCAATAGAAATACAAAATAAGAAAAGTGAAAACAAAAATAAAAACTGGATGCCTTCTTATAGTCAATAAATGATGCCACATATAGAGGAATTGCATACTCGTTGCATATTGATATCACTTCGCAGATGGTGAAAATGTGATCCATCGTACTGTATGACTTCCCAAATCCTGCCTGTTCTATTGGCTGATATGAATCCGGTTAAGCGGTTAGTAATTATCTTCATTAAGATCTTATATGCTGTGGGGAGTAAACTTATCGGTTTGTAATTCCTCAGGTCCTCCGCATCCCCTTTCTTATATAGCAAAATCATGGACGCGTTGTTTCACGAGGTGGAAATGTTTCTGTTTAAACAGTCACCGAGCCTCGATATAATGCGCTGAAGTATTGGGCCCCCGGACTTGATAACGTCCACTGTGAGATCGTCCTCACCTGAAGAGTGCCGGCTTTCAAGGATTCAATTGCAGTTCTAGTTTCTGATGAATCTGATGCCAGAACTTCCGGTGGCTCTTCATCCGATATTATCTCAACATGATTACGGTTATCGTTATAGAGTTGTTTGTAGAACTCAGTGGCGACTTTTAGAATTTCGGATTTCTTCGTAATTCTGTTTCCGCCTGAACTTTTGAGCGCGATTATCTGATGTTTCCCAATCATGTTCTTCTGGATAGCTTTTTTATAGCTTCTTGCATCTTATATAGCCTGTCTCACTGTTCTTGTGTTGTTTTTCCGCATATCCCCTCTGACTTTACTCTTTTCAAGTGCACTCAGTTCTCAGTGAAGCTCATTTTTCTGCGTTTATCTTGGAGTGCTTTCGATTCGTCAGTTAATTTTGAAACTTTGTGACCAGTTTGATATCTTCCCACCTTGAGAGCCACCAAGTCAAAAATTCAGTGGATTTTTGAAATTTGTATCACCTCTGTTCACTAAAAACAAACACTCTGTTCAACAGCAAACACTTATGTAAACACAGGATGTAAAGTGCCCATCAATACATGATTATACTGTTTCAAAAACTTTAGTGTAAAAAGGTTTGTAGTAGGTTTAAGAGGATTAAAAAATGTGTGGTGAGCTGGCTTCGTTGTTTCCATAGTTCTTCGGTATATATTGCTTCCGATTAAGCTAAGTATCATCAATATGTGAAGAATTTCTTCGAGCACAATTCCTCAAAGTGTTCATAATTATACGTCTTTCATTGCAGATACAAATCAAGCCCTCACATATTTTTTTCAGATAAACCTTTGGATGAGAGCATTGAATTTTTTATTGACATTCTCGACTTGGTTCATTGCATGGCAATAAAGTCATAAAAAGAAATAAATTTTAAATTGTAAGATTGACACAATGTAGCCTGTACATTTGTGGCTTGCCACCTATGTTTTGTTCTATGCAGAAAATGTTTCGGAAAAATTTGAAAGATCTTCAAAGTTTCTCAATGTTCTGTAGATTCTAGAAGCTCACATAGACCTGGTCGGCAAAGAGTTCGTAGAACAGATTTTACTGAGCAAAATATAACTATTCTATTATGAGTTCGTAGAACATATCCTACAAAGCATTATATAACTATTCTTGGAAATGATTGGAGGACTTAACTCCCCAAAAGAACTTTTGAGGAGGCTAGGGCTGCATCAGTTCACATTGAGTCGGCGCCACTGAACTATCCACATACTTGCACTCCTTTGAAAAATTTGACAATGGTTTAGCACCAAGAAATTTTTTTTGTGATACGCTGGTATTGATGTATATGGTTGATCAATCGTTGACAAAGAAGTACTACATTGTAAACAGTTTTTCCATGCTCAAATAATTGTGCAAAATATTCCGAACACGTTCATCTGACATTCTACAGATCTGATCTATCTCATGCACTCAATCTGCGGTCTTCCAATACTATTTGATGAATTTTCTTAAGCTGTGACCTGAAGTTCTGAAGGGCCGTCCTGAGCGAGGCTCGACAGAGGTCACACCACCCGAATTTCGAATTCGGAAACCCACTGCTTAATGAATATGATGGAGAGGATACCCCTAGTGTTGAATCCATCTCTTATTTCATTACATGCGTAATTTTTTCTTATTTACTCAATGTTTTAAATTTTGTCTTCAATTAATAAAAAGAAAAACATAAAATAATGATATATAGATTACTATTAATATAGTAAATAGATTACTAATAATATTCATTTCTATCAACATAGTGATGAAGTGAATCACAAATGAATCATATTAATGTAAAACATATTCACCAGACCGAATATTCTATTATTTGTTAATCTGCAACCACTATGTAGACGTCTGCCGTAAAAAATATAAGTTCTTAAGAGCATAAGGAATAAAATATATCAATGGCAGATCTGGTAAGTTACTTTCAAAATCTAATATTTTTTGTCATTTTCAAAATTGTCTACCTTAATTTTAACCGCTCAAAAACGGTCTGCCATTGTTATATTCCAATAGTAATAATAGTATATTTTCAAATGTTAAAACGGCAGACTTGGTCAAATTAATTCAAAATTCACCAAAAATCGATACCTGTCTTACTTGAGGGCCCGTCGCGTCCACCGCTTTGGCTTAGTGAGTCCCTATCTCATGCTTTATAGCTATAATGGCCTCTATGTATAAAAAGTCAGGTCTGGTCAAATACATATAGGTAGCCGCCCACTGGCTCTTAGACTATATTATAGCTTTCAACAATGTTCCACTAAGTGCTTTATTTATATTAATGGAAATGGTTATTTTTCAATCTACTCTACTTGTATCTTTCAGATGAAAAGAAATTTATATCTGAAACTGAAATTTTTTTAGATATTCAGTTATTTCATATTCAAGTTCGATGAAACTTAGATTACATTTTTCAAACACACCTAGTTAATTTTTAACAGATAAAGCAGATTGGTTATTCTAAAATTGCTGAAACTCTCTGCTTGTCCACAGAGGAAGTTTTAACGGTTGTTTTTGCCAAATAGGTTGAATGCCCTATAAAATGTTCCCTGTACTCTATCTATTGTGTCAAATCACCAGTGCCTTTTCATAATTTTATTCATTGAAACCATAAATTTACATAGAAGTTACAAATGTCTACGCAAATTCCCACAGAGATAAACACAGTTATCTGTTGGTGGGCACGGTGACTTAAACTTAAAATTACCCACAAACATCTCAACAACCCCCAAACAAACTCCCCCCTCCATTAGTCCACATCTACAAACTAAAACCCCCTCCCAGCAATCTATACCCAAATACACATTCATTTCACGTTATAGATACATTGTTTTTTATCCATTCTTTTAGTTAATTTTTTTTATTCTTAACCTTCATATTCATTAAACTATTTGGTAGTCTATTAAGTATCCTGAATGCATTTATCAAGCTAGCTTTATCTCTCGCAGCCTTGTTCATTTTTGGCAGTATTATGCTTTTATTTCTCGTTGCACTTTCTGGAACCACGAAACCAGCCCTAAGGCGCTCATAATGATAACAGATTGATTCCGGAGCAAAGATTTGTTTGATGTACAAATGGTTCTCTTCATTCAAAGAAGTATTTCTATTCATTATTTTAAATAATCTTTTTTGAAAATTAAACAACAGTCCAATGGCATTACCATATGCGCCTCTCCACGCCATTATCTCGTAAGTAACAAAAAAAAAGCACAATAAATCATCCTCATTGTCTCGACGTTCATTATCGCAGACAGTTTATAAAATAAGAAAACAAGATACTTAGTTCTATCATACAAAATTCTCACATGTTCCGACCATTTTAAGTTAGAATCAAAAATAACTCCCAAATATTTGCAGCTTTCGACTCTTTCAATTTCTCATTATCAGTCCGCAGGTCAAAGTGAGGGGGAACACTGTCCGCTAAACGCCATAAGTTATATATACTGTTTTTTCAATATTTAAGGAAAGTTTGGCCAGAAAAGTTGATATATGTTATAAGTACTATATACCATAAGTTGTATATACTGTTTTTTCAATATTTAAGGAAAGTTTAATGCCAACCATCTTGATATATGTTTTAGCTCGATATTCATTTTCCTTTCTACCCCACTCCATTTGCTATCTTCAACAACAATGGCCGTATCATCTGCATATGAGATAATGTTTTCTTTTATCATATCATTTATATACAGTATAAACAACAGTGGTCCAAGAATGGTCCCTTGAGGGACTCCCGTATTCACTTCTAGATATCCGCTCACATCATTGTTTATTCTTACTCTTTGCTGTCTGTTGTCCAGATAACTCGAAATCAGACGATGCGCATTATCCCTTATTCCATAACAATATAATTTGTTCAACAATATTGAGTGATTGACCGTATCAAAGGCCTTTGCCAGATCCAGAAAAGTTACTGCAATAGGTTTACTTTATCCAATGCACTCAATAATGTCTCAGTTGAATGTTGCAAAGCGTCTTTCGAACCTTTATTCCTTATAAAGCCATATTGATTTTTTGCTAATATCATGCAGGAGACCGTGAAATCAAATAATCTTTTGTATATAACTTTTTCGAATATTTTGGCTAAATTCGATATCAAAGAGATCGGACGATAATTTTCTGGATATTTTTTGTCTTTGGCTTTATATATAGGGACAATTTCTGCGTTTTTCAAGAAGTCTGGCCATATGGATTCTGCTATGCACAAATTGATTATATGTGCCAGGGGGTAAATTATAGAATCTGATATTGTTTTCAATGTTTTAGCATCGATATTGTCAACACCTCCCTTTTTCAGTTTCAAATTGCGTATGATGTCAGCTACCTCGTGAAAATCGGTAGGATATATAATGAATGTTCTCTCATTCATAACAGGCATCTGTGACCCAGTATTATCAATCAATTGAATTTTGTTACCTTGTTCAGTACCCACGTTATTGAAAAATAAGTTCAAACTTTCCGCAATATCTTTTGGATCCTGCAGTAATTGTTTATTTTTGTCATATATTTTATCTATTGAGGCATAAGTTTTTCTAGTTTTACCTAATTTTTGATTAATTATATTCCATAATTTTTTAGGGTTGTCGCTATTCACTTTAATTAATTTTTTGTCATGCATTAGCTTGGCTTCTTTTATTACTTTATTCAGTATTTTCTCATAATTTTTATATTCATTCTTCAATAAATCATTATTAGGTTGCGATTTCCAGATTTTATATAGAAATTCTTTCGTTTCACAAGAATTAATGATACCCCTTGTTATCCAGCCACTTCTAGGTAATAATTTTGCTATTTTCCTATTAGGATTTTTCCTTACTCCATATCTTATACATATTTGTATTTTTGTTATTAATAGGTTTGTTGCCTCGTTAGGTCTGTCATCAACAATATTTCATTCCAATTTTCATACAATGAGTTTTGTTTAAGTTTTTTATAGTCAATTTTAGTTATTTTCCCAGTGTTGCAAGTATTGATTCTAATCTTTTTTAATGTCAGAAATAGTGGAAAATGATCAGTAATGTTATATATCAATTTACCAGTATTAGTTTTCAACCCTTTTCAATTTCAGAAGTTTTTATGAAAATATTATCAATGCATGTTCCCCGCTCACCCAGACTTGCAAGTCTAGTGATTGATTGGAAACCCGGCACGAAGCCTCTCCCCAAAAGATTTTTTAGGTGTTCCTGACCAGCATAGTCCAGATCAATAAGGTCAATGTTGAAATCGCCTATTATAACATGATTTTTTACGTTTTGCTTATCTTTTAGAAATTATTTCAGGCACATTATGAAATTTGTCTTTGGTATATCGTGTGACCTGTATAGTGCAGATATCTGAATTTTATTATTATTTTCAGTATCAATGTTGGTATGCAAAATTTTTAGTTTTCCAATTTCTATTATTTCCGTATATTCGTTCAAGTTAGAGATATATACACCAACACACCATCACACTGATTTACAGTACTATTGTTTTAATGAATCTTGTAGCCTGGAATGGAGAAATACCCGCAATGATCAAGAATTCTAGTCTCTGCACAAACTATCATAATAGGTTTAACTTCAAGTACATCAATAAGAATTTGAAGTTCATTAAAATTTGCATTTAAGCTTCTAATATTTATATACATAATAATTGTTATAATAGAATAATAATTGAATATTCTGTTACGCTTCAATGAAAACATTTATTACATTTGATATTTCTTTATTTACACATTTGTATTACATACATAGGAAACTTTGCTCAATTCTTATGTTAAAAAGCAAATATAATTCACACAAATACGAACGATATAATTAATATTATATTCTTGGATGACTGCGAATAAAACCTTTCATGTAAATAAAGTCTAAGAAACTCAACGAATACCTTATTTTACTTAAATACTTACAATAATTTATAATACACGTATTAAATAATCAGGTTGAATTATTTGAAATTTGCAAATTACCATTATTTGATTTTTAACGGTGCTTTTTGTCAGCTGGGATATATTTTCGTATATACAACTTTATCAGCCTTATTTTAATTCTATATTGATGGATGAATTTTTTTGTGAATGGCCAAAAGTAGGATTTTCGAAAATGAAAACCACAGTTTATAAAACTAATTTCACAAGAGAGTATCCAATGCGTGAATTACTCCATTTGTTGCTGGTATATTTTGTGTGGTGAGATAGTGGTTATTTATCTTGATTTTACCTGAAAAATAGAAATAATCAGTTATTTTATGTTTCAAAATAATATGAGGTAAATATAGTTTTAGTCATAAGAACCTGTTAGCCGGTTCCATAGATGATGTGAAAGACTGTAATTCGTATATAGATTTTTACAGTTAGGTACAATATAATGAAAAAGACATTACGAAGTATTGTTGTGGATTCGATTGGAACTTTTCAGAAAGCAAGAGATATAAGTTTGATAATTTAGTTTCTTGAAATAAAATAACGTTCATATTAGATGATTAGGTAGCTACAATGATCGATTTTAATGTGCCAATCCTAAAAAAAATTATATTGTTTACTAATAATGTCTTTATTCATTTGTTATATCAGGAGTATTATTGATTATGATTGTGCTGTATTATTTTGATATTTATTATTCAATAAAGGTATTAGAGCATTATATCTTTTCACTACTTTATTATTACATACTTAACATATTTTATATCTCTTCTGTATTAGGTAGGTGAATTTTCACGAATATATTTTTGCATTAATAAAATGTTTCTACATTTTCTTCTTTACCAGTAGCAAAATTTTTTGTGCTTTTACAATTGTATTTATGTTCTTTCAATTATTTTTTTATGAATGGTAGTTAATAAGATCAATATAACGATAATATAACTACTTTATATTTTAATTAAACTTTATTTTACACATAATTATATAATAATTTTAGAAATATAATTATATGATAATAATAAAAAGTTTTACATCAAAATTTCATCAGTTCTAGATTTTTGTGAGCAACAAGATGATGTTACAGCTACAACATTTGATTTTATGCAAAATCTACTATTGCCTCACATACCTATAAAAAAAAATTTTTATTTACGGCAATTATGGGTCCACTGTTTTGGCATTAAAAATTTAAAAACAGGCAAATCGACATTCTACATGTACCTATCATGAAGGCATTAACAGCATAAAAGCCAATGAGGTATGTTCAATGTTGATGGATTATATAAAGAATAACATTGGGCCACATCTTGAGTACTTATATCTTTTTTCTGACGGGTGCCCTGGTCAAAATAAAAATAATACATTGTTGAGATTAATGTTGGCTTTGACTGACTCTAAAAGATTTGAAAGAGTTCATCAGTATTTTACAATACGTGGTCATTCGTTTTTACCAAATGACCGTGATTTTGGAGTTTAAAAAAAAATGTTCGACAGCATGATTGTATCTACGTCCCAGGAGAATACATTGATTTGGTTTCGAACTTCAACTCAACATTTACAGCCATAGAGCTAAAAACTGAAGATATTTTAGAGTTTAAGAAATGGTGGCCAAATTTGTACAAAAAAACATGTTTGTCAACTGAATCTTATGGAAAAATGTCCCAGAGGACCAGAAAAAGTCATTCGCACCTTCGATATACATGAGTGTTCAGTATGATTCAGATCGTAAAGGAACTATCCTAACCGAGGAATATACTCATACTTTGATTAAACATTCATTCTCATTAATTAAAAAAATAACAACTTCTGTCTCACTTACATCAACCAAAGCCTATGATTTGAAAGTGTCCAGCAATAAAAAGAAAATAGACGATTCAAAACAAATTCAAGATAGCACTCTGGAAGAGCATATGCCATTTTATAGCAACATTTTTAGCTTGGCCAACTGCAAAAATTGAAAATAATCCAGAAGAGAATGATGGAGAATATAACTATGTACCATAAATTCATTAACACATGACAAATTAATACATGTAAAATGTTTATAAGATTATTATGTGATTACTACGAGTGTTTTGGTTAAACTATATACCACTATACCTATTTCTCGCTAAAACAACATAAGTCAAGAGATGTTTTTCACGTTTTTTTCATTATTTTCATCAATAAACTGTGAAGGTTATTTGCTATTTTAATTTTTTGTCACTCATATACTAAATTAAATATAAAAAATAATTTGAAATTCTAATTGAGTGTCTTATGAGGTTTTTGAAATAACCGATTCAATTATAAAGCTCTTAGCGTTCGAAAAATAGTAGTCATCAGTATTACAATTTCATGGGAGTTTTCTCCCATGAAATGAAGATAATTGTACTCTGCAAGCAAATACGGCGCCAGTATTTCATTCGATTGGTAATAAATAAAAATAGCTACTGAAGTTTCAATTACGTATCATTATGACATATTGAAAAAAGTGACAAAAAAATTTTCACCAAGTTAAAATTATAGGATAGCTATTAAAATTTTTTTTCATTTTCCAAGCTTGTATCTGTTTAGGATTAAGATGTTTGACTCCGAATACTTGATTTGCAAATGAACTCGTATTCAACCAATGTAAATTTTTCATGTTGTAGAGGATGACTTTATTGCTAAACTAGGTATGTAAAATTTTAAAAGCTTTCACCATTTAATGCGAAATTCTCGCAAAATACATGAAGTAGCTTTCTGTCGATGAATCATACTGAAACGAAACGTAAGTGAAAAGCAGTGTATGTATGTACTTTATTCTTAACAAAGACACCAAAAAAACTGAGAAAAATATATTGATGTTTTATATTTCAACGTTTATATATTTTGTCTGAAAAGGTTGAGATTTTTGTTTCTCATATTAATTTACTTAAATTTCTATAGGAAAACGAACCAGGAAATGATCATAATTATATAGATATTAAGAGTTCATATTCCAAGTAAAGTTAAATTGTTGTGTACATTGTTTTCTAAAGGAGGCGTTTTCACTTTCATCTTCTAATCTGACATCATGGTTGCCTTCAGTATACACTCTGACGGAAATATATAAAACTAATTATAACTACTCACTAAATTGAATCAGGAATTAATATTTGAGGAATTAGACGGTTCTCAAGGACAGAAATTTATATTAATAAGAAAATATTCGTTTCAAATTCAATACGAAATTGATTGTGAGGAATGTTTCATATGTATTCTCAAATAATTGCCATTGTTTGTATGACATTTGACTGCGGTACTGTGCAAAATATAAATCGGTGCAATGACAATCATGACAATGTATCTACTTCATTAAAAAGCTGCTTAGTAAAATGTTCTTTGCATTCTTTGTCTGTATGTACTGCAGAATAATATATTGAACCTTTCTGTGGTTGTAGAACTGTACTTGTCTGTATTTATCGTCGCAAATTCTTTCCTTCACAAAGACAATCAATGAAATATTTGAAGGGATATTATTGCGCAAATACTTTCTGTACGAAATTTTCTGTGCTTCCTTTTTCCTAACCCAAATATTTTTTCTTAAGAACGTAATTCTGAATATAATTGTTTGTCCTATACGTTTGTTCAATCATAGAGTATAACCTGATATATTCTGCTGGTTGAAATTTCACTACTTTCCACCACAAACATTTCTGCTTGAATATTTTTAGAACAATGAAGTGTCAATTTTTTCTTGAGAATTGTTACTTCCGGTTTTTTAAAATTCACATTATTTCGATTTGTTTTGGCATGTGAGCACAATTTAATTCCCCACTCGATCTATACATAAAGTTTTAATACCTGTCGATACATTCATACTTTGAAATTTTCATTTACAAAAAGTGCCCATTGATATTAACACCTAAATATTTTTACTTCAGAGCTTCAATTTCTGATTGAAGGATTCTCTATTAACAATTAGTTCTGAAGCTAAGATTCGCGTAGAAATCTTACTATGCAGACTTTGAAGCAAGCACTTACACTTCGATTTAGTTAACTTGGATTAACCTTTCACTCTCGAGAGTGAATATTAATTGCTTTTTATATTATTCCTGAAAATATTATTCGAAATGTTTCGTTATTCCGATTAAGAAAAAGTATTAATATATATATATATATATATATATATATATATATATATATATATATATATATATATATATATATATATATATATATATATAATATATATATATATATATATATATATATATATATATATATATATATATATATATATATATATATATATATATATATATATATATATATATATATATATATATATATATATATATATATATATATATATATATATATATATATATATATATATATATATATATATATATATATATATATATATATATATATATATATATATATATATATATATATATAATTCAAAAAGTTTTATGCAGGGATGAAAATAGAAAAAGAAGAAACTTTCGGTATAGATCTGCAATTTTTGTAAGAGCCGTTAACATATGTTTAGAGCTATTGGCTCTCTTCAGAACGGCGCAGTTCAAGTTTTAGATGTTCGAACTTGGAAGTTAATTAAAAGACACAAAACGCAAAATTCTACGTGAATAATCGACTTCGTTGTGGCTTGAATTGAATGTCTCTGTTAGAGTTCTGTTCTTCGACTCTCTTCTGAGGACTGAATCACAATTATCTACCAATGAGGCGATATTTATAATTCCGGAAATTTTGTACCGACAATTTAGATAATTTAAGAAGATTTATTCAGGTATTAAAGATATCAAGATAAGAGATATTGAAAATCAGTATGTGAAAATACAAAAAAACTGATTTGATTTTTCTAAAAAATAAGTTTGACATTTTGATATCTATAGTAATACATAAAATTCAATTATTCATTAGTTTTGACAAAGTTGTGATATACAACGAAACGTCAACGAAAATGAAGTTCTTCATTTTAAAATAAGCCTCTTATTGCTGAAAACATTCAAAATAAACTATCTTAAACAGGCAATAAATCAATTTTAAAATAATATAATATATATATATATATATATATATATATATATATATATATATATATATATATATATATATATAAATAGGCAAAGTGACAGATCTTTTTGTCGACACAATGAACTTCACGCTAAATCATCGAAATTGGCAACACCTGCATCGCAACTTATTCTTATTAGCCGCGGGGTAATTTTCGCTGTATGCTTTGTACGCTTTCCAAATTCATGAACACAACTTCACTTTCTATATAGATGATGCGAATTATTCGCTTGCAGCTAAATTCTCATCTTGTGTAAATATGAGCAATCGTTCATATAATAAGGTCAAGTGTTGATTTTGCTTCGAGTTGAACCAAACGATTAATAGATGAGTAATTATATCTCGAGCGATGGATGAAGAAATTGAATAAACAAATAAAAACTTTATTTGTTTCAAAATAATACTTCATTGAAATTAGATTATGTAACATGAATGCTGTCCAATATTCAGTTAGTGAGAGAGGAAAGAAACACAGAATAGTATATATTGAGTTATTCTCGTTCATATATGTATCTGTGAGTTTTCATTTCAATGGTATTTCCATAAAGAAATCATTCATTTCAGGTTCAAAGGCAATTTAGTTGGATTTCGCAGTACCGAAAAGTGTTGGTTACTTATGTATACTTCTATCTACAGTTCAGCAATTCCGAGAGAATTTATATTACGAAGATACACATATTATTACCAATATATCAAATAACCGAACAACACAGCTCGATAGTTTTATAGGCTAATGAAAGCCGTGTAATATTTTGTAAAAAATTTTTTTTTGGCTCAAAACGGGACTTTTATTACTAGTTATTGAAAATACTTTTACTACACTAACACTCTTATTGTTCTTTGCATTATTCTTCATAGTGAATTGAAAACACTGTGCTCAATATTTTGTCAATTAGTAATTTTTGTATTTATCAAACGAATATTTTTGCTCTAACACAGCAGGTGGGGACTTTAGATAAGAATCAAATTCTGAGCACTTTTTTTTATATTCATTCCAACTATCAACATAACATTCAAAATTGGATCACGTAACTGGGTTTTTACAGACGTCGATGATTTATTTGTTAACTATACCACCCAGCGAGCTTCCCTAGAAACTTTTCGATTATTGCCTTCGGTTATTTTTTGCATCGTGAATAAAGTTTCGTGAATCATTTCCTTGTTTTTTGGAAAAAGCTTCATGTTGATTGTCGATGCTCGAAGATAAGCTCTGTCGAAAAATAGTCATGCCATTTCGAAAAACGGGGCCTTTTTTTGCCCTCTGGACAACGGAAATTTCCCCTATTTGGGGACAACGGAAACAATTGAAAAACGGGATGGTACCATTCGAAACGGGACGTTTGGTCACGTTACGTATGATCAACTTTTATTGATAAATTTGGGCAAATTTGAAACAAATAAATCTTTTCAACATAACTTCATAAAATTACACTATATTAGAAGCAACATCCTCTAAAATTCAGAATCTTGTAATAATTGTGAACCATTTGAATGTGAGAGAATGAAATTAACCTTCCATTGTCTTCATGAAGAATATATATCCATGCATATGTTTCGGTTCTTGATGTTGTATGTTGAAATAATATATATAAAAAGGGGTAATAACTGTATGTGTAACAAATCTGACTGAAATTATGAAATACCTTTCTTTCATAATGAGACTTGAAGAAAAGAGAAAAAGTGTATTATTAGGTCACAGCTAATTCTTGCATCTTGGTATTAAAAGTAGCGATCCAATGAACTTTGTTTTGAATGGAGATCTCGTTTCTTCAGATCATCGTGATGACTTTGATTATGCATGAATCATACAGAGAATGTCAATCTGAATATTATACAAATATCACCTGCAGATATTAAGAGAATTGAAAGTAAAAATAAAATATATTTGAGTGACATATTGCATGATCTCTCTAATGAAAGTAGTAATAACGTAAAAGGTTTATAATACCGAAAGAAAAAATATTAAAATTTATGAATGATTTGATCATTTCTGTTATAATCTAGAACATATCATTTTTTCAATTATTATTTTACATATAGCTTATGAGACAAAAAATTGTTTTTGAACTGATGCAATATAATCCATGGTTATAATCCATGGATTATATAATGCAATATAATACAAGGGTGACGTGCAACTCTGCAAAAGTACTGTAGAATATGAAATTGATTTTCGTGTTTTTGGAAAAAGCTTCATGATGATTGAGATGATTGTCGATGCTCGAAAAGAAGCTCGGTCGAAAAATAGTCACACCAAGTTTTCAAGTTACTTGTGAAAATAATTTCTTATTTTGTGTTTATATAGGGCTCTGATTTAGGTTTTTGCATATTTGTGTGCTTTAATTCGGTCTCCTAGATTTCGTGAGGTTTGACCTATATCTCATTCATTCAATTAAGGCAAGGTATATTATGAACTGTATAAGTTTTTCTCTGATTTATTGTTTTGCTTTTCAACTTTTTATATATTTGTTCTACCTGATTTTGTGCGGTGTGAGCTATTAATAAATTATGAGGATCGAATATTTTCGCAATGTTTGTACCTACCTACTTAGTCTTGGAATATGACGTAGGAGAATGTAATTGTTTTCATCGGATCAATTTTGTTGTTGAATCTACCTTTTTGTTTTTGAATCTCAATTCAAAATAAATGCTTTCAAGGTATTTATTTTGAATTGTGAAACCTACGAATGCACTAAACCAGGATACCGGAAATGCGCGTTGACAATTGGACGCCGTCTATAGTGCCAATCTATTTGCGGTCTTCCATACGGATTAGAGAAATCCCAAAGAATCTACGTGATGTACGTTAAAGTACAGGAATTCACCGAAGATTCAGCATTTTTGCAAAAGGAATTACATAAATTAGTAATATATTCTACAGCTAGAACTTCATTAGAATTTCGCAATTTCGCCATTTACTGATATTTGGAAAGGAAATGTATAAGTAGATAGATAAGCGGAATTAAGGAGTGCAAATTTATCAGAGATAATATTAATAAACAACCCAAACATTAGGACTAGCCCGATTTTATTCCATTCATTTCGCGAAATATTTCGTGAACTTCCACAACAGTGGAATATATGTTTATTATTTCACAATGAAGAATAATGAGAATGATATTAATGAAAGTGTTTCTCTAGTTAGCTTAACGTGCTGGAGTCTCAATACAATTCTTCCTTTCACTTCATATCAGTTCTCTCCAGAGCGACCCAATATAATTAATTGGCTTCAGTAATTACAATCAGAAATTGTAGATTTTTCTATGAGATGAGATTGACATCATTGTTATCAATCATTTTACCGTCGTATTTAGAAAGGGAAAATTCAATTGAATGAAGGCTATTCAAGTGGAGATGGAATGGGAGGAGAAAATATTTGGATTATATTTCACGAGTATAATGCATTGTTGAAGGGGCCGATAGTTATATATATATATATATATATATATATATATATATATATATATATATATATTTATACATGTTAGCTAATTAATATCAATTTATAAAAATTCTAAAATTATAAATGCAAGGTTCGGCCTAAAAATTGTAACATTTCAATTGACTATACACCTTATCGTTGTTATTGATCTCATAAAACTAATAGCATATTGAACATAATCATAAAGATAAAAGAGGAATCCAAATTCCGAACTATTTCAGATGTGATATAAGCAGAAATTGTTCACTAAATTATTTCGACGAAGACAGTAAAAGTTCAAACTATTGGTTCAGTTGATGTGATTATAGAGGATATCGAATTTCATCAATATTGTTCTGATCTAAAATGAGAATCTGTAACAAAAGATTGCCCGTGTATCATTCATAAATTCATGGCTCTTTTCGCAATTTCATGTGTATGTTTCTAAAATACAGAAGCATAAGCTCGATATCCTCATTGTTTTTCGATTTCAAAATCTTGAAGGTGTTAATTCGACACATTATTAACTATACTTCAACTACTTCACCTACTACTTCAACTTCATGATATTCGTAGAGAATAAAAAAATAACACACATAGAGTAGGTAATACTCACAAGGACTTATTCTCAAATATTTATTTTTATATCTATGAGACTACGTATAATTGCTACTTAAAATGAACGATAATTCAAATAAAAGTTAGTGTCCAAGTTTTTGCCTTCGTTATGGTCATTCTTGAGGTTTCTTTCTAATGACAAATCAATATCATTCAAAAATTTTCCCTTAAAATGGCCAACATTTCTTCCCTCCATCAGCAAGAGAAGTTTGAAAATCTTAGCTGTTTGGCAGATGTCATCTGGCAAGCTGAAATATATAAAAAGAATGATAGTATGAGACAACGTAAAACATTCGAAGAATCGCCTGCACGAAAAAAAAATTGCACGCCAAGAAAATCATTTTCCGGGTGAATTGTGTAAACGTTCATTAAAAAACTTCACCAGAATAACCTCTATAAAAATAAGTGAAACATTAGAAATTATATAAACAATTATTAGTTGATTAAAAAAAGACATTGAAAGTTTGATAATCAGTTAAGGTACAAATCTGAAAAACTTCTCTTGTTTTCTGAAAAAGTACCAAAATACACTGCTATTGGAAAAATTTTAAAGCTTCCGTTGTTTCATTAGTATTGTTATGTTGAATGAGATGTAATGTGAATCAAACTAAAAATTATTAAAATTCGAGGTTTATATGCCGAAAAATTTTGAGAAATTTTTTCAACAACACAAATAGTAGTTGATTTGAAAAATCAGGATATTGTTTTTGAAGTATCTGATCTAGAATAACATGAAAAGTGTTGAACCTAAAGATGTGAGTAAACGCTAATTTCTAACAATTATTGTTTTTGTATTTTAAATATTTATAGTGATAATTAATAGTAATTACATTTTACATCAATTTGCTTTTATGTTCCTTAGAAAATAATTTAAATAGCTGTACTTACCTTCGTTCTTCAAAACTGAAACTGAACAAATCATCACTTCGCATTAAATTCGTTAATATTTTACGCTTAATTCGCGCTCAATTCCCAGAGATTAATTTCAACCAAATTCAATGTTGCCATATTGTATAGGACGCAAAATGAATACACTCGTTGAATAGACATGTATAGAAGTATACATTTCGAGGAGGGCTTTTGCGGCAGATGCTCAAACCACCGGACGCAAAATAAATACGTTTTTGCGTGTTGATGGACGTAAAATAAATATATATATATATATATATATATATATATATATATATATATATATATATATATATATAATATTTATACATGTTAGCTAATTAATATCAATTTATAAAAATTCTAAAAATGTTAATAAATAAATACCTGATTGTTTGCTTATCGTGATCTGTCTGTCCGATTGCAAACTATCTTTGATCATGAAGTACCTCATACCATTCGTGTATAGGGTTCCAGGTAGCAAATGCCTCAGTACCATCTCTCTGGCTAGGGTTTTATCTGTTATCATCCTTCCCAAGTCCTCACTTGATAAGCCTGCAAAGGCTTTGTCAGTTGGCGCAAAAAGTGTGAAGGTTTTACTTCCTGAAATTAAAGGATTTCAGAACATAATTTGATTATCTTATCTAGAAATGCACAAAATAGGTCGAATATTGTAATTTTAAATTCTGATGTAATTGAGTTTTGGTAGATGGTCACATGGAATACACTCATTGGTACATGAAAGCAAGGAAGAGAAAGAGAATCTATGCTCATAGTTAACTCGAACGAAACTTAGAAAAAAATTTAGAAAAAGAAAATTGAGACAAATACCGAAATTAGGTTAGAGCTTCTTCTTGAAGCACATGAGAGTTTATATCAACACATACTTTCCGTTGAGGACCTGCAGTCCAAAAAACCATATTTTCATATTTCATCGTCTTTGATCATCAACATCTTCTTTTTGTGCTGCAGAACAACCACTGTCTTTATACTCGGAAGTTATCAAATCGGACTGGAATATCAATTACGGTTAACTCAATTAATGGAATACATGAATGCCCGAGATTTTTTCAAAATTAACTGAACAGGAAAAAACAATTAGAGGAACAAGTGAATTTTGTTATGGGGATATTGCCTTGAAATAACTTTGTGGGAATAAGGCATTATGACTCGATTTTGGTCAACTTAAATCTTGACTTAACTGACCCATTTGACTGCAATTCGTACCAAATTTGAGTTTGGTTGAGAAGAAAAAAAATTTTTAAAAAACTTTCACGATTTAGATCTTCAAAAAAAAACATCCATTAATTAAACAACTTCTTCTGTTGTGGACTGCTTTCTTAAAACTCCTTTCATTCAGAGATGGATTTGTTATAGTGCTTTTGGCTATTTTCTGTTCGATATGCTTAAGGAAACCGCTCTATCGATTTTTCGAATTATATTGAGAGAGCGGAAAAAATGGTCAAAATTTCGGCTTTTCATCACCTCAGAAGTCGCCTTTGGAATTTTTATTCTCACGATCCACCGCATATAAATATATAAATAAAAAATGATGTGACATTATTGTGACACATTTGAAGAACGTCAATGATATAAAATTAACCTAATAAATAAAAAACAATTTGTTGCTTTTCCTCTTGAAATGATCAAATATACAACCAAATTTTTTTTCACTTTATGCAGAATGGTAAAGTATGTCCTCAGTAATCTCTAATAGGGTAAGACCTAGCAACGTTTTTGGGAGAGAATTTCAGATAGGCTTGTTTTTAGATAGATATGCTTTTTCTCTCACTCTTCCGGACGTCATACGAGCGATCTGGCTGGATGTAGTGTTTGCGTTCATCAGTGCGCATCCTACCTTTACAGGTAAAATATCGATTTTTCAAATCATTTTAAGAAGTTTTTTTTTATTATTTTTATTGAACTCTTCGCAACATGAATATATTATTACCAGATATTTTATTGTTGCTTAAATAGTACCAGACGCTAAATTTGAATAAAAAAAAATTTTCAAAATATTTCAGTATGGCTGAAATTTTTATATCATGTTATTCAAGTAAATAAAAACCTAAAATAATTAGCTAAACAATTATTCGATTGCTTAACCTTCAGTCAGACCGATTCAAAAGTGAAAAGTGATTGGGCATATTGGAATAATAGACAATCACGTGTTAATTGCGCAAGCGAGATAGACGACAGCATCTGAATGTAGTCAAGATGGCGTCCGTTTAGTCACATTGGTGTATTCGTTGCTGTTATTCTTGATGTTTTTAAAAAAATTGTGTTACAATGGCTAGTGAAAAATTAAAATGTATTTCAATGCTTTCTTTGTAATTTATTCGACAACTGTTCCTAGACCAAGCAAATAGTGATACCACATCACTTTTCACTTTTAAATCGATCTGGCTGAAGGCTCCAAAATCGAATTATTGTTTGGCAAATTAATTTCAGATTTTCAGAAACTTTAATATTTAGAATAGGGATTGCAAAAACCACGTATCTGAAAATGAAAAATGTACTTCTTCAGAGAACACTACCGGTCTGCATTCGACTGCGAGTAATCAAGTGCTATATATGGCTCATCCTGTTGTACGGAGTAGAAACATGGTCACTCAAGCTCAGAACACTGAAACGAATAGAGGCATATTCGAACGATAATGTCTTGCAGAGAGCTGGGGTAGAGAGAGAACTCCTGAATATTGTAAAACAACGAAAAACATCTTACCTAGGCCATATACTTAGAGGTAGCAGATACTTTATACCGAAACTCATTATACAAGGCAGAATCGAGAGAAGACGCGGGCCGGGACGAAAACGACACTCCTGGCTCCTTAATATGAGAGAACGGTGTGGAATATCGGATGCAGAATCGATATTTCAACAGGCAGATAATAATACACTTATCATTCAATAGTGGAAAGGGCCCCCTACGTGCAGTGTGCATCAAGGACGAGAAGAAGAAGATACTTAAATAACATAATATAAAATTTTCAGCTATACCGAAAAAAAAACTTCTTTCAATTCAAAATTTGCGTCTGGCACGGTTTAATCAACAATAAAAATATCTGGCAATAATTGATTCATGTTGCAAAAGGTTCAACAAAAATAATAAAAGAAAAACAAAACTTCTTAAAATGATTTGAAAAATCGATATTTTACCTGTACAGGTAGGATGTGCACTGATGAACGCAACTTATTTTCCCGACGTTGCTACCTCTCCTACCTACTATAACTTGAGTAAATTATACGTAATGACAGAAAGACATATCTACATAATTCTAAAAGAAGAGATCATAACGAAATTCTTTCAATAACCTATTTAGATATTTAGATCTGGGTCTGTATTGAATTTTATATCTCGAAAATGTTAAAATACTCGTAGATAGTTGTTGATAAAGTATTGAAAGAAGTTGAGGTAATAATATAGTGTTCACAAAGGGCACCTGCTCTGACACAAATTACATAAATGTCGAAATCTGAACACAAACGCATTGTTTGGACTCTAACAGAAATGAAAAGTTCTTTCACAAAATCTGAGAAAGAATTCTCGCTTCAAACTTCTAATGAATAGAAATTTTTTTTATGAATTGGTTAGGTAGCAAGGATTGCTTTTTCGGAACTGAACACCATAAAATTGATATGTTTTATATTAAATGCTTAATGGGAATAAACCATGAATAATAACGGAGCTTATCCGTATTTCTATTTTTCTATTATGATTTCCAAGTTATAGATGTATAAGAAGTGATAAAAATTGACCAATAACGATAATCAAACAACTCTCATATCGTAATACTCCAGAGTTAAGTATTAACTAGTGTGGGCCAATCGGATTGATTCGTTTACAAGAAATATGCTTTGGTTCTTCGGTTTTATGGATTGGTGTGCGTCCACTGGAAATTCGTTTAGATATTGTACCAGAATAGTTAAGTCAGGCATGACAATTGGTTGAACCTGTTTTTACTTCAACTTGAATATCCAAATTTGAAGAAATCTTATTATTCATCTTCAAACTGCTATAATCTCAATTGATTTTCGTCACTAAGTTTGATCAATTACTTTCGTACTATTAGAACAAATTTTATGAAATTAGAAACCATAGATTGTGCTTGCAATTTTTATCTATAATTCTTCTCAATATTACTTATGGAACCTCGAAAAATTGTTTCTGAGTTATAAACGCAAAGCTCACTTCAAATAGAGCTTTTAAATAAACCTGTAAATGCGGAAACGTTTAATATCACTTCTGTTAAAATTGACATTAGAAACCAGAGATATGGATAGCACAAAAATCTCATATATAAATTGTGAAATGAATGAAAATTTAAGATTCTGTATTGAGCGGGTATAAGATTTACCTACATTAGCTCGTGAATGTTAATTTAGTGTCTATGTTCTTTATATTCAAAAAGAAAAACCCTATATGAACCATAGAAGCGGTCATAGACTGACTTCTCATACTGATGTTAGTTCTTTATTGAAATAACGCTTTAATGGAGAGCTTTTGTGGTTTTTCAAGTTTCATAACAATGAGCACTAAACGTTATTTTCCACATACGAAGTTGCTATAAAACATGCGTAATAGGCCATAAGGAGAAACACTTTCGCAGTGAATCCAGGCAAACGTTATTGATAGATAAGATGTCATTTATAAGAAAAACTGGAAAAAAGCTATCATAAAAGTAATCATATGCATCAATCTTGTTTCAATAGCTGAACTTCGAGTCCTCATACGTATAGAGCATACTACTGGCCTAACTTTCTATAATAAATTGAAAACAAACTTGTGTGAGTAAATAATTAATGTGAATAATTTTTCGATGAACTGAAATTGCATTAGATTATTATTTGAATTGGAAATTTGAACAAGAGCTCATTGAATGATATGTCGTAGATTATACGAAACTCAGTTGTAGTGTCATTATTTGTACGACATTATTTGTCGCAAAAGAAAATATAATTTTGGAAGAGAATAACACGATAACGAACCTTCTCATTAATTTTAGTTAATTTCATTCAGGTACAACTTATGATTCAGTTTATCTCATAAAATAAATTTTACTTGCCTTGTAAAGAATCTGCCAATCCAGAAGCAAAAAGTGCTCTCAAGAAATTCGTAAACCTTCTTTCTCTGTCTGATTGCAATGTTTGAACTATGTCTCCTACAGGAAGTGGGAACATAACTCTATCAACCGCGTGGGCTATACCTTGTGGAATTTCTATATCTTTCTTTTCATCCAGTGTTTTTGCTCCATTTATTGTCGTTAACTGAAAAAAAAAGCAAATGAAAATCTAGCGTGGGTAAAGAAGTAGAAAATCTGAAATTCGATTGAAACGGCAGATTTCTTTCGTAAAGATAAAAAATAGATTAGAATTTTTTTTCTCTAAAACACATTCAATATAGGATAACGTATCTACTATTAGAGGAGCCCCTAAGAGGTCGACCTTCATCCATCTAATAATAAGATGACACCTTTCTTTTCTTGAAATATTGAATTTTAAACACCCTTATGATAGCTTGCCTATAGATAATTCACGTAAAGAAACCAACTCTTTGTGGCTTCTTAATGAACATCTCCGGATTTGGACACTCAAGCATTGTTTGCCGATGAGATGACTTTAATCCTTTTCCTTTTTTTTTCATCTCCAAGCTCCGACATCTGAAACCTGAGTAAGCCGTTCTGAAGAGAACCAACACGATCGAAACACGTGTCCATGGCTACTTCCAAGTGCAGATGTTACCGTTGTTTTATATTTCTGTTGAACCTTTTCGAATTCTCTGAATGATCAGTTTGAAATTCCGTAAAATATAATTACGTTTTGGTTAATATAATAGTAACAACACATCTTACTTATTTCTCGTAATTTTTTGTTTCCGCCATGAAAACCCGGAGCAAATGTTTTATCCACTTTTCGTGTAGGTACGCCTTATATAACTACTTGATTTTTGATTAATTTTGATCAACTACAAATGAGATTTTGTGACTGAATTATTCGAATATTATATTGGAACCTTGATGGGAAATATCAGCAATTGGTTCATAAGATTCATTTAAGATATTTGAATTGATCCAGGTTCTATTATTGATTGATTTTGAGAAATAATTAGAATTTCCAATAGAATTAGGATTTTCAATGAAAAATACAAAAAAAATTCATTGAAATATGCAGCTAAACATAAATCATTTTCGAGAAAAATTCTAAATGGATTAAAATAACATTAACATTTTTTGACGCGTGCTTATATCTAGCGAGATATTCGGAGAAGCTGTTGAAAAGCCAACACTACATCATGGCGATATATTTTTTGAGGCTTGATTTATATGAAATTTTAAAAATTTGGAATGTTTCTCTAAAATATATACAGATGAACTGTAAAGAGCACCAGTCGTACAAAACCTCATAAAAGAAGTTTTGTATTTTTATTGATAATGTGAATTCTTAGGGTCATTTAATCTGGTTTGGTAATGAGTAACACACCTTTTAAAGCAATATTTTGAATTAAATTAGCCATGCAAAAGTATCTCTATTGAGTGAAAATTAATTGCAGCACACATAATAACTGTAATTTCACACTCCGTAGGTATATATTTTGATCGACAAAATTGATAAGTACTATAGTTTAATTGCTACTCTGATTAACAATTAATAATTACTGAACTTTTTGTCGGACAATTATTCCATGATGTACCTACGAATCAATCAGAGCATAAAAAGTATTTATGTGGAACAGTGAAGATCGAGTAACTCATTGATAACCTCAAAAACTACGATGACTAAATATATGGAGTAATTACGCTTGTAAATTCAGAGGAAGGAAACAGTGGTCGCGAAAATAGTTGTATAATTTTTTGTTGACTTCAAGCTCTCTGGGCAATTTCAAACCGGTAGATTGATTCATGTTGGTGATTGCATAATCGAACAGTTTTATTACTATTAATGGATGGAAACCACAATTTCATCCAAATTATGCCACCCGAACTCTATTTTCTAAAGTTTTTAAGTATCTGTAGTTCCATTAGTTCCCATTTTCATGCGGTTGAATGGAAATGATTTCAAAAAAATATTGAAAGAAATTATAAATTTACGCAATTCGTTAGTTCTTCAATTTTAATTGACACCTAATATAAACTAGAACAACATAAAGACGTGTTTGGTAATTCCAAAACCAAATTTACATATATATATATATATATATATATATATATATATATATATATATATATATATATATATATATATATATATATACTAGAATTTAAGTTTTCTTGGGAATGCTGGTTCAAAGTAGTAGTTGATACTCCATTAAAAAACTTTTTATTTCAAAACGTTTTGACCAACACATGTAGTCTTCTTCAGTTACTTATAAATATCACAATCTACGGAAAAACAGAAAAATTAAAGCTTTCACAATAAAATGTGACAATATTGCTTCTCAAGAACTAACCAGAAACTGCTTTGATTAATTAGTGAAATTAATCATTAGGGTTTATCTTTCGAATTAAGTTTTTATTTCATGGAAAGACAATAGAATTCCATCAATAACAAGTGTGTTCTTCAACTTTGCTCGAAACATATTTCCACAGTTAAAAATATCCTTCTACCGTATGTAAGAAGCATATTTTCCATTCAGCATCCATCCTATCCAATATATATCCTTTTTTCTTTTATTCTCGTTTCTATAAATATAACTTCTTTGTATATATTTGTTCATATTGATTATTGATGAATTGCGGTGATGGGCAAAACTATCGGTGATTGAGAGACTTAGGTACTCCATTTTCGAACACTTTTCTTGTGATATTTTTATGGGAAAAGCATTGGAATCATCGAATTGAACTGATTAAGTTGAAAGCATCAAATTAAAATCCAACTGTTATTACTTAGTTGATTTTGTGTGTTCGTTGAAACTATTGTCAAGAGTTTTACTTGTCTTGTTGTATGTTGTTTGTCAGATCAATATTCACTTTTATCAGAAAACTAGACACTTATTACGGCTGTATCATATATTTAACAATACTTATTCCAATAAAACAATTTAGGTGTAGATGAGTACATGAGGAGACTGTTATATTTGGAGTTTTGATTCTATAAGAAATAAATATAATTCATTTCTCTATTGCACTGGGTATAATATGTTCGCATATTTATGAATTATTCGATATCAACTGATATCGAATAATTCATAATAATTTTGAAACTTCAAAATATCGATTATATAAAACGGAGAAGAATTCAAAATGTAATGAATTGATTGAATAGGATATTGATTCGTATTATATTATTCGTGGTTATTTTGGGATTAATCTCGCCCCGTATTATCCATGACTCTTTTAATTCGCTTATGTAAAAAAACAAATTCTTTTCCATTAACAATACTTCAAGACTGAATTAATCCTATTCCAGAACTGGATCATCAATAGTTTCTACTCCCTATCAAATATTCAATGGAACTTCACTTTAATACTCAATAGATTTCTTACAGTATATGTCTTCAATAAATTAACATCTCCGCAATATTTTCACCAGTGAAAGTTGTTTATATTCATCAGATCTTCATAACAATGAATTGATGTTAGTATTAACGAGAGGTGGCAAGTTGATGAACGGCAAATTGTAGTCATAAACATCAAGAACAGGAAACGAAAACGTTCATAAGTATGCTTATTATTGTAATGAAAAATATTCAGAAAACATACTAATGTAGTATCAAAATAATGTGATTCCTTTCTTGGAGAATGAAACGGCTGGTGGTTTTTCATGCTTAACATATATTTGGAAGAGTTCTTATAATGCAAATAGAATTTATCGCAACTCTACCGTAAAGTTGTTAAATAAATTGGTCAGTATTAATAGTGAACGATTTTACAGAAATGTTCATGTCCTGTTTAACACGTATAATCTGATTTACAATAATGATTTCCATGAGCTTTTGAACCCAATAGCAAAAGAAATTTGCATGATTTTGGTGAATTTATGGAGACTTTTATATTCGTATAGACTATTTATATTTATATATTGTTTTATATTCTATAGTTATCCATAATGATGCATCTTAAAATTTATCATAAAACTTTGGTGACATATTCTTTAGTTTAGTATTTTTATATAAAAGGTTTGAATTATTGACAAGTAAATATATTAGAGGCCTAGTAGAAAAATCGTTTCACCTTTATGAACATAGTTTTTGCAAATCTTCAAAGAATTGAAGAAAATACTTCGCTTTGAGGAACAGCATTCATTCCTATATTTCAACATTATTAATTACAGTTACAACATTCATTTTCAGACCTTTCTTTTTTTGCCATATATATATATATATATATATATATATATATATATATATATATATATATATATATATATATATATATATATATATATATATATATATATACGTTATATATATATATATATATATATATATATATATATATATATATATATATATATATATATATATATGGCAAACAATGATAATAACTGAACAATAAAAACAATAATATGTATACTATTACCTATTTATCGGGAAATTCATAAGTTAAACTAGAATTTCTAAAGTGTTTTTTGATTGCTATCTTTTTGATAGATGTCTCTCTACATTACAACAAATATCTCAATTATTACATATTTAGAGATGGAATTAGTGAATGACATGATAATAGAATTCTCATCGAAGAATTTCATATTTTTTGTTTCAATTCTCTGAATATTCTCATGTCAGTTGCTTTCTCGCAGAATACTTAGTGCAGTATTCTTGGTAATTATTGAAAAACCAACAATAACTGTGAATTCTACAAACATTCTTAAGGCTTATAGTTTCACTGTATAAATACAATTAATGAATTGAAGATGTATAAACATAGAAATACAAAATATATATTCGTATATTAAATAATTTGATAATAAATGTCGGTTATATGAAGTGGAATAAAAATATATAAGATATACATATTGAACTGATTAGATTGGATAAGTATTAATAGATACCCACTTGGAATTCAGTTGAAGTAATGAAATATATAGATCTTCGAAATTACTAATTGAAATGAGTTGATGATACTCATAACTTATTTATCATGCCGATTTTTATACTTCAATGAATTGTCATTCAAAGTCCGAGTGCTGATAATTTTAGAAAGTTAGTGTTTTCTGGGGTTGTCGAAGCCTCTCCTAAATCAATTTCCTGGAAGAAATATCATTTTGAAAATTGAATTTTTATTCAGCGTAGCTCAAAAATTATATCTATTCAAGAAGCTTTGCTATTCATTTGTTCTTTTTCTCAATATTTTCGTTGATATTAAAGTGAGTTAAGAAGAAAGTGGTTTTGATACAACTCTAAAATCGTCTAATCTAGCGCATTCCAAAGAAGGTTTTTCATGAAAGATGCTTATAGCAAATGTTCATGTTATTTAATCAATTCAATCAATAGTATGTATTTCTAATTCACATAAATAAAAAAAGCTTTCAAAATTTTGTCTCCCGATTAGTTTAAATACTCTAGATTTCATTTTCTTATATCTATATCAGGAAGTGTATTCTTATGTTCTTTACTGATTCACCTACCTTGATATCGTTCCACTCGGCGTCATGCATATTATACTGATTTACTCTTAGTTGAGTTCCTGCTAGAGATACTCCAGTCATTTCATCTTGCAGAGATCTGATTGTGAAAGCTCCTGGTATGACGTGATGCAATAACAGCTGTAAAAATAATGGATATTCAACTGAAAGAATGACCAGAACAAAGTCAAAGATTCTGTGCAGTTGAAAATAGATTCGTATTTATCTACTATATAAATCAGAAACTATCTGACAGCGTTCTTTTTTTTGTGATAACTTCACTCTAATGTTATCTTTTCTACTTCAATTGAATTAGACACAAGAATATTGATATATTGAGTTTTTCAGTGGATATGATTTTGGTCTCCTCTCATAACGAATTTTCTACATTTAGTTGAGAAATATTTGAAGATGATTTTCATATCAATAAATGGCAAAATGGCAAAATCTTCATCTTTGAGTTGCCAATATGAACTCATATATTAGGTTCGATATTCACATCAGAATTTTGTTCCATTATTGAGTTATTTTCCTCTTGCTTTTTTTGTAGTATTGGTGGTCACGTTAACGTCGACCAGTCCGGTTTGTTATTAATTTTATTGAATACTAGGCATGCGAAATTTTTTTAAAAACTTCTTGGTAAAATACTTATGATAAATGTTATTTTTCTCATTCTTTAGCTTACTTCAAACCGAGAGAATTCATGTATATAAAAGTGTAAATAATAAATTCAATTACGAAGTTGATCAATTATATAATTATTTTTAATTGTTTTTGAATAAACATATTCAATTATGCATTCAGATGTTAATACTTACCCCACTAAGAAGTCTAGGATTATTCTTGAATTTTTCCTCAGCTCTTTCAGGTCCTCCTAATTGAACTAACAAAGTCCTAAATGCCTTGTCATTTGGTGCAAATATCGTATACGGTCCTGTTTCATTCAATATGGAATCCAAACCACTCTGTTTCAAAAATTTTGCCATGGCAAATAATCCTTGTTTTTTCAAAATATCAACAAGCTCTGGTTCCGGCTTTTTAGATTTTTTTTTCGATGGTTCTTCCTCTACAATTGGCGGTAGGGTTTCAGATATGCTTGGAACTATTTTGGATGTATAGGAAGGAGTTGAAGATAGAGGTTTGAAAGTAGATCCGAAAGTTGAACTTAAAGATTTTTCGTTAGGAAAAGCAATGGAGTTTCTTGAATTCTGGGAGGAACTGGAAGATTCTTCTCTTACTAAGTCATTAGTTCTAATAGTGCTATCATGGTTCAAAATATGAGGTGTTCTAGAAGGTCTTCTGGTGGTTGAAGCTTTTGTAGTAGAATATGATACTGAATCTTTGTAGAATGTTGATGATGGTGTGAAATATGTCGATGAAGGAGAAAATTGAGTCGAGGAAGGTGTGAAGAAAGCTGAGGATTGTGTAGAGGTTGCTACAGACTCTGAATCAGAATTTTGTATTGGAATGATGGATGATTCATCTACTGATGTTGCGAACGAATTAGGAAGAACACTAACTTTAGGAGACACAGGCTCTTTAGTTGCTATTTTATCACCAAAAAATTTAGCAGTTGTTGAGGAAATTGGTGTAGCAGTTGTAGTACTAGGTTTCGGAGATGGTGTCGGAAGTTTCAGTTCTCCATTCCTTATCTTTTTCAAAATAGTCTCTACATCAAACTCTGGCTTCTCTTTGCCGGAACCTTTGATACCTTGAACCTTTAAAGTGCCGTCAGCTTGCTCCTCAAGAAGAACAAATGTAACTTTCTTCTTGTCAGGTAATTTAGCGGGAGATTCAATGTGTTCCAAACTGCCGCTAGCTCCTGTTTTGAGTAGTTCGAAGTTAGATCCTTTAGGTATAACATCTTTAGCAATTTCATCGAAAAACTCTTTAGGTGGCTTGATGGTTGTGGTGGTAGTGGTTCTTGACAGAACTAATTTCTCTAAGTCGCTGCCTGGCTCCAGAAGAGTTCCTTCAGGAACTAGTTTTGGATCCGTTGTTCTGATAACCTCTACTTTTTGCCCATTCGGTAGAGTTATTTCTTGAGTTTTAACCGATCCTTGAGGTATTAACTTTGGATCTGTTGTTCTAACAACTTGTACTTTCTGTCCATTAGGTAAAGTTATCTCATCTGGATTCAGGGGGTCATTGCCAGGAATCATATTAGGATCACTGGTACGAATAACTTCCACTTTTTGTCCATTTGGCAAAGTAAGCTCTTGTGTTTTAGATTTTTCGAATAACTTTTGATCTGTCGTTTTAATAACTTGGATACGTTTACCACCCAATGAAATTTCTCTAGATGAAACGTTTTTAATTAGATCATTGTCAGGATCGTTAGCAATAGCTAATCGAAGTTGAGCGAGAAGGTCTTCTTTAGCAATTCGTTTTTCTTTATATTGTTTTTTAAGAGCGTCCAAGTCTTCCAAGCTATCTATAGGATCAGCTGAAGGAAGGGCTGTTGGTAAAAATAGAGACTTCCTTGAAGGCATTGAACTTTTTTCTTCATTATCATCGCTTTCAGTGTTCGACTTTGGTGGAGCTTTTGTAGTTGTGGTGGTAGTTGTTGTTGTGGGATGTTCCTCGTAATATTTTCGTACTGCTAATTCAAAAAGAGATGCTTCTTCGGGATATAGGTATCGTGGAATCGCATGGGAATAGCTTGTTGACTGAGTTTTAGGTAGTTTATACAATTTCTGATATAGTTTCAATTTACTTTCTTTCTGCTTCTCAACCCATTCCACATGATCTTCTTGGGCCTTCTTCAAAGCCTTTTCGTATTGTTTCTCAACGAATTGATTATGTTTATCGATAATGGCTTGCTTCTCTTTAAGTTGTTTCAGTCTCTCTTTCTCCCTCTCTGGGTCTACTGTAGTAGTGAATTGAGGACTGTTGGTTGGCAGAGGTTGAACTAATGCACTTGGAAAAGCGTTGACAACGGTTGGAGAAGGCAGATCAAGCTGTCCAATATTCGATAATCGATTGAAATTAGGCGTGAAACTTGTTTGTGTATGATGTTGGATTATTGGGTTATTCGCATTGTTCCGAGTTTGAAACACTGATAAAGAGTTTTGTTGTTGGGCAATATTCGGGGCACTCGAGGGAAAAGAATTTTGACTTTGTATTATCTGTTGCTGTAGAAGCTGAGTATGCAGCAGGGGTTGTTTTTGGAAATTTTGTGCAAGGAAACCATTCTGTTGATTCAAGAAAGGCTGACTTGTTAACTGGTTGTAATTTCCTTGATTTAAATGTGTATTAAAGGGATTCTGTCTCAAGTCGAACCTGTGTTGATGTTGTTTAATATCATTCAGTATATTTGTTTGTTGTTGAAGTGACAGTTGTCTTCTTTGAGCTTCTACAGCCTGCAAGAAAAGGGAAAAATTATATTAATTACTGTTAACGATATAAACAAAAATGATAAAATCAGATCATAAGATGAATGAATGATACATAAATCGGTATAGGCTTACAACACTTCCCCGAGATCCCATTTGTGGACTTTTACCGAAGCGGTTTCGATTTTTTTTATTGAATCTCAAGCAAAAATTCAAAAGAAACAGAGCGAGTTGAACGCAAGAGAATTGCCGTTTAGGATTTGAGTGGTATGACACGTAAATGAAACAAATCTTCCTATCTGCTAATAGACTCTTGCCTTTTGCTAAGGATATAGTTTTTTTTGTTTCATCTAAATCAATTACATTCACATATTCGTACAATTCGATTTTTTTAGATAGTTCGGATGTTCTGATTATAGAAGAGCACTGTGTAATTTCGTTTTGTATTGGTTTACACTTTCGTCGAATAATAACATGTAGTGTTTCGTCGGTTTACCAACATTTTCAGATGTTTGCAAAATATGAGTTAACTCAATATTTTTAGTAGAAATCCGTCGAAATGTTATTATTCCATGAAAGTATGCATTTTAACAAAAAAGAGTTCAAGTGTAAAAACTGGGAATTCATCTTATATTTATAACAATAGATTTGTACTAAGTAAATGTGAATATTATTCAATTTTGTTTTCAATATTTCACGAAAGATCAGTGCTATCAGTAAAAAGGTTGAAATATATGATAATTGTTCATTCTGAATAATTATCAAATCATACTTAAGATGGAAAAACTTAGTTTTTTTTATTTCTATGCAATTTCTATTAAAATTATCTCACATATTGAATAATAACACATGACGCGTGCATCGAAGTATAACTTTCCCGTCAGATGTTAAATTGATTGATTTTGTTAAATTCATTGATTGGTCACTGTTGGCCAATCTTTGAGAACAACAGTAAACAACCAAAAAACGGGACGCCCCAGTTCTAAACAGAACGTAAGTTACCAACATACCAGCACCATCATTGAAAAATAACAACAAATATAATTCAGAATTGATCGCGATCAAAATGAACATCTTGAAACTGGATGTGTATTTCGAAAATATTAGATCCAATCAATGCATCTAGTAAAATTATAATCGAAATTGCTTTGTTCATTGCTTTTCTCGAAGCAATGAGTTAATTCATCGCCATTAAAATACTCGTTAAGGGAGAGCATTCGCGCATTAAATTCAATGGCAATGTCCGTATTCGGGTAAAACGAAATTAATCTGCCAAAATTTGCGTAAGAGTGCTAAATTGGTTCATTGAGGTGGTCAATTAGATTTCTCTTGCATTTTGAAATTTTTTGCATTTGAAATTGGCTATCGGTAAACGAAGGTATTGCAGCAATATCTATTATTGGAATGAATGCATTTCTCAGGAATGTTTAGGTAAACGGATACGATGATATAACCATTTTAGTTCTCACGGAAAACCGAGTATATTTTTTTCGAGAAATGTTCTTCTTAATTGAAGTTTCGTACGTTTTCATGAGCATTTAGATAAATAGTAATGGGTGGTCTACAGAAATCACATATTGTATCCAAAATCACAAAAAACCCTAGATTTCTTGCTATTACATAAATAATTGAAAATTTAATTTTTCAAAACAATGAACTGCAAAACACGGATACCCTAGAGAAACGTCAACAATTCGATTAAATGTAATAAAATCTTCTCAAAATTCTAATTGGGTCAATAATTGTACAGAATAGGTGCCAATTTGCAACAGAAATCTAATCCATGAGTAATATAGTGCTAAGCAGTACAAATCAATTCATCTGAGTTTTTTGACAAATTTGAAATTTGCAGGCGGAAAATGAAGTTCATCATTTTTTATGTATTTAATATGAATTGAAAGAGTCACAGGTATATTAATGAAAGCAATATTCTAATTTATTTGAGGTAGTGAGAAAAGGGTCACTACTAGGTTAAATACCAAGAAAATATCACTTTATGAGAAACAGTTTGAATATGAAATAAAGAAATGAACGTATCTGGTTTCATGTCAGCACTGAATAATATATTTAAGAAAAAGAACGCCGTAACATGCATTCGAAAAATTCAAATTAACCAAAAGAATGTTATAGTAGAGCTAGATATGTGAGCGTGTACGATAAGATGCCTCCACAGGATATTGAAGGATATTCAAGGGATGAATGTTAGAGAAATATTGCAGTCGATGACACACCCGATGGAAGTGCGAGACAGCTGTTTCGTTCTGCAAGGAACTCGTCAGTGGCACCACTTTCATCAATCCCAAAGCATCTTCTTATGACTACAAGTGCAATACCGTCAAGTGATGAATACTTCACAATTACATTTATAGAAATCAACAGAAAATATCTCTCAGGTCATAGATACACCAAGCCTCCAAAGTATACATTATACCTGCGGGTATAGAAGAAATTACATATTCATTTTGGTTTACAGGTTTAATTCATATGTTGAAATTCGAAGAATATTACAGTGGACGTTTCCATGGAGTTTCCATCTTCATCAGCAGAATGTTCGTTGGCCGTCGTTTCATTTCATTAGAAATGAGCCATTCAGCCTCATTCAGCAACTCTGTGCCGCATGTACTCAGTTATTATTTCTAGTAGTTTCTTCAGTTTACTGGACTTTTTCATCCTGTAGATATGTGCATAAAACTTTGCTTGTTGTTTCCTGATTTCTTCCGTTATTGTATTTGTCTTATATTTCTGAGGATAAGTTCGTTTTGAGGCTTTTTCATAATTGTTTATAAACTTAAATTCAAACACTTGAACTTATGATTTACACTTTATTGACTACAAAGCATGTCGCGTTTCGTCGTTACATACGACTTCTTTCGATGCTTACAGAACAATGTAAGCATCTGAATTAGCATTATTCTGTAAGCATCTGAAGAAGTCGTTTTTAACGACGAAACGCGTCATGCTATGTAGTCAATAAAGTGTAAATCATAAGTTCAAGTGTTCGAATTTAAGTTTATATTGAATTATAATGGATTTACATCAAGTAAACGCCAACACTATTAAATATTTTTCATAATTGCCGTTCCTATTAATTTGTCCGTAAATCTTTCTGAGAATTTTTCGTTCTTATTCTTCTATTTCTCAAATTTTTTCAATGACCATTGTTTGCATTTGAATGCAAACACATGCAAAACAAAATGCATTTGTCAGCTGCATAGATTGATTCTGAAAGAATCGTTGTGTTATAATGCCTTAGCGCCTCTCCAAATGCACTTTTCTGAAATGAGTTCCTTTTTCTGTGGATTTGAATATCTTTTGGGGATGAAAAAATAATTGAATTGAATTGCTTCATAAAGTATTTATTTATTGAATGGTAGTCGAAATGTTCAATTTTTCAGAAATTCAATTCATTCAGCGCGTAGTTAATCAAATGTGGCCTCTTCATCATCAATTAATGTTAAGAAAGCAATTAAAGTGCTGTTAAGTATAATGATAATTTTTTGGATAAATGCTTGACCTACATATAGAAAATAATAAGCCGGTAACAGAATTATTAACCTGTTGTATGATGCCCTAATAGTTTGGTACATAATAACAGAAAATAAAATCGATAATTCTTGAAATGCTTTCAATTATTTGCTTGGATTGTCTCTAATGACTCATTTCAAAATCCCGGTCATAGCCGGTTAATAATTGTTGAAGATTTACTCACCGGACCGTATGGCGATTACCTCGAACAAAGACCCACAGGGCAACTTGCGTTACGAAATTGGCTGTATTGAGGCGAAGATACCAAAGTTACATCTAAACATCGGTATCCACAACGTCTTCGATATTGCTAATGGTGAAAGTGGACATAGTCGATACAACTATTAGCGATCTCGTTTCAATGCTCAAGAAGCGATAGTTGTTGGTGAATAAATTGAAAATGTTAAAAGGTCACTAGGATATGTTGTCCGAAAATTTTTCTAAGAGAATTTACGTAATTCCTACTGGCTGATGGGAACGATGCAAAATAGCACCAAGAATTTATGACATTATAGAATATAGAAGTTAACGATATCATTTCAACATATACTATTCAATTAAATTGCTTCAGTGTAAAAGCAAGGGTGGGCTAGTTCGCCAATTTATATGATGAGCAATGGAAATGTTTCTGAACATCAAGATAAGTGCATATTTTCAAAATTCCAAAAAATGAAACAAGAATTGTGGAACTTGAAACTAATAAAAATGAGAGCCAAAATTTTTGTAGATAACCAATGTGTGAAATGAGTTTGACATTTTGAATATTCGGAATTAAGAATGTAATAGTGTTGGCGTTTACTTAATGTAAATCCATTATAATTGAATATAAACTCAAATTCAAACACTTGAACTTATGATTTACACTTTATTGACTACATAGCATGACGGGTTTCGTCGTTACAAACGACTTCTTCAGATGCTTACAGAATAATAACAACATTTTGAAAAACACAGGTATATATATATCAGGGAATTTTGGTATTCTATGGTTTTGGTTTTACCTAAGATATTCCATTCTGAGAAATAATTTCTATTACCTGAAAAGTTTTAACAAGGGTGAATTGTTTAATTCTATCTGTTCATTGAGCAAGTTTCCAGAATTTTTAAGCCGATTTATTTCCACTACTTCCCAATAATCTAATTGACTACTTCTCTCTATTTATATCTTTATAGATGTTTATCATATCTTGAAGAAAATGAATATAGGTTTATTGAATTAAATAACAGGAACAGTGATAGGCTGAATATTCTCAAGCATAAAACAGCAAAATTTGAGCACTCGCTCTGTTATCAGTATCAAAATCTTCAACCATTCACCGTAGAATTTGAACGTAATACATGCTCATTTGTTTTTTATATACTACGACTATTCTTCACAAAGCAAAATTGTCTTGAAGGATTAAATTTTTAAGGTCATTTTTCTTTTCTCGAATGTCTTTGATTACTTCCCTGGATTCTATGTAAAATTGAACCAATATTATTGTTCGAGGACTGCTTTGAATAACAGACTGAAAAGTGAATGCATCGTTTCGTGAATTACTATATTAATTGAATTATAATGAATTGAAACTATAATAAATTATTATATTATCATTTTATATACGTGTATACACACTTACTTCATTTGTGCTGAGATGATACTAAAAGGAATATTGGAGGAAACATTACAACTTTCATTCGGGAAATTGAAGTTAATCAGAAACATATTATAATGGAGATCGCTCTCGAAGCATGAACAATGTGACATTTCCGCCATCCTTCAAGAAATAGAAAGCACCACTGTGAGATATTTGATTCATTTATATACATATATACTATATATATATATATATATATATATATATATATATATATATATATATATATATATATATATATATATATATATATATATATATATATATATATATAATTCATGTGGTCATATCCAAGAAATGAATATTGATATTGGTTAATTGGGTATCTGGAGAAATTCAAACAGATAATAAATTTACCGTTTATTGTTTACTGTTTTACAGCTTTCGCAACTTATCAGTTGCTTCGTCAGAATATCTATAAATAAATAAAGGATCAGGTAAAAATTCATGTTATAATTATACGAGTACATAGTATTTAATAGTGTTGGCGTTTACTTGATGTAAATCCATTAAAATTGAATATAATCTAAAATTCAAACACTTGAACTTTTGATTGACACTTCATTGACAATACAGCATGACGTGTTTCGTCGTTACAAACGACTTGTTCAGATGCTAACAGAATAAAGTATTCTGTTAGCATCTGAATAAGTCGTTTGTAACGACGGAATTCATCATGCTATGTTGTCAATAGAGTGTAAATCAAAAGTTTAAGTGTTTGCATTTTTCCTTATATTCAATTATACATAGTATAATATAAAATTTTACATATAAACATAACTCACACAATGTTGAATTTATTATATGAGAAAAAATTTTGGTGACTGGCAGTGCAGAAATTTTCAAGACTAAATATAAAATGTTGCTGTACAACTAGAGAAGTTTGGTATGAAGTTAAATTAAAAGTTGACAACTACAGTGATTTTCTTGAATGTCATTGACGTACACATAGAGCGAATTCTGTATGCTGAGTGGGCATCTATTATATTGTTGTACGTGCACTGATTGCACATAATGCAATTCACATGTGAGATCAAGACCAAAATTTGTTGGTTATGAATCTGTCAACTCATGATTGACATATTATTATTATGAAATGAGGTGACAGATTCATAACCAACAAATTTGTTATTGAATTGCAATACATAGGGTCTTAATCTCACATTTGAATCACATTATGTGCATACAGTGCGCGTACAACAATATGATACTTCGAACCCACCCAACTTACAGAATTCGCTCTATGTGCACGTCAATAACATTCAAGAAAGTCACTGCAGTTGACAACTTTCAATTAAATTTCATACTAAACTCTTCTAGTTTTACAGCAAAATTTTATATTTAGTCTTGAAAATTTCTACACTGCCAATCACTAACAGTTTGAATTACAGGTTTGAATATATATATATATATATATATATATATATATATATATATATATATATATATATATATATATATATATATATATATATATACTAGCTGACCTGCAAACTTTGTACGCAAATTTATTTTCATCTCAATATTTTAAAAGACTGAAAGACATGTTCCATTATTTTTGCTACACTATATTGTTTTCAATATTTATCCCGTGTGGAGCCAGGACCTTGCTCACATACAAAACGACTGCATACTTCCTACTTATTTCAAGTCAGTCGAATTCAAAAAATCCCTATATTAACACGTTTTATGTATTATTTACCCGTCCGTTTTATAGTTGAACATAATGTTCCTAACGTATCAAGTACTTGTCCTATATATCTCATCATTAATTATATTAGAATATAATATATATATATATATAAATGCTGGATATAAGTCAAAAATGATCAGAATTTAGTCCTTTCCCGGAAACTATTGAATTTAATTTCTCTGGTGGCTGTACCAAAAGCGTCTATTTGAATTGACTTTTCGCACAATATTTTGTCGCCTCATTGGTAGTATTTCCTTAAAAATAACAATTGAACTTTGCCTTGCAATATTGGCACACAACGTTTATTGGTCCAATAGCAACGATTTCCTGTGAACTGTAATCTATTTCAACGTTATAATTGAATGCAGGTCGATAGAAATTAAACGCAATCTTTTCATATTGTTAATTTCGATTCCATCAAATCCGTTCAACTTTTGCGATTCAAGTTTGTGCATCTAATAGCTATCATTTTTAAGTACGAAATTTCGAGGGTAAATTAAAGAAAACTATGTATTACATATATTTATAATGAAATGTGCCACGTGCTATGTTAGTAACGTGTATGTTAGTCTATTCAAACTTACCAAAATTTTATATTTAATTGAAGTTTTAATATTAGTCGTGATAGTTCTGAACTAAGCGTGATGTGTGATTTAAGTTTTTTTACATCCCTTTTTGAAAATTGATAATTATTTTTTACTTATATTATTAATTAAGTATTCTTAAATTTTCTTGTTTTATACGCAATTTTTTTAAATTGTTTCCCTGACAATAATAAACACAACAAAAAAATATGACATCGGTCCAGCCGTTGACTCTACATTTTAGATAGAAAACGTTTGTATGGGAAAAAGAAAAGGGAAGTTTCAAGGGGTTTCCCGGCAATCATACGAATTTTTCGAACTCACCGTAAAAAGCATCCTTGGACTTCAACGAATATTTCAAAAGACGAATTGGCAAAATTGGTCCAGGCGTTGTTGAGTTATGCGCTGGTTAGCGATATTTTGCGATTCATTTTTATATTATATTTTGCAACACATTTTGCGATTCATTTTTATATTATAGATATATATATATATATATATATATATATATATATATATATATATATATATATACAACATAGCACAAAATACGAGGGTAAGTTGTTAATCAGGTCAAGGAAATTGTCATTCTTTGTCTTATTTGAAATGCGAAATACCAGCAGCCTTCAGAACGATATTTATTAGCAAGCAATGGAATTTCAATATGGCTTTGTATCAACATTAACGATTATAACGGAGAATATAATTACACCATATGATCAGTACCTGTAATCTTGAATTTTCCGGAACTTATGTCGAAATTATAATAATTAATCATAATTTTATTTCACACTATTTTCAGAAATTGATTTTGAACTTATTCATCAACAATTCAATGATTTCTCAAGAGTTTTTAATAATTGAATTTGAATAGAACTCTATATATTTTCTAGGCAATCCAGCTTACGGTACTTACTGCATACGAACTTTTTTTATTCTGCGTAACGATGAGATAAGATGGGAACTATTCTCTATGTATTTGAATCGTGACGTTTCCAAGGGGAGATAGGTACTTGCTAAATTACTTTATTTAATTAAATATATTTAAATATATTCTGAGATGGATATGGTTGGCAAATTCTAATTGCTTTGAAGTTAAATCCATTTAATTAATTAAATAATGGTAATAGAAAATATCAAGATCTATTCAATGTACGGAAAAAGTAATCCACCTTGACTTTCTTTACCCTCAAGATTAATTACTGGTTGCTAATTTTCCAACGGAGTTAACTTAGGCAATTAGGAAGCTAAAGTCAACAGGTGACAATTAGGTGGTTATTTTAGTTCAAGAGCAAATAAAATAGTTGGTTCGCAATTAGTAAATTAAAATTTGATAACGAAAGTTGAATTAATCGAATGATTTTTCTCAGTTCTGGAATTGAAAAACTAACAGTTTCTGTCATTTAAAAATGTTTATTCGTTCCGAAGAAAAAAAAGCAAAATAACCAAAGTTCATAAATTTATTGAATTTATGTTTGTCAACATCATAAAAAACTTTCATAATGTTCGATTCGAAGCATTCGGCTATTCATTAAAAAAATTGTTTATCACGGTGTATTTCGGGCCACTAATATATTATCCAGAGTTCAATTCAACTGAGAGTTTTAATAAATTCTAGATAATGGCCTGACACTGCATTTTTATGAAATGGTTCAGTCAGCAATCATAGAGATATATTTCGATAAAAATTGAGATGAGATTTTTACTTCATCTTAAATGAATAAATTTTTATGATGAAGTAATGAACTAGTAATCACAATTATGAAATTTGATTAAAATTCATATCCATTCATTCTACATACTGGAAAATTATTCGAAAACTTCATTTGATATCTAGTTTTAATATATCTAGAATCTATATCTATATATCTAGAATTTTATATAATAGTTGAATTGTATCGGTATAGACTTGGTTCAAATCCATTATAGGAGATATAGGAGATTAGTGATACACTTGAATTCGGTTTACACTTCTACTGTCATAACATGACTCGTTTCGTCCGTATAACCGACTTCTTCAGACATAAACAGAATATGATTCAACCCATAATTAACTCATAATTTATGATTCAATATGATTTACTCTATACACAAAAAAGTGATTTTGTAAAGGATTTCACAACTTCAATTGAAAATTTTAATCACTTGTACTATTTCATCTGCCGCATTCACAATTTAAAATGATCCGGTTCAGACATAAACTAAATCTGTGGCGTATCAAAATTTAATCAATATGGGCATGATGAATTCATGTGAATGAATTGCATTTTTCAGATCAATGGTGAATGTCAATCTGGAAAGCAATACCTACTAACGGGTCATTTTTTAAGAGCTAGGTTTTTCAGGTTAGCGGCACTGGTTGGTAATGGCATCCAAACGTAATCTGTCAAAGTGAAAAGTTTTCAGTATACTCTGCCATTTCATCATGGACAGAGTTACAAACGAGCAACGATTGCAAATTCTTGAAATTTACTATCAAAATTCGTGCTCTGTGAAAAATGTGTATCGTTTGTTACGACCATATTCGACCTAGTGAATCCACAATTCGTGCTGTTATCACCAAATTTCGCACCAAGTTAATTAACCATTGTCTCGCATACGTACAGTGCGTACTGAAGAGAATATTGCAGCCGTAACGTACAGTGTTAATGAGGATCGTGAATAATGTCAATTCGTCGCCGTTCTCAGCAATTGGACATGTATCAAATTGGACCTTTCGAATGGACCATTTGATACGGAGCCGCGGACAACATTGACATGAAGTTATCTTTAAAATGTAAATGGCAAAGGCCAAGTTATCAATTTCAGTGAAAATTTTGAATATATGATGCAAATTGAGTGTTTTATTCGATTTTAAAGAAACTACGCTTAAAAAATCACCCTATAGTTAGTAAAATTGAGTTGGTGTACTTGTATCAGCAAAGGAGTTTGTTGTATTGCCAACTAACAAAACGTCTTTCATAAAAATTAAAAGAATCGAATCCATTTTTTTGTAACAGATGACATTAATATGTCACAATTTAGAGCTATTACGAGTAAATTTACTTTTCGAAAAGGTTAACTTAGTTATGTTTGCGATCAGCATGTTATTTCAGTCGTTATTATGCTCAACATGCTCAGAATAATATCAAAATAAATTGTCTTCACATTTGAAGTACACAAATTTGATTTATACTTTTATTGTAATAACGTAAACGATTTCGTCGGTCATCATATTCCGTTAACGTCTGAAAAAGTCGGGTATACCAACGTAACGCGTCACGTTATATGACAATAAAATTACTAATTAAATTTAAGTTTTCGATTTATCCTACAGTGAAATGCACCAAGTAAATGTCAATACTGTTCTATTTTGAATGGAAAATTTGAATATTTTTGAGAAAACATTAATTGTGTAATCATTAAATTAATGTATTTCATTTGCTGATAGAAATATTAATTGAGATTGAATTCTTGCTTAACTCTTGATGAAATATAATTGAATATTAAATTAAATTAAACTCTTGGCTTAATGTTTTACGATTATATTTAACAATATGAATTTGTTAACATGTTTCGAGCGTGAGCTCATTTTCAAGACAAGATTGTTAAATATAATCGTGAAACATTAAGCCAAGAGTTTAATTTAATTTAATATAGAAATATGAATGTTTGAAACAAGTTCTTGCACTAGTGTATATAGCAAAATGTCTTGTTTAATTTAATCGAATCTTAACACCTTATTGTTACACGTTATGGTACAATAACACGATCTCAAATGATATGCTCATAGACACAGATTCATTTCAAACCTACGGCATGCATCTTGAATGATGTAACAACCATTTACTTTGTACCTGAAGTGTATTATAAATTGCGGTATTAAAGGTTGCGCAACTAGATATGCAGATTTTTTCATTCTTCGAACGGGTCAACTGGAAAATTCTTTTATCAATTAATCATCTCTCACGATTATTTCTGGATAGATCTAATTGTATTGTGCCTTACTTATCATGTAATTTATTGTTACAATTATCTTGCAGGAAACGAATTTATAGATGTATACACTCTCCTTTTGTGTTCTAATTGGTAGCTACTTTTATATGGTACTTACAGCGAAAAGAAATGATGGGAGTGGTTACATTTCCATCTTCGGACAATGTGAAAATGATATAATCTTTGTGATTCATTTGACTTTCTAAATTTGATCCCGATCGTTTTTTATTATGCGCAAGTGTCGGACCAAATTATCCTAACACAATATCATTAGTTGGGTTCGAATTCTAAGTAAGAAGAGACGTTTATGCATGTAAGATAGATTCAAGTAGTTATAATAAGAATGCTTGATAATAGGCATAATATGTAGATAATAATCTCAAAAAATTAATTGGAAAAAAACTCCTTGAAAGAAAATTCCTTGGACTTGAATCAACGATGACTATATTTATGTCGTCAAAACAATTTTTGATTCTAACAAATTAAGCCTCATCCCTTATTTGCGGTATTCAAAATTTCGAAATCAGAATTGAATATATGATTTTCATTAGTCAAATGAAGTAGCTTTGATAATCAGAAGACAGATTCACATTATGCAAATCATTTGATTAATGAAAATCATATATTCAATTCTGATTTTGAAATTTTGAATACCGTAAATAAGGGAATGAAGCTTAATTTGTTAGAATCACTTCAAATCAATAAATACAAATATTCTGGCAACCTTTTGAACAGCCAAATCGACCATACCTCAAGCCCCCTTCTCAATCTTTTCAAAATTACTTAGTTTCCTATATAGTAGTTCAGTATGAATTGATCCGTTCTACCTGTTTTCTCTGTATTCATAATTTAAGTTTACCTATTGTATGTATTCGAGAAATGTCATTAGTCTGCACGTAGCATTTGAAAAAGGTGAATCTCATCGAAACGTACGTCATGCAGTATTATTTTTAATATATGTGTAAATCTTGACTTAACAATTGTTTTATTATATATTCATTCAATAATAACATGATGAATAATGCATTATTTATGCATCAATGTATGAAAAAAAATGAGTTGAACTGATTTTCTTGACTCAAAATCAGAGGAGTTAACGTTCGCAATATCCTAGAGTAAATACAGGGGATTTTGATTCTTAAAGTAACCCATAAGATGATTGGGGCGGCTAACTTTATTACAGGATATACTCTCATATTAATTTTGATATACTCTCTATGTCATTCTGCAAAAAGTGTTCTGACCATTTTATTCCTTGTGTCAGGACTGAATTTTGTGCACATTTCCTAATTTATACCATCTATACCATTTCAATTACAACTGAAAAATTTATCCAATCTCAAATTAAATGTTCATCTTTAAAAAATCAATGAACATCGCTTACGGATATTTCAAAACACCCTGATTCAATCGACAATGTTTAATACGGATAACCATTCAATTACAAGACACAAAATTTCAATTCCTATTCAAATTCACTGTCACATAAAATCAGTCAGACGAATTAGAAATCATCTTCACCAGCGTATTCGATAATAATCATTATGTAGAGGTGAAGCAACAAGCGTCGATTAGTGAAAGTAATTCCGCATGGAAATATCAAAAAATTAATAATTCATCGACAAAATTCCTCGAAGGTCAAATTTCTTACACTAAATTGAGAAGATGATACACTTGACCTACAGAACTCAGAACTTTCTCCAGGAGGTCGTTATCTGAAGAGCGGAGGCACGGTGGAAATAATGTGACGCGATTTCTTCTATGGTCTTCTTGTCGGTTCCTTCATTCTACAGCCGTTGAGTTAATTTATGGGTAACTTCCCAGAAAGAAAGTAAATATATATTTAACGTGTGGATAGCCATATCGAGCTGTCTGAACGGCTTGATTGTTCTACAGAATGATGAAGTTTCTCATGGAAAACGAAATCACTCTTGCTTTTCATTGAATTTATAATGGAAGGTTATGCAAGTTTGTTGTGAATAGTAGAGTTCTCTAGAAACACCTTTCTGTGTTTTTACCATTTACTCATTAAGAATCCATCATATTGAAATATACCGTGATATTTTGATTAAATTGATATAATAATTAGACGTAGTCATTTGTTTACCAGTAAATTAGATATTTATAAGTTTCAACACATGGAATTGAATTTTCAATCAAGTGTTTTCATAAGGTTTCTCTTTTGTTTTATGAAAAAAATGTTTTCTGACATTTTATTCTTACTTTAATTTTTACCTTGATATCTGAACATTTTTATTGATATACTGTAATATAGTAATTAATAAATGAAATCTTCAAAGGTGTTCTTCACTTTTCTTATAATGACTATTACTACTCAAATATAAGGTATTTCAATTTTTTTTTCAAAAAGTTGATGAATTTATCGATTTACAACCTTAAAAATTCATGATTTAAATAAAAATATTTCGAGCATTTTGAAAAGTTGAATTCTATTCATTTGTTCTATTTCTAAATCATTTGAGTATTTTTGAAGTTCAAAATTTAAAATAAATCTTTTTATTTCATTTATAATCACAAAGTGTTCCACATCTGATTAGGCGTTATTTATTGTAATATTCCCTCATTAGCACAATGTGGGCCTCGACTGTAAAGAAAAATTGAAAGGAGATACCTATTTTATGATTTCTCAAGAATATCATTTGCAGTTGTGATGTTTTCATATTGAAAAAAGGTTACAAAGGTTAATTTCGGTTGATATTCATTTTTGTCAATTTTGTGAGAGAAATATCATGAACTATTTCAAATGATTTACGAGAAAAACTTTCAAACTTAAACTTTAGATTTGAATAAAACTAAGTAGTTTTCTTATTTTTACTATAATTAAGTTAAAACATAACAATATTGTTTCGCCAACACAGTGGCTTCATCAGATGTAGATGATAAACTGAGCTAATACACTGTGTATTAGCTCATCAATGTATCAGCTCAGTTATCATCTACATCTGATGAAGCCACTGTGTTGTCGAAACAAGATTGTTACGTTTCAACTTAATTATAGTGAAAATCAAAAACTACTTAGTTTTATTTGAATTATGTATTCAGAGTTTCATCAAGTATCGGCAATCGATTAATGATTCAAACTTTTGAAGTTAATTGATCAAAATCTAGTACCATTTCAATCATATTTGGAATGCGTACTGAAATATTCTTCATGCTTGTAAATTTTCATATTATTATTCATTCACATTTCTAGAAGAAATCATTGAAATATTCGATATTTAGAAATATTCGTTATTAGAAGTAGTTTTTCTATGATCGCTGTTCATATGAGCAAAAATACAATAGCGATGAAGGAAAAAGATTTCTGAATTGATTTACTTTTAACATTATTACGAAAATGATTCCAATTAATTAAAATTAACACACTTTGGCTTAAATTTCACTAAATAAAATGAAAATATAATAAATATTTAGGTATTTATTTCATTATAAATAAAATTTTATTATATAAATAAAATTTTATAAATAACTACAATTTTAGTGAAACTTAAGCCATGAGTGTTTATTTTAATTTATTGTTTTTAACATAATGTTTCACCAAGAGATAAGCTGAAACTTTCGTGTCATTTATTGAAAATGATTCCATTTTTCTTAATATGCTCTTGTTAATTTAAGTTAATCATTTAAAGTTCTTAGAATTAGATGTTATAATTGAAGTATCTATGCCATGACTTTTATTATAAGAGAATCAACTAATGTGATTAATGTATGAAAATCGTGTTGAATGTGATTCTAATTATTCAGTAGATACTAAAAATACTCAAGACATATATCTATCTATTTCAGAAAGTGAGGTAAGAATTCTTCATACAGACTGTGACTGAAAATCATAGAGAAATAAGTTTCGCGACTCAACTGAGAGCACTGCTCGAATAACTTCGAAAATTGTGTTCATATTAACGAAATATCAGAATATGTCAAATATGTCAACTTATTTTTTGCTGCCTCCCATTTGTATGATTAATACCTCAGCTATATATTCAATTCAATTCATCAAGTTTCTTGACAATATGAAGAAGTGATGATTGCTTATCCTGTACCTTCACTTTCTAACCAATGTAACGTAAAGTTTCTTTTCACGCTATTTCATCTTATTCATTCAAAATGTTTTCATCGTATTGGATCTCATAATGATACTGGATTCATTTCATCTAAGATAAACGTATATAGACTTAAATATAGAATCTAAAGTATCTATTTTAAATTTTTCATCGTTTTTGGTTCATTGTCAGATTTGAAGATGAGCTGAAACATTTCTAATTTGAATATTATCTATGCATCCATAACTTTAAGATGCAAACATCATAATTTAGGTAAGTACATTATAAGCAATCAATATCAGGATTTGCCAAAATCTATTGAGATTCTTGAATGAAAAAGGTTTTTTCTTCTCTGATGAATCTTCAGTTTCATTTGAGGGATTAAGTTTGCCTAAGTTTTGGATTTGATATACTTTCAGCTCTGCTAATTTGAACATAACTACTTGAACAAAGTATGTCTTAAATTTAATGTCTAAATGAATATTTGAAAATTCAAAGTTTGACATAAAATTTTCGAAACTGATAAATGAAAACTGAATAAATATGGCGAATTTCCGGAATTTGGTGAGGTTTTTAATATTCGAGATTCAATCGATAATTAAAATAATTTCCATTCATTTCATTCAGTTTTTTAGTCGATCTGAAAATTAAATAACTGCATTAGCTAAAATACTTATATCTAAATTCTTTGAAAGCACATACAATATTTTTGTAGTATTTGAATGTATTTTTGTATTTCTATTATCATTATAATTTTTGCATATAGTCCATAAAATTCGTAAATTTAATTCATATTAAATTGCATCTAGTTATATAACTCTGAGATATCTATATACATAATACAGAGGATTTTCATGTTTTTGAATACCTGAATGTATTTTGAATAATTGAAAGCAAAAATTATTTATTCATTTAATTATTTTTGTGAAATGATTATAATATATCAAATGGCCTCACATTATGAACAGAAACTAGTGATTATAATTTATTACATTAATCATAATTATAAAATAAGGTCAAACTAACTACTATAAAGCCATCTAAACAAAGATTCATCACTAACTATTGGAATTTTACATAATTACGAAATTTCATTCTTCTCTTTCAATTAAGTTTGAGAGTTCCGAATAATATGATATTTCAGTAAATGCTAATCTGTAAGCTTAATTGAGAATTATTTCCGTTTAATTACTTTGTTCTCATATAATTCTTTCGAACATAACCTCAACCTTTCTGCATTTATTCTCAAAGTTCAGCCAGATTATTTTAAGTTTATTTTGACGCTGCAAATTCAATCAACATTTTCCATTTGCAGATGTTTTTAGAAAGGATATCGTAGATTCAACAAGGAACTGATATATGAATAATTATTTCATTCGGAGTTTTTTTATAAGGAAAAAAATATAGTAATGTAAAACATAGCAATTCAATTGAAGAGGTATAATTCAAAAAGTTGATTCAATCTTCAAATACTCATTTTACACCAAAGTTTCATAGTTATTGAAAATTCCATATGATACACTAAATGAAATATCCAGAGCTTTTAGTTAGCTAATAATAGCTACTTACAATTTCGTAAGATCAGATAGATTCCATTAAAATTCTTAATAGATAAGTAATTTTCCGAATGAATCATGTTTCTCCATGTGTCATAAAAAGATTTACAGATTTCGTTCAAAATTACAAAACATGTCTCCATTTTGATGAAACAATACTTTTCTTGATGTAACAATGGAATCGGCAAGAAGAAAATATTTGAACTCTCTTGTACGCGATGATTGTTTAACGTTTTTGTTGATAACAATGCACCGTTCAATGTCACTTTCCGAGTTAAGTAGCTCATTTAGATATTATCCATATTGTGTCTTGAATACGGATTGAGAATTGGCTGTGCATTTGTTCATCTGCGCGAAAGTTCTGTGAATTAATATTGTTATGGCCAGAGATTTAAGCGAATTAGTTACAAGCACCATTCAGAAATTACTTCAAGTATAATTCACGGAGTCCGCAGGTTTTTGATTCAACAAGACGATTAACGGCGTAGATATATAATAACTTATTCAAATGTTTATATATATATATATATATATATATATATATATATATATATATATATATATATATATATATATATATATATATATATATATATATATACATATATGAACTGTATCGAAAGACAAATACGATAACGGAAGAAATCAGAAAACGAGGAGCAAAGTTCTATGCACATGTCTACAGAATGAAACAGTCCAGAATACCGAAGAAACTACTCGATATAAATATGAATAGTAAATGCAGAACAGAGTAACTGAAAGAGGTCCAGAAGGATCTACAACAGATTAATATGAAAAATCTCGAAGATGGCACTGAATGTCGCTATAAAATCGCACATGTGAAGTTTGAGCAAAAATCTAATCGTCATCCTCGAGTAAAGTGGACAGATGAACGGAAGAAAGAGCATTCAGAGAGATTTCAAAAATGCTTCAAAAATGAAGCATTTTTGGGAGTCGAAAAAGATGAAGCAAAATTGCTAATGATTGCAAATTCAAGTTCAGTCTCTCTCTTCATGGGGAAAAATCGTAATAATAATAATAATAATATATATGTTAACGGAAATGTATGTAATCCGTCATCGTATACAATTCCTAGGAAACGTATGCAATTCCTAAAATCGCACAGAAATGTGTGAAATAAATTATATTATACTTATGTTATTGTTTATACACATTACACATTTCATAGGAAATCTATACATTTCCTAAATAGCAATCGGAAATGTAAAATATTTAAGATTTCTAAGAAAAGCTAAAAAAAACCTGCAACAACAAGCCGAAAAAATGCTGAAATTGACTGAAAAGGAGTTGGCTCCTGTACCTATTGGCGCTTCAGTACGAATTTCAGTTCCTGAGGTTGCGGTTGATAGAGGACGAGGTGATGCACGGAACATTATGGTGTAGTTTTGACTAAAACCGATGATGAACTATATCAGATTGGTACCAAGAACGGTATCTTAAAATAATTATATGCTCGATCTCAGATTAATGGGTGCCCAAGAGTTCTTGATGCAGACGATGTACCGAGTACCGTGATTGCACTATAGTCAGTTGCCAATCCACTGGAACCGGCCAGGGATTTAAGAAGTGCTTTTGCAAGAAATACTGTGCTACAGTAAGATGTCTGTGTTTTAAAAATGAAGTATTATGTACTTCCAAATGCCATTCGAGCTTACCCTGCATAGAAATCTACTCAGGGTATCGCATAGATATTCCATATCAAATAAAAAAGACTAAATGATAAAAGAATCTTTTAAAAATATAAGCTTGATTTTAAAATTATTAGAAATCTACTCAGGGTATCGCATAGATATCCCATATCAAATAAAAAAGACTAAATGATAAAAGAATCTTATAAAAATATTAGCTTAATTTTGAAATTATTAGAAATCTACTCAGGGTATCGCATAGATATCCCATATCAAATAAAAAAGACTAAATGATAAAAGAATCTTATAAAAATATTAGCTTAATTTTAAAATTATTAGAAATCTACTCAGGGTATCGCATAGATATCCCATATCAAATGTAACAGTGACGTATATACTTCAATAATATAATATATACATATCTGTGTCTGATATTATCACAAAAAAATGTAAATGAATATTGACATCAGATTTTTTGTTCTGATTTTTGAAAGAACTTTATTTCATGTCGAATATCAACTATATTAGGGACGTTATGGTTATATTTGAATATTATATCATTTGCAAATTTTTCTCTATTTCCATAAATGTATTTTTGAGTTATTGATATTATTGATTATTGAGTTATTTATATCGACGAAAGAACTTGAATTTTTTTGGAAAAGTTCATTTTTAGAAACAAATATTTTCAAGGGAATTTATCACATATTCATTATTCTAAAATCAAGAAGTTGTATTTGAAAAAAGTGTTTCTATTCCAAAATATTCCTTTGAAAATATGCCATATTTACGCATTGTGAACGGGTCTTCTCATTCATGGTGCTACATTTTTCATTAATAACCAACCATTTTTCTATTGAATTAGAAATAGTATGATTCTTCGAGAACTTGCGAGTGTTATATTAACGTATATAGAAATTTTCATATAGTTTTATTTTTTTGTTATTTGACAATTCATAGTGTTGTTTATATGAAGTGGTTTTTTTGAATAAGTATTAATGTTTTTCCATTCTTTCTAGAAAAGTATGTTCCTAAAAGCTATAAAATGAAAATTTTCTCTGAAATTTATTTTTCAATGCGTTATTTATTTGAGTTTTCTCAGAAATAAAAATGAAAATAAAGTTTCATATCTTAACATGTTGGTCAGGGGCTAACATGAAAATGATATAAATGAAACTGAAAAAAAAACACTAGTAATTTTTCCACTTTGTAAATATCTGATTTCAGTGGTTCAATGACGGAAACTAATAATATTTTTGGCGATAAATGATTTGGGTGTCTTGTTCCTGAAAATTCTTTACTTTCTATTGACGTATTCATTCTCTTCACAAAAATAAATATTCTCTCTTTTCCAAAATATGCAATTTGTCTCGATTACCATAGATTATTCATTTTGAGTTATTATTTCGCTGAAATATCTGAGTGAAATATTTCGAATTTTGTAGTAAATTCTAGTTGCGATCTTTTTTATCCAGTAAATAGCTTAATATAATATTTATTATAAATATCATAATAATAGTTGTAGAAAATGTATATAATTTTGTATGGGATATATATTTGTATTCAATTTATTCATTTTCATACGATGGACGAAAGGCATAACATAATGAGTTATTAATATTTTCGGATATTCAAGATCGTAAAAGCCACTTCACCGATAAACAATGTGGAACTTACTGAAGTAGAAACCGCAGCTTGCGCAATCGCTGCATCAACACACACGAACAGGAGAACATATCCCAGGAGAGACTTGGTGGCTTTCATTCTATCACCGCGAGTGTACGGCCTCAACATCTTTGAGCCAAACCGAGATCGAACTGGCCCATCTTCAGGAATAAGCGGTTCTTTTACGATTCTCCCTCTTTGTTTTCTCGCCGACGGTACATTACGCGGGAGATAATGGTATCCCTCTTCTTTCTCATCGAAAATGTAGAGTGCTTAAGAAGTGAAGACATAAAATGCATTCTTGAAATATCTCCATTAAATTGCAACAACATTATTTTCATCCAAATGGCAAAACTCTCTATTTGTACATTATGACTTATGTTAATGAATGAATTCAACAATGAAAATTTATCTCTATTCGATATATTAAAAATAAACAGAGGCAATAACAGCTTTTTTTTTACTCCCCAAAATAATAGCTAAATTACAAATGCTGTGCCAGCTTCATTTTTATGAGTTAGAATCATTAACAATTGTTAAAGGTATATTGTCCATTAGATATGGTTATCAATATGTCATATCTGCAGAAATATGTCAGAAACAATTATAAAAACCACTAGACTTGGTTTGACAAAAATTATACTACATTAATTGCTTGAAAATTGTTTTGGGGTGTCACACTATTTTCAAGAACTCGACTTTCACAAAGACTAGCTTTTGAAAATAGGGTAACACCCCGAAACAATTGTCGAGCATTCAATTTGATATAATTTTTGTGTAATCAAGTATGAAAACCAGAATATAAGGTTCTAAATTTCATATTTCTCATATCTCATATATTTCAAAAATTTCATATACTTCCAAAGAGAAAATGATACTTTTGATGCTACTTATTTTATTATACGTTACATATATATATATATATATATATATATATATATATATATATATATATATATATATATATATATATATATATATATATATATATATATATATATATATATATATGTATATAGTAAATATTGAGACTCTTAATCGAAATATCGAAATATTTCAAATAAAACTCTCAGGGAGCTGTCTACACAAATGTTGTCAACAAGAACGAACCTATCACTTTCGATAGTGAATATTAAGAGCGTTTCGAAAAATTCATCTATCTTGTTAAATGATAATAGGATACAATTGTTTCATCATTATTATGAATCATCAGTCCATATTTAATCTATCAATCAAGAATCGATGACTTTCAAAACGAACATAGGTCCTATACCAAATTGAGGGGAATTTTACCTAGTGAAATATTCTCATAGGCTCCATCTATCGGATAAAAGACGTATTAGCGTTTTGCAAGGCTTTGTAGATATTTATATATATATATATATATATATATATATATATATATATATATATATATATATATATATATATATATATATATATATGAATATTTCACTAGGTAAAATTCCCCTGAATTTGGTATGGGACCTATGTTCGTTTTGAAAGTCAGCGATTCTTGATTGATAGATTAAATATGGACTGATGATTCATAATAATGATGAAACAATTGTATCCTATTATCATTCAACAAGATCGATAAATTTTTCGAAACGCTCTTAATATTCACTCTCGAAAGTGATGGGTTCGTTCTCGTTGACAACATTTGTGTAGACAGCTCCCTGAGAGTTTTATTTGAAATATTTGGATATTTCGATTAAGAGTCTCAGTATTTACTAGTATTGAAACCTGTGAATCTTTAAACTATATATTGAAACACTATATGTATGAAACACAAATATACACTTTTTACTTATGTGATTGTGATATGATAATTAATTTCAAAAAATCATTCTATTTCAATTGAAACGAATTATATTTTCTACTTCATCTGCAGCTGTAGGTATGCGTTAGATCGTAAAGATGTAGGAGTACAATAGTTTATGTCGAAGTCTATTTTATAGTTTTGTTAGGTTTTAATTTTTTCGGAATCTCTATCTCTATTTGGAAATTTACATAGAAATTATAATTTTCGCGATAAATTCCATTCGTTTCATGTCCAATTTTATTGATTTATGAGTTAATTTCAATAAAAACGACAAAAATATTTTTTTATTTCAATGACATTCCATTTTCAAAAATAATATGAAGTTTTGATTGTTATTTTACTTTCAACTAGTTTTTGAAACTGTGACCTCAGATGTTAGGTATTATGGCATACCTAAGCTATATCGTATGAATGACGGTTTTGAAGAATGATTTATGTTTCACTAGAGTCTGGAGTTCCTCTTTTAATTCGATGATATTTTCGAAATGATTTTCAAGAAGCGTTGAATTCCTGAAGATGAAAACACTAATCTCAATAACGCTTCTTTTAAATTTTTGAAATTCTGTCATGATGACATTACAACTCATCCTAATCTGACAGTTCTCTTATAATATAAATTGATGAATACCTAAATCAATTTAGAACACTTAACCTTCCATTGTATTTCTGTTGCAATTATTGTAGAAGAAGGTAATAACATGTTCATCTAAGGAAATCAAATAGGAAACAAACATGATTCTAATAAAGGATAGTATATTCAGAAATGCAAAAACAACAGAAAAAAAAATTGAAAGGGCTTGTCATAAAGTCCTTTTTTGATTGTGATTTTCATTGAGGCTTAATGAATTAATCGAGACCCTGTAGTTGAAAATATGATTGATTACAAAACCTCCGAAAACATTTTTTCATATTTGTATTTGACATTTACAGTTCTTTATTTTGCTTTCTTTGGAAGAATATTTCAATTGGAAAGCATTCTTGGTTGATTGATCGAGAAACAATCACTCAGAAACAAAGCAGTGTTCCTGAAGATAATCAAGCCTACCTACTGCGCACAGTGATAGTGTGGTAGTCATTATAATCTTCCTATTATTAATTGTTCGAAGCGTTTTCCAGCTCCTTGGGAAGCTTGATCGATTGATTTCGATTTCTTTAATAAACTTTCAGGTACATCCACATTACATTTAGATTGGACAATATGATGAGTTTCCGGCAATAATTATATAGGATTTATATCCATTTGATGTTGGATGCAGTTCATCTTGATGAATTCTAAGACGAAACAGTTGTTGAATTTTGAACATTACTGTACAAATTGCAGAAATCAATGTAAGAGATGGCTATAATTAGATAAGCATTATTCGTTTTTATTTGAAAAATAACAGCAAAGAAAACAATGGGTAACAAACAATTCCCAACAAACTTTCGATAAACGACGTTGAATTGACGATAGTCGAAAAAAGTATTCGAAAGTGCTTCTGAAAATACCGTGAATAATAGGAGAACAAAATGTATTGGAATAATTTAGATACTGAAATACTATTTCATAACATATCAATCTACAATGTAAGCAACAAACAATAAAATTTTGTGGTACAAAACATCATATATGGCATCTACATATATATATATATATATATATATATATATATATATATATATATATATATATATATATATATATATATTTATATTTATATATAGGACCAGTGGGCGTTTTGAAAGTCATCGATTTTTGCTTGATTGATTAAATCCGGACCGATGATTCATAATAATGATGAGACAATTGTATCCTATTGTCATTCAACAAGATCGATGATTTGTTCAAAGTGCACATAATATTCACTCTCGAAAGTGATAGGTTCGTTCTCATTAACAACATTTGTGTAGATAGCTCTCTGAGAGTTTTATTTGAAATATTTCGGTATTTCGGTGCGGTGAAGAGTCTCTATTCGAGTGAAAGAGTCGATTATTCAGTGAAGAATTTCTACAAGTGCGATAATATAGCACGGGAACTACAGATTTCTTTTTCGTGTAATGAATTTGTGATATATATATATATATATATATATATATATATATATATATATATATATATATATATATATATATATATATATATATATATGTTTATTTCGAATGTTTTAGCAATAACAGGCTTCTTTTAACATGAAATACTTCATGTTTGTTGACGTTTTGTTGTATATCACAACTTTGTCAAAACTAATGAATAATTATTTATTAGTTTTTACAAAGTTGTGATATATAACGAAACGTCAACAAAAATAAAGGTTATAGCTAAAAACATTCGAAATAAACTATCTTAAACAGGCAATAAATCAATTTTAAATATATATATATATATATATATATATATATATATATATATATATATATATATATAGGTAACTCCACCTTTTATTGCATCATTACACAAGATACCTATATATATATATATATATATATATATATATATATATATATATATATATATATATATATATATATATTGAAATCATAGTATACAAAATACTATAAAATTACAATCAGTGTAACAGAAAATTATTTGACAAAAACAGAAAAGAAAATGAATTCAATACAGGTGATTTTGTATTCATAGAAAACGGAAATAGAATAAATGGAGAAAAACTAGATGAACTTAAGATTTGACCGTTTGAAATAACAGAGAAGATATCAAATACAATATTTAAAATCAAAAGTGGAAAAAGGAATGAAGAAACAGGATTATTTCACATAACAAAATTACTACCAGAATAAACAACAGCTGTTAAAAAATTATCATGAGAATTTTCACGGGGGGAGTGGGAAATGTAAAGAAAGTACTTTTTTATATGCACGTCCGTAAATTAAGATCTGCTAGATGGAACCATCGATAATATGACTGTCAAATGTTGAAGTTTTGAAGATGACATGAGAGAATGAATAAGGTAATAAATATCACTCAGTAAATAATAAATAAATTTTTAAGCAGAGAGTGACAATAATGAACTTCAATTGTTGTTTCTTTCTTTTGGCAGGTAACTTTGTAATTAATGTAAATAATGTTAATAAGAGCTAATAAATAACTTTCGTTTTACAGAGAAACGAAACTGGAATAATTATAACAAGAATGATTATATATATATATATATATATATATATATATATATATATATATATATATATATATATATATATATATATATATATATATATATATATATATATATATATATATATATATATATATATATATATATATATATATATATATATATGTATGTATATATATATATATATATATATATATATATATATATATATATATATATATTAAATTCAGTATAATCGTTGTCCCACTTGGATGGACGTGGTGCACCTGACGAGTTCCTTGTTGAACGAAAATCTGTCTTGCACTTCTATCAAGTGTTGCATCGATTTTAATAGTTCTCTATTAGTACTAATAGTACTCCGACAAAGTTAACAACGAATGAAAAATTCGTTTTTTCGACAATTTAACATTGTCGGTTAAAGACTCCGTGAAGGATAAATAGTCGCCACAAAGGCGATACGTTGACCAAATCTCCAAACCCGGAGAGTTGACGTGGAGGCATACTAGCAGTGGAGACTTCCTTTACAGGTGTGTCTCTTATTGTTTATTCCATCTCCAGATTCGTACAACTTGAACTTGGCTACGCCGTTCTGAGGAGAGCCAATAAGCTCGAAACACGTGTCAAAGGCTGCTTCCAATTCAGTTGCGGGCTATACCAAGAATTATGTTTTTGCTGTCGTTTATACATTTCCCCCCAAGGAAATTATTCATCTGTTATATATACATATAACAGATGTTATATATATATATATATATATATATATATATATATATATATATATATATATATATATATATCTCGCTTAATATAAATATATATACTAATAAGAGACGTACAACAAATTTATATCTTCAAAATATATATAATTTCTTCTTTTCTCTTCCAAGAACTGCTAATTTCAATTGGTTTACCTTTATTACCTGAGTGTAGGCATTTAGTTTTATCAAAATCTATGAAATGAAATTTTTTGTGCTTATGGCACATATTGTTAAATAAATTATAATATTTAAGAGTTTAATTTATATATATATATATATATATATATATATATATATATATATATATATATAAATGATATATATATATAAGGAAATGAAATTTTTTGTGCTTATGGCACTAAATGAAATACTTAAGAAAATGAACACTAGAACATTGATTTGAAAAATTCAAATTAACCAAGAGAATGTTATAGTAGAGCTAGATATGTGAACGTGTACGATGTGATGCCTCCATTATCCTTCAAGGGATAAATATTAGAGAAATATTGAAATCGATGCAACACCTGATGGAAGTGAGAGACATATATGTTTCGTTCTGCAAGGTACTCGTCAGTCGCACCACGTCCATCGAAGTGAGGCAACGATTTCAACCTCCAAGCATCTTCTTGTGACTCCAAGTGGAACACCGTAGAGTAATGAACACTCCACAATTCCATCTATAGGAATCAGTAGAAAACACCTCTCAGATTACAGACACGTCAAGCATCGAAATTATTATAGATATTTCGAATATTATAATATTACCTATTAATAATTATTCTATATTATATTATAACTAATATTATAAATATTCTTCATATTTTCTCTGTAATCTGAGAGGTGTTTTCTACTGATTCCAATAGATGAAATTCTGGAGTATTCATTACTCTACGGTCTTCCACTTGGAGTCACAAGAAAATGATTGGAGGTTGAAATCGTTGCCTCACTTCGATGGACGTGGTGCGACTGACGAATTCCTTGCAGAACGAAACATACATGTCTCGCACTTCCATCAGGTGTGGCATCGATTTCAATATTTCTCTCACATTGTACATTACACGTATCTAGCTCTACTATAACATTCTCTTGGTTAATTTGGATTTTCCAAATGAATGTTCTAGTATTCATTTTCTTAAATATATATATATATATATATATATATATATATATATATATATATATATATATATATATATATATATATATATATATATATATATATATATATATATATATATATATATATATATATATATATATATATATATATATATATATATATATATATATATATATATATATATACATATCTTAATCAGATATGAATATGATTCAGTTCGTATGTACGTAAATCGATAAATTATTTTGAAAAGGATTTTACGATTGATCAATGTTTCAAGCTTCAATTTTTAGATAACATTCAATTATAAATACATCAATCATACATCCTTTTCTTTCCATTTCGCTTAGCACGCAGATGGTTATTTAATGCACTGTAATTTCAATCGAAATATAGATAACTATTTCATTTAGCTTATGCCAAACATTGGGGACGAAAGAGAAAATTGTTAAATACAGTCAAGTAAAACTGTTGTATTGAAATTTTGATAATTCGGTTAGTAACCCGAAACATATTGGAGTGTATCGAACGACTTTTAGGAATTAAATGTTCCAAGTGTTTTAAATTACACAAATCAATCGTAAGTTCAATTAGCAGGATATTCCTGGAATATTTTTCTGTTTAGTTGCATCTATATAATGACAAAAATTCATTCATTCACTTGAAAATACTTAAGTCTCCCATATTAGGAAATATGAATGAATAACCAGAAATGAACCAGAAGTTAACCGATAGGTGCCTGTTTCGGTAATATGTATGGAAGATTAACATATTTTCAAAACTAAAATATTTCCACATTTTACATATTAGTAAAGTTGTTCAACAAATCAAGAAAAAAGCCATAAATAAATAAATTAACCAGGGTAACCGGTGGGTTTTCCGAAAATATGAATGAATGACAACAAAACTAGAAAATATCTACTACACCAAAGCATCATACAACGCATAAGCCTTCTCCAAAATGATCTTGGATGACCATTTTTTCGAACATTGGTATTTGATCAAAGCAGATAAGAAGTGAATTTGGTTAATATCAAGCATACTACTTTCATTCTCAAATTAAAGCACTTAACATTTTCCATGTATCATGGTGAAAATCTGGAGAATTTTACAAATTCATTTTCAAAGCTGACCAGTCTTCAATATCTTACAGGCAATAAATCAATTTTAAATATATATATATATATATATATATATATATATATATATATATATATTTCAATGTGTTAGTTTGTTCTCCAGTTGTCTATACAGATATTCACAATTATTATTGGTTGTGAACACGATTATTAAGACTATTATTGGTACAATTCAATCGTTTTCTCTATGTTTCAGAGGTTTTCCCTCCTTCTCCAGCAATATAATAATAAAAGAAAAAATATTGAAATAAATGTATAAGCTATCAACAAAATTGGAAATCAGCTCAAGTGAGATGAACATTTTCAGCAAAGTTGACAAGCTATATATTTATTGCAATGTTTTGTAGGTTGTTAAATATTATACTGCTGAAGAAGGAGCGAAAACCTCTGAAACGTACAGAAAACGTATATCAATAATAGTCATAATAATCGTACTCAGAACAACCAATAACAATTTTTATATATTCAATATATTCTGTTATACGAGTTTTGACTTATTAGTTGTTTTCAATAAATGACACGGAAATTTGGCTTATCTCTTGGTGAAACATTATGTTAAAAACAATAAATTAAAATTAACACACTTGGCTTAAGTTTCACTAAATATATTGCAAATTCTACATATGTTTCGGGTGGTTAACCCATTATCAAGAGTATACAATATTACTGATAATATTGTATACTCTTGATAATGGGCTAACCATCCGTTTCGCATTAAAACCTAAAATAAAAATTCATTTCATACCACTCATCAAGCGATTAAGTTCTGCGATGTATATTCTCAAGTTATTATACCAAGGCCGTGGTTTCCATGGTGGCGATTCACATTATGTGTCGGATATATTTTCTCCGTTCGAACTAAGGAGGGAACCACTATCATCTGTAGTTCCCTGTAGAAATATTCATCAAGTTACACTTCTCTATATTCATTAAAAATTGTCACTTCTTTCGTATTTCAACGTCACGCTTACCCTGAGGTTTTCTAGGTATGCCTTTTGATCAGACTGTTGTCGTCGAATTTTGACTTCAAAATATAGTATTCCTTGCTCTTTTATTAATGAATACTATATCAATATCATATATTGTGATGAACACTTTAAACATTTAACGGAGTGGCATACCCCGAAATTATAATTAGGTATTATTATAAATATAAACTATATAATGAAATAATAGTGGAATGTAATTCAATAACATACACCACGATAAGTATTGGTAAAGATTTATGCAGTCAACTAGAGATGTTTTTATTGAACTTCATTGCTTTTATTATGTGCAACTGTACATAATAAAAGTTCAATAAAGTTGTAATATAGTTAGACATCAAAATACATCAAACATCAAAGGTTATACATCAAAGTTCAATAAGTTAGATTACAATTCTTTCCAGTTACTTCCTATTAATGAAACATTTAAATTGACAAATTTTGTGTGTTTTATGCCTCGAAATAGAGCGAGTTCCCAACGAACAATTATGAATTCTGAGAATTATCCATTATTTCTGCTGCATATTCGAATAAACTGCTCTGTAGCATTCAAATGCATTGTTTCAGCAATTTCATTCAATGAGTATTAAATATAAAATAATTGGATTTTGAGTAGCTTAACCGTCACGAAATTATCATTATTTTGATATGAAGAAAAATTCAAATTATTTTGGTCACGAAAACACTATTTTCGTGTTTTGAACAATTTGAAATTGAACAATTGGAACATACGTTTCTTTATAACCTTGGCTTCTTCGGACTAACGTATCTGACTGAATCCATCGTAATCGTGAAACGCCCGTCAAAATTGTTGAATTTAAATCTGTGAATATAGAAAACAGAGTTTTACTTATAATTTCAATTTTGAAATGGATTAGGTTAAGTTGCTAGCAATTGAATTCCTTAAACGTGCAATAAAAATTTTGGTCAAACAAATCACACAATGCACTGTGAGGAAGTTAAGGAAAGAAAGTAAATATGTAATGCAATCGCAAACAGTTCCCATGAGTATTGAGGTTTTTCTTGAGCAATACCAATTTGAAATTAACTCGATCATTGGTCTGCATGACGGTCTATTAACATGGTGATTTCTGAACCGATTGAAAAAACGCTATTCATTCAATATTGCGATCGAGAAACGTGAGATAAATGTTATTACAATAAAACGATTTATCAATCGGATAAACAAACAAATGATTCAAGAAATATAAAAATGCAATTTGTATATCACTTTCATTTATTTTATTGAATTGTTTTCGGAACCAATTGCATCAAGATGCCAGATAATTTACAAATTTCCACGAAAGCTACCTTAGAAAATCATATTTGTCTTTGCTTTCAATATAACATGCTTGAATGCTAAAAAATCTGGTTGATGTGATGATTAGTAATTGCAGTTCTAATAGTATTAACTCGAATTAAATTTTAGAAAATAAATTTTCAAAAATAGTAACCGAATAAATTTTTGATTTATTATGTAAAAAATAGAACATAAAGAATAATTTGTCACTGGCGAGTACCTACGGATGAATTCGGCCATAAGGTGAGTAATATTTTTGTTTACTTTTTCGTAAGTTCAACAAAATTTTATCAATAGTATTTAGATCCCATTATAACAAGAATGGGCATGTTTCCCTTCGTTTATTGGAACCAAAATATGGATGTTTCACTCTTTCCTTTTTCTAGTTCAACTGAAGCTATTGGCATGGGATAATAACTGAAGATTTCTTCACTTTTTGGTTTTGGTAGAGTTTATTATACGCAAGAGGCCAATTCAATTCGCTTGCAAAACCGAAGCGGACTTAGAAAGCTTCTCTGGAATATGCTCCTTTCATTGGTATGGTGTCGATTAAGATGTTACAGTTGAATCTGACTAGAGGTATTGAAGACGTCTAAGTTCACTTCATCATGAATTGATCAATTTTATAGATTTGCAGCTCATGAGCTGTAATGATAATTAACGAATTGGCTGATCATGAAGTATAGAATTAAATAGAATGAATAGAATAAAATTTTCTTGTCGAAAGGTTCCTTTTTCAAAATGGGCTTCGTTGAAGTCAGAAAGTGTATAATAAGCAGTTTACATCCAATTGTATTCCTTGCGCGACATTTTGGTCCTCTCATCGCTTTGTTTGCAAACACTGATAACAATTTTATTTGAAATTCTTCAATATTTCGATCGAAAATCTCACTCCTAAATCATTGTACCTACTGAGTATAATTCTCAGTACTACATATATATATATATATATATATATATATATATATATATATATATATATATATATATATATATTATTACGATTTTACCCAAGTAGCGACTGAACTTGAATTCGCAATCATTAGGAATTTTGCTTCATCTTTTTTGCCTCCCAAAAACGCTTCATCCTCTCTAAATGCTCTTTCTTCGGTTCATTATATTATATATTACTCCAGGTTGACGATTTGATTTTTGCTCAACTTCACATGTGCGCTTTTATAGCGACATTCAGTGCGATTTTCGAGATTTTCTATATTGATCTGTTGTAGATCCTTTTGGACCTCTATCAGCCACTCTGTTCCGCATTACTATTCATAATTAGCTATCATAATATATATAACGTGTGTTTTTTCAGAGGTATAGAACTTTAGGTTGGCATTGCTGTTGAAGATGTCGACCGATTTAACAGCTGTGAAGTGATTTATTCTCAATTTGGTTTGGCAATTCATCATGAATAGACTCACGCCTGAAGAACGCTTGCAAATAGTGCAATTTCATTTCGAAAATAATGGTTCTGTGCGGAATACGTATCGCGCACTACGTCCATTTGCGAAGAAGCGCACTTCTGGTTGAATGGCTACGCCAACAAACAAAACTGCTGCATTTGGAGGGAAGATAATCCTCAAAATGTTTCGTATTTCTAATTGGTCCGTACTTCTTCTAAAACGATGATGGCCGGAACGTTACAGTCAATAGTGTTCGGTGTAGAGCCATGATTACTAACCTTTTCATTCCTGAATTGAACAACCATGATGTCCAGGAGCTGTGTTTTCAACAAGACGCCGCAACATGTCACAGAGCTCGTGCCATAATCGATTTATTGAAAGACACGTTTGGTGGCCACCTATTTTCACGTTTTGGACCTGTGAATTGGCCCCCCAGATCTTGTGATTTAACACCGCTAGATTACTTTCTGTGGGGCTATGTAAAGTCATTGGTCTATGCAGAGAAGCCACAAACGCTTGACCATTTGGAAGACAATATTCGTCGTGTTATTGCCGATATACGGCCACAAATGTTGAAAAAAGTCATCGAAAATTGGACGTCCAGATTGTACTACATCCGAGCCAGCCGTGGTAGTCATATGCCAGAAATCATATTCAAAATGTAATTTTATTGCCGCAAGATTATCTTTCAAATAAAAAAAAATTTTCGTCAATCGAATGATCCATTGTTGTTTTATTGCAATTTAAAGTTCTATACCTCTGAAAAACACCCTTTATATATACATATATATATATATATATATATATATATATATATATATATATATATATATATATATATATATATATATATATATATATACAGGATAGTTCTCAAGGAAATCCATCGATCCATATGTGGAAAAGTGTACTTGGGAGAAATCTGTAAATTTGGTAGTAAACTAATTTTTGAATTCCTCGTGAAATTCTAGATATGGTATGTGTATAATGTGCTATACGTAAGTCTAACCGTTTTTGTCGTATGTTAAATTTTATGTTCGAAACGACATTTTCAGATCAAAACAGTATTATGATTTTTTTTTGTCATTCGAAAGCCTTTATTACCTAATACGGGTTGGGTTTCTTGTAGAAGAAGATCGACCTTACAAGTCTTTGTATTTTATTTCCAAAAATATGAGTACAGCGTAATCGAAAAAATAAATAAGAATTTAATTTAAAAAAACGGCAGAAGTAATTTTTTTCAAATAGGAACCCCCTATTTTCATAGTTTTATCGCATCAAGCATTGAAAATAAAGGTAACCTGGTAAAAGTTCATTTATACCAAAAATTTCTAATTTTCGATATAATTTTCGAGATAATTGGCAATTTAACATTTTTCTACTACTATTGAGCTATGCTTTTGAAGGTTTTAGTTAAAAGGTTCAGTTAATAACAGTTGGATATGACGGCGTGGATTTGGATAAACAAACAAAACTATATGCTGTCACATTGGAAACATTGTCAATAGTAATACCAGGACGCTTATTACAAATGAAGATTATTTAAAGTTATTTTTTGATTTATGGAGAGTTTGATGAAGTAATTTCGAGAACATGTGAAACATTTGAGATATCTAGAGGAGCAGAAAACAACAAGAAAAACTGTTAAAATTTATATTATAGAAAACTTCAAGAAGTACGGATCCGTAAAAACCACAATACATAAAAATAAACGAGTTGTTAGAAATGAAAATATTGAAATCGCAATTTTGGGATATTTTGCCGCATATCCAACAATATAGACAAGGCAAGTAGCATTAGTATCATGATTATCTAAAATATCATTTCTAAGAATATTATCAGAACACAAGTTTCATCCATACGCATTTTCCATAGTCCAGCATTTAAATGAGACTAATTTTCTTAAATATTGGAGTTTCGTGAATTGTTTGACTTAGATCACAATAAAATGTTTTTTTTTTGATAATATGATTTGGTCAGACGAATCTAAATTTACGAGATATGGGGTGTTTAATCGACGAAATTCCCATTATTGGAGCGACTCAAATGTAGTTACATCCATTTAGAGAACAAAATTTTCAAGAATCCAGACAGTTTAACGTGTATTGTGCAATAAGAAATTACACCGCCGTTGTCCTAAAAATACAAGATGATTTAAATTTCAAGTAAGCTATTTTTGAATCCTTGGGATGTAATATACGTTTTCTAAATTAAAGGTGAGCGCTATTTGAATGCCATGAGAAATTTTGAAGGCAACTGGCTGATCATAGAAATATATTTTATCAACATGATGGGTCACCCCCACGTATGACCAGCATTCATCAATCATCTAATGGATAGCCAATAATCGGTCACATCTTTGGCCACCTCGCCCCACCGGTGTCTAAGTACTCGATTATTTCATTTGGGGGACAGTCAATAATAAAGTATTCAATCAATAAGACAGCCATTCATAAACAGTTCCTGCTTAGGTGCGAAAATTGTCTGGAAGTTCATGTTGCAAATAACAAAAGTTCACAGTGTTTTGTGTTTGGTTGTCGTTAGCGCTATCTTTATATACTTTGTTGGATAAGTATTTGTCCCTCTTTGTTTTTAGTCTTAATATGACAACGAGTATTTTTCTTTCGGTATTTTTCGTGATTTTGTAATCTGCTATATATACATTCTGCAATATTTCAATATTCACAACAGGTTATGGGCTCAGAACGCTTACACACCACGTAGTTTTGTGTTTAGTAATGCGAGTAAATGAAAGAATATTTTCTCTGTTGTCTCACGAAGAGTTCCTCACTAAAGCATAAATGGCCGCCAACTACTTGATGAGGTAGTTGGTTTTTGCTTGAAGGCTTAGAAAAATGGATCGACGGAAGTAAGAAAGATGAATCAATTATTGCAAAAGCTAAAGCAAAATTAATCCTTACAATCGATTCATCTTTATTTTCGCACGTCGAGTATGCGAAGACACCCAAAGAAGCATTGACAAGTTTTGAAAAATTGTACGATGACAGTGGTTTTACACGTAGAATAGGATTTTTACGTACACTAATATCAGCGAAACTAGAAAATCATGATAGTATGGAAACCTACCTTAACCAGATCGTCGATACATTTCAGAAATTACGACAAATCGGATTTAGTATTGATGAAGAATGGGTAGGATCGTTGTTATTACGGGTCTTCCTGAAAAATACAGCCCGATGATAATGGCGGTTGAGCATTCAGGTATCAAAATTACAACAAATTCCATCAAAACATAATTGCTGGACATGCAGGTAGAATGCGAGAATAATGGAAGGAATAGTGCGTTTTCGGTAAACAGAAATTCCAAGACAGGCCATAGAAAGCTATTCAAAAATGGCGCTGGCGCTGTTAGGAGCAATTTTAAAGGAAAGTTGGCTCCTAGCAATCATGTGACAAGCTCAAATAAAAGAGGGAAGGATACTTCAAGACAAATACAAAGAATTTGAGCATTACTGCATGCTATAAATGTAACTAAAATGGACATCTAATGTCAAAGTAATAATAACTTTGAGGGTGGATTCAGTGTAGTATTCACAACAGTGGATTTCAAAACCAGTGATTGGTATGTTGACAGTAACGCTAGTGTTCATTTGACAGCTAATAAACAATCCATAACAACACAAAAAGCTCTGGTTTAACCGAAATTATTGTAGCCAACAGATCTAAAATTAATGTTGAATGTGCTGGTGATGTAGAAATACATACAATAACGGATAAAAAGCATAGGATATTTCTGAAAGCAGTTCCTGGTTTCCTGGTGAACAACACGTTCCTGGTTCAACCACCAATCTCTTATCGGTCAGACAGCTAACGAAAACTGGAAACACATTATGGTTGCATAAAAATGGTTGTAATATTTATAAACCACAGAACAGGTTAGTAGCCACAGCAACATTAAAAAACAATGTTTACAAGTTGGACGTTTGTACTGAGTAACCATTCTGTTTTCAGATAATTAGTAGTGATAAATCAGTGAAACATATCCTTGTAGGTGATATTGAGAATACAAAGGGATATAGATGTTTCAACCTAATTACTAGAAAAGTCATAATCAGTCGTGATGTGAATATTATGGAAAAGAACACTGTTGTGTTGCAGAATAATGTTCAGTATTAAGTTAACAAGGAGGATTTGGATTCAGTGGGGAAAGAAAATGAACAGTTTTCTCCAACCATAGATGAATCAATGCTGACAGATGATTATTGTGTTCCGAACGTACCTAATCCAGATATACCAGAAGAAGCTCCACGGAGATCACAAAGACAAGTAAAGAAAAAGACCTTCGATGACTATATAACGTTTTTCAATGGTGCGCATATTGATTGCGCCATTAATGATGAAGTACAAGACATTTCAAATCTCCCAAGAACAGTAGCAGAGGCACTCTCTAGGTCAGATGGATACTAGTGGAAGAAGGTCTGCTGGAAGAAATTCATTCATTCTATGAGAATGATACATGGAAACTTGTAGCACCTAAAGCACATTTGTCGAGTGCTAGAGGGTGTTCAAAATGAAATGTCATAGCAACAATAAGAGTAGTTATAAGACTCGACGTGTAGCAAAAGGTTATACTTATGTCGAAAACTTTGCTCCAGTTGTGTGACTTTCTATCTCAAGACTTTTAATAAGATCATAAAGTAAGATTAGATTTTAAGATTGTGCATTTAGACGTTAAAACCGATTTTCTAAATGGTGTTTTGAAAGAAAACGTATTCATGCAACAGCCAGAGGGTTTTGAATACAGAAACATCCAGAAAAAGTTTTTAAATTAAAAAGGCTGTATATAGGTTAAAGCAATCTAGTCGTGCTTGAAATGAAAAGGTTGATGAAGTTTTGAAAAGTATAGGGTATATAACGTCTAAATTTGAGCCTTGTTTATATACAAAAAGGAAAGTGAATAGTATGTTAACTATAATAGCTCTCTGTGTAGATGATTTCTCTGTTTTTCCGTCGGATAGTAATGAACTTTAGTCTCTCGATAGCCACTTGAGCTCTAAATTCAAAATTAAAAACCTTGGCGGGCGAAACAGTGATTAAGTATAAGAATCAATCGCGATTTTGATGAGGAATTCATAACTATTGATCAAGAATCCTATATAAATGATTTATTGAAACGTTTTGGCATGGTAGAGAGTAATAGTGTTTGTACTCGCTAGATAGTAGCATAAACTTAAATAAAAATGAAGATGAATCTTGTGATTCAAAGATACCTTCCTTATCAGGAACTCAAAGATAGTTTAATGTATTTGGCTGTCATGACACGTGTATGGTTTGTAGGTTTTAGAAACCGGTTTAAAAAACCGGTTTTTTGGAAAAAATTATGAAATTTGAAAACAGGTTTCAGTAGAAAATATCAATTTTCAATGTATGAATAACACTTTAAAAAAATTTGAAAATGACAAATGTAATTGAATATAAACTCAAATTCAAACACTTGAACTTATGATTTACACTTGACTACATAGCATGACGCGTTTCGTCGTTACAAACGACTTCTTCAGATGCAAACAGAATAATATACAGATTTTTCACAAATATACAAATTCAATATACAAATTATTGCTTGCCACAAAGAGATAAGTTTTATGAAACTAACTATAAAAAATGAAACTATAAATGAATGAAATTGTATGAAGAATAAAGAGCAAAAATTTTCTATCACTATAGATAAATGGACTAGTAAAGGAAATGGAGAGATTTAAATATTAGCATACATCAACTTGAAAAAAATTTTAATTTAGGATTAGCTCCGATATCAAAACAATGTTAAAATTGGTTTCTGAGAAACTAGCACACCCAGGCTGGCAAAAAGATAACTAGTTTCGATATTCGCGAATCTTTCATTTTTAGTCAAACTGAGTGAAGTGATCTACACTAATATTGTTCTCGTTAACAATATTAGTGTAGATAGGTCTCTCTGACTTTTATTTGAAATATTTCGATATTTCGAAAAAATTCAAATTTCAAAAGTTTCTTTCATTTCAAACCAATAATATCAACAAATAAAAGGTGTTGCAATGGAAAGCCAATCTCTAGCATCATTGCCCAAATCTTTTTGGAACATATCGAACAGAAAGTCATAATTGAACGCGAAAACACATTTTATCGACGATTCGTGGAAGACTGCCTTGTAATAATAACTCCATGAGATACAAAAATTTTGCACAAATTTTATAGTGAACAAACTCAGTTAAAATACACATTAGAACAGAAAATTAAGACAAGACTGAAATTTCTAGGCATGACCATCTCGAAACTAAATGATTAGATATTCTAATGAATAAAAAGGAGCAAAACACAGATCCAATTTTTGATCACACTTCTCACCACCCCATTAAAAAGTACTAATAGAGGACTTATAGACCTTACAAATGACATCACCACAATTACGTCAAAAATATTTAAAACAACCAATAAAAATATCTCTCCGAAAAAAACAATTCCAGAAGGAATTAATGGAAAGAACCCTGTGTTTATATACTGTCGCGTGTACAGGTGTTAATCCCATGATATCGAAATCGGTTTTTGAATCATTTTAAGAGATAAATTAATCGGTACTGAATCAGTTCTACACTTGTTCAATTTGGATAATAACGATCCACCCGACCTAGTAGTCCGGTCAAAATAGACATTAAAGACTACATTAATTCGCACCCATATAAAAACTGGCATGAATATTGGGGACCCTATTACACATAATTTGTCAATTATCCACATCAATCGAACGCGTGGAAAAAAATTTTATTCAAGATCTAATGTTGCAAAAATCAGTTTTTTCAGTTTTCCAGTTAAACGGTAAGTTTTATTATAAAAAGAGTCGAGACAAAAATTATTCATCATGCAATTATCTTTAAAAATTGTTCATACAACTTTTTTTCTGAAAATCACCATTTCGGAGATATAGCGATGCAAAATGTTGAAGAAGTTGTGTTACTCATAATATGCACACGTTTCCGCGCCAACGGTGAGGTAGTGTACATGGCGCGTTTTTTTTTACGTGGTTTCCCCAGTAGGCCACGATCTATTGTGGTTCTGTTGAGTTAAAAGCTATTGTATTAAATTGAAAATCGTACTATTGTAATGACAAGAGCGGTGTAAGCAATGAGTAATTTGAGAAAATTATTCGTCTGATTGATACTCTTCTAATGGAACATAATCCATACTGTCTTGTACTTCTTCTTCTCCTTCTTTCTCCTGGTTACAAATAAATTGTTCAAAGAGCGATGCATCAGATGTCTCCTCGCATATATCGTAAGAATCCTCTTCTACTGGCGATTGAACATTGGAGCACGATTGACCTCGACAACTGATACATGCTAATGAACAAAACAACCCAACTTTTTTACAGCCGCATTTAGAATTACACACTGTTTTGCAATTGCAAAAAATTGAATTGAGGAGTTTTTCCGGTGAAGGAGGGAGTAAAGTCTTAACTGGTTCCAATATATTGCCAATTAACTTCTAACCCCAGTCTTCTCGGTTTAGTTTATTTCGAGCCATACTTGAACTTGATAATATACTCGAAATAGATGTTGCTGACCAGAAGCAGAGGTTGGAGGAAGACAAGCTCATTGCACTTGTTTTTTTATGCCTATTTTTAGCAAAAGATAAGTATCGAAACTTATCTAAGCACGTAATTTTTCTTGGAGCTCCGTAAACGGAAAGAAGAAAGCGAATTCCGTTGGTGATTACAGCTTATGGAGTAGAGGTATTTTCTTTGAAAACGTCAGCACAATCAACTGAATCTTGTCTCTCAAACAATTTCAAAACTGTTTTTTTACCTCTCCTGAAAAATGCTGATGTCGTGTCGCAACCAGTTACTGCATGTAGAAATGAGATATGATTTTGGCATTTTGAAAAAGCATATAAACTCTTGAATGAATATATTTTTGATTGTTGTTGAGCCTTCCCAGGTGTTAAAAAATAAATAATTTTTTCCGTTGGCGTTCGAGCAGTGAGCAATATCAACAAATCAACATCTTCACCAACAAAGATAGCTGGAGTTGAGAAGTAAATTGTTCTATTGCTGTTCAACTATCCGGACATCGGCATAATTTTCAGCTTGCTTTACAGAGATATTTTCAGACGTACATTTTTCTTTCAACATTGAAATGAACCGAGACTTATATTATCGTTCTGTAACGTTTAAAACGGTAATTGACATTGATGCTTGTATGAACAATTTTTATAGATAATTGCATGATGAATAATTTTTGTCTCACCTATTTTTATGATAAAATTTATCGTTAAGCTGGAAAACTCAAAAAAAATTTTTTCCACACGTTGGATTGGTGTGGATAATCGACGAATTGTGTGTTATAGCGTCCTCAATATCAATGCCAATTTTTAGCTGGGTGCGAATTAATGTAGCTTCACCTCTATTTTTGGAGGTAATTTGACCGGATAATAGGGGGTATACCATCTACATCTAAGGACATAGCGGATGCTTTGAACTTATTAATTGACAATTCTTTCGAAATGAATCATGAAGCTTCTGATCCATTGACCATTCCTGTCAGTTCGTTCCCCAACGAAATTAGTAATGAAATTTCTTTAACTTCAAATATGGAATGTGAGAATTTGTTAGAGAAAAGCATCGTCGAAAAAAGTAATAAAAACCCTTCCTCAAACAATAAAAAAGTAAAAAGTGACAATTCATTAAGATATCAATTATATGATGTAGGTCCATATCTTGTCCACATAGATTCGGTCGATCCTAATATAAAAAATTTGTCTCAAATGATAGTAGGAAAATTAATATTCCGAAATGATAAGAAAATTGCTGAGAATGTGATTAATATTAAAAAATCTGTCATTAAACGCGTCGTACTTGAAATGAGAACATTCATAAGTGTTAATTTACCTATATCGTCGAATCTTCTGAAAGATAACAAATTAGAGGCACATGTTTATCTATTTTTGCTGCGTCGTTTAATAAAACGCATAGATTTGGATAAAGGCATAGATGAACTCAAATCGTCAATTAGTCCAATTAGGAGAGAAGTTTGTAATATTACAAAAGCTAAAAGATTGAATAGGAGAGTAGTAAATGAAGATAAATCGGTCCAACATGTTCCAACATTATCTGTTCTTTTAACTTTTAGAGGACAATGCTAACCTTCTAAAGTTGGACTTTTTGGTTGCTAATTGGTTGGTAATAGCTCGGTTAGATGCGCAAAATGCTGTGATAATCATGACAGTCAAAATTGCCTTGCGGAAGAACTGATTTTAGTACATTGCCCAAGAAAACATCTTTCTAATGATAGGTCGAAATACCCAGTATATGAAAAACACAAAAAAATTCAACAAAAAATTCGAAGAAAATATATATTTTAAAGAAGCCTCCAATAATTGCATCAGTCATATGCTAATATAGTATTTAACTTAGGACATCATCAGGTTTTTCAAATAACAGTTGTTCTAATAATAAAGTTGATTCATCTAAGAAAAGATAAGTAAATGTCTCTTTTTCATAAATTAAATCGAATTATTCAAAAATCATAATCAAATCATCTTTATTCCCCACTCTCAACTTGGAAACGGAATGTGAATTAGAGAAAAAACCGATAATGTATCAAATTCTATAATGGGTGAATCTCATAGGAGTTATCTTCTATATACAATTTTTAATATAGTTCTGAAGTGTCTATCAGATTTAAGTGGTCCAAATTATTCAGCTTCCGACCGATATTATCATTTATCTTTGAAAAATACAATTTAAAACTTTTTCAACAATAACTCCAGCAATTAGAATACTGCAATAGAATTCTAGATCTATATTCAGAAATAAAGGTCAACTAGAGCATTTTTAGAGAACAGGATCATCGATATAGCTTCATTAGCGGAACTTAGCCTCAACCTCAATTCAATTTCTCGATCAAAGGTACAATACATTGAGGAAGGATAGAATTCAGGGTAGAGGAAGGGGCGTTCTTCTTCTTCTGAAAAAGAAATTCGTTTTCGAGTAAATTTTGACATGAACTATCCTGCTGGCATGGAAGTCACAGGAATTCCAATCAAATCACTGCATAATAAGAAAATTTACTTATTTTCTATATATAACTCAGGGCTAACATCTGGCAGCGAAATTGGAACAAATTGTTCGAATCTATCAATGAAGACTTCGTAATAAACAGCGATTTTAACCTGCACCACTCATATTGGGGATCTATCCAAGATAGCAAATTCGGATCGGAACTAATAGCAGCTATAAAGAAAAATAAGTGTTATATATCGAATAATGAAGGGAGCTCAATTTTCCCATTTGTTGATAATTGGAAAGTGGAAACTATTTCTTTAGGGTCAGATCATTTTCCAATCACATTTACAATAAAATCAAGGGATATTCTGCAAAGAAATATGGTTTCCACTCCGAAATTTAATACCAAAAAAGCAGACTAGGAGAAATTTTTTAATATTCTATCAGAAAAAACAAAAATTAGTGAAACAGCTAGAGAATATGAATATTCAACATTCACGAAAATTCTATCAGTGGCATAGCATTCCTCTATCCGAACTCACAAACATGAAAGGAGTTTTAGCAACACTAAAGGTTGGTGGAACAACGAATGTAAAATAGCAATTCAAAACAAGAAAGTGGCTTTAGTAAAATATCTGAACGAATGAAACTGGTCTAATTTTATTAATTTCGAAAAACTTGAAGCTATATCCCGCAAAACGGTCAAACAGAGCAAAAGAAACTCATGGAGACACTTATGCTCTAGCTTGAGCAACACCACCCCCATAACAAAAGTCTGGAAAAATATTTAAAAAATTAAGAATATTTCTTACACTCCATTATACCCATTGGTGGTAGATCAATGGACCTTCGATTTCTATAGCCAACTCGCTACCCCTTTCACTACACAACAAGAAAGAATACTTCCTACAGGCGATGATAACGAAATCATGGACAAAAAATTCACTTTATCAGAGTTTGAAAGAGCTCTGAATTATAAAGCTAATAGCGCTCCAGAAAATGACGATGCCCAGTACATCGTGATATCTAACCTTCCTCAGAACACAAAATTATACTTACTTTACATTTCTAACACTATATGGTTATCCGGAAGAATTTCTGAGGAATGGAAAAACATTATAATTCCTATTTTAAAACGAAATAAAAATCCGAGAATAGCTGACTCCAATCGTCCAATTTCATTAAATTTGTATTTTAAAAGCCTTCGAATGAACTATCAAGTAGAGACTGGAATAGTGATTAAGAATCAAATAATCAATTTCCAAAAACTCAGTTTGGCAATCGTAAGAGGTTCTCGACTGATGACTGTGTTTCTCATTTAATAACTGATATCAATATTGCGTTCACTAAGGGTTAATATTAAATTACTCTATTTGCTGACTTGATAGGAGCATATGATAATGTCATATGGGAGGTTCTTGGTAGAGAAATTAACAATATCGGTTTTTCTCGGAGATTTATAACTTTTATTATTAACCTTCATTCAAAAAGACAAACTTTTGTAAAAGTGGAAGAAAATATCATGGGACCAAAGATCGCCAGTTTGGGTCTGCACAAGGAGTATTTTATCCCCTATTTTATACATTATACTTTATCACAGACTAGAAAAAATATTCAATAACCCTAATTTCAAAATTCTTCAATTCGCAGACGATATATGTTTATATGTCCACAATAAAGATTTAACTGAATGCCAAAATTATTAAGTGACGCGACTGCCCTATTTAAAAAGTTTCTCCTCTTCAATGACCACGAAATTTTCATCGAAAAATCTACTGTTCGCACGTTCACAAGAAAACGAACACTAATGAACGAACTAGTGTTGTCCTGGTTCGGGTCTAAGGGCCGTCGTCGGTTGGAATTTCTTCCTAACGTTTCGCTAGCACGAGTGGCGAGCTTCTTCAGAGGTCGTTTCATTTCTGATTCTGGAAGTAGACTTTGAGCCATTGAGCCATTTTAACACAACGATTCTTCCAGAACCAATCTGCACATCTGAAACAATGGTTATTGACGATCATTCAAGAATTAGAGAAATAGAAAAACAAGAACGAAAAATTCTCAGAAAGATTTACGGGCCAATCAATAGAAACGGCATTTGGATGAAAAGACCTCAGAATGAACTGTATCAAAAGACAAATACGATAACGGAAGAAATCAGAAAACTACGAGCAAAGTTCTATGCACATGTCTACAGAATGAAACAGTCCAGAGTACCGAAGAAACTACTCGATATAATTATGAATAGTAAATGCGGAATATAGTGGCTAAATGAGGTCTAAAAGGATCTTCAACAGATCAATAAAAAAAATCTGGAAGATCGCACTGAATGTCGCTATAAAATCGCACATGTGAAGTTTGAGCAAAAGTCAAATTGTGAACCTGGAGTAAAATGGGGGCAAAAAAGATGAAGTAAAAGTGCTAATAACTGCGAATTCAAGTTCAGTCGCTCTCCTAATAATAATAATAATAATATATATATATATATATATATATATATATATATATATATATTTTTTTGAAAGTTTTTAGCATTAACAAGCCTTTTTAATATGAAAAAGTTTATTTTTGTTGACGTTTCGTTGTTATATTACAACTTTGTCAAAACTAATATAACAACGAAACGTCAACAAAAATAAACTTTTTCATATTAAAAAGGCTTGTTAATGCTAAAAACTTTCAAAATAAATATCTCAAACAGGCAATAAATCAATTTCAAGATATATATATATATATATATATATATATATATATATATATATATATATATATATATATATATATATATATGTATAAAACTTGGTTCTCGGAATGAGCCGCGTTCTAGATTTATATAATCTCGACGTTTCGGCTTCCATTGTGAAGTCATCTTCAGGAGTTGGAATAAATTAGTAGGGAAAAGGGTTATTGGTTACGTGGCCCCAATCTGCCTACTCCACGAACTGAATGAAGGAAAATGAGAAAAGGTTACCTGGTTACGTGGCCTCAATCTGCCTACTCCACGAACCAAATGAAGGAAACTAGGAACGATAAGAAATGATTCGGTTGCGTGGCCTCAATCTGCCTACTCCACGAGCCAAATCGTTTCTAATAGTTAACTCCGAAGTCTCAACCTGCCTACTCTTCGGAGTCAACTTGACTCAAGTGATTGAGGCCACGTAACCAGGTAACCTTTTCTCATTTTCCTTTATTCAGTTCGTGGAGTAGGCAGATTGGGGCCACGTAACCGAATAACCCTTTTCCTACTAATTTATTCCAACTCCTGAAGATGGCTTCACAATGGAAGCCGAAACGTCGAGATTATATAAATCTAGAACGCGGCTCATTCCGAGAACCAAGTTTTATACATACTTCTGACCGCGGAAACCTTTCTGAACATATATATATATATATATATATATATATATATATATATATATATATATATATATATATATACATACATTTATAGAAATTATAAACATGCATTTCAATATGATCGCCATATCTTAACTGTATCGAAATATTTTTTTACGAAATCAAGAAAATAAATAGTTCAACTCCTAAGAATAGTGATTTTTCTAAGTTCGTATAAATTTGATCTGAACATTCACTGGATCACTTACTTCATGTTGTTAAACAATTTGTTATCATTTTATTTATAATATCAAATTCAAATGAAACCTATAATTCCTTCCTTTTAACACTCTATACTGAGTCCTTTTCAAACACTTTCAACTTTCTAACTATAAAAATAAATTTATTGAAGGTCTAAAAATCGGAATGAAGATTTCCTGTCATGAAACTCCTGTGCTATGGCTATTCAAAAATTATAAAATATTAAGCAGAGTTCCCATATTGTGTATGTAAATTTATTTATTGATACACAAACAAATATTCCGCATTCACAAATTTGTTACTCAATAGCAGAGAAATGCCATTCACAAAATGGAAAGTAATGTGTAGGTATAGCAGAAAACCATATCGTGATAATTTCACGTAAATTTGAATGCTATTTATTATCTCCTCAACGCAACCTCAAGTTGGTAACGAAAAATTGAGTCCATTGCCTTCCTGCCTTCTTATTCGGTCTGTATGAGGATGAAAAGATTCACCATGTTTACTGAATTGAACCTATATATTTCGCTTTCTGTTTTCAACTTCATAAGCAGGAAGCAGCTGAAATAGAAAATAATCACATGATTGAACACTAAAAGCAAACAGACGAACTTACAATATAGTAAGTTGTCTTTAAAATTGAAATTTATTGAAATTTGTCCAAAAATTAAAATGCAAAGAGTGATATGAGTCAGAAGAAAAACTTATGCCAGTCTTTTTTTTAGGTCCTCTCACTGTTTCATTTTCATTTTCACAACAAATTTTACTGAATCTCAATTTAAACGAAATCTCTTATTCTAAGTTCGTAAGTTTGTTTTATTGTTCAATAATATGAACATTTTGATATATTAGATGCATCCTGCTGATGAAGTTGACAACCGACCACGAAATATACAGGTTTAATTCAGAATACATGAGTTGTATCTTTTCATCTCCATGGAGACCTAAATACTAATATATTATTATTATATTAGTTTTAGTAAAATTGTGATATACAATGAAACATCAACAGAAATGAAACATTTTACATTTAAAATAGCCTGGTCTTTCTGAAAATATTATAAATATAACTATCTCAAACAGGCAAAAAAACAAATTTTGATATATATATATATATATATATATATATATATATATATATATATATATATATATATATATATATATAATTTCAATATTCATCTGATTCATGAACCATTTTATTTATATTGTTAAAATTCAATTCTTGGGTTTCTTTGTTCAATTAAAACTGAAATGATGTTAAATTTTTTCCAATTACGTTTCGGTTATTATTTTAACCTTTATCAAATTGTTACATGTCATATGATCACTAAAATAAAAATGAATATAAAAATAATGCCTACAAACGCACTAATGATTTCAAATCTTACCACAAACATAAACACCTCAGACACAAAAGTTGACTGAAAAAACAATTATATTGACAATTATACTCGAAATATATAATATTTTTCTAAAGAACAATAACTTCATCTCTTAAAGCATATTGTAAATGTATGACTCGACTTGGAGACTGATTACGTCTATAATATCACTCACATCAAACAATACATCTTTATATTTTGGAGCGTGCTCCTATGCGGTTAAAATATTGTTGTAAATTTTACTCAGACCAGTTATGTCATGTTTAACGTTGGTGGAATCTGGATTTTTCTTTATATAGATCATTTCTTGGATTTCTCGTTTTCTTTTATACTGCTCAGTTTTGAGGATTTTTGTTGCCGAAAAATCAAACTGATGGCCTAATGTTTGTTGGTGTTTTGTGATGACAGTGGTGTTTTTTTTATCATACTTTCAACCTATTTTTCAAGTATTGGCTAGTTTGTCCATTATATATTTTTGTACAGTCTGAACATGGAATGTGGAATATTTTGTGGGTTTTTTTATCGGTTAGAATAGTAGTTTTTAGTCTGCTGAAATTTTTTTGTAGCAGATTATACCCCTTAAGGCACACCTCTATGTCATATTTTTTGAATAGCTTGTCCAGATTTTCAGGTAGATACGGAATATATGGTGTGCATAGATATTGATTGTTCTTTTTATCTCTAGATTTAGCAGTGTTGAAATTGTTTTGGTGTTGTGTTGAATGCTTCTTTTGTTTTTGTTCAAAAATTGCCACGAGTAGTTTTTTAGGGTAAAAGTTTAGATGTAATATTTCCTTTGCTTTATATAACTCAAAGTCACTTAGTGTAAACTAAGTGACTAAGTAACTTAGTGTAAACTAAGTGACTCAGACTACAAACTCTGAGTCACTTAGTTTAATTGCTCGATCTGCTAGCCCAATTATTACAGATTTTTTTTGGGATATGTGGTGCTGCGAATTGCAATTGAGGTAACGTCCCGACCATGTGGGTTTGGTGTACCGTTCCGTCCTCAAGTTGTTGTTTCTGTGATGAATGGTCATGTCAAGCAAATTCATTTTCTTGTTAATTTCGGATTGCACGGTAAATTTAAGTTTTACGTGATAGTTATTGAACTGATTCAACACATATTCAGTTTCGTTTCTGAGAATGGCAGTGATGCAGTCATCTACATATCTGTAGAAAAATGGTAGAGAAAAATCCAATTTGGAAATCACATCACATTCTAAATCTTCCATCACCAACTGTGCAAGTCAACGTTCAACAAACCTTTTACAAACAACGTCGCGTTATTTGTAAAAGGCTTTATTATATTTAAAATAAGTGGAAGTTAGTGTAAGTTCTACAGCTGTTAAGAATTCATTTAATCGGATGTCAGTGTATTTCTTTATACCTAAACATCTTGCTTCTAATAACCCTCAAAGCAGTTTGAATTGGTACATTGTTATAAAGTGATACCACGTCCAATGATATTAGTTCATATTCATCTGGGATCACAATGTCCTTCAACTTTTCTTTGAAACTCCAAGAGTCTTTTATGTAATAGTTACTCTGATGAGTCACATTTTTTTTATTAATTTTTTTTTTTGGGTTCGTCATCTTTGGACATTACCCATTCAATCAGTTATTTATTTAACCGCTGAAACTCATTTACACACACAAACGTCCATGTCTTACCCGGGATTCGAACCCAGATCTCCCTCGGGAGAACTGTCGGATCTCCCTGGTAGTGTCATCTACAAAGACGACATAAGATAAAATATTCTTTAGGTATTTAGATAAATTCTCAAAAGGTGATAGTATACAAGATACAATGGGCCGTACAGGTGTTCCTGCCTTGTGTAACTTGGGCAACCCGAATATTCTCGGTGGTAACGCGTTCTGTATTGTAAGTTGGTTTGTAGTGCTAAGAGAGATATAATTTTTGTTCTCCCACCTTTTGATGAGCTCGTTATTCTTCTTTTGATAAATAGCAGTGGGATCATTTTTGAGTTCTTCGTACTTGTGTTTTTCTAGAAGCAGTTGTTAATTTTACTATCGTATTCTGTTTAACAACACACACACATATATATATATATATATATATATATATATATATATATATATATATATATATATATATATATATATATATATATATATATATATATATATATATGTTCACATTCCTTATATCGTGATAGAGTAGGGGTCGGCTCTATCATGAGATTTTTTGAAATTGAGATTTATGTAAGATTTTTTCTCATATCACTGGTGCTCCATCATCTGTAATTGACGATAACCGTTGCTTAGGAAATTTTACATTTGTTGTATGTTTTCCAAAGTATAAAAAAATGTCCTCGCCTCTGGTGCGCCGCTTCGATGGCAGCAATTCATGATATACTTTTTGTTCTAAAATTATAAATTACCATTTTCTATATCATTTGTTCAATGTAATTGATTACTCAGAATTCGCAATATTTAAATATATTCTAATATAATATAATACCTAGGGATATAATTTGTGCTCGTGCATGCGTTTCCGACCACTGTGATAGAGGTTCAGTAGCCAAACGTTGTAGTGATTAACACAACGTTATTAGTAATATTATTGATAACATTGTTAATAACTTCGATGATATTTGAAAATTCTCTAAACTCCCTTGTTTCGAGGTATTCTACAGATCTGATAAGACCTTCTATCACCACAAAGTACCTACTTGTGAAATTAGTTAAACCATAATAATATTTCGAATTAAGTACTCGGATTGAAACCTTCTTTCTTCATATCAACAAATCTTTCAAATGCATTAGGATTATTCCTATTTCTTTTAACTTATCACATTTCTAAAGTTGTACACAAATCATAAACAAGCAAACCAAAATTTACATAATCGCCCATGGTAACCCATACTTTTATAAACCTACAGTAGTTATGTAGGTATACTGTGTTTGACTTTCTGTACATTCGTTTAAGTATTATTTTTTATTGAATGTTTGATATTCATAATTTCAAGATGAATGAAATATTCGCACAAGGAGATTTCTAGTTTAGGTAAACTGCACGTTATATCCTTTCACTTCAACAAATGATAAAATCCAGATACGTGTATTTTTTGATCTATCCAACTATCTGTAAAAGTTATTGACGACTGTCATCATGTTTTAAGAGTTTAATTCGAACAATATCAACCGTTACCGCAAAACCAGATCTTGTTGGCGATATATAGTCCGCATTCAAGACTTCCGCTGTCGGTTAATAATTTATCCGTATCATCCATCCGTAATTAAATGAAGCACAATACATTTCACAACCACATTACCTTCCACCTTTTTAACATAGCAAAATGCCAGATTGCGTAAATCGCACCTTCTCTTTTTTTCTTGGAATAATGCCAGAAATAGGAAGTACCACCGATGGCAATTTATATAAAAGTAATTGAAGGTACTTATCCGTTGATATCGAACCGTCTCGTCCGGTTTTAAACCGCAACCGATCTTTTTTAAATATATAATTATAGAATTTAAAGCAAATCTGCACTTTTCTTCCTGGGCTCCACTGACGAAGATTTGTGTTCAACCCACTCATAATGTATTTATTAAATGTTTTTATTATTGAAGCAGCAACTGTCATCGAGGAATTTGTCGGAGCAAAACTATTACTAACCCACAAATTACACAGTTAATAATAAGCTTTCTCACCAAGTTGCCTAAACAGAAGTAAAAGATTTACTGGTAAGTTTTATCCGTATGTTCACGTGACACTCTATGTTCTAGAGTATTATACTCGAATAGCACAAAAAATATTTTTCAAATATTAAATAGTATTGGCATTTACTTGGGTCAAATCATGGCCAAACATTGAAGGAAGTTAGCATCATGAAAGACTTAGGTGTGTATTTCGACCGTAAACTTAGTTTCGCTAATCATATACAAATTATTGCGAACAAATCGTTCAAGATGCTGGGTTTTATCAAGAGGTCAATGAGCCATTTCAACAATATTGATGTAATTAAATCAGTGTATTGTGCCAATGTGAGGAGTATATGCGAATACGCATCTGTTGTTTGGTCCCCAGCCTATGACAATCACATACAAACCATTGAACGAGTTCAAAGGAAATTTCTTAAGTGGGTTTCCTTCAAATTAGGTATACCGTCTTCTGTTATAAATTATAATGAAGTGCAGAGGCGAGTTAATTTGAGATCTTTAGAACTACGGAGAAATAACTTTGACATTATGTTAGTTTATAAATTGATTAACAACTTTTTAGATTGCAAATATCTATTGAGCAAATTAATTCTTAATTGTAAACCAGTTAATCTTAGGTCAAGAGAAATTTTTCATATCAGTTTTGCTCCTACTAATTACAGCTTCAATAATCCTTTGTTACGGGCACAGCGCCTAGCGAATGCCTGTCAAGTTGATCTTTTCTTAGTATCCATTTTCTATCTAAAGTCATACTTTGAATCTCAGGAGCTGAGTGAAAGATAAAGTAGAACAATTTATAATGTTTATTATGTGAGATGTAGTGCAACTGATGTTTTAGTATTGTAAATAATCTTATATTTATTCATGTATCTTTTTATGTAGATGTAGATAAATTTAAAATGTGTCCGTAGAATAGTTATCTATACCCGCAACTTCGTCTTGATATTGAAAATGGCAGTAGATCGTCTGTGACATATTTCCTTGTATAGATTAGAAATAAATAAATAAATAAATATAATTAAATAGGATGCAACAGACTTCATTATATTATTTATGTTGTGAAATAAGAAAATAACACAACTATACTAAACAAAATCGAAGAAGAATGAGAAAATATATACTATATTCCAGAGATAAAAACAACTAATAGGAAGAATATAAGAAAGTAATTAAGTATTTGAGATGGTATATAAATACATAGAAAAGTGAAGAAATAAAATTCGAAAATTTCATTAAAATTTTCAATAATCGAAGCGATCATTGACGACGCCTGTCCGCGTTCGGGTTGCCCACTTGTGGATTACGTACGTCCCGCCCCATTCCTCATGCAGCACCAAGGCATGCTAGATAAAAGACTTTTGATTAAATAAGGACTAATGATTGTTAATAATAATGAAACAATTTTATCCTATTAACATTAACAACAGATAATTTTTTCAAAGCGCACTTAATATTCACTCTCGAAAGCGATCGGTTCGTTCTCATTGACAACATTTGTGTAGACAGCACCCTGAGAGTTTTATTTGGAATATTTCGATTAAGAGTCTCAGTATTTACTAGTATGCATGATTGGTGAATCTTGAAACTATCTATCGTTTTGCCCGCTGGGGCGTGATCTGGTCTGATCTGAACATTGCAGACAGATTTCTGTGGTGTCCGAATGAAAAGTCCACAAACGTACTGGCACTAATGTAGTCATGAGTAGTAATCTAGAACGCTAGGGAGAGTTTATTCGTCTTTTCTTCGATAGAAGGAGCTCACGTGAATTTCCGCAAACTTTTGTTCCCATCATTCGGATCTAGGACCTGTGGGCATTTTGAAAGTCATCGATTCTTGATTGATTAAATACGGACTGATGATTCATAACAATGATGAATCAATTGTATCCTATTACCATTCAACAAAATCGATGATTTTTTCGAAGCGTACTCAATATTCACTCTCGAACATGATAGGTTCGTTCTCGTTGATAGCAACGAGATCTAGATCTATTGTGTAGACAGGTACCTGAGAGTTTTATTTGAAATATATGTATATATATATATATATATATATATATATATATATATATATATATATATATATATATATATATATATATAAATCGAAAGTAGTTAATGTCGGCATATCCCGCAATTAGTAGCAGCCGTTGACACGTGTTTCGAGCTTATTGGCTCTCCTCAGAACGGCGTAGCCAAGTTCACGTGGTACGAACCAGGCGATGGAAAAACAAGAAAGAACAGACACTCCACTGAAGGAAGTCGACACATTTTAGGCAACCGAGTTTTTAATATACGGATTGGGAGATTTGAAAAATTTACTTCGCCCGTGAGGCTACTTTTTATCCTTCAAGGATGCCTCTAGCCGAGAAATTATACAATATATGAATAATGTTCAACGCAGGGGAAAATTTCAATCAAAAGTAGACACTGTCGGCATATTCGCAATTAGTAGCAGCAGTTGGCACGTGTTTCGAGCTTATTGGCTCTCCTCAGAACAGCGTAGCCAAATTCAAGTTGTACGAACTTGGAGATGGAAAAACAAGATAGAACAGACACTCCACTGAAGGAAGTCCACACATTATTCATATATTGTATATATATATATATATATATATATATATATATATATATATATATATATATATATATATATATATATATATATATATATATATATATATATATATATATATATATATATATATATATACAGGCAGTCCTCGACTTACGTCGTTTCAACTTACGTCGAACAATGTTTTGATACTTTTCCTCAAGCATATGTCAATTGTTTCGATTTCCAGCATAGAAGAATTCACTTTTTGCGAGGTCAGAAGAACTGACTGATGAAGATCTTATTGAATTGGAGGCAAAAGTAAAAGAAGTAGCAATCGAGCCACAAGAAATAGCTTGCTCTATTAGTAACTCTGAAAAATAACTTAAACTAAAGAAACTTTCCGTAACATTTGCAAATTTGGAGAATGCCATGAAGATTTTTGAAGAAAAGGTCCTAATTTTGAGAGAAGTTTTAATGTCAATAACAAAATTTGTGCAGCCTATCAGTGTTACCAAGACCTATTTGATAGTAAGAAGAAAGAAGCGAATCAATCTAGAATTGATAGTTTCTTTAACCCAAAAGTTCAAGTTATTAATTCTCATTACATATTTTGATTACATATTAAAATTTTATCATTAATGCTATTAATAACACACATATACCAAAAATAACTAGCAATTTCATAAGTACATATATAATTTTTTCAAGAACTTACTTTTGATAATAAACTATGTATACCCTTTGTTATAAATGCAGTTTTTCAAAATTTTGAGTCTGTGTGGATCCTAACCCTTGAGTTTTACATGTAAACACATGAAAAACTTGATCTCGACTTACGTCGTTTCGATGTACGTCGCGTATTTCGAGAACCTAACATGCCGTAAGTACGAGGACCGCCTGTATATATATATATATATATATATATATATATATATATATATATGTTCAGAAAGGTTTCCGCGGTCAGAAGTATGTATAAAACTTGGTTCTCGGAATGAGCCGCGTTCTAGATTTATATAATCTCGACGTTTCGGCTTCCATTGTGAAGCCATCTTCAGGAGTTGGAATAAATTAGTAGGGAAAAGGGTTATTCGGTTACGTGGCCTCAATCTGCCTACTCCACAAACTGAATGAAGGAAAATGAGAAAAGGTTACCTGGTTACGTGGCCTCAATCTGCCTACTCCACGAACCAAATGAGGGAAACTAGGAACGATAAGAACATATATATATATATATATATATATATATATATATATATATATATATATATATATATATATTGTTACAGATTTGCCCCAATGGTTGATGGATGTTTGAAGAAATCATGAGGCTGTTGAGAACCGTCGTAGGCACGACCACAAAGCTCATCTAGTGATGCAGTGTCGATGTTCAGGACATCGAACTGCCTCGGGCATTCCAGTTGGAGATCGTCAGAGAAGAACAAGAGTAGCAAGGCATTCCAGTCTGAGATCATGAGAAAAGAACATAGAGTAACAACCACGTGTCGGCATAGTAGAGTTCTTTGCAAATAAGGTTAAAACATAAGTGACATTGACATTGTTGTATTTATATTTTCAGTTGTTAATAAAGGATATTTATTGTTGTTAAAAGTTATTGGAACTTATCCGTCGAAACCCATAATTCGTAACACTGGTGTCAGAAGTGGGATTCCAATAACTAGAAATATAAGAAATACAACAAAAATGGAGGCAATGTTAGAAATTTTTGCAAAAATTCACCGAGCTAGAAGAGCGACGAAAACAGGAAAAACTGGAGAAGGATAAACAGTGGGAACACGAAAAACTAGAGAAGGAAAAACGTCGGCTGGAAAAAGAAAAACGTCAGCTGGAGAACGAAGAAAAACGTCAGCTGGAGAACGAAGAAAAACGCCAACAAGAAAGGTTAGAAGATAGGCAACATTTACTAAATTTTGTTGCAAATTTGGGAAAGGACAAAGGGAAACTACAGGTTGAATTGGAATGTGAAATGAGTCCAGTAAGCGATGAACTCATGTGTCCAGGAGATGTGATTTCTAATGAAACAGGTAAAAGGATTCCAGGTAATGTAGACAATGTAATGGGATTGGATCAAAATATGCTGAGTTATGACAGACAGGGAATAGACATACAGAATCGAGAGGAGGAAGGTCCAAAAAAGGTAGATTCTGATGTGACAGATAAGGTAGTAGAAGTAATGTCTAATAACGGTAGAAAATTGACTAATCCCCAGCAATGGAAGGGTTACAAGGGTGCCTCTGACAATTGTCCTAACACGCAGTGTGATAAAATTATTAATAAAGAAGCTGTGAAGGACCAAAGTAAAAGTAAAGGTAGGAGAAAAGGAAAGGATAAATCCCTTAAGGAATTCGATATATTGAATCGATTGACCTCTGTATTGGCTCCGGAAGAAATGAGGGCACAACGGAGTAAAAGACCTGTTAAAGGGTTGAGGGACAGTCAACTTAGGGGACATCGGAAACTGAGAAGAGCAGTAACAGGACATGATGCTTCGGTGAGAGCCCTGAAACCTAAAGTATCAAAAATAAGAAGTACAAAGGTATTCGATCTGTATGATAAAAGACCCATTCTGAACGGTGAATGGAAGGGAATTATTGAAGATTTCGCAAATAATGGAGAGTCCTTTAAAGGAAAGACTTATTCCTGCGTTAAAGGTTTTGACAAGAAGTTATGGTTCAGTATATGGGAATAAGACAAGGTTTCGGATTGTAGAATATGGAGAAGTATTCCATATTCTAGTAAGCACTTGTGTCATAGCCAATTTATTTGTTTTAGACTTGAAAATGATCCTAGGCGGTGTGTTGGAATTGTGGACCAAATTTAGATTTGTATACCATGTTTGACAAGGTAGAAGAACTTCTCAAGGAAATGCATGGGGGAACGTCCAGTGCACATTTTGGTGTCAATAAGACCATTGCAAGAATCAGAGAAAAGTTTTACTGGGTGTATTGCCGTGATGACGTAGAAGCCTGGTGCAGGAAATGTACCACATGTGCAGCTACAAAGGGACCACCGAAGAAAACCCATGGGAAAATGGAGAAGTACAATGTCGGATTACCGTTTGAGAGGATTGCTGTCGATGTTGCCGGGCCTTTTCCCACCACCAACGATGGCAACAAGTACATACTGGTTGCTATGGATTATTTCAGCAAGTGGCCAGAAGCCTATGCCCTGCCGAATCAAGAAACTCAGACTATTGCACGTACATTGGTAGACCAGTTCATATCACGATACGGAGTTCCATTGGAATTACATTCAGACCAAGGACGAAATTTTGAAAGCGATGTCTTCAAGAAAGTTATGGAGATACTGAACATCCGAAAGACAAGAACAACTCCTTTACATCCACAGTCTGATGGAATGATAGAGAGATTTGATCGTACAATGGAACAGTATTTGTCAAAGGTAGTAGCTGATCATCAAAAAGATTGGGACAAACATTTACCAGTACTGCTGATGGCTTATCGAGGATCAGTTCATGACACTACAGGTCACACTCCGGCGAAGGTACTCTTTGGAAGAGAATTACGATTGCCATGTGATCTATTGTTTGGTAACCCCGAAGAAGTACGTTTGGAAGTAGGCACATATGCAGATGAGCTGAGACTGCATTTGAATCAGGTACATGAACTAGTTCGAGATGAGATTGAAGCAAGCACTGATCGAATGAAAACCAGATACGATCTAAAAGCAAATTCAGTTCGATTCAAAGAAGCCGGACGTTGTACATTTGGATAGGTTGGCAAAATACTACGAGGGGAGCATAGTGGAAAATTGTGTCGTTGATCGGGACGATCAAAGCTAAGAGGGGGGCAGTGTTACAGATTTGCCCCAATGGTTGATGGATGTTTGAAGAAATCATGAGGCTGTTGAGAACCGTCGTAGGCACGACCACAGAGCTCATCTAGTGATGCAGTGTCGATGTTCAGGACATCGAACTGCCTCGGGCATTCCAGTTGGAGATCGTCAGAGAAGAACAAGAGTAGCAAGGCATTCCAGTCTGAGATCGTGAGAAAAGAACATAGAGTAACAACCACGTGTCGGCATAGTAGAGTTCTTTGCAAATAAGGTTAAAACATAAGTGACATTGACATTGTTGTATTAATATTTTCAGTTGTTATTAAAGGATATTTATTGTTGTTAAAAGTTATTGGAATTTATCCGTCGAAACCCATAATTCGTAACAATATATATAAATTAATACATTATTCATATATTGTATATATATATATATATATATATATATATATATATATATATATATATATATATATATATATATATATATATATATATATATATATATATATATATATATATTTTTTTTGAAAGTTTTTAGCATTAACAGGCTTCTTTAATATGAAAAAGTTTATTTCTGTTGACGTTTCGTTGTTATATTACAACTTTGTCAAAACTAATTATTAATTAATTAATAATTAATTAATTAATTAATTAACTAATTAATCATTAGTTTTGACAAAGTTGTAATATAACAACGAAACGTCAACAGAAATAAACTTTTTCATATTAAAAAAGCCTGTTAATGCTAAAAACTTTCAAAATAAATACCTCAAACAGGCAATAAATCAATTTCAAGATATATATATATATATATATGTATATATATTGGTTTGGGTTGATTGAGTTGATTGGGTTGATTTGTGTCACCTTTCATTTTGTCTTTGTAGCTTAAATAAAAAAGTAAAATTTCATTGTTTCAAGCGGTAATTAATCGGTGTAAATTACTTGAAGTGATACATAGACTTTTTATCTAGCTGTGGATATAAAATGTTAGGATGTGGAACAAACTGTGGGCTCAGGAATTAGGAAAATTACAATTTGATTCGGCCGGAATCCGTCGAAAATAATCATTCATACTGTAAAAAAAAGGGGACCGATAAGATAATAGCGACAGGTGTTCATTAGTGAGGCGAGGGACTGGGACATTTCTGTTTATGTCAACATCGTGAGGCGAATGACTGTGTGTGTTTTGTTTCTTCAATCCAATTAATTGAAATGCATTGTGTAGTATGTGATAAGACAATAGGTAAAAGTAGATATAAAATCCAATGCAGAAAATGCGATGGTTGGGCACATCTTAATTGTACCAATATTGCAAAGGATGATATTCATGATAAGAAGAAAATTGACTGGCATTGCAAACAATGCAGAGATTCTTCAACATCAGCGTTAGAGGAGGAACTCGAAGAAGAGGCATCTTTGAGAGAAAAACTGGATAGATGTATAAAGCGAAGGCAGAGTCAAATATATGAACATTCACCAAGTACCCAGGATATGTTTAAAAAATTACTGAAAAAATTGAGGGCTTGGAAGAAGCAATGAGCTTCAATAATGAAATGGTAGAAGGTATGAGGAGCAGCTTGGATGAATTAAGAAAGGAAAACAAAAGTATCAAAACAAAGTATGAGAAACTGAAAATAGAGGTTCAAGAATTACGACAGGAAGTAACAGTATTGAAGGAAAAAATGCAGCAACTGACATAGAAGCTGATCTAAACTCTAGAAAAAGAAACATTATAATATCTGGAGTTATTGATAAGAATGAAATAGTGAAAGTCCTAGAGAATTTAGGGATTAACGATGCTGGGATTAAAGTGAAACAAATTCCAACAAATAAACCCATTAAACCTTTTGTTGTTACATTTTCATCAGAGGAGACCAAAAGAAATGCTCTTCAGAATAGAAAGAGTAGGGGAAATTTGAACTCGGCAAACATGAATTTGGGGGAACAGAGAGAAACATATATTTAAGTGAAGACCTTCCAAAAACAATTCAGGAACTGTTAAGGAAGGCAAAGGAACTTAGAGAGTCAGGTTATAAGTATGTTTGGTCAAAAGAGGGAAAAGTTTTCTGTAGAAAAGCAGACTTTGCTAAAGTTTTGAGAATAAAAATATTCAACAAGTGGAAGAACTCCAGCAACAATCAGTGAACACATAAACAATTGTCATTTTTGCTTTTTTTAAAATTTCCATTGTGGGTCGGATTGTATTATGAACATTTTTGGATATATTTGGTGTGGCTTTTTATTAAATTTTTAATGGATACATTCATAAATCAATTCAATATTGAAGAGTTTCCAACATTAAGTGTGGAGAGGGTTGAAGATCTGAAAGCACACATAAAAGATACAAAGTACAAAACTCTTAGAGTACTTCACAATAATATCAGAAGTGCTGGTAAGAACTTAGATGAATTTAAAGTAATGTTAAAACAGATAGATGTTAACATTGACGTTCTTGTCCTTTCTGAAACTTGGGATATTAAGGATATTGGTTTGTTACATATAGAGGGATATAAAATTTATTATAACTCTAGTAAAATAAATCAGAATGATGGAGTAATTGTCTATATTAATGAAAGCATACAACATGAAGTGGAAATTATAAACGCCGTTCAAATAAAGGCGTTAGTGACAAGCATCCTCCATTTGGGTAAAAAAGTGCAAATCATTTCAGTGTATCGTCCACCCAGTATGAAAATAGATGACTTCACCACAGCACTGGATACGCTCTTGGATAACTGCCAACAGAGAGGTAAATTTGATGTAGTATTGCTTGTTGGGGATGTTAACATAGATATATTAGCAAGATCAATTGATGCATTAAATTATCTCAACATATTAAGTGAAAATAATTTTTTCTCCTTAATCAATAGCTACACAAGGGTAACGAAACACTCCAAAACCTGTATTGATCATATATTTGTTAAAACTGGTATGAGTAGAGATTTATTTTCATCAGCAATATTACAAACAACCATAACAGATCACTATAGTATTTATGTGGAATTCACATGTTACGGGAATGAAGATCATGATATAGTAACGGGAAAACTAAAGAAATATATAGATTATGGAAAACTTCAAAGTGTTTTGGTAAATCGGGGATGGGAGCATTTGAATAGTGAAATGGATGTGGACCGTCAATGGCAAGTTTTTGTGGAAACACTACAAATTGCTACTGAAAATAGCACAAAAATAGTTAAAATAACAAACAAAATTAAAAAAAGAACACCTTGGATCACAAATGGATTAATTAAATCTATACAAGAAAAAAAACCGGCTATATAAAAACATGGTGAAATTTCCGAACAGCTTAGAATTGGTAAGTAAATTCAAAAAACACAAAAATAAACTAGAGCAACTGATTAGACAAACTAAGACAGACTATTATCGCAAACAAATAGATAAAAATAAAGATAACTCAAGAGGATTATGGAATATTGTAAATGAAGCCAAAGAGACAAAAATAGAAATTAGCGAGATAGAGAATATACAGGGTGATAAATTAATAAAAGAAAAAAGAGAAATTGCAAATGAATTCAATAAATACTTTTCGGAAATAGGTGTAAACTTGGCCAAAAAAATTGGTAAAACGCCAGAAAGTAAATTGCATACCAGAAACCTGAATTCTATTGTTTTTTTTGAAACAGATGAAAAGGAAGTTGCCAGTATGATAAAGGAATTGAAAAAAGAAAAATCCCCTGGGTGGGATGGTATCACCACAACAACACTAAAGAATATTAGCAATAATATCGTAAGCCCTTTAGCTAAGCTCATAAATAAAAGCATGAATAGTGGGATATATCCAGAAATATTGAAGACATCGGTGGTAGTACCTATATATAAATCAGGAGACAGAAAGAATCTCTCCAACTATAGACCAGTGTCCTTAACCTCCACATTGACCAAAATATACGAAAAAATTTTGAAAAAAAGACTGTGCATTTTTGGAAAAATATAAAATTTTGTCTGATAAACAGTTTGGATTTCAGAAGAACAAATCAGCACAAGATGCTATAGCTAGGCTTGTCGCAATCATATCTGATGCCATAGATAAAAAATCCCAGCCTTGTGTGTTTTTGTTGATCTGGCAAAGGCGTTTGACACGGTAGAACACAATGAATTACTTAGAACACTAGAGTCGATAGGATGTAGAGGACTAGCACTCAACCTTATAGAAAGCTATTTAAAGGGACGTCACCAAATTGTAAAAATTGGAAACGAAAAAAGTATAGAAAGTGTAATAACATACGGAGTACCACAGGGAACAGTACTTGGTCCAATTCTCTTCTTAATATATGTCAACGACTTTTTCAGTGTGGTGCGGGTGGAGAGATAACCAGTTTCGCAGATGATACGGCTATTTTCTTCAGGGCACCAACGTGGAAGGTATTGGAGGAGAATGCACAGAGAGGATTATCCCGGGTGTTTCAGTTTTTCAGAACAAAGAAATTGACAGTTAACTTTGAAAAAACGAAGTTCATGACATTTGCCAGTTACAAAAATTATCTACCGACCTATACTAAATTACTTATTCCAAACGATCACTCACATGTAGAATTACAAAAAACAAACAGTACAAAATACTTGGGAGTACTGATAGATACGCATCTAAGATGGGACCTTCATTCGGATTTGGTTTCGAAGAGAATTCGACTTTTAATAAATAAATTTAAATTTTTGAGACAAATATGTACAATAAATGAACTAAAAATGGTGTACCACGCATTGGTCGAACCGCATTTAACGTATGGCATATTGGGATGGGGAGGGTTAAGTGATATTTACTATAAAAGGATGGAAATAACGCAGAAATGGATAATCAAAATAATGTATAGAAAAACGATTACTTACCCGACCTTGGACCTATATGAAATAGCAGACGTCTTCACAATTCGAAAACTTTATGCCCGTTCACTTCTGATACATCAACATAGTGTAAAACCTGAAGTACCTGAAAATGAACAGAAGTATGAACTTCGGAGTATATCATCAATACCAATACCAAAGGCTAATAAAACAATTGGACTAAAGGTCTTCACTTACCTGGCACCATTATTGTATAGGAAACTACCGCCAAACATACGGAAGAACATAAACATAGGAGCATATAAAAGACAAATCAAAATCTGGATTAAAACAAATTCAAAAATAGAGTGGAACAAGTTCTTCAACCGATATCGCCACACTTGAAGGTTGAATTAATTAATTTTAACAGTAGTTTTTTGGGCTCATTTTGTTTCATTTCATTTCATGTTATTTTTGTTTTCGATTGTATGAGAAGAATGAGTAAATTTTGATTAATTACGCTATTTGTAGAAGCATGATATGTTAACACTTAATTGGATACATTATAATTTAATTGGTAAAAACTCACTTACAAGTGTCTTCACTTTTGTGAGCAAGAATGTTTATTGAGAATATCTAATTATTGGATAAAAATGTAAAAATATTATAAAATCTTATACTCAACTTTTCTTAATAAACATTATTATTATTATTATTATTATTATTATTATACGACACACGTGAGCAAACCACGTATAATTGTCCGTGAGAAAAACAACTCTTTCCTAAATTAATTCCGGCTACTTTTAATGTTTGCCCCTGAGCTTTATTTATCGTCTATGCACCTGACAAACCTTTTATACTAACCTAACCTAACCTAACCTAACCTAACCTAACCTAAATTGACTAAATAAATTCAAAAATATTGAATTTATGTACCACACCACAATACACAATTTTCTTCACTACTGGTCCTACCTACTTATCTATCAAAACTAACATAAAAGTACTATAATATAATGACAAAATCTATTACTGAACTAATTTACTACGAACTATAAACATCCTGATGTGAGCTAAAAAACACTTAACTTACACATGAATTGAGAATTAACAAATGAAAGCGAGTGCAAAAATAAAGAATAATACGTATCTGAGTAAACCTAGAGATATGAATGATTGGTTAAAAAAATACCTACATCTAACAGCTACCTTAACTACCTAATGCTTCTACCTGCCTAAAAAAACTACCTGCCCACTTGGGTAGGAACAGTTTGGCACGGCCCTCCCCTCGCGCCACACCGCCTCATCGCTCGGCGCAGCGTTTTGTATTCAATACGACGACGTGTGATTTGAAGGTTTGCGTTATATTGAATTATTTTCCCTCGTTGATAGTAAACAAACTAAGTGTAGGTGTTATAATTTCGGTGATGAACTGATTACCTATCCTGAACTGATTACTGGGCTTAAAGTTCGTATAAATGTCTATCTAATTACGTCCTCAAGTTTAAAGCGTAGCTAGTTATGTAGTACTATATTAATTCTGTGGTGTACGTAATTAGATTTTATCTGTATGTAATGTAACAGTCAGTTGAATAAAAAATCGTATACAAATCAGATCAATAGTTTTTGCGTAATGTGATTCTAGACAGAGTTTTAATGTTGTAGATAGGTAAATATGTATAGGTTCCTGTGAGAATGAGATATTTTCCCGAAGTAAAAAGTAGTCTGAATTTTGGTACCTTCCTACCCTATAAGTTAAGTAGTGTGATGGAATGTCGCTAAGTTTCGATCCAAGTAAAACTGTTAAATAAAGGCAGTTGCATCAAAATTTTATCATAAATTCCCTAAATTATGGCACCTATCTACCCTCTAAGTTAGAAAAGTGATCAAATACTAACTTGAAGTCTTAGTCACACTCAGTTCAAAAAAAAAACCATCAAAATCATTTCAGTAGCTATGGCGTCATGCGCTTCTTGACACGATCACGCTAGATTTCCGCGGGAATGAGGTATTTTCCCGCCGTAAAAAGTAGCCTGTGTCCGTGCCTAGGATCCTATCTTTAAATTAACCAAGTCTTATAAAAATCCGTTCAGACGTTAAGGCGTGTGTGAGATAAACTTTTAAAACAAACGATTAAAAATCACCAGTTTAATTAGTTTTCTGCGTACTGCCTACGCCTTAAGTACGATAGCATGCATATTAATAGCCCATATCCTTTTCTAGGTTACTCTCTATCACCTTACTAAATTTCATCAAAATCCGTTCAGCCGTTTAGGCATGATAGAGCAAAACTCCCAGCAAAAACCATAAAAAAATCATTAACTCAATTCAGTTTTCTACATACTTCCTATCCCCTAAGTACGATGACGTGATCATTTTGATGTTATATCCGTTTTTAGGTAACCATCTATTACCTAACTAAATTTCATCAAAATCCGTTCAGCCGTTTAGACGTGAAAGAGCAAAAGTCCCAACAAAAACGACTAAAAATCACTAACTCAATTTAGTTATCTGCCTACTGCGTACCCCCTAAGAACGATGGCGTGATTATTTATAGCCTATGACCATTTCTAGGTTATCGTCTATCACCATACCAAATTTCATCAAAATCCGTTCAGCCGTTTAGGCTGAAAGGATAACAGACGTGAAAGGATAAAGGCGTGAAAGAGTAACAGACAGACAGACAGACAGAGTTACTTTCGCATTTATAATATTAGTATGGATATATATATATATATATATATATATATATATATATATATATATATAATTTAGTTATTTTTCTATTTTATTTAATAGTCAATGACTCTCGATGAATGTTTAATTCTGAAACAAGATTTTATTTAATAAATACAATATTAACTTATTCTAAAATATAACAAACCTGAAACAAGAATCGAGAATTAAATGTCGATTGAATATTAATCTTTAGCTCTGCGTCCACAAAATATACAAACAGAATAGGAGGTTAAAATAATATGTCGCGCCTTAAGTACTGTCAGACCGTTCACAGAATAATATGAGTATCACAGAATGATACGAGTACAGGTACAAGGATTACAGAATTTGTGATATGGTCTCTACCGTAACATAATACACTAAATACTATAACGTCAGTGCATAGTGCACTAAATGGCGTTACATCCCCCCCTTCCGGGAGTCACTTTGTGTCAGGAACAACTTCGGTGTTGTGTTTTCTTCTTTCTTAAATGTTTATGTGACTGGAGCTGCAACAAAAGGTGATTCTGATTCTTCGATCTAATCCACATTTAATGAACCTGAAACTTGGTTTCCTGTTTCGATTTGATCTTTAATTGAACATCTGTATTGTTTCTTTGATTAAAATTTCTTTCCAAGAAGCATATCTGTTTATCAAGGAATTAATCTCTTCTTTGTTTTCTTCATCCAAATGATTTGTTTTTTCTTAAAAATTTTCTTTAACTATAAAATTATTGAAATTAACTTCTATTTCTGGAGCTAGTATGTTTCTAGCTATCCCATTATATTCCTCTTAGTAATGTCTGTTTCTTCTTTTTGTGCTATTGTAAAATTAGATATTCTATCATTCAAGTCTCTCTGAAGTTCCGTAGTATTAACTGTTTTTATTCGATGTTTATTCCAACAATCATCCTGTTTGTGAAATCTGTTTGGTGAACCCAACTTCTCACAAATCTCACAAGGTATCTTTTCAGATTTAGGATGAAATTTTTGTTTATTTCCTAATTTTTGATTGAAAACTTCATTCTCTACTTCAACAGAATCTACATTGGAAACTTTAGTATCAAATTTTCTAATTTCGCTGATCAGGTGCTCTGTACTTTTTATTTCGTTATCTAATTTTTCTTGAATGAAGATTGGCAGACCGATAACAATCAGGTCAATTCTAATTGCCTCAGGCATCTTGGGATCTTTTGTTAATAGCATTCTCTCTTTTTTCAAAGCATATTCTACCATTGATCCACCTTTATGTCTAAAATTATAAACTAAACGTGCACTTGACCAACCTTTTTCTGAGAAAGTTTTCCTAAAAGAGTCCTTAAATATTACCCATGGTGTTTCCAAGCCATATTTGATTCTAGCAGACGTATACCAATCTTTTGCATTTCCATCTAAAAATAATCTTAATATTTCAAACATTTTCTCCTCAGCAATTTCAAACCTTATGCATTCATTCTCAAAATTTTCTAACCATAACTCAGCATTATCATTCCTACCGTTATAATTATCTAAAATGAAATTCTTAGTAATGTCATACAAGTTTATCTGTGGCTTGTTTGAACTAAGTGTCTCTACTATTCTTCTTATTATTTCTGCAATATCTAAAGATGGGGTTTCAGGTATCTTATTTATTTTTTCTACAACTTCTTCTAGGTAATAATCTTTGAAAACCGGATCAAAATCAGAATCCAGGTATAGATTTGCTATTTCTCTAGGTAGCTCTACTGAAATATTTCGAAACTCACCACATTTCTTTATAGATTTACAAATCTTCTGTATTTTGTTGATGGTTACCAATTCTTCATGAAATTTCAATTCTTGATGTTCCACAGGAAACAGGTATATTTTTTCTCTTCCATCTGGACGAATGGTTTTTATTTTTTGAATTATCTTACCATCAACTGCTTTTTCGGCTTGAATTCTCAAGTGGACCAGAACGGAATATTTCTTGTTTTGAGACATTATTACTTGACGAAAATTCTCGATTTATAATTTAGTTATTTTTCTATTTTATTTAATAGTCAATGACTCTCGATGAATGTTTAATTCTGAAACAAGATTTTATTTAATAAATACAATATTAACTTATTCTAAAATATAACAAACCTGAAACAAGAATCGAGAATTAAATGTCGATTGAATATTAATCTTTAGCTCTGCGTCCACAAAATATACAAACAGAATAGGAGGTTAAAATAATATGTCGCGCCTTAAGTACTGTCAGACCGTTCACAGAATAATATGAGTATCACAGAATGATACGAGTACAGGTACAAGGATTACAGAATTTGTGATATGGTCTCTACCGTAACATAATACACTAAATACTATAACGTCAGTGCATATATGCACTAAATGGCGTTATATATATATATATATATATATATATATATATATATATATATATATATATATATATATATATATATATATATATATATATATATATATATATATATATATATATATATTTAATCTATCAATCAAGAATAGATGACTTTCAAAACGAACATAGGTCCCATACCAAATTAAGAGAAGTTCTAGAGCGTGAAATACTCACGTAGGCTCCCTCTATCGGCGAAAGGACGTATAAACTCATGACAACAAGAGTGCGAGTGGAAGGCTTTGTAGATATTTCATTCGAACACAACAGAAAATTGTCTGAAATGTGTACGAATGATCCCATGCCAAATCGCTCCAGATCACGCCCAGGCGGGCAAAAGTGTAGCTAGTTCAAAGATTCACAGGTAATTCAATACTAGTAAATACTGAGATTCTTAATCGAAATATCGAAATATTTCAAATAAAACTCTCAGGGAGCTGTCTACACAAATGTTGTCAACGAGAACGAACCCATCACTTTCGAGAGTGAATATTAAGAGCGTTTCGAAAAATTCATCGATCTTGTTGAATGATAATAGGATACAATTGTTTCATCATTATTATGAATCATCAGTCCATATTTAATCTATCAATCAAGAATCGATGACTTTCAAAACGAACATAGGTCCCATACCAAATTAAGAGAAGTTCTAGAGCGTGAAATACTCACGTAGGCTCCCTCTATCGGCGAAAGGACGTATAAACACTCCCTAGCGTTCAAGATTCCTACTCATGACAACAAGAGTGCGAGTGGAAGGCTTTGTAGATATTTCATTCGAACACAACAGAAAATTGTCTGAAATGTGTACGAATGATCCCATGCCAAATCGCTCCAGATGACGCCCAGGCGGGCAAAAGTGTAGCTAGTTCAAAGATTCACAGGTAATTCAATACTAGTAAATACTGAGATTCGTTTCGAAATATCGAAATATTTCAAATAAAACTCTCAGGGAGCTGTCTACACAAATGTTGTCAACGAGAACGAACCCATCACTGAGAGCGTTTCGAAACGCTCTTAATATTCACTCTCGAAAGTGATGGGTTCGTTCTCGTTGACAACATTTGTGTAGACAGCTCCCTGAGAGTTTTATTTGAAATATTTCGATATTTCGATTAAGAATCTCAGTATTTACTAGTATTGAATTACCTGTGAATCTTTGAACTAGCTACACTTTTGCCCGCCTGGGCGTGATCTGGAGCGATTTGGCATGGGATCATTCGTACACATTTCAGACAATTTTCTGTTGTGTTCGAATGAAATATCTACAAAGCCTTCCACTCGCACTCTTGTTGTCATGAGTAGGAATCTTGAACGCTAGGGAGTGTTTATACGTCCTTTCGCCGATAGAGGGAGCCTACGTGAGTATTTCACGCTCTAGAACTTCTCTTAATTTGGTATGGGACCTATGTTCGTTTTGAAAGTCATCGATTCTTGATTGATAGATTAAATATGGACTGATGATTCATAATAATGATGAAACAATTGTATCCTATTATCATTCAACAAGATCGATGAATTTTTCGAAACGCTCTTAATATTCACTCTCGAAAGTGATGGGTTCGTTCTCGTTGACAACATTTGTGTAGACAGCTCCCTGAGAGTTTTATTTGAAATATTTCGATATTTCGATTAAGAATCTCAGTATTTACTAGTATTGAATTACCTGTGAATCTTTGAACTATATATATATATATATATATATATATATATATATATATATATATATATATATATATATATATATATATATATATATATATATATATATATATATATATATATATATATATATATATAAATTAATACTTCTTCCTGCTTCCGTCGACACGATTACGGGCTATACCAATGATTTATACTCTTGTTTGTACTTTCTTCCACATTAAACTTCTTCTCATTTATATATATACATATAAATATCCAATTTTTTTTAATACATTATTTTTGCCTGTCTTATAACATGAATGAAATCTTTTTTGTTTGATTTTTTTTTATTCTGATGTTAATAAAATAAATTCAGTTTGTAATTCAATGTTTGCCTTATATACTCATATATTAAGAATAATAATTTTTTTATTGAAATAAAATTTCTCAAGAAATCCTCATCTAAATATTTTCGGAAGAAAAAAATTATTCTGAAATTATATTTTCAATCTTAGTTATCATTATTAATCAAAATTGTTTTATATTAAAAGAGACAATGTCGAGACGAAACTTGAAAAATTATTTTTCGATTCGAAGTTGGGCCCATATATTTACAACATGGCCGAAAATCACAGTCGCAGTGATTTGAAATATGTAGTCACAGGTGTGATTCGTAATTAACCAATCAGAGTGATTAAATCACTGTGAAGTGAAATATCGTTCATCTCTACTGTGAGCCACAGCCTAACTCTACTTACAAGCCATGAACTAGGAAATCTGGCAACATCCAAGCTAGACCCACAAAAAGAGATGCTGTAATGGCGTTGTAATGGCTTCTGGTCACTGCTGCTGAATAAATCGCTATTTAACGAGGGAAATAATATTCAAATCTAAAAATAAGTTGTGAAAAGTGCTATTGTTTGAAGTTGTGAAGAACAAGCAAAAGAAATTTCCCGCAAATGTCTTATAAAAACAGGAATATCTGTTGTGTTTTAAGTTGTGCTTTTTTTGGTTATACCTGGAGTGGTAGAAATAATACCTAACTTTTATCATCTCATAATTGTGTAAAAACAAAAATCCGCGTTTCAGTTGTTGTGCTATTATGTGATGTATAGCGTGTAGAAAGTGCTAGTGTGTTTTTTTCAGCTACAGACTAAGGAATACCTTTGAAATTTGTATGTAAATAGCTACCGATTACTGATATTTTGACTGAGTAGTTCAGACATTAACAAAAGCGTTATTTGCTAGAATTGTTCCTTTTTTGTGATTAGTAGAGTTACTTACCCTTTGTTAGATTTAGTAGTTATTTAGAACTAATCTCTTATAGGTCTTGTTCTTGATATTAGCACAAAAATTAACATGCCAAGTCATTGCTGTGTGCTTGGATGCAAGTTGAACACAAAAGTTACCTTGAGGCCGGTGAACCACCAGTTTCTGTATTTCGTTTTCCATATGATGGAAATCTAATGAATCAATGGCTAAAAATATTCCTAGGGCATTATGGACCCCCACAAAATATTCTGTAGTTTGTGCCAAACATTTTCCAAAGGGAGCACTTACTAAAGAAGGTATTCATCGTTTGCTAGATTGATCAACAGAAGGCTAGATGGATAAAGTTAAACTCAATTTAAATGCAGTGCCAATTATTTTTCTTTATTTACCCCTACTTATCAAAAACAGTACACTCTCAAAGAGAATATCCAGCTGAAAGAACCAGCATTGAAGGAACGTTGTGAGAAATTGAATGAAGCCTTTGAAAACTCAGATTCAATTTGTAATTTTGTTGATTTAACATCCAATTATAAATAAAGATTTTAATATGTAAATCGTGGAATATAAAAACTTTTGAAACTAACAGCATTTTTTTTACACTCTAGTTTTTCCATCCAACGTAACTGAATGTTACACAAATAAACAGTATACAAATTATTAATCAGATTTTAGTATATTCATATATGCATGTAAATGTTTTTATCAATGAAAATAAACTGTCTCCTAATGATTTAAAATGGATTTTAAAACTGAAATTAACTAGATAGTCTCAACTGGAAAATTTGCTTGCTCGTAACAAATATGATAGAATCATTCTATCGTCCAAATTATTGTACACATCTCAATAAAGGTTTAAAGGAATTGTCGCATTAAACTTACTCTCATCTGAGAATGAAAAATAGTGAAATTTATAGCATATTGTCAATTCTAATTGATAAAGTGAACTTGTTAGTGTACATACTAAAAAAACAATATTTGAATTGCTATAACTCAGACATAGTTCTTCCTAAAAAAAAAATGTATTATTGATTTCTATAGATGATTGTATGATCTACAATTTTTGTTAAAACTATTTTTTTATACAAAATACAGTTTCGCTGAAAATTTCTCTGAAAAGGCATTTATTAACATGTAGTAGACCGATGTTCGAAGACCGATCGGTCTACCGGATTGAGCAGATGCGGTGTTGCCAAGTCCTAGTTCATGGCTTGTAAGTAGAGTTAGGCTGTGTGTGAGCACCACAAAACATATGAATTTAAGGGTACGTTCTGTGGTTATGACAAAGTGAATGTTGTGTTTAACTTAACCAAACCTTTATACTAGGTATACGAAAGTTTCTATTTTCTAAACTCACCTGGAATATATAACGATAACGTCAAACACAACAACTATGGATCACTTCAGGATATTTGAAAATATCAATTCAAACGAATATAAATTAGGAATGAGTGAATTTAATAATCAAACGCAATGTATAGTTAGTTCGTTCAAAATTAACAACAAAAATTAAACTAAGCCAAAATTGGCATAGCGATGAAAATTGGTGTACACGTTAAATTAACCAATGAAATGTCAAGTCCCCTTCAATCTTGCTTCTGCAGTTGATATAAGATTCACATTCTGTTAATTTGTTAACAAGTGTTATCGTAAAAATAGGCCCGACAAGAGTTTTCTGCAAAAAAAATTTTAATTCTACAATTTTTTCATATGAAACGCCATTCGTGATTCGCGAATGGTGAAAAATTCATATTATATATAATATGCACCCTGTATCAGTTTCTAAGTTTAGTATAAGTAAAAATTAAAATATCTTGGTTTTTGTTGGTCACACATATTAGCTTATACAAATTTAAGGAAACTTGTAAGTAACGATCACTTAAAAATCTTTTTTACTATAACTTTACTGTCAGTTCTAATTCCCTTCTCCTTTTATTCCATACATAAGCAAAAATCCAACTATATATAACAAAACAATTAAGACTGATTATTATATCTTCGGAACAAGCAAATTTAACATTTTCATGTTTTATTGACAACATAATTTTCTCAATAAAACTTGGTATGAAAATTTAAAAAATACAAACGAAAAACGATTCAGAATATTAAAAGCTGTTGGTATCAATCATTTGAGAGGACATTCGATCTGTAGTGGTTAACAATGTTAATTATCCCACGGCGAGTCAAATGTTTGGAAATATTAACAGCCATATTCCTCAGTATTCGATTTATTTTTTTAAGAGTAATTTTTAAAAAATGTCGTGATTCAAACTAGATCATTGGAAATTAATATGCACAACTATCGGCCACTATATAATAGTTGTTGTTCTGCCTAGATCTTCTAATCAAGATAGTAGCTGAATTTACCAGTTTTGTTCATTGACTTTTTGGATCAGAACATTATTGATTTTTTCGTCTTATGTCTTGTGTGCATCATATAATGAGACAATAGTATATGATACATATCTGGTAATATAGTAATCAAATGAAATAAAAAATAACTTCAAATGTAAATAATATATTTTGATATTTTACCACTCCTTCAATGATATTTTGAATCTTTATTTGGCAATTTTCAATAGAAAACTCAAATCAGTACCAACTTCCAACTCCTTCGGAATTTCATCTCTAAAAGTTTGAATTTATTTATTAAGAAATTTATATGAAGAAATAATATATACTTACTTCTGAAACAACTTGGCCTTAATTATTCCTTTCAGTATAGCACTATCACCATTAACCAAAAGGGTACCACCTTCTCTTAAGCATAAAACTGTTTCAACTGATCCAATTTCTAAGTACTGTAAAATACGTTCTTCTCTAGTCTCTCCCTTATGTTTACTTTCTGGATCATGGTCTAAATAATGTGGGTTAATATTGAAAGGTACTAAATCAAGTGCAGTAAAGCTTGGTGGATAAACAATTGGCATATCATTTGTGGTACAAATACTTCTTGTGGCAACGTTTGTTCCTGTAAAACATATATGAATCCTACAAAAAGTACAATTTTTAATTTGGCAAAATATTCAATTATTTTCTTACGGTTATGAAAACTAGAATATCAATCCACCAGAAAGCTCTAAAATTGTTCAAATCCAAGATTAAATTCAAATTTATTAACTTATCTCAAACTATTTTCATCACTTAACATAATCCTATTCAAGATGAAGTAAAACGCATCAATTCAATATAGATACCTATCCTTTTATACTTTTTTCAACAGTATAGAGTCAGTTTCAACATAAACTTCTATTATTAGTTACAGGTCAGCCTGATTATTTACTAAGAGCAACATTAAATAACAACGTTAAGAACAACCTGCACTAGTCCCAATATATGGGATTCCTTCTTCCATAACTCTTGATCTTATTAGTTCAACAAGCTTGTTATCATATAGGGTCTTCAACAGTAAAAATGTATTTCCTCCCCCAACAAAAACAGATTTTGCTGACTTCACAGCTTGTATAGGACATTTAGATTCATGGATGCCATTAACAGAAAAACCTGAAATAACCTCATTCTTATGTGCAATTGAAAAAGTTATTTTTTGCATTACCCCATTTCAAAAATACATTTTTTACTTTTTTAAGTAGTTATCATAGTCCTTCAGTGCATATGGTATGAACAAAACCTCTGTTACTTTGTTCCTTAAAAAATAATAGGATACAGTGAGAGTTTTGTAGAAGTATAATCAACAGTTTATTACTTAGTCAGCAGAAACTCTTTTATATCTTGCGCAGCGTATTCAAGATAGCCAAAACCATGTACGTTTGATGAAGATAATAAGAGAATTTGTCTTTTTGCCATTATCAAAGACTAACGAAACCTCAAAAACTTTTCAATTTCAATATGACTATGTTATCTGAAACTATCGTCATCAATCTTATCATGTATGTAGTGCCATTCCACTTCTAACTTTTGTTCATGAAATAAGGTACACAACACATTATCATAAACATAAAAGAAATCATATCAATTTCACCAACAGTATTCATTTCTTTGATAATGAAATTGAAAAAATACAATGAAAATAAAATACGGAGGGCTATAATATTTATTTATAACCTTCCGTATAAATCCATTACGGCCTATCAATTTTTATTGTCTCATTTTCTTGTTTACTTTATGTTTTCCTTATATGTCTTGGACTACAGCCAGAATGGCCAACCCCAACTTAGAGCAAAACTGTAGATAATATCTATAATATATGCCAGAAAAAACTGGAGAAAACTATAAATATCAATTTTTTTTTTATTTATTTAATGGCGGTAGTAAATAGAATACATTATAGATAGGAATTAAATACGAGAAAAAGCATGTAATTATCGAAGTTTCAAACAAATTGAATACCAAAAGTCTTAGAGATACGTTATATCAAATAAAGTTTGTAATATTTAAACCTAGTATTGCAGAAATTCCGAAAATGTGACTAGTGATTTTTGAGAAAGCTTGTTTTATATCTCATAACATAATTTAGAAAGGTAAATACCTATAGCGTGTTGTAACCCTGGCGGAGGTTTGGATGGTCGTAGAAATGACAAGACAAGTAGGATTATTCACGTTGGCTCGAAAAGTTTTCCTCGACTTGAAAATCTATTGGTGCTTTATGGTTTCGTGGTCAAGTGAGAACTTTCCTGAGTCAATCTGAATACCTATTCAGGACAACAAATAATTTTCAATTTTTCAAGCGCAGAGTTATGAATCCTCGCACCTTGGCTATATGGTACATTTGACTCACTATCACTACTGTAGCTATGCATATTTATAACTTCTTGCTCAACTCACATCGCTGACCGAACAAAAATTATCAGACGAATGGTAGAATGCTCGGTCAAGTACTCATATCTCGATGGTCAAAGCATTCACTAGGATTTCCCAGTGAGTAAAATAGCAAACATTAGAATATCCATAAAACAGACATCAACCGAAACAATGGGCTTTGTATGTTTGAATCAATGGACATCAGGACTTCAGAAGGGGCGGATCCAAAAATTGGCTCTAAACAAAAAACCTTTCAACCTTAAAGTCCCATAAAGATATTATATTCAGTGTTGTTTATTTTTGGCGATGCAATAAGACTTCCCCTTCATATATTTTGTTGTGGAGCCTGTGTTGTAAACGAAAAGTTTTCAAGCCGAATCATTTAATTAAATCAACAGAAATTTGGTGAAAATGGCTCATAAATTGCTCATAAGGCAGACTGATTAAACAAAATGTACAAATTGAAGTTCTTTTTCTATAACCAAAAATGAGAAAACACTAAATTAACATATTTTTATGGGATTTTGCACTTATAAACTCATTTGTTTGGCGTCAGTATGAAGTCCTACTTAGACAAAACCATTTACGAATGTTCATCACTGACGCCATCTATTAAGTCGATTAACCATTACCATCGTTTCGATAAGAGTGGGTTTTACTGAAACAAAGTAGATGACGCTAGCATCTTAAATAAAAAACTGAAGATTTCTAGGCTTAAACTAAAAACTGAGAGGATTTCCAAAAAACTGTAGATCCTCAGTTGAAACTGTAGGATTGGCTACACTGCATAGCCTAACTTGATTTACGTAGATAGAGTTAGGTTGTAACCCAACCAAACTTTACTTACAAGACATGAACTAGGAAATCTAGCACCGTCTACATCGGTCCTACAAATAGAGATGCCTATAATGACGTTATAATGGCTTCTGCTCATTGCTCTTGAATAAATTGCTATTTAACGAAAGACATAACATTCAAATCTAAACAAAAGTTGTGAAAAGTGTTATTGTTTGAAGTTCTGAAAAGGAAGCGAAAGATATTTCTTGCAAATTTCATATATAAACAGGAATATATGTTGAGGTTTACGTTGTGCTTTTTTTGGTTATACCAGGAGAGGTAGAAATAAAACCTAAAGTTCTCCATCTCACAATTGTGTAAGAACAAAAATCGGCCTTTGAGTTATTTTGCTGTTCTGTGATGTATAGTGTATAGAAAGTGTTACTACTGTGTTAATGAGTTTTTTTCCAGCAAAAGACTGAGGAAATTATATGTAAATTTGAAAATAAAATTATATGAAATATCCTTTGAAAAATATATGTGAATAGCTATCTATTACTGAAGTTTTGACTGAGTAGTTCAGGCATTATCAAGTATTGTTTGCTAGATTTTTTTTTCTTCAGATTAGTAGAGTTCATTGTTGGGTTTGGTAGTTATTTAGAACTAATCTCTTATTTGTCTTGTTCTTGTTCACCAAAATGAATATGCCAAGATATTGTTGTGTGCCTGGATGCAAGTCGAACTACAAAACTTACCTTGAGTATCCAAACCACCAGTTTCTGGTTTTCGTTTTCACAAGGATGAACAGCTAATGAATCAATGGCTAAAAAATATATTTGGCCATCATGGACCCCCACAAAATATTTTGCAGTTTATATCAAGCATTTTCCAGAGGGTGTACTTATTACAGAGGGTATTTATCGTTTGCCAGTCAGAACAACGAACGCTATACCCGCTAAAGTTAAACTGAATTTAAATGCAGTATCATATATTTTTACCCTGCGTCTTATCAACAACACTATATTAAATGAATAGATTCAGCTGAAAGAACCACAGCACTGAAGGAAAGTTGTGAGGAATTGAATGAAGACTTTGAAAATTCAGATTTAATTTTTAATTTTGTTGATTTAACATCCAATTGTATAAATAAGATTTCAATATGTCAAACTTGGAATATAAAAATTTTTGAGAATAACAGCATGTTTTATCTAGTTACATCTATGTTACATCTATGTTATCACTTTATGTTACATCTAGTGATGTAACATCCCTAGATGTTACATCAAAAATAATAAATGTTTACAAATAAAGTTACTGTTTACAAATAAAGATTTATACAAATGATTAATCAGATTTTAGTACGTAGATGCAGACATACATGTAAATGTTTTTATTAATAACAATAAACTGTCCCCTAGTGATTTGAAATGCGTTATACCAATTGATATTAAACTAGATTGTCACAATTGGACGATTTGTTTTATTCTTATAAATATCAAATATATTAATAAACATGTTTAGAATAAAAATCGATTTTTATCGATTTTTTTATAAAAGAATTATTAGATACTACCAATCCATTGTCCTTCCAACTTATGCAATATCGAATTGGAATATTTGCTGATATACGTTTTGTATGTTATATATCTTATTACTGAAATTGTTTAAATCTTAAAGTGATAGTTGGAGTATGGTTACTCGTTACATATACTTCAATCAAATATTATTTAACTTGTTCAAACTGCATATTTTCTAGATAATAAACGATTTTAGGTGTAATATAACTGTTGAGGTGCTCCTCTTAGAAATATAATATATTAATAATTTTTATAGATAATTGTATGATCTACAATTTACATCAACACTATTTTCTTTATATAACGTAACGTTAAGCTAAAAAATTTTTTGAAAAGGCAATCATTACATGAAGCTATCCTGTTGTTCGAAGATCTATCGGTCTACTGGAATCAGCTGAGACGACGATGCCAATTCTATATTCATGGCTTGTAAGTAAAGTTACGCTGTGGCACGGCCGACTTTAAATAGGCCACGAAGAGCGTAGTCCGGCATTGTTGCCAAATTGAGTTAGTGGTCTACTCTCCTAGCCCGTTGTTCCCTTAGTTTCAGGCATTTATTCAACTCTTTTGTATACTGAGAACAAACAAGAAATTTTATTAATATTTATAACATAAAGAATATTATATTGGGCATATTTCTATAAGAGAAAAATGTAAAACATTAGAAACATATTGCAAGAAAACAACGATGTTTTCGATAAAGCCCCACTGCGTAAAAAATAGTTCTATCAGTCAGTGGAATTTATTTACATGAAAAGTTGCCTAACCAGATTTATCGAATTATTTGAGAGAAAAGGAACCTTGAAAGAAACGCTGTGGGAATTACTCAAATTGAATTATTTACCTAAGTATAAATAAATATTATATTTATATTTCTGATTAGCGCAACCAGCAAACTACTTTATGGAAGTATTGAGCCTTCTTCGTTTATTTTTTGACTCAGTTTTCTCGTGTTTGGCTTTTTTTTTGTGTAGTCATTCAGTAGGATATTAGAAAAAATAGAACACAGCATGTTCAGAATATTTTTATTGTTTTCTCCACATAACCAGCAACAATAAAAATCTTTCAAGGACTTATCCAATGACATGCTCAAAATAGTGAGATTACACAAAATTGCTTTCTGGCGTATATCATTCAAAAAGGCCCGTTCGAGAGAAATGTCATTAATAATTTTTCAAATATGGCACACATGTGAAGTAAGACATTTTTAACTAAATCTGTAGGTATATTCAGTCCTCCCTGCAAATAATTAAATTATTACAAAATGTTATAAATGAAATCATAACTTACAAATATTCTGTTTTGAGCAAAGATTGGATTTTGAAAGAATGTGTTATTGTTGGTTAGATTTGTGAATAGCAATCTGTTTATTCGATGGTTATCGGTTATCAATAGGTTAAAAAATATACACATTAGAAACTCACTTATTCCAAGCTTGAAACTTACTGAATCATCTACGGAATACATATCCTCTACACTATATTTCACAAAAAAATTATTTGTAAGTAATCCGTACTCAAAACACAACACAAATTCGATTCTATTAAATCGGTGCACCCAAAACACTTCGTTTTTATGATTTGATGTTATGTTATCATCAAACTATTATCACTAGCATCTATACTACACTATACAAAATTGATGAATAGCAGATTAGAACTGAAATCTTAAAATTTTCAACTTCAAACTACGAAAGTCTCAAAAACTAAAAATGAATTTCATTTCACTGAAATCAGTAAACAAACTAAACACTTTGTTTTTTATAGTTTGATGTTGAGATTTCAACAAATTATCAACATCAACATATGTATTACACTGTACACAATTGAAAAATATAGAATTTATACCAAAAGCTGAAATTATTTAACTTCAAACTGCGAAAGTTTCTAGAAGCGTCCTATTTGCATTAGTATACCATCTCAACTAATGGCGGGATTGTATAGACCACTGAATATACCGTGACAGATGCTTATTTTATGGCCTGTAATAAAGTTGGCCGTGCCACAGCCTAACTCTACTTACAAGCCATGAAGTAGGATTTAGGAACATCTACATCTACGGTCTTACAAATAGAGATGCTGTAATGGCGTTCTAATGGTTTCTATCCATTTCTGCTGAATAAATTGCTATGTAATAATAGAAATAACATTCAAATCCAAACATAAGTTGTGAAAAGTGTTATTGTTTGAAGTTCTGAAGAAGAAGCGAAAAAAAATTCCTGTAATTTTCATATATAAACAGTGATATCTGTTGTGTTTTACGTTGTGTTTTTTTTGTTATACCAGGAGAGGTAGAAATAATACCTAACTTTTTCCATCTCATAATTGTGTAAAAACAAAAATCCGCGTTTTGTGCTAGTTTGTGGTAGTTATTGTGCTGTTGTGATGTATAGTGTATGTAAATCTTGTAATACATGTGTAATAAAACTGTATGTAAATTGCTACCCATTACTGCAGTTTTGAGTGAGTAGTTCAGGTATTAACAAAAGTATTATTTGCTAAATTTTTTTTTCTCTTGTGATTAGTAGAGTTCTTTACCCATTTGGTATGTTCTGTATAAAGGGGGCTGTTTTAAGAGATGATCTATATTCATCGATGATGAATAAATGTCGAACTTCAGCTGGAAAACATCAATGTTTGGATTTCGATAACATCGACAACTCGATGTTATGAGAATGAAATATCAAACCTTCAATATATTCTTTAGGGTCATGTAGCCTGCATTGAATATACTAACTACATGACTATTACACTATCGAATTTATCGAATAAATTACACTAGGTGATATCAATCAAGGATATTACATTTTTCGAGTAGAAGATCCGTAACTTAAGAAACCAAAAAAAACGATTGCTTTGAACGGGAAATGTTTATATATGTGCAGTAGCAACTTACATGGATCTTGGTTTCAAAAACATAAATTTCAAAAATAAATGATCAATTGGTAGAGATTTCCACCATACAAGTGAAACAAAACGAAGATGAAGATATAAGGAATACTCATTACAAATTTGCTAAAGGATTTAATATGTCTACTATGTTACAAGAATATGCTTACAGAAATAATCAAAATTATTCATAAAGTCCGGTAGCTGATTCAAAACAATAAAAATTACTTTCTGTAAAGATGCTACAAACCACCTATCAATATTTAAAGAAAAAACGTAAGTATTGAATATTAAATATGGCCAACTGTAACGACAGCGGAACAGAATAAAAGAAAAACACTTGAAAAAGTTCAATTTCATGTTAATTCAAATGTTAATTTGTCTCTTGTATTCTATTTTCAATTACAATTAACACATTTAATGAACACAATATGCAGTTTTACTTGATATAGAAAATCTTTTCTATCGATATTTTTCGTACTTTAATACTTTTTAATCGATATCTAGATCGATGTTTTTCTAATATCGATCGTCCCTAGCTGTGCTTTGGCACAACCTAACTCTACTTACGCAATTAGACTGTGGTTGCGGCACAGAACATACCCTTAAGTGGTAGTTGGTATGTTCTGTGGGTTAAGGTCTAATACAACTTGCAACCACAGACTATACCTTTAAAATTTAGTATGTTGTGATTACAACTATGTACAGAACACACCAAATAAGAAGACCGAGTTACCAATCAAAATTGGAAACAAAATCATAACCTTACTTTTAATAATGAGCTTCGCCTGCCGGAGTTTAGATGTCGCTGTAGCTAAAGAAACCAAGGAAACTGTAATGAAGTAGCCGTCAAATTATTTCATTCGTCATTCTAGGTTTTGGCGGTTGTTTGGCAATGCTACCTAGGATTAATTTTATGTGTTAATTCATTCAAATAGGTGAGTGAATATATCTTTTAGATATAGATAAATCTTACCAAATCTATATAGATTCGTCAACACCTTACAATAGTAGGTTTAATCAAATGAAATCAGTTAATTACTTTTGTTTTAGTGTCTCAGGCCGAATGTCACAATTTAGTGGAAAAGTTCACTATCAAGACAATTATAGCGAGTGTAAATATACTAACAAACATAACCAGTATTTTAAGTAGTTCCGTGGAAAATGTTTCATCAACATTGCATTTTTTGTTAAACTGCCAACATAACACTGATTTTGTTATTTTATGAAATAACTTTTGATTGTAGGTTATTGGGATATACCATTATTGGAAGTAGTTTAATCAAGAGGATTTCACACGTTACTTCACAAGGTTCCAGACGTTGAGGATGGTCGATAACATTTCCAGACTTAAGTATAAGTTCTTAGAATTTCAAAAGTTTTAATTATGGAGGCTGCAAAATATTGCTAAAATATATCTTATCTATATGGACATAAGGTCCATATACCCTAATTTTGTAAAAGATAACGTTCCTTCAAAACGAAAAACATAACGTTGCAAGGGACTAGTTCCTTCGATATTGCTAAAATGGTACTTATATATTCGAACATAAAGTTTATATTCCCAAATTTTGCAGAAAATAACGTTTCTTCGAAACGAAAGACAACGTTGCAAGGAACTAGTTCCTTTGGTATTGTTTAAATGTATCTTATGTATTCGAACATAAAGTTTATATTCCCAAATTTTGTAGAAAATAACGTTCCTTCGAAACGGAAGACAAAACATTGCAAGGAATAAGTTCCTTCGATGATAGTAAAATACATTATATGTATATGGACATATGGCTCATCTTTGATATTTTCTTAAATTGAGCTCTTTTATGCTTATGAATATTTTATAAAAATAAACATATTTTTTTATCGTTCCACTTCTAATATGAACATTCATTTCGAATCGCATTAGGCATTTATTTGATGCATGTTTCCATTAAATTCGCCTGTGAATATCAGCTCATTCAATAACATCGCAATGTCTTAAATATTTTTATTTTCTACTTCCATTTCATTAATTGATTTCTACATTAAATTTGCCTGTTACTATATATAGTATCACCACGACCAGGCCATGAAATGAATATCTGACATATGTCATAAGATTGCCTAATATTCCCGCCATTTCTTGTAGAGGTATACTAAAGCAAACAGGACGCTTCCTAAAACTTTCGCAGTTTGAAGTTAAATAATTTGAGCTTTTGGTATAAATTCTATATTTGTCAATAGTGTACAGTGTATTAAAAGTGTTGATGTTAATAATTTGTTGAAATCTCAACATAAAACACTAAAAAACGAAGTGTTTAGTTTGTTTACAAATTTCAGTGAAACAAAATCAATTTTGTGTTGTTCAAGACTTTCGTAGTTTGAAGAAGAATATTTTACGATTTCAGTTCTAATCCTCTATTCATCAATTTTCTATAGTGTTATTTACGTGCTAGTGTTGATAGTTTGTGGATAACATAACATCAAATTATAAAAACGAAGTGTTTTGTGTGTACCGATTTAATCGAATCGAATTTGTGTTGTGTTTTCAGTACGGAGTACTTACAAATAATTTGTTTGTGAAATATAATGTAGAGGATAGGTATTCCGTAGATGATTCAGTAAGTTTCAAGATTGGGATTGGTGAGTTTATTTATAGTAATAAGTATAGTTTCTAACCTATTTATTACCGATAACCATCGAATAAACATATCGCTATTCACAAATCTAACTAACAATAACACATTCTTTCAAAATCCAAACTTTCCTCAAAACCGAATTTTTGGAAGCTATGATTTTATTTATTATTGATAATATTTTAATTATTTGCAACGGGGAGGACTGAATATACCTACAGATTTAATTAAAAATGTCTTATTTCACAAGTATTCCATATTTGAAAAAATTATTAAAGGTATTTCTCTTGTGCCTTTTTGTATAATATACAGCAGAAAGCAATTTTGTGTAATCTCACTATTTTAAGAGTGTCTTTGGATGAGTCCTTGAAAGATTTTTGTTGTTGCTGTTTATGTGATGAAGACAATAAATATATTCTGAACATGCTGTGTTCCATTTTTTCGAATATCTTATTGAATGATTATACAAAAAAAAATTATGTTGGTAGACTATTTTGTATGTTGATAGTTGCTGGCACAGAACATACCAATATATTAAGGGTATGTTCTGTGGTTGCTGGTGGGGCGTGCTAATGTGATCCCAGAATACTGGTATTTTTCTGTGATATGTCTTCTTCCATCGAATGACAAGTCCCTACAGATTGTTGAGCTAGAATCCTACTTGTCTTTCGTCTATGGAGGACTAGAGCCACAGCCTAACTCTACTTACAAGCCATGAACTAGGACTTGGCAACACCGCATCTGCTCTAACCGGTAGACCGATCGGTCTTCGAACATCGGTCTACTACATGTTAATAATTGCCTTTTCAGAGAAATTTTCAGCGAAACGGTACTTTGTATAAAAAAATAGTTTTAACAAAAATTGTAGATCATACAATTATCTATAGAAATCAATAATACACTTTTTTTCTAAGAAGAACTATGTCTAAGTTATAGCGATTAAAATATTGTTTTTTATTATGCATATTAACAAGTTCACTGTATCAGTTAGAATTGACAATATGCTATAAATTACATTATTTTTCATTCTCAGGTGAGAGTAAGTTTAATGCGTCAATTCCTTTAAACCTTTATTGACATGTGTACAATAATTTGGACAATAGAATGATTCTGATATCATATTTGTAACGAGCAAGCAAATTTTCCAGTTGAGACTATCTAGTTAATTTCAGTTGTAAAATCCATTTTAAATCATTAGGAGACAGTTTATTTTCATTGATAAAAACATTTACATGCATATATGAATATACTAAAATCTGATTAATAATTTGTATACTGTTTATTTGTGAACATTCAGTTACGTTGGATGGAAAAACTAGAGTGTAAAAAAATGCTGTTAGTTTCAAAAGTTTTTATATTCCACGATTTACATATTAAAATCTTTATTTATAATTGGATGTTAAATCAACAAAATTACAAATTGAATCTGAGTTTTCAAAGGCTTCATTCAATTTCTCACAACGTTCCTTCAATGCTTGAAAATGTTTGGCACAAACTACAGAATATTTTGTGGGGGTCCATTATGCCCTAGAAATATTTTTTAGCCATTGATTCATTAGATTTCCATCATATGGAAAACGAAATACAGAAACTGGTGGTTCGCCGGCCTCGAGGTAACTTTTGTAGTTCGACTTGCATCCAAGCACACAGCAATGACTTGGCATGTTAATTTTTGTGCTAATATCAAGAACAAGACTTATAAGAGATTAATTCTAAATAACTACTAAATCTAACAAAGGGTAAGTAACTCTACTAATCACAAAAAAAGAACAATTCTAGCAAATAACGCTTTTGTTAATGTCTGAACTACTCAATCAAAACATCAGTAATCGGTAGCTATTTACATACAAATTTCAAAGGTATTCCTTAGTCTGTAGCTGAAAAAAACACAGTAGCACTTTCTACGCGCTATACATCACATAACAGCACAACAACTAAAACGCAGATTTTTGTTTTTACACAATTATGAGATGATAAAAGTTAGGTATTATTTCTACCTCTCCAGGTATAACCAAAAAAATCACAACTTATAACACAACAGATATTCCTGTTTAGATAAGACATTTGCGAGAAATTTCTTTTGCTTGTTCTTCACAACTTGAAACAATAGCACTTTTCACAACTTATTTTTGGATTTGAATGTTATTTCTCTCGTTAAATAGCGATTTATTCAGTAGCAATGACCAGAAACCATTACAACGCCATTACAGCATCTCTTTCTGTGGGTCTAGCTTGGATGTTGCCAGATTTCCTAGTTCATGGCTTGTAAGTAGAGTTAGGCTGTGCTAGAGCCTTAGATCGCCGTAAGGACGACTTATAACCCTCCGTACTTGCGTCTACTCTAATGGTCTAATCACAACCTCACTTTACTTACTGAAACTTTAGGGTTTGTTCTGTTAAAGCTACCGTAGCATTTATATGTAGCATCATTTTAATTTCAGAACATTTAAGAATACCTGTGAATTTCGTGTAGCAAAGCAGGGATATATTCTTTTTTCAATAATATTAAACCAAAAATTATGATGTCTTAATCGATATTAAAGCGAATGCCAATACTATATGAACGATCATCCATCGAAAAAAATTGAATATCGATTTGAAAACAATAAAAAATATTTTTGAAAGTATTGGTAATTCAAAATTTGGCAGAACTAAAATTTGATTTCCTGATATATTCTTCTTTATTGTAATCGATGTTTTCGTTCGTTTATTTAAAGAAGTTCAAGAATTCGTTTGAAATGACATATTGTTCATTTTATATAGAATTATTATTTTGATAATTTCATTGAAATTTAAATTTCAATATTCATTTCAATTTCTTGAACTGATCGGAGTTGCTACATCAGTGATAGCGGAATATCTGTTTTCGTAACCACTATCTTCAAAAAACGTTATTGGGTTATATAACAACATTTTACTGCTTATATGTAGTTTATTGAGTATGTAATTGTTGCTTTTCAACATATAACTGATATATTCAAACTTTTGATATAAATATCGACATATTTATTCACGTGCAACCTTGTTTACATAAACCATTGTGTTTGCGGAACTGATAGTGCCATCATTGCCATTAAAGATGTTCTGAATCGATAATTATTACTTATATCTTTGGAACTGATTTTACTTTTTGCTAAATTTATTGTTTTATAAGGATAAATTCCAATATTAATCAAAAATCAATTAATAAATATATTTTATTTTGAATTAGAATTCATGTCAACTGTAACAATAAACACATTTCAATGGTAATAATAATCACTCACTACTGTTACATTAAAAAAAGTTCTTCAATTTCACCTCACTGCTAATAGCTGTTACTGTTGAGCGATAATTCACTCCACGTTTATTTAATATAACATCTTTATGAATCAATTACTTATACTTCACTCCCACTATCACTTAATTTTCTCTCTCGTCGAACCTGATTTTGTTCTAATTATTCTAACTATTCAACATTCAATCAATTAATTATCTTTTTTGCAGAAAATAATGAAATTCAACAAGTAAAATAAACACACTTATTTGTTACTGTCATATTTGAAAACATGCACTTGTTTCTTCCTTGATTACGTATTACCTATCTCACCAATTCCTACACTTTGACTCTGACTCTTATTACTTTTTACCAATTTTCACTACTATTTTTCAACACTCCTGTTAGGGTGTCTTCTGATCCAATTGAAAATATTTAATATAATTTTAATTCAATCATGAAACTATATATTGTCTACGATTTATGCGATTAAAATATCATATTATAATAGATAAATTGGCCAGAAGCCGTCGATGATATGTATTTATTTTGATTAAAATTTATATTTCAATTTCTAATTAAATTCAATAACTGAGCATCTTTATCAGTAATCAATTCTTATATTTAGCAAAAGAAAGTCTTAGGAAAAAATCCACCCAAAATCATCAAACTAACTGAAACAGAAGAAAAAATGGAGTTGTGTATGTGCACACTGAAATTGGTTTTTGAGTAAAAGTGTTTGTAATCGACTCGCTTTGCGTATTAAAAATTGAAGGAGTAAAAAAGGAAAAGAGTGTAAAAGATTGAAGTAGCAGTCAGAGTTGTTTATTAAGCGTGTCGTCCCGCTCATTCGTCTCTGAACATTGGATTACCTAAGCCTCTCTTTATGATTTTAGCGGTGAATTATATTTCTTAATGAAATTTGTATAAACTGTATCTGATTTTCAGCACTTATTTATATCCCTCTCACAGGGAACTTATAGCCGTCCGTACTTACCACAAAATTTTATTAGATTCCAATTTTTGATATACCAATTTGTTTAGATTGTCATCTTAACCGAGGACATAGAAAAAAGAGAAATCAAGATACCGGCTGTATCCAATTTTCTGTGATAATGACAATTGTCAATAATTCATAATTCATGTTAATATGTTGCAAATAGGTACATAATTGTTGTGTACTATAATAATGTGCCATTTTTTGGCAAGTTAGGAAAATACATTAGTATCCTAAATATAAATCCTAGTGGTTTGTTTTGAGACATGAAGTAGAGGGTGCATACAAGCATAAATATGGTATCCTCAAGATTGTGTGTGTGCAGAATCATTTCAACATCATTCTTTATATTTACCGTTGAAAATGTCTAAGCAAATAAAGCGAAAAATAACGGCAAACCTTACCACTAAGAGTAAAGCTTTGTCGACGACTAAAACTCGTCCCAGCGTTTTTGAACGATTAGGTACTAAGGCTAGTTCCATTCATAATAAGGAATATTGTCATCATTGGGCTCAAAACGGTACTTGTCCTTACGGTAAAGGTTGCAAATACTCGTCAACTCATACTCTTACTAGTCCCTCTAAGCAAAGAGCAGCAAAAACTCAGGGTGACAAAAGGAGGCACGCAAAGGATGCCCATAAAAGGCTTCATCCAGGTGATCAGGATGAAGAATGGGATTGGAATGCTGAAGAATTAGAAAGTGCTGACCCTGATGACTTGGAAAAACGAAGAGCAGAATTACAGAGAGAATTAGAAATTCAAATGAAGATGGAGAAAGCAAGAAAAAAAGGAAAAAAAGTTAAAAAGGATAGTAGTCCCTCTACTGATAGTTCTTCTTCTACTACTGAGTCATCGTCTAGTAGTGAAGAATCTAGTTCATCTTCTTCTTCTGCAGAAACTAGAAGGAAGAAAGTGAAAAAGACTAAATCTAAAAGAGATAGCTCATCTTCCTCAGAAGATAGGAAACATAAGAAATCAAAAAAAGCATCTCTTAAAACCACCCATCATGACAAAGATAAAAAAGTTCCTCAGAAAATTCCCAAAGTTGCTTTGAAGTCACCATCTCCTATCCGTCTGCGCAAACAATCTCAAACTCCACCTCCTAAAGCGAAAACTTTTGTTCCTTCAAAAGCTTCCACATCAGAAACTAAGTCACCCAGACCGTCTAGTAGATCTAGTGGAAAGGAAAAGCATAGGACTCCTTCTCCTAAATCAAAAGAAAAAGATAGAGAAAAAGAAAGGGAAAAAGAAAGGGAGCGTGAAAAGGAACGTGAAAGAGAAAAAGAAAGAGAAAGGGAAAAGGAAAAAGAGAAAGAGAAAGCTAGGGAGAGAGAACGAGCTAAGGAAAAGGAAAAAGAGAAAGATTTGAAAAAGAAAGAACGATCACCCAAACGTGATAGTAGAGTAGATTCAAGAAACACTAAAGTTGTTAGAAGGAGAGATACTCCTGATTCTGGTCATTCTAAAGATAGGAAAATGTCACCAAATAGATGTAAGGGTACTAATAATAGTAGCAGTACCACTACTCGTAGGGATCATAAAAGTCCTGCAGCAAAAGATGATCATAGATCTATAAAGAGAGATGATAGAGATAGGTAAGCAATAACCATATTTGAATATATTGTGTGTACAGTAGTAAATGGAATTAGAGTGAAAATTTAAGTTATTTCAATTATTACATTACCCATCTATAGGATATGAGTAATGGCAGAGAAATTTAACCTTATTTCAAAAAGGAAGTATAGTTGATATTTGTATAAGTATTTGGTACAATAGTAAGAAAATTGTGTTGTACAATGTTTTCTTCATTTTAGTATTAAATTTTTTTTAGAAATAAGGAAAAGAAATATATATGCATATAATGGTGTTAGTATGTTGATAGTTTTTCATTTTAAAGTAATTAAAATTTGTTATTTGAAATATTCCAAATTTTGTTTTGTATTTATAGATTTTTCGTTTTTATAGTTACCCTTATTATAAATTTGCTGTTTTCATTGAAAGTATACAAGGAAATCAATACTTTTTCTTAATATACTTGATGATGTTGCTGTTTCACTAATTTTACTGTAATCTTTTTGTTTATACAGATCTAGGCAAAAAGACAGGAACGATCCAAAGAATCGCAAGGATCGCAGAGATTCTCGCGAAAGGGAAAGAGAAAGGGAACGCGATAGAGAACGTCGACTAGCAAGGGAAAAAGAGCGGGAAGAGGCGTTGGCTAGATGCCAGGAGAGACAACGCGAACGTGAACGATTGAAAAAATTGAAAGAGGAAGAAGAGAGACGAGTTCGAGAAAGAAGCCGTAGAGACGACAGAGGGTTGGACAAACCAACAGGCGATAGGGTAGAACGTCTTCTACCCCTTCCTAAAGATCGCATCGTGCAGTCCTCTCGAAAAGGGCACTCCACAGACAGAGATAGAAGTGATAGAAGGATCGCGAAAATAGACGCGATCGATCACCTTCAGATAGCCGGATTTTGAGGAAATCATCTCTGGATCGACACGACAGAATTGATCGAGATATCGACAAGGGTAGGGATTATGATCGAGTTTACAGCAGATCGACAGATCGGAGTTACGACAGGGGCAGGGACCTGGAGCGAGAAAGGGAGGCAGACTATGGAAGGTTGCATGAGGTAGATAGGAGGCTTGAAGATAAAAACTATGAAAGCCCATATGACCGTGCCAGATTGGATGATAGAAGGTACCTTGAATTAGAGGATCACTATGATGCTCCGAGGGATGATCATATGGCTATAGATACTAGGGATTATGTGGATGATCGAAGATCTAGGAGAGATTTGTGGGATTTGAGAGATGAAAGAGATTTGGAAAGGTATGTAATGTGTAAAATTATGACAACAGATTTCTCACTATTATGAATAGTTTTTGGTAAGTTGGAAATGTATTATGTAAATATTTATGTCGTTTTAGTTTTGTGAAAATTTAAAGTATTCTTAGGAATTCAAAATATGATGAAAAATGATATAGCAGTATATTATTGATAATGATTATAAATTATATATATATATATATATATATATATATATATATATATATATATATATATATATATATATATATATATATATATATATATATATATATATAATTTTTAACTATTTTTCTGATTCAAAAAAATTTTATTTTTGTTGCGTTTCGTTGCGAATTGCAACTTTGTCAAAACTATTGAATAATTGCTTTTTATAAATTTCTATGGATATCAAACCTCAAATGCAATTTGAAAAAAATGAATCCACCTGGCTCTTTTGACTCTTAAGACGAGCGTTTCTGGCTCAGCATGAACTTTGGAAGTTTATTATTTTATTGGTTTTGATTGTTGTGTGTTATTCTATTAGTGTTATTTGTAAGGTTTATTTTGTTTTTATGTTTTTTTAATTATTTGATTTGGGTTTTTCATATTTATGGTTCTTCTAGATTTTGTAATGTTCGATCTATATAGCATTTATTGCAATTATTGCAAGGTTTATTATAAACTGTATGAGTTTTTCTTTGAGTTATTGTTTTACATTTCTTTGTATTTTACTTCGTATAGGTTTATATGTTTGACTGAATTTTGTGTGGTGTGTACTATTACAAAATAATAAGGTTTCAATATTTTCGTAATGTTTGTACTTAGTCTTGGGATATAAGGTAGAATAGAGAAATTATTTTCATCGCATCTATTTTTAGTTGATTTTAATCTATTAAAGAATTTAGGAATCTTGTTTTTGTTAGCAGTAATGATTAATTTCGTAATAATTGTTCGTTGAGAACTTATATCTTTTCTCTGCCACCTTGTTTAAATTCTGTTTCCTTTTGTTAAAATTGTTAAATCAAAATGAATTATAAATACTTAGACCCATAATTAATATATAAAATTTTATTTACATAATACAATATTGGTGAAAATATTATCTATCCTTGTTCTGTTGCCGTTGTAGTGCTCACGTATGTAAGTGAATATGGTTTTCTAAAGTCCAAAGCTTTTCAATATGTTTTTTAAATGTGATGCCTGTAATTTGACATTACTGAAATAACATTGAAGTCACCAGATATTAAAATCTGTACTAAATCTATTTCTGAAGTAAATCTTATTTAGATCCATTCGCTGTAGTAACGCAGGCTAAAAATGCCTAAAATCATCTGGTAATTTACGGATGTAATAAATTATTAGTAGCAGATTTAGCCGCTTTGCGTGAACTGCACATTCTTCATGGCTCATTTATCTGGACATGTTTTGTATTTCATCGAGTTCTGTAAATTTTTAGTTTACACCCTCGTGATGATGTTTTTTTTTACAGAAAAGCACCCATTTTTTAATGCAGAAATGACACATGTGTATATGCATTTAACCAGTGTTCGCTCAAGAAAAACACAAAAACGTATAAAGAAGTTATCAGATTGTCTAGTGCTTCTGACTTATTCAAAAGGCCTTGTATGTTTAAATGCATAATTTTCAATATGTTTTTTGATTAATGCAATGTTCTACATCTGAGGGATTTTCTTTCATGCATTTATTAATAATATATTTTTTCACATCTTCTTCAGTGGCTTTTAGCCTTGCTTTTACGATTATTATCCATGCCTTTCTTGGGTTTGACTGAAAAACATCGTTTGTTTGGGTTGGATTTTAGTAGTTGATTTGTAGTTTCCTATTATAGGTACGTGACAAAATTGATTTTGAGGGACAAATGCACATTCCTTAGATTTGTAATTTTAATAATGATAATAATAATAATAATATTCCTTTATTCAACAGTCATCATACTTTTCAACAAAATTGTATCAGAACAATGAAAGTGAATTACGTTCAAATTAAATTTACAAAGATTCTTTACATGTTTCGAAATATTCAGTTAGATTATATGGTTCACAATTAAGTATAAATTCATATATACTTTTCTTAAGAGCTCATGTTTTCTCATTTGCTTCAAATATTTAGGCAATGCGTTGAACAATGAAATGCCCATATAGTGCGGTCCTCTTTCTGTGCGTGTATAAGTATGTCGCGGATAAAAGAAAGAATTTGTCTTGTATTATTCTTGTTTCTACAGTTTTCAAAGTAGAAATCCTTAATATGTACATCAAGAAGTAACCTATATATGTATAGGCCATAAACAGTCAGTATTCCATTAGATCTGAACTTACATCTACATGATTCCCTATATCCCAGACAAAACATCGTTCGTAATACCCATTTTTGGGCAACAAAGATCTCCTGGACATGTGAGGAGCTACCCCAAAATATAATGCCGAAGGACAGAATTGACTGAAAATTAGCATGTAATATGAAACTTTGAGGACCCCTATATCTACCTGATCCCTCAATACTCTAATAGTGTAAATGACTGAATGACTAATGACTTTATGGATGCTGCAAAATATATTGAATCTAAAATTTTTTCAATCAAAGAGTTATGGTGTTAATCTTCCTGTTATTTAGGGACCGAGGTTTGGATCATCACCGTTATGGACGTGATGACAGACACTCACCTGCTCTGAAAGCAGCACGTGGCGAATGGGATGCAGATTATGCAGAACTCGAATGGAACAGGAGACAGGAGTGGGACGCACGTGACGGTTGGGACTTGGAGATGAAGCACGCGACGGAAGAAGAGTGGCGGCTTTACAACGCCAGCAGGTCGATGGATGCATGGCCTGCCGAGGACAGGAGGAGATGGCCAGCGGCAGCAGATTGGAGAGATGGAAGGGATCGTTCAAGACCAAGAAGTGTGGCATCACATAGTAGGGAGGGTAAGTGGCGGTTACTGAATAGATTATTTAAACATTTTAAAACCTCACTTGGATGGTGATTTCTTTGGATTATTGAATTAAAGCTGGAAGTTAAATTAAACGAGGTACTACTTGAAAAAGAAAAAGGAAGAGTTATAGCTTTGAAAGAAGGAAAAGTGATTTTATCTAACTCTTACTTTAACATGTATTAATTATATTGTATAATAAAACAATTGTTAAACTGATTTACACATATATTAAAAAGAATACTGCATGACGTACGTTTCGATGAGATTCACCTTTTTCAAATGCTACGTGCAGACTAATGACAATTTCTTGAATACATACAATATATAAGCTTAAATTATGAATACAGAAAAAACAGGTAGATAACAGGTAGAAGGGATCAATTCATACTGAACTACTATATGGTAAACTGAGTAATTTTGAAAAGATTGAGAAGGGGGCTTGAGGTATGATCGATTTGGCTGTTGAATAAGAGTGATTATTTACAAAAAAACCTTAGATTTTCTTAACGCTGGCAACTATAAGTTATTGAAGAATGACCCAACCACTAAATTTCAGAAAAATGTAAAAGCTGCCGTCGGAAGTACGAATATTTCGATTCAGAATAAAGATATTCATAAACTCATTGTTTCGAATCCAATGATACCACAACTTTACTCTTTAATTAAATTACATAAACCAGGATATCCAATTAGACCAGTAGTTTCATTCACTACAGCTCCTTCAGTATTTCTATCTCATTTTTTAATAGAAATAATCAAAAATTATTGTCAATTTCAACCAAAATTTTCAATCAAAAATTCTTATGATTTAGTCAGTAAAATTGAAAATATCTATTTACCAGGTAATTCCAAATTGATGTCTTGGGATGTCGTTAACCTTTTTCCAAGTATCCCACCTAATGATCCTTGTACCCTAATACAAAAATTCCTTGATAACATTCTTGTAAATCCAGATATCCTGATTAATGAAAATCATATATATTCAATTCCGATTTTGAAATTTTGAATACCGCAAACGAGTTAATGAAGCTTAATTTGTTAGAATGACTTCAAATTAATAAATACAAATATTCTGGCAACCTTTTGAACAGCCAATTCGATCATACCTCAAGCCCCCTTCTCAATCTTTTCAAAATTACTTATTTTACTATATAGTAGTTCAGTATGAATTGATCTCTTCTACCTGTTATCTAACCTGTTTTTTCTGTATTCATAATTTAAGTTTATATATTGTATGTATTCGAGAAATTGTCATTAGTCTGCACGTAACATTTGAGAAAGGTGAATCTCATCGAAACGTACGTCATGCAGTATTCTTTTTAATATATGTGTAAATCAGTTTAACAATTGTTTTATTATGTTTATCGATTTACATCAAGTATCGGCCTCGTCAATTATTAATTATATTGTTTTAATTTTATTATGAATGTTTCAGTAATATTTTAATGCTTACAGACTACAGCATAAAGATAAAACTAAAAATTAAATTGAATTTTTTGATATGAAACTTAACTCTTATTGGAAAGAACAACTCCCACCTAGTCAGTTTTCATTTTGTTCATGCCTAAAAACTGTAAACTGTACATTGACAAAAATGAGAAACAGAAGGCATAAATATTATAGATCATATGTCTAATTGTAGAGAAGCTCACAGAGCTAAATGGGGGTTTGCTCGAGGGTCATAGGGACCCCTGAGTTGTTTTGCTTAGTAAAAAGATGGTAAGTTTTGCTTACCATCTTACCTTTTGAAGGTAAGATGCTTAGTTTTGATGGTAAAAAGAAAAAAGTTTTATAATGTATACCTTTTCATCAGTGGGGGGAGCAGATATAACTGTTCAAGAATGTAAGAATAATTGTTGCATGTACATACTCGAGCTTGTTAGATGTTGATAGCATCCATGTCCTACATATTTTTAATAATGTACGTTTGTTAATCTGATCCCTTACATTATGGGGATGGGTATATGGTGAAAAGAAAAAAAATTTATCAGATGAGAGGGTTGAACTTAAAAAATCATTCAAAAATGTCACGCAAAATCGTGAAAAATTAATTGCAAAAAAATTCGCCATTTTGAAATACTCAGGCGCGGCAGATTAATATTTATATGGTTCATATTTATGTTATGGACTTGCTGTCCCATAATTTGACGATTTGAAAAAAGTTTTCTTTCAATTTTTTTGAACCATTGAACTTAATTCAGAAGCTTAGGAAATAGCATGTAAATACAAAAGTCTATTTTTTTCGAGTTGAATACTTGCGCTTATAAGAAAATTATTTTAAAGAATTAAATATTCCTTAGCATTTTTTTACTTCCGATTAATTGTCAATATGCAGTATACTTTGCTGTTGCTGTAAATAGTGAACGTCATGTGGTATTTTTTTTGTTGTAAATAATTAATGGCACTGTGTGTGATTTACTTCATTCAATGAAGATTCTATCGAAAGTTTAAGATTATCGTATGTTCGGGATTTTCGGAGATCCGGTGTGCTCCGACGATATTCTAAAATATTTACACATTTTCGTAATGTTTCTAATGCAAATTCAATTGTTTTGTAGCAGCATAGTTTTACCACAAAATACACAGTTTATATTAGTATCACTCATTGTAAATATTCATAAATTTTGATTTACATAACTTATATTAAAATAATAACAAAGCCAAAACGTTGGAAATATGTAGAAAATAATACAATGTCATGACCAGTTTTTGTGATCTCTGTGATAAAATTTTATCGACGAATTCTTGTTACTTCGGCTTGTGGAAAACGCCAGATTATACATTGTTCTTTATCCTTGAATTACTTTCTTTAAAATAAAAAAATTAGCTACTCTCGAGACTGCCGAGGTAACATTTTTCTACAGGAATGTAACCCTACCACTTCTTTACGTCACTCTCAAAGTATGAGATCATACAGCTTCGAATATAAACCTTTTAGCATGTAATTAACTTTTTTGTTGATATACGAACTCAACCTTTCTGATGATCATCTTTTTACTAATATGATCGTCTGCCCTTGAGGGGCGGTCATTTAAATGGAGCTAATATTTGGTGGGAGTATTTAACTTAGCACAAGGTATTCCTACGTATGTTAATCTTTCGCGCTATAGTAAATCCCGAAATCCCCGCTTGGCTCCCCTTACCTATACTATAATGAGGTGCGATAATTAGAGTTTCATAGGACAATGGTAAGCAATGGTAAGAAACCCTGTTGAATTCTCCAGAAAAAAACATGACTTAGGTTCAGTTATAATTCTACCATTGTTATAAGGTATTGGAAGAGAAATACTTATGTCAGTGATAAGATCAACAGACTATTATTAATATCTTTTGGTTTATATACCACTATTTCAAGTGTGTCTTTTAAATCCGCAATCGATATGTTTTTGAAATTATTAAGCAGTCATATAATCGACTGAACATTATTCAGTATAATATCCCCTAGATGTTGAATAGGACCTGTTTTACCTGGAATGCAAAAGACAATCTGATTGTCTTTTGCTTCAATACTTGCATAAGTCTTGTTGGAACATTGCTAAAAAGTATCCTATGATTTCTAACAATTGAATAACTTACTCAAAATTGTTTCAATCATTTGACACATGTTTCTGTGTACAAACAAATTACCACGCATTTAATACATCGTGCTCTAAATCCTAAATGCACGTCAAATGTCTTACTCATTTTTATGGAATTTAGTTTTTTGAATTCTATGGTACATATAATTGTAATTTTGACTCTAAAAATGAAAAATATCTCCAAGTCTGTTTGGATAATTAATTCATTTGTGTGTTTAATTCATCAAAATAGGTAGCACTTTGAATAATGATTATAGTTGTAAAATAAATATACTTTGGAAGACATAAAAATATGGATTTTCTGTAATCAGCAAGGTATCTGCATGCTTGTCACTGTTGATTGTAACGGAATTATTTTTCAGATGATTCAATGTTAGATAACCGTAGAAAAGATCATATGAGGGTTGATTCGCACTGCCGTAACGAACCGCCTCCTGTACGACAGGAACGTAATCAATCGTTACCTCGTAACGATGTACCACATGAACCGATACTCCGGAAAGACCCTCCACCTGCTCACGAACATCATTCTGCGCCTAGAGGCGAAGTGCATAGTGGGGGATCGAGATCTGATAGAAGCGACAAAAATGACCGCAAAGAGCAGCCGGATAAGACGCAGGAGAGGAAAGAATCGGCCGCCGATAAAAAAGAAGAATGTAAAAGGGATGCTGTGCCACCCCTTGTAGGCAATACGGAAATGGTGCAACATCCAGATGTAGTTGTAGAATCATCGCAGGTTGATGAACATGAAATAAATAATTCGTTGAAAAGGACAGCGGACCAGCCCTCTGAAAGCGCACCGGAGACCAAGAAAGTGTGCCCAGAGCCCGTTCTGGAAGACGATTTGAGTGAGATAAGCGATGATGCAGATGAGATATTGAATAGGGACGAGGTGAGTGGTTCATGATTACAATATGTAGCGTTTTTCATTTTCAATTCTATTACCGTAAGGTGCTATAATATAGGTTATCTTTATGTTGTGTTAATTTGCATATCGTCCCTAAAGTTCTAAGATCACGTATGTCAATAATAGTAACTTTTCAAAATAGTGGAAAAACTGAAAAATTTTACAGTACCGGCTCAGTAGCATTTTCCAATTTCTATATATTTCTTAATATTGGATAATGCTTGTTTCTGATTAGTTAAAATTACGTGTCTTCCGATGTTTTAGGAGAATACATAACATTGTCAAAACCATACAAAAATTCTTATATGGTGTTAATTCTTAATAATTGGTGTTATTCTCAAGCAATGATATTCGTTATTGAGAAATCTGCTTGGATAATAATTTCTCCATTTAACTTTTTAGCTAACAAAATTGTTTTAACTTTTACAAAATTATTTCAATTCATAGTGAAATGTTAAAAGCTCAACAAAACTTTGACAAAGCTACAAATGCCAAAACTCATGCCCATTTCATAAATTTGTAACTTTGTCAAAGTTTTCTTATGTTACCCCATTTGTCGTTACATTAAAATTTATGAGATCTTCCATGTTTTCATAGAACTCTTCAAACAATAGCTTGATAATAATGTTAGTTTCATGGGTTGTTTTGTGAATATATTTCCTTTACACATTTCATAACTTAAAGCAAACACTTCATAACAAGGAAAACATTGCCATCGAAAGATTTAACATTGCAAGTCAAACAGTCATACTCTGATGAATAATAGAATCAATACGAAAACTTTATTATGAAAATGTCGATAAAGAAGTCATACAAATGTGTGTTGAAAAAAGCAATGAACAAAAAATTCCCAGGCAGATAGATACTGAACGATGACAGTGCGTAATCCCAGAAACTTTCAAAATTCAACACTTCATCTAAAAATAAAAAATGGCTAATGATTCATTTACTCGATCGTTTATTGAATGAGTACAAAAATTCTAAAAATTGCTCACTATCAATTATATATCAATAATATATCATTGTTGAGTTCAGTTTTTATTAAACTTAATGAAATAAATTATTAATCATTTTATAATAGGTTACTTCATGTGATTTATGACATGTAATTTCAGGAAATTGCTGACATGCAAGAAGAAGAGACATCGGTCCAAGAAAATGCAGAGACAGCATCGCTCAAAGAGCAAAACTCTGCAACTTCCCTGAAGTCTCAATCTCCATCGCGTTCACCTACCAATCGCTTATCTAAAGAAGGATCAATTGATGAAGAGAATATGGATTTAGACTTTGAAGAGATATCTGAGGACGAGCTGGAAGAAGAATCCAGAGTGAAGGGTATAGGTGATGCTCTTGGCGTTGATTGGGCCAGTCTAGTAGCGGAATCCCGTCCAAGAATCAAACCGGTAAGCTCCGCGAAGAAAAGATGGGAAAGCCACAATGTGCTCTTCCATTTGGGCATATCAGTGGAACTAGCTGGCGAAGATTATGTGAAAGAGATATTCAAGGAGCATAACGAAGCCGAGCTGAGAGAAAAAACGGCGAGTAAAGAAGTTGAAGTTAAACTGGAAGATGTTGAAGAAAGGGAAGATCTCGACAATGAGAAAAACCGTCACGTCCAGTTAATAACCATGAAGATAAAGGAAGAGATTAAGTCGGAGCCAAAGGATGACGTTGTCATATCTGATCCATTAGCAGAGATCCAAGTTGCCAGCTTGGAGAAAGCTAACTTGAGGAAGATGCTCTTGACTAGTGTTGGTCCTTACAGAAGAGCCTTGTCGGCAAGGCGAGATTTGATGATTCGTAGACATTTGTGTAATTTGCCAATTACAGATGCGTTTGTGGAAGCTCCAAAAAGACATGATCCAGAGTTATTTAAGCTCGCGATTAAGTTATTGGAGAAAGGCCAAGAAGGGGAAAAGGGCACTTTGTGAAAATGAAATCTATTTTCGAGAATTTCCTTTTTCTCTGAACTGAATGTGAATAAGTTTTGATTAGTTTTACTGTTTATTGAACTGAAATATATATAAGTTATAATTATTAAATGTACTGCTAGAAGAAGTAGAAATTTGTTTTATCATTTGTACTTATTCAGCTTGTTAAGTATTAAGATTTATCTAGAAAATATTACATACCTTTTTATACTCATTTAAATATTTCGAAGATATAAAGAGGGATGCGGAAAACTGATGCGTTGTTCGGAATCTAAAGATTCAACAAAACTTTTGTTACAGTTTGAAAAAAATCCAAAACTAAATACTTTTTTTCTGATTACTTTACTTTCATGGATTTGTGTTAGACCTATAATAAAATTGTAACAGGTATTTGGAAACATGTGAAACCAGAATGAGTCACTATATGCATTGGCTGTCAGTGCTCACTCTGAGTGCTACTAAAATTTAAAAGCAATCATATTTTTAGTGTATTTATATTTTCACTATATATATATATATATATATATATATATATATATATATATATATCTTGAAATTGATTTATTGCCTGTTTGAGGTATTTATTTTGAAAGTTTTTAGCATTAACAGGCTTTTTAATATGAAAAAGTTTATTTCTGTTGACATTTCGTTGTTATATTACAACTTTGTCAAAACTAATTAGTTTTGACAAAGTTGTAAAATAACAACGAAACGTAACAGAAATAAACTTTTTCATATTAAAAAAGCCTGTTAATGCTAAAAACTTTCAAAATATATATATATATATATATATATATATATATATATATATATATATATATATATATATATATATATATATATATATATATATATATATATATATATATATATATATATATATATATATATATATATATATATATATATATATATATATATATATATATATATATATATATATATATATATATATATATATATATATATATATTTATATATAAATAAATAAAGAGATAAGAAACTTACGGTATGAACCTGAAATTTTTGTGACAGCCGTTTACATATGTTTCAAGTTTATTGGCTATCGTCAGAACGGCGTAGTTCAAGTTTTAGATGTTTAAACTTGGATGTTAATTAAAACGAAAAAAATTACAAAACACAACTCAAAATTCTATGTAAGGAATCGACTTCTTTTAATAATAAGCTTGAAACATATATAAACAGCTCTCACAAAAATTTCAGATTCATAATGTGAGTTTCTTATCTTTTATCTTAATACCTGTATAATCCTTTTCAAATTATATATATATATATATATATATATATATATATATATATATATATATATATATATATATATATATATATATATATATATATATATGTATATATACATATATATTATTATTATTTTATTTTGAAAGTTTTTAGCAATAACAGTCTTTTTTTGATATGAAAAAGTTTATTTTTGTTGACGTTTCGTTGTTATATTACAACTTTGTCAAAACTAATGAATAATTGAATTTATGAGTTACTATAGATATCAAACTTATTTTTTAGAAAAATCAAATAATTTTTTTTGTATCTTCACTTATTGATTTTCATTATCAGAGGAATATTTCTGGCTTAGCATTCGCTTCGAAAGTTTTAGTCTTCTTCACCATGAGGAAACCTCTGAAAAACTCATGGTAAGCCAGGTGATTCTAATAAGTGTGATTTATATTTAGATTATATAATTACATATAGTTTTTTATACTTATCCAGAATATATATGTTGTTGGTTTATGTGTGTGAAATTGAAGGTAGATCTGGAAAAAATTAGTTTTGAGATGTGATGATTGGTGATTGTTGTGTGTTTATTTTACGAGTGTTATTTGTGAGGTTTATTAAGTTGTTGTAAATAGAATTAAGATGTTTAATGTCTGTTCTTTCATTTACTGTGTTTTCTAAATTTTTACGAATGTGTAACATTTCTAAAATTTCTCTACTTTTTTTGTCCCTTTCAGTTGCCAAAATTTTCGTATTTTTGTAATCAAAATCATGTTTTTCTGTTACTTAATGTTTATGTAAGGCTGTGATTTGAGTTTTTGCGTATTTATGCGCTTTGATTCTTTCTTCGAGATTTTGTGCTGTTTGTCCGATATAGCTTTTATTGCAATTGTTACATGGAATATTATAAACTGTATGAGTTTTTCTCTGAGTTATAGTTTAACTTTTTAATTTTGTATATCTTCGATTTGATTTTTGGCAGTATGTGCTATTCTTAAATTATAAGGTTTTAATATTTTAGCAATGTTTGTACTTAATTTTGGAATATATGGTGAGCGAATGTAATTATTTTCGTTAGATTTACTTCTTTTTGAATGTAAAGTATTATATAATTTATGAATTCTGTTTTTCATGATTTTGGTGATTAAATTTAATGGGTAATTATTTTTCATGAGAAGAGTACGAACTTCTGTAAGTGTTTCATGTTGTAAACATGATGATGTTAATTTTAGTGATCTATCTATAAAATTAATTATTATACCTTTTTTCTGGGAATAGTGATGATTACTTATATAATTTATGGTTCGTTGCGAATTTATTTCTTTTCTGTACCATCTTGTAAAAATGTTATCTTTCCTTATAATTGTTATATCAAGAAAATTTAATTTTTCATCTTTTTCTTCTTCAAGTGTGAATTGTAATGTATTTTGAAAACTATTGAAACGTTCTAGTATATTATTAATTTGATCGTTATCTGCTACTATTAAACAATCATCAACATATCTTTTATATAATAAAATATTTTCTTCCAAATCTATTATTTATATTTTTACAATTATAAGGAAAGATAACAAAATTTTTACAAGATGGTACAGAAAAGAAATAAATTCGCAACGAACCATAAATTATATAAGTAATCATCACTATTCCCAGAAAAAAGGTATAATAATTAATTTTATAGATAGACCACTAAAATTAACATCATCATGTTTACGACATGAAACACTTAAAGAAGTTCGTACTCTTCTCATGAGACCTAATTACCCATTAAATTTAATCAACAAAATCATGAAAAACAGAATTTATAAATTATATTATACTTTACATTCAAAAAGAAGTAAATCTAACGAAAATAATTACATTCCATTACCATATATTCCAAAATTAAGTACAAACATTGCTAAAATATTAAAACCTTATAATTTAAGAATAGCACATACTGCCAAAAATCAAATCGAAGAAATATATACAAAATTAAAAAGTAAAACTGTAACTCAGAGAAAAACTCTTACAGTTTATAATATTCCGTGTAACAATTGCAATAAAAGCTATATCAGACAAACAGCACAAAATCTCGAAGAAAGAATCAAAGCCCTTAAATACGCAAAAACTCAAATCACAGCCTTACATAAACATAAAGTAACAGAAAAACATGATTTTGATTACAAAAATACGAAAATTTTGGCAACTGAAAGGGACAAAAAAAGTAGAGAAATTTTAGAAATGTTACACATTCGTAAATACACACAGTAAATGAAAGAACAGACATTAAACATCTTAATTCTATTTACAACAACTTAATAAACCTCACAAATAACACTCGTAAAATAAACACACAACAATCACCAAACATCACATCTCAAAACTAATTTTTTCCAGATCTACCTTCAATTTCACACACATAAACCAACAATATACATATTCTGGATAAGTATAAAAAACTATATGTAATTATATAATCTAAATATAGAATCACCTGGCTTACCATGAGTTTTTAAGAGGTTTCCTCATGGTGAAGAAGACTAAAACTTCCGAAGTGAATGCTAAGCCAGAAATATAAGCCCTCTGATAATGAAAATCAATAAGTGAAGATACAAAAAAACTAATTTGATTTTTCTAAAAAATAAGTTTGACATTTGATATCTATAGTAACTCATAAATTCAATAATTCATTAGTTTTGACAAAGTTGTAATATAACAACGAAACGTCAACAAGAATAAACTTTTTCATATCAAAAAAAGCCTGTTATTGCTAAAAACTTTCAAAATAAAATATCTTAAACAGGCAATAAATCAATTTCAAGATATATATATATATATATATATATATATATATATATATATATATATATATATATATATATATATATATATATATTATTTCGATTGTTCCCCATGAGGAGAGCGACTGAACTTGAATTCGCAATCATTAGGAATTTTGCTTCATCTTTTTTGCCTCCCAAAAACGCTTCATCCTCTCTGAATGCTCTTTCTTCCGTTCATCTGTCCACTTTACTCCAGGTTGACGATTTACTTTTTGCTCAAACTTTATATGTGCGATTTTATAGCGGCATTCAGTGCGATCTTCGAGATTTTTTATATTGATCTGTTGTAGATCCTCTTGGACCACTTTTAGCCACTCTGTTCCGCATTTACTATTCATAATTATATTGAGTAGTTTCTTCGGTATTCTGGACTGTTTCATTCCGTAGACATGTGCATAGAACTTTGCTCGTCGTTTTCTGATTTCTTCCGTTATCGTATTTGTCTTTTGATACAGTTCATTTTGAAGTCTTTTCATCCAAATACCGTTTCTATTGATTGGCCCGTAAATCTTTCTGAGAATTTTTCGTTCTTGTTTTTCTATTTCTCTAATTCTTGAATGGCCGCCAATAACCATTGTTTCAGCTGCGTAGATTGCTTCTGGAAGAATCGTTGTGTTATAATGCCTCAATTTGGCGCCTTTCGAAATGCACATTTGTTATCGTGAGCCCATGTTAGTTTATAGGCCCTTTGGAGCTTGGTTATTCTCTGTTCATTAGCGATTCGGTTTAAACCTGAGGACTGTATAACTTCCCCGAGGTATTTAAAATGGCCTACTTGCAGAATTTCACCATGTTTTGTCATAAGAGAAGATTTATTTTTTGGTTTTCTTTCCATGTATTTGGTTTTATCATAAGAAATTTGTAACCCGGTTTTCTGCGCAATTTCATGTAGTTTTACCACGGCGCGAATGGCTTCAGTTCTGTTGTCTGTGATGATAGCAATATCGTCTGCAAAGGCGAGACAATTGACATTATTCTATTTTCTTTTTTGATGGCCACTTGTATGCCCTTCACGTGAAGTTCCCATTCCCTTATGATCTTTTCTAAAACAATATTGAAAAGAATTGGCGAACGTCCGTCCCCCTGCCTCACACCGGTTTTGATTTCAAAGGGATCTGATATTTCACCCATAAATTTTACCTTGGAAGTTGTACCTGTAAGTGTGTTCTATAATTGTTTGGGTCTTTCGATCGATTCTAAATTCTTTAATGATTTCGAAAAGGGTTTCGCGGTCTACCGGGTCATATGCTTTCTTGAAGTCAATGAATGTGATCACTGTATTTTTACATTTCCTCATCTGTAATATCGTTTTCAATATATATATATATATATATATATATATATATATATATATATATATATATATATTATATTTTATTTTCACTGTTTAATTGTGATTACAGTCCAGGAGCGGAAAATGTTTTTTTTTTCATCTTCAGGGCTGAATTTGTACAATATTAAGAGTTTATGTAACAAGTCACTATTGAAAATGTTTCTTACAATTACAGTGAAGTAAGTTAGTTCAAAAGTACATTTGTTTCTTGAATTTAAAAAAATAAGTATTTCCAAATGCATTGGGTTCGAATATTATTGCATTTTACGTGTGTAGTAGTTGAAGGAAACAACGACACTGACTCTATTTCTTAATTCTCTTTTTCAAGTGGATTGTTTCCAGATGTGTTTTTCAATCGTCGCGTGCGTTTCTTAAATTGCACAACGTTGGCAGTTTATCATTAAAACGTTGGCACGTTTATTATTAACGAAAAAGGGAATTAATTTATTTTGTGTATTTGGAGTGGATATTTTGATAAATAGGATATCAGAATATGAGCCATTAATCAGAAGAACCAATCAGATTTATATATATGTTGCTTACATTATCTGCATCAGAGTTTTTATTAATACAGTTTTCTGACGCTTTTATATGAACCATTTCTAGGAAAAGGCGTTTGTTGTAATTATTTGCGTAATCTAAAATGTTTATGTCGTAATTCATATTGTGTTCAGTGCCTTGTACGTGTTGAGTTAATGCAGAAGAATTCATATTTCGGCAATCACTTCTATGAGAAATGAACCTGGAATGAAGGACAAGGGATCCTTGAATCGCAATTTTGACAATGAATTTTCAAGACATTTGATTTGAATTTTAATTCTAGCGGATGTTTTGTGCGTGTAAATAATGATTGTACAGTTAATGTATTTTTTTGAATTATTTCTATCTTATTGAGTAATTCAATCAGTTTGGGTGTTAGATTCTGTATATGCGGTAAAACACCGAACAGTATATTTTCTGGGCTGTTGCTGATAATTTCCTGGTTTGTTTCCATTATATTGCTACAAGCTCTCAACGATTTATTGATCAGTTTTAGTGCATAACTATTATCAAGCAGAATTCTCCTGAATATTGATATATTTTTCTGGTACAATTCGGGATGGCAATTATTTTTTATACGTCTTTTGAACTCTAGTATGAAATTCTTTTTGGTTTTGAATGAATGGTAGGAAAGGTAATTTTTGTAACGTCCGGAATGAGTGTTATTTTGGTACCAGTCTATCATACTGTTATTTTTTCTTTTCACTAAGGTATCTAGAAATGGAATGCTATTATTATTTTCTGTTTCGACGGTGAATTTTATCGAGGAGCAGTGAATGCTTGAATTATTTCGTTGATTTTATTTAAAGGTACAGCGTAAATAATATCGTCGACGAACGTTTTTAAGATGGGTATTTAGGAAGGTGTATACATGAATTCAAAAGATCGTCCATTATATATTGTGCGATAATTGGGGAAATACAGCTTCCCCATCAATCACAAAATAATTACTGAATGTGAATAATGAATGTTAATAATTCTAAAGTGGTATCGAGACATATGCTCGTGAAATTTTTTATTTTTTGCCAATGTTTTCTATTGATTTTATACTAAGTTCCAGAGGTATGTTCGAAAATAAAGAAACAACATCTAAACTAATTATTACGTAGTTCTGTGGAATGGATTTGTTATTTATGAATTTGGAAAAATCGAAACTGTCTTTAATATAATATTAATTTTAACTGTCTATGTGGCTGTGAAAATACCTGCTAGGAATTTCGATAATTTGTTATTAGGAGCATTAATTGAGAAAATTATTGGACGTAGGGAAACTTCAGGTTTATGTATTTTTGGTAGGCCGTAAAATCTAGGAGCTACGGAATTGTAAATTGTTAGAGTTTTGGCAATTTCAACAAATTTTTCTTTTTCAAATTAGTTACAAGTTTTGTCTTTTTGCTGTAAGGTGGAAGTGAGATCATTCTTTAGTTTCTCATTTTGGTTTGTGTCTGAAATAATTTGCTTTGTCATTTCTAAGTAATTATTTTTATCCATAGCAACTGTGACACCCCCTTTGTCTGATTTGAGCAAATCATCTGTGAACTAGTCAGGAGGAGGAATCTAGAATGCTAGAAAGAGTTTTCTCTTTCAAAGTCTTTTCTTCGATATTATTATTATATATTATTATTTGCACGTGATTATTATTATTAGTCTTGTTAGATTTTTAAAGAAAAGTCAGGATTTTGGCTAAACTTTTAATATGAAATAACTAAGGTGACCAACTATTTTTTATTCAAAAAGAGTAAGTACACTCTGCAAGTATTTCATAGGTGAAAAAAAGAAGAAAAATTTTTCTTCGGAGTGGAGTTTTTCTTTGCTGAATGAGGATGTTCGTCTTATAGTGTAGCCACATCCGAACAACTTTCATTTTGCATTTAAAATTTTACTGTTAACAATGCAGATAATGTTTTGACAGAAAGTTGCGACTTCTCAGTTCTCACTGCTCCTATAATAATCATTCCCTAGTGAAAAAAAAACCTTTCAACAGCAGCATTAGTGCCTGGACAGCATAAGGAAATTTCTATTAACACTTTTAAATGACTAAAATGCCGAAAGATGTGTACCCATCTTTTCTCACATTCTATTTTCTCATCGTTGCTTTCTTCAACTTTTTTACATTTAAATATAAATTTGCTCTTCGAATTTCTTCAAAGAGAAAATTGTCATTAATAACAATATCTTTTAATTCGTTCATTATATATTCGGCTGCTGAAGAAACTTCTTTCCATTCACTTTACTATTTAGAAGGGTCCATTTGAAACAATTTAATGCTCTAAAGTTCACTATCCATTCTTCGATATATTTATAGCAAATTTTATAAAAAATTTTAACTTATTCTTGAAATTAATTTTTTATTCCAAGATTGGAATCTTCCTAAACGGTCAGTTTATTCTTCAGAATTAGTGGTAAAAATTTAGATTGCAGTATGAAATCGTTTAATATAATACAAACTTCTGCTGCTGAAATTTTATCTCTTTTAATTTGTAGAGTAATTTTATGAAACAACGCCTGAGTGTGAATAAAATAATGCTGGAGTTGAGGCAAGCCATCTGACTTTGGAGTAACCAAGCAGTTTTTTGTATTGAACACCAGCCTCTTCACAAAATTCTTTCAACCTTGCTACTCATACTGTAAACCTATTGAAATATAAATATATATATTTGTAATAATTACTTCCACATCTATTAACATTGAACTTGATGCTGTTGTATTGATGGCATTTGATATAATGTGAGCATTACAACCAATTCCCAAATTATTTCATTTTAGAAGATCTTGTAATTTTGTGTACACATTATTGACAACTTTACGTGCGTTCTCCGAAATTAGTATTTGTGTTATCAGCCGAGAGCGCCAAAATTTTCTTACTCAAATTGTTGTCTGATATAACTCGAAATAAGTGATTAGGCAAAATGTCTGATGTTTCCCCTTTGATTGATTCCAAATTGGAAATATTAATTCGAATGTCGTTCTTAATATCCAAGCCTTACTAAAATTGGATAAAATTTTATTTCATTGAGATTCGATGCGTCTGATAGATATATATATATATATATATATATATATATATATATATATATATATATATATATATATATATTATATATATATATATATATTATAACTTGAAATTGATTTATTGCCTGTTTGAAATTTTGAAAGTTTTTATCATTAACAGGCTTTTCTAACAAAGTTTATTTACTTCCTAAAATATAAACTTTGTCATATGATCAGAATAAACATTTATGAGTTACTATGGATATATTGTTATGTATTGATATCCATAGTAACTCATAAATTCAATTATTCATTAGTTTTGACAAAGTTGTAATATAACAACGAAACGTCAACAGAAATAAACTTTTTCATATAAAAAAGCCTGTTAATATATATCAATATATATATATATATATATATATATATATATATATATATATGTTTATAGATATTTATGATACAGAATCCAGATTTTCTGATAGCATTTTCTTGTAGTATTCATTAAATACGCTGGTTACGATAGACTCAATTTTGATGGCGCACATGAAAATTTTTCGTCACAAAATTTTTTAAATGATTTAGTAGTGCAGTCCATGCTGCGAAAACCTTGATTATGGATTATTGTCTGAAAAGCGAAAGTACCTTCTATAACTGCCAATTTTTTTTCATTACTTCCAAAAGTATTCCCCTTAAAAAATGTTGTCAGTTTGGATGTTGACGCTGCTGTGTCATGAGTCGTTTTATGTACTTTAGTTTCAATGTGTGCCGTTATTGCACTACGTTCATTGAAAATTCCCTATTGCAGATTGTGCATTTAACCAAGGAGTTATCATTTCGATTTTTAACTACAATGAACGGAAACTCTTTTTAAATTTTCGTTTAAACGATTTTTTCTTCTTTTGTTATCGCTCATATTTGAATTAATTAATAATCTAAAAATTATATTACTAATATAATTCTTATTTAGATTTTAAATAAATATAAAATAATCTGATATTATTTAAGTGAAATTAAAATGGAGTTATAAAGAAAAGACAGGATTTTGGCTAAATATGAAATAACTTCATGTTAGGTTTCTTAACCTAACATAAAGTTATGTGTATCTTTACCCACAACAACCTTCACCTTGGGATGTTACAACAGAGAGGGAAGAATCTCTTCATGTTACTTGTATTGTCTATATCCTAATACCGAACGCTTCTTTCTTCTTCTTCTGTACTCGCCCTCGATTTGAGAATCGAAAATCGCACAGTTCAAAAGAATTCTTAATTAAGCATCTGCTTTTTCTTTTTATTTACAGAATTAGCACCTATATACTATTCCTAAGTTTGACAATTTTTCTCTACCCAAAGCTTTCGTTAGAACGTCTGCCAAGTTTTCTCCAGATGGAACATATTGTTACGAATTATGGGTTTCGACGGATAAATTCCAATAACTTTTAACAATCAATAAATATCCTTTATTAACAACTGAAAATATAAATACAACAATGTCAATGTCACTTATGTATAACCCTTATTTGCAAAGAACTCTACTATGCCGACACGTGGTTGTTACTCTATGTTCTTTTTCGATCTCCACGATCTCCGACTGGAATGACAGAGGCAGTTCGATGTCCTGAACATCGACACTGCATCACTAGATGAGCTCTGTGGCCGTGTCTACGACGGTTCTCAACAGTCTCATCATTTCCCCAAACATCCATAAACCATTGGGGGCAAATCTGTAACACTGCCCCCTCTTAGCTTTGATCGTCCCGATCAACGTCACAATTCTCTACTACGCTCCCTTCCTAGTATTTTTCCAACCTATCCAAATGTACAACGTCCGGCTTCGATCTTGGAGTGCGTTGGATTCTGTAAACCACATCATTGATTCGTTTCATAACCTTAGAGGCTCCTTCCCAGGATTGTGTTAATTTCGGAGATAAACCTTTCTTCCGTTGTGGGTTGTACAACCACACCAAGTCCCCTTCTTTAAATCCAACTGAATTTGCTTTTAGATCGTATCTGGTTTTCATTCGATCAGTGCTTGCTTCCAATCTTATCTCAAACTAGTTCATGTATCTGATTCAAATGCAGTCTCAGCTCATCTGCATATGTGCCTACTTCCAAGCGTACTTCTTCGGGGCTACCAAACAATAGATCACATGGCAATCGTAATTCCCTTCCAAAGAGTACCTTTGCCGGAGTGTGACCTGTAGTGTCATGAACTGATCCTCGATAAGCCATCAGCAGTACTGGTAAATGTTTGTCCCAATTTTTTGATGATCAGCTACTTACTACCTTTGACAAATACTGTTCCATTGTACGATTAAATCTCTCTACCATTCCATCAGACTGTGGATGTAAAGGAGTTGTTCTTGTCTTTCGGATGTTCAATATCTCCATAACTTTCTTGAAGACATTGCTTTCAAAATTTCGTCCTTGGTCTGAATGTAATTCCAATGGAACTCCGTATTGTGATATGAACTGATCTACCAATGTACGTGCAATAGTCTGAGATTCTTGATAAAATCTTTCCATTACCTTGTTCAAAATGGTATACAAGTATAAATTTGGTCCACAAGTCCAACACACCGCCTAGGATCATTTTCAAGTCTAAAACAAATTAATTGGTTATGACACAAGTGTTTACTAGAATATGGAATACTTCTCCATATTCTACAATCCGAATCCTTGTCTTATTCCCATATACTGAACCATAACTTCTTGTCAAAACCTTTAACGCAGGAATAAGTCTTTCCTTTAAAGGACTCTCCATTATTTGCGAAATCTTCAATAATTCCCTTCCATTCGCCGTTCAGAATGGGTCTTTTATCATACAGATCAAATACCTTTGTACTTGATATTTTAGCTACTTCAGATTTCGGGGCTCTCACCAAAGCATCATGTCCTGTTACTGCTCTTCTCAGTTGTCGACTGTCCCTTAACCCTTTAAAAGGTCTTGTACTCTGTTGTGCCCTCATTCCTTCTGGAGCCAACACATAGTCCAATCCATTGGACATTTCAATTTCCTTAAGTGATTTATTCTTTCTTTTTTTCCTACCTTTACTTTTACTTTGGTCCTTCATAGCTACCTTATTAATAATTTTATCACACTGCGTGTTGGGACAACTGTCAGAGGAAACCTTGTAATCCTTCCATTGCTGGGGATTAGTCACTTTTCTATCGTTATTAGACATTACTTCTACTACCTTATCTGTCACATCAGAATCTACCTTTTCTGGACCTTCCTCCTCTCGATTCTGTATGTCTATTCCCTGTCTGTCATAACTCAGCATATTTTGATCCAATCCCATTACATTGTCTACATTACCTGGAATCCTTTTACCTGTTTCATTAGAAATCACATCTCCTGGACACATGAGTTCATCGCTTACTGGACTCATTTCACATTCCAATTCAACCTGTAGTTTCCCTTTGTCCTTTCCCAAATTTGCAACAAAATTCAGTAAATGTTGCCTATCTTCTAACCTCTCTTGTTGACGTTTTTCTTCGTTCTCCAGCTGACGTTTTTCTTTTTCCAGCCGACGTTTTTCTTTTTCAGCCGAGTTTTTCCTGTTTCCACTGTTTATCCTTCTCCAGTTTTTCCTGTTCCCACTGTTTATCCTTCTCCAGTTTTTTTTCCTGTTTTCGTCGCTCTTCTAGCTCGGTGAATTTTTGCAAGAGTTTTTCCATCATTGACTCCATTTTTATTGTATCACTTCTCGTTCAATTCTAGTTATTGGTTTATCCTATCCCACTTCTGACACAAGTGTTACGAATTATGGGTTTCGACAGATAAATTCCAATAACTTTTAACAATCAATAAATATCCTTTATTAACAACTGAAAATATAAATACAACAATGTCAATGTCACTTATGTATAACCCTTATTTGCAAAGAACTCTACTATGCCGACACGTGGTTGTTACTCTATGTTCTTCTCCCACGATCTCCGACTGGAATGACAGAGGCAGTTCGATGTCCTGAACATCGACACTGCATCACTAGATGAGCTCTGTGGCCGTGTCTACGACGGTTCTCAACAGTCTCATCATTTCCCCAAACATCCATAAACCATTGGGGGCAAATCTGTAACAATATTCTATGGATATCTGTTTATCGTTCACAAGCTCTTTCAAATAGTTTTTGAATGAGCTTGTTTTGAACTCTTTTGGAGTTTTAATTGCTTTTTGACATTGGGATAGAACTACGGTTGTCACAATAAAGTTTCACATCAATACTTATTTTGAAAGTCATTAATGATACCTTTAAGATTCATCAAGTCTTGAGCACAGAGACCAGCAGCTACATACTCTGGTCTGGTCATACAACTTCGGCATTAGAAAGAGTAACACATCCTTGCTTCTTTGAACCACGACACTGGATTTTTTCCGTGAAGTAAGATGCAACCTCTTACATTTTTTCTATTTAACTTATCAAAGGCCCAATTGAAGTCTGAGTAAGCTACCAGAAATGGTGCCCTATCTTCGCATGGCATTAAGTCCTCTAGTTTTGGTTCCTTGTAGATATCGCAAAATTATGTATGGAGCTTTTATTATTTTACATTCAGTGTTGTATTGGAAACCTTTGTCCATAGGTGTACTTTTTGGATTACAATTTTCCATGTTGAAAGTTTTCAACAGTTTTTCAATAAATTTTGTTTGAGTAATCCTTATTTAATTTTTCCCTCTTAAAATTGTCATTCCTAAGAAACTATTTATTTCTCCCAAGTCTTTTGCCTGAAGTTCATTTTTTAATACCCTATTCATTTCCACAGTACCTATAACCATGAATCATATTTTGATCTAATAAAGTTATTTCTTTAAGCAAAGTCATTAAACGTTTCATTCCAAACCTTTGGAGATTGGTACAAATCATTCATTCAAATCATAAATTTCCATAAAAATAATGTGAATACAATATGCACCAACAAAAAGAATTTGGGTTCATTGTTGGTACATAACAAGGACAAACTTGACTTATTTTCGAGAAGTGGCGTTTATAAAATATTTTGCAGTGAATGTGATAGCTTTTACATAGGCCAAACTGGACGTTCCATACAAAAAAGAATCGATGAACATAAAAGATCAGTACTGTTGAATTAAACCTAATACGGGTTTTTCTGAACACTGCATTAAACATAATCATTTCTTGGATCCCAGGAAGAACGAAATAGTACACTCAGGTAGTAAGGACAAAAGATTGTAGTCTTGAATTCTTGGAAATTTCGATAGCGAAAAAGAAGAATTTACCTATTTGTAATGACCAGGTAGACTTTTCTGTGAAACAAGTTTTGTGTTCTGTGGTTTAGGAAATACTCGTATAAGTGAAAGTTGTAAATTTTGAAATTCAGTAATATTGTATACTCTTGATAATGGGTTAACCACCCAAAACATATGTAGAGTTTTTAATATAATCAGTGAAACTTGAGTCAAGTGTGTTAATATTTAATTTTATATATTTCAACATAATGTTTCACCAAGAGATAAGCGAAACCTCCATGTCATTTGTTAAATACAGAATTGTTCCTCATTACTCTAACATGCTTTTCACCTGTCTATCACTGTCAAAAATAACTTTGAAATTTTTGCTCAACAATTTTGACACAGAATTAGATTATGAGACATACCTTCTACAATCAGTGCTTCAATTTTTATTCGTTTTCCTTGACATTTTCCATATCAATTACCATTCTTATTGGCTAATAAAATTTGACCACTCTTAGCTGTTCTTATCCTTACAGGTACTTCCAAGTTTTGTACATCACTCTGATTGATTGTACATCATGTAATCTGGAAGTTCACTGGTATCCAAAATTTCTGTTGCTCCAGAGTCTAAAATAAAACAATTTAAGCTTTGTTCAAGGCTTTGACTATTTACCGCAATAAATGTTATAGAATTTCTATCCTTTGCATGTTCATTCCTTGATATAGTTCTACCTCTTGATTTGAGTCCTCTGCGGTTATCTGTTTTACCTCGAAATCCTTCTCGATGGGCTGTGCATTCTGCAATTTTATGGCCTGGCTGCCCACATTTAAAGCATACATGCTGATTTGATTTGAAGGCTATTTCATTCTGCTTTGTTGTCCTATCAGTAAATCTCGGAAAAAATCCAACCGAAAAAGCCAAAAATATGCGCATTTAAATGCATCACAAATTGACAAAAAATGCAAAGATTAAAAAAAATGCAAGAAATGATGTATATTATAATATTGAATAATACTATTATTTCATTATTTTACTATTGTTAGGGAGTGGGGGCGGGATTTAATAATTAGGTATTCAACGAAAATTCATATTAAGTATCATTAATAACAAAATAATAATAATACATAGGTACTATTAAAATTATTATGGTAACAATAAAACAAAATAACAATATTTAAACAGACATAAGTCACGTCTTAAAATTATTGTAAAAACTATTAATAATTATGTGTTTTTCAAAGTTTTCTAGGAGGAAACTTTGTCTCATGTCAGAAAAATGTGTTAAAATTGAAAAACTTCGTTCAATATCAACTGATGTAATGGGAGCATATTTATATTTACAAATGATGTTTGATTCTAAATTTGGTATATTTACATCGTTTTCGCCCATAAGAATTTTCGACATATCTTTCAAAATTTGAAAGCCTGTATTATTTTGAGCCACATAATTGAATTTATTTAAAACGACGGTCCCAATTTATCCACCGACTTTCTTACAATTTGACTCAAACTGGCTAACTAGAGCTGCTGATTCCGTTAATGGAATACAAGATTTTTCTAAATCTTTAATAGTTGTACATACAAACATATAATTGGTTTTTATACATATTAAATTATTCTTTATTAATGAATTTTTGAATAGATTTTTTTAGTTTAAAATAGATGTAGATGAAGAGTCACTCAGATCATCAATAACATGTGTTAATGGCAATTGTCAGCATAAAATATAGTTGCATCCAACCAGGTACCCCAACGAGTTATTACAGGTTGTGGAGGTAAGGCAAGATTTGGAAATTTTTCTTTGTAAAATTGAACGCGTGTCGGACCTCTTGAAAATACTGTATACTGTATATATATATATATATATATATATATATATATATATATATATATATATATATATATATATATATATATATATATATATATATATATATATATATATATATATATATATATATATATATATAAATTATGGACATCTTGGAAATCCTCACATCCCTAATAAAGACAGTATCGAAATGTTCTAACTTCGAAATTTTTTACATCAATTTTTGTGCTATTTCTAAGTATATTATATTCATATTTCATCATGACGATCGGTTTAACGATTTAACGCCAGTATTGATTAAAAAATTGAAAGGTAGCCAAATACCTTCGTATATGTTGCATCCTTAATGAGAAGGTGATGATCTTATTTTGTATTCTAAAAATAAAATCATGTTTCTATCGATAGGCAAGGTAAATATCTCACAAAAAATCTGGTGGGACAGAAACTTGCAATATGTTTATTTGATGAGCCAAGTGTACTAAGTACTTCCATAGGTGAAACCGAATAGACAATGTTTAGCTGGTGATTACTCATACGTAAACCTCATTTTCATTGAACATTAACAACTTTTTACAGATGAATCGAAAGCGAAATGTAGATTCGGTGACTAGAGTAATAGACGAATATTTACAGAGGAGAAATTTGAAACAAGAAAAACCAGCATGGCTTATAGGAAAATCTCCATTGGGTGGTTTGGGGATAATTGCTAATAGAGATATAGAGCAAGGCGAGGAGATATTCAAAGATTTTCCTATAATATTAGGACCACGAGTGAAGGGACCAAATTTATTTTGTTCTTCATGCTATCAACAGAATGATCTGAACTATTGTTCGAGAAAGTGTGGATTACCCTTGTGTTCAGAAAGATGTATGAAGTTTCACGAACTTGAATGTGCTTTAATAAGGGGAAAAAGGACGAAAGAAGTGTCATTTATGGATGAAAATCTATTTCGAATTTATACACCACTTCGATCTCTTTTATTGGATAAAGACGATAGAAATGTTATAGCACATTTGAAATATCATACTGGTAAACAACATGGCTTCGAAATAGATGAACTCAAACATAATGATTTCGTTTTCGAACAAGAAGAGGAACAATTTTTGAGGTTGGTATGTTGTGTGATGGATGCTAACGCCTTCGAAGTGTTAGTTGGCTATGAAGAGAAATTTGCAAATTTGAGGGGGCTCTATCCATTATCTAGCTTGATGAATCACTCTTGCTCGCCAAATACAATGCATGTGTTTGATAAAAACCATTTGATGGTTGTGAGAGCTAGTGTTCCAATCAAAAAGGGACAGGACTTATGTCATTCGTATGCAAGGATGATTTGGAGCACCCCAACAAGAATTTATCATTTATCTAGAACTAAACACTTCCTGTGTCGGTGCCCAAGATGCAGTGATCCAACGGAATTTGGGAGCTATATGTCTTCCTTCCACTGTAAAGCGTGCAGAGGAAATGTGATGCCCAGAAATCCTCTGAACTTAAAATCGAATTGGATTTGCGAAGATTGCTGCACTATCGTTAATAGAATTGATATAGCAAATACTCTTATCGCTCTAGGGTCAATCATAGGTTCTTTTGACAAAGAAAATCTCGATGACATGTTGAAATTTTTGAATGGGAGACTGTTACAGTTAGTGTCTTCAAATCATGAAATTGTGGTGGAATTGAAGTATAGGATAGTATGGATTATTGGATATAAAGCCGGATATGAATGGACAGGTGAATATAATTTGGTGATTGATTCGATTGAAAATTTCTTGAATTACTTCATAAAGTATTCGTTTTCGTTTAAAGTTCAGTGAAGTTATGGAGAATGATTTAACATAAATTAAGTAATGAATACGAAATACTTGCTTACGATTTTTTATAATTGGAAGCGATAAATTTATAGTCGATCAGAATTATATATAGGTGCTTTTTATTTATAAGCGGTCAAGGTCTTAATAATCCTAATAAGACTAAGGTTACAAAATAATTACTTAGAAAATATTCAATTCTCTTCTTATATCAAATTTATTGGAATTTTTAAAAATTGATGATAATTTGAGGAAATACTTTTACCAACATTTGTTGCTTGTGTTACCGCTATTCAGTCAGTTTATCTATAAAAAATATGATAATGTGTAGCGAGTTACTCTCGAAATCTAATCGAACATACATTGTTAAAATAGTTCTTCACAAGTTTTCTGAACTCTCCTGATCTCACAATTTCAATTATGCCGAAAATATTAGATGAACCAAAATCATTTTCTTGGCAAAAGAAAATGTGCTAGATAGAAGATAAGTATTACAAAGTATGAAATCAAGTCCGCCAAATGATGGTAACAGTATAAAATAATTTTTTTCTACGAATGTACGAAGAAAACGGGAAAATTTCTTTTATCAGAATCTTCGAAATAATTCAGTTAAGGAAATAATTTTGCCGCATAGAAGTGTCAATATTTGTATACTGTCATTTTATGTAGGTACCTTTGAAATCAACAATTGATTGGTGTAACTAAGATATCTGTTTTTACAATTGTCAACATCATTGACAATAAATTACCAGAGTGATTTGAATGAATATGTTAAAAATGGATTTGAGTGAATTTAAAAAGAATGATCTGCCAAAAGATTCTATTTGCAGGGCCATGAATTAAGTTGATTTTAATGCCGGTCAAATGAAAAAAGCAGGAAAAGTACCTAATATGAAAACATTTTATAGTTCGTTTATTCTTTGTTTGTTTTCTTCGCGCGTGTAGAAAAATATTCGTATAATACGTTCGTTTTTTTTTATTTGCAAATTAGCCTCATCAACCACTTAGGGTTATTAGCGGAAATACATTTGATTTAGTACATGGTTCATAGTTAAAAATAATTACAGATATAGATTATAACAGATGTCAAATTTGATTATAGAGATTAACATTTTTCATATAATTAATAGTATTTTTCCACTTTACGGACAGAGAGGTCTTTAAATCATTGGTCAGATTTTGCATTTTGCGTTCAACACTATATTTTTCACAGTCACAAATGATGTGTTTCACTGTCAAGGGTACGTTCGTTTTAATCCATTCGCATAAACATTCGTTTGAGAAAAACGAGAACTCTGGAGGCCTATACGACGCAGGAATGTTATAAAACACTAAATAATTTCGCGCGGCAATTTCAATTTTCGGCACTCGTTAGGAAAATCGTTATTGTGATTAACCAACTGCTAGATGATCTGAAAATTTGTTAATACATACTAAGATTTTAATACCATCGTATTTTTCAATTTATTTTTTGTGCTGCTTTTGTGAGGAGATAATTATAGATTTTTGAAATGGCTTATTAGAATATCTATTAGAAGACTATATTTCTAGTAGACTATTTGATTGTTGTAAAAATACCTCAAATCTCAATTTGTTTGGAAAACAAATCCTTATTGTGAACATATCTGTTTAAGATATTGACGAGCAGATATTGGATATCAAAAAAAGATTCTGTGAAGATTTGCTGAAACTGAATGAACAACTTCGATTAGGAAACTCTAAGATGAAAGGTCTTCTTCTATACGAATTGTACCTTTGTTGGATAGAAAAATCGAGGCGATTTTCTTCACAACCACAAAATGTAAATATTTTGTTACTTATTTCGCAAAATTAATGCACAACACTCTCTTTTAGAACGAAGAAATAACAAATATTTTCAAAAAGGCGTACGAGATCCTAAAAGACGACGTCAGTGCACCTGAGAATTTGAAGAACTTCGTAGATTAATGAAAAATATAACAAAAATCTTTGACCTATCATGCATAATAGTCGAGATTTATTAACCGTATTAGAATAATTATTCAAACAGAAAAAGCCTTATTATATCCGGTTTGATTTTTCTGTTCATTTTGTGTAAATTCGCCATGAAAGCATGATGAAAGAATATAGGGTTCACATATCATTTCCTCTTTAATAACTGTTAATGTATAAAATAGTGAAATTATAATTGAGTTAATTATAATATTGTACTTACATTATTATACATAATATACAATAATGTACAATATTATAATAAAATTATAATATTGTGCATTAGTACAATAAATCATCGATCAAATAAAATCACTTTTTGTAAGAATTAAAAGGTTTCTTTCTCATTTAATACAAATTAGACCCTCTATTTAAGGCAATTGTCGACCTCTTATAACTTCGTTCTGCATGAAACTAGAAGCCTGAATTTCAGGAATCGAACAGCCCTTGTATAAACACGGGATATGTTCAATTAGAACCAGTAGTTTAAGAATTATAACTAGTGAAAGTTTCTTAACTTTCAACTAGCACAACAAAGATCAACTTAGATCAACAACGCTCTAAGGCACTTCTAGCAACATAAAACCTTCAAATATAGAATACAATCAGTCTTTAGTGTATAAATCAAGGAAAGACTAAAATTTTATGTAATTTCGGTCCAATTTTCTAGATACACCGACTGTAAAGATAACTTTTGAACTAAAATTTTAGCACGATATATAGTCCGAATCAAGGATTGTTTTGAAAAGCACAAAACGCCAGCAGAACTATAGTATAATAAGAAACCAGATGTGAGCAATCTTCGAATTTTCGGATTCAATGCCTATCATCGTATACCAGATTGCAAAAGAGGGAAATTAGATGATAAATCAGAGAAAATGATAATGATGGGATACAGTACAAATGGTTACAGATTATTTAATCCAACAACGAATTCCATAATTGTGTCAAGAAATGTAGCATTTGATGAGCATACTAACATAAAACGAGAAATTGAAACATCATACGACGATGATCATCATATAACGATGGAAATTCAAATGAAATTGAAAGAGATAATATTGAAGATGAACCCGAAAATCCTACATCTATTGACCAAGATTCAAATGATAGCACAAGAAGGAAAGTTAACCGCCCTATGTGGCATAAAGATTATGTCACGGACTTTGATTCTGATGAACATGAAGGAACATTGATAGCTTATTCATTGAATGCAGAACAATACGTCGAACTGAATATTCCAGAGACGATAGATGCCATTGAGAATCATCCAGAAAAAGAAAATTGGCTTGAAGCAATCAATGAGGAACTACAATGCATGGAAAAGAATCAAACATGGACAGACCATGGAAGGTTTACCAGAGAACAGGAAAGCTATAGACTGTAAGTGGGTTTTTAGTGTTAAAAGAAAGGAAATTGGAGACATTATTAGATATCGTGCGCGATTAGTGGCTAAGGGATGCTCGCAGAAAAGTGGGATAGATTTTTACGAGACTTACTCGCCTGTGTCGAAACTAAGCACATTAAGAACTATATTATCTGTCGCAAATTAGAAGAAAATGCTAATTCATCATATGAATGTCAAGTGTGCATTTCTTTATGGTATTTTAAAAGAAACTATTTACATGAAACCACCACCGGTATATATTAGCAATGGCAAAGTCTGTAAGTTAAACAAAACCATCTATGGACTTAAACAGTCATCTAGAGAATGGTATAAAACGTTAACAGAACATTAAATTAAATTTGGTTTTTCTATTGCTGAATCAGATAAATGTTTATTTACAAAATTTACCAAAAACTATGTCATATATGTAATTATGCATGTTAATGATTTACTTTTGATAAGTGAAAATCTTGAAGGTTTGTCCAATGTAAAACAACTTTAGAGTTAGCTTTTACTATGAAAGATTTCGGAGAAATAAAATTAGAATTAAAATAAAACAGTAGAACGTCATTGAACGATTGTTAGTTAAGTTTAACATGGGAAATTGTAATGGTAAATTTACTCCAATGGAGTTAAAGTTAAGATTAGATTTTGAATGTAGTAACAATTCTGTACAAGATCCTATATACAATAAGCCTTATAGGGAACTTATTGGATGTTTGATGTATCTTTCTGTAACATCTCGAGCTGATATATCTTATGGAGTATCATATCTCAGCAGATTTCAATCTAAACCAAATGAATTACTTTGGAAACATCAAAAGAATATTAAGATACCTCAGACATTAAATTTGAAATTAATTCATAAAGGCTCCTCAGGCCTGAATATTTTACAAGCTTTTTGTGACGCTGATTGGGCTAATGAAAGCACTGATAGAAAGTCCACATCAGGTTTTGTAATTAAAGTTTTTGGAAACAAAATACAATGGATATCACGAAAATAAAAATGTGTAGCTTTATTTTCGTGTGAAGCTGAATTCATTGCTTTAAGTATTACAGTTCCAGAAATTTTATGGATGCAAAGATTAATGTCTGACCTAGGTATAGTTGAAAATGTAGTACCGTCTCAGATATTTGAAGATAATCAAAGTGTCATTCACATTGTTAAGCAAAATAAATGTGAAAATAGAATTAGCATATATCCGTTGAGGTTAGTTTCGTTCAAGATATTTATGAGAAATTAATAGATTTAACTTATGTAAGTTCATGTGAGCAAGAAGCAGATGTATTCACCAAACCAATTGCTCGGAATCAATTTGAAAAGTTAATTTGTATTCATACTCTATGTTATATTAAACTGTAGGTTTTAGTTGATTCATGGTTATGTATATTAAAAAGATGGTCTTATAGTGTTAGTCAAGATTGAATTAAAGTTATATATCATCCGCGTAAATTTTATTAATCGCGCCACATCCACACTGCGAATTTCAACAGCATTTGCAATCACAATCAATAAAGCTCAAGATTATTCTCTAGAATTGTGTGGTTTAGAAGGGGATTGCTTTTCACATGGACAACTATATTGTTACAGATTTGCCCCCAATGGTCGATGGATGTTTGAAGAAATGATGAGGCTGTTGAGAACCGTCGTAGGCACGACCACAGAGCTCATCTAGAGTTGCAGTGTCGATGTTCAGGACATCGAACTGCCTCTGTCATTCCAGTTCGAGATCGCTAGAGAAGAACAAGAGTAGCAACCACGTGTCGGCATAGTAGAGTCACAGCCTAACTCTACTTACAAGCCACAGCCTAACTCTACTTACAAGCCATGAACATAAACTTGGCAACGCCGCATCTGCTCAATCCGGTAGACCGATCGATCTTCGAACATCGGTCTTTCAGAAAAATTTTCAGCGAAACGGTACTTTGTATAAAAAAATAGATTTGACAAAAATTGTAGATCATACAATTATCTATAGAAATTATTGATATACTTTTTTCCTAAGAAGAACTATGTCTGAGTTATAGCGACTCAAATGTTGTTTTTTTAGTATGTACACTAACAAGTTCACTTTATCAATTAAAATTGACAATATGCTGTAAATTTCATTATTTTTCATTCTCAGGTGAGAGTAAGTTTAATGCGTCAATTCCTTTAAACCTTTATTGAGATGTGTACAGTAATTTGGACGGTAGAATGATTCTGATATCATATTTGTAACGAGCAAGCAAATTATCCAGTTGAGGCTATTTAGTTAATTTCAGTTGTAAAATTCATTTTAAATCATTAGGAGACAGTTAATTTTTATTGATAAAAACATTTACATGCATATATGAATCTACTAAAATCTGATTAATAATTTATATACTGTTTATTTGTGAACATTCAGTTACGTTGGATGGAAAAACTAGAGTGTAAAAAAATGCTGTTAGTTTCAAAAGTTTTTATATTCCACGATTTACATATTAAAATCTTTTGTTATAATTAGATGTTAAATCAACAAAATTACAAATTGAATCTGAGTTTTCAAAGGCTTCATTCAATTTCTCACAACGTTCCTTGTGAGTGGATATTCTCTTTGAGAGTGGATTGCTTTTGATAAGCAGGGGTAAATGAAGAAAAATTCTTGGCACTGCATTTAAATTGAGTTTAACTTTATCAATCTAGCCTTCTGTTGATCAATCTAGCAAACGATGAATACCTTCGGTAGTAAGTGCTCCCTCTGGAAAACGTTTGGCACAAACTACAGAATATTTTGTGGGGGTCCATGATGCCCTAGGAATATTTTTTAGCCATTGATTCGTTAGATTACCATCCCATGGAAAACAAAATACAGAAACTGGTGGTTCGCCGGCCTCGAGGTAAGTTTTGTAGTTCGACTTGCATCCAGGCACACAGCAATGACTTGGCATGTTAATTTTTGTGCTAATATCAAGAACAAGACCTATAAGAGATTAGTTCTAAATAACTACTTAATCTAACAAAGGGTAAGTAACTCTAATAATCACAAAAAAGGAACAATTCTAGCAAATAACGCTTTTGTTAATGTCTGAACTACTCAGTCAAAACATCAGTAATCGGTAGCTATTTACATACAAATTTCAAAGGTATTCCTTAGTCTGTTGCTGAAAAAAACACAGTAGCACTTTCTAAACACTATACATCACATAATAGCCCAACAACTAAAACGCGGATTTTTGTTTTTACACAATTATGAGATGGTAAAAGTTAGGTATTATTACTACCTCTCCAGGTATAACCAAAAAAAAGCACAACTTAAAACACAACAGATATTCCTGTTTATATAAGACATTAGCGGGAAATTTCTTTTGCTTGTTCCTCACAACTTCAAACAATAGCACTTTTCGCAAGTTATTTTTGGATTTGAATTTTATTTATCTAGTTAAATAGCGATTTATTCAGCAGCAATGACCAGAAACCATTATAACGCCATTACAGCATCATTATTTGTGGGTCTTGCTCGGATGTTGCCAGATTTCCTAGTTCATGGCTTGTAAGTAGAGTTAGGCTGTGTACAAGCCATGAACTAGGAAATCTGGCAACATCCAAGCTAGACCCACAAAAAAAGAATGCTGTAATGGCGTTGTAATGGTTTCTGGTCATTGATGCTGAATAAATCGCTATTTAACGAGAGAAATAACATTCAAATCCAAAAATAAGTTGTGAAAAGTGCTATTGTTTGAAGTTGTGAAGAACAAGCAAAAGAAATTTCCCGCAGATGTCTTATATAAACAGGAATATCTGTTGTGTTTTAACTTGTACTTTTTTTGGTTATACCTGGAGAGGTAGAAATAATACCTAACTTTTATCATCTCATAATTGTGTAAAAACAAAAATCCGCGTTTTAGTTGTTGTGCTATTATGTGATGTATAGCGAGTAGAAAGTGCTACTGTGTTTTTTTCAGCTACAGACTAAGGAATACCTTTGAAATTTGTATGTAAATAGCTACCTATTACTGATGTTTTGACTGAGTAGTTCAGACATTAACAAAAGCGTTATTTGCTAGAATTGTTCCTTTTTTGTGATTAGTAGAGTTACTTACCCTTTGTTAGATTTAGTAGTTATTTAGAACTAATCTCTTATAGGTCTTGTTCTTGATATTAGCACAAAAATTAACATGCCAAGTCATTGCTGTGTGCTTGGATGCAAGTCGGACACAAAAGTTACCTCGAGGCCGGCGAACCACCAGTTTCTGTATTTCAGAAACTTCAAATGAATCAATAGCTAAAAAATATTCCTAGGGCATTATGGACCCCCACAAAATATTCTGTAGTTTGTGCCAAACATTTTCCAGAGGGAGCACTTATTAGAGAAGATATTCATCGTTTGCTAGATTGATCAACAGAAGGCTAGATGGATAAAGTTAAACTCAATTTAAATGCAGTGCCAAGTATTTTTCTTTATTTACCCCTACTCATCAAAAACAGTACACTCTCAAAGAAAATATCCAGCTGAAAGAACCAGCATTGAAGGAACGTTGTGAGAAATTGAATGAAGCCTTTGAAAACTCAGATTCAATTTGTAATTTTGTTGATTTAACATCCAATTATGAACAAAGATTTTAATATGTAAATCGTGGATTATAAAAACTTTTGAAACTAACAGCATTTTTTTACACTCTAGTTTTTCCATCCAACGTAACTGAATGTTCACAAATAAACAGTATACAAATTATTAATCAGATTTTAGTATATTCATATATGCATGTAAATGTTTTTATCAATGAAAATAAACTGTCTCCTAATGATTTAAAATGGATTTTACAACTGAAATTAACTAGATAATCTCATCATTCTATCGTCCAAATTATTGTACACATCTCAATAAAGGTTTAAAGGAATTGACGCATTAAACTTACTCTCACCTGAGAATGAAAAATAATGTAAATTTATAGCATATTGTCAATTCTAATTGATAAAGTGAACTTGTTAGTGTACATACTAAGAAAAACATTTGAATCGCTATAACTCAGACATAGTTCTTCTTAGAAAAAAAGTGTATTATTGATTTCTATAGATAATTTTATGATCTACAATTTTTGTTAAAACTATTTTTTTATACAAAGTACCGTTTCGCTGAAAATTTCTCTTAAAAGGCAATTATTAACATGTAGTAGACCGATGTTCGAAGATCGATCGGTCTACCGGATTGAGCAGATGCGGTGTTGCAAAGTCTATGTTCATGGCTTGTAAGTAGAGTTAGGCTGTGGTAGAGTTCTTTGCAAATAAGGTTAGACATAAGCGATATTGACATTTGTTGTGTTTATTTTCAGTTGTTAATAAAGGATATTTATTGTTGTTAAAAGTTATTGGAATTTATCCGTCGAAACCCATAATTCGTAACACTGGTGTCAGAAGTGTTCCAATAACTAGAAATATAAGAAATACAACAAAAATGGAGGCAATGTTAGAAAAATTTTTGCAAAAATTAGCCGAGCAAGAAGAGCGACGAAAACAGCAAAAACTGGAGAGGGATAAACAGTGGGAACAGGAAAGACTGGAGAGGGATAAACAGTGGGAACAGGAAAGACTGGAGAAGGATAAACAGTGGGAACAGGAAAAACTAGAGAAGGAAAAACGTCCGCTGGAAAAAGAAATTGTTGGAATGTTTACAACATTGCTTCAACCCTGCAGATATTTTGTATTGGTAACACGGATTATGTAAGCTCCTCTATGTCTCTAACTATACACAGTTGCAGTAACGCTCTCCATCTTGAATAAGTTAAGTTTAGAATAAATGTTGTATAAGTTAAGTGTTCCTTTTATTACCTCTAAAACGTACAAAGCTTCCAAAATAGAAGTTATATCTAACAGGTTATGGGACCAGGCAAAGTACGTAGTGAATTTTAAAAGTTACTAAATAACTGAGAGTGAAATTCGGTCAGTAAAGTCGTGTTGAGTAAAACGTGCACGTGCAACAAGTCAAAATGGCGGTATCGTATTTCAACAACATTCCCAAACTCTTAGGACGCGAGAACTATGATGAATGGAGTTTCGCAATTGAAAACGTAGCTGTATTGGAAGGATTAACTAACTGTTTAAACGGAACAGAACAGGACACAGTGTTAGTGGCCAAAGCCAAGGCAAAAGTGATCCTTACAATTGATCCCTCCTTGTACATTCACGTGAAAGAAACAAGAAACGTGAAGGAAGTATGTGATAAATTAAGAAACCTTTACGAAGATTCGGGCTTCTCACGCAAAATAGGACTATTGAGAACCCTAATCAACTTGCGTCTAAACAACTGCAATTCAATGGAATCGTACATCAATCAGGTTATTGAAACTTCTCAGAAATTAAGAAGAACAGGTTTCAAGATTGATGATGAATGGGTAGGATCGCTTCTTTTAGCTGGTCTTCCAGAAAAGTTTTCTCCAATGATAATGGCTATAGAAAACAGTGGTTTGGATATAACTACAGATTCTATCAAAACTAAACTGCTAGACATGCAGACAGATGGTAGTAGTAGCGGACCGTCAAATGGAGCATTCGTAGCTAAAGGAACTTTCCGGAAATATCCAAAAGAGGGTACCACAGGTAACAAGAAGTTCCAAAACAAAACAAATAAATATGACGTAATATGTTATGGTTGTAAAGAACGTGGTCATTTTGTAACAAAATGCCCAAACAGACAAAAACATAACCCTAAAAATTCGAAGTCTAAAACTTCAACTGTAGAAGACATGAATGCTTTTAATGCAATATTCATGAGTGGACAGTTCGATGATAGTGATATTTATGTAGATTCTGGAGCGAGTGTACATCTTACTGCTAGAAAGGATTGGTTACAGAACATCAAAACAGATGGAAAAGTAAAGGAAATAACAGTTGCTAATAAATCGAAAATGACAACTTCAATTTATGGTACTGTGTATATCAAAACAGTTATTGGGAAAGAAGAACATAGCATTAAGATTGATAATGTTTATTATTGCCCAGGTATAACAACCAATCTTTTGTCAGTAGGCCAAATTATCAAAAATGGCAATAAAGTGGAATTTACAGAAAATGGTTGTATCATCACCAATAAACTGGGAAAGGTAGTGGCTACTGCAGACTCTTTGGGTCATGTGTTCAAATTGAACTATGAGAAAGATACACTGCAAAGTTGTCCCAGTGCTTCTGTAAATCTAGCAGTTAATGATGAGACTTGGCATCGCAGGTTTGGACATATGAATTACAAAAACTTACAAATAATGAATGATAAAGATACTGTAGATGGTTTACAAATTAATGGAAAGGTATCGAAGAAATTTTGTGAAGTTTGCTGTGAAGGTAAACAAACCAAATTACCATTCTCTAACAAAGGCCATAGAGCAACTGCTTTCTTAGAAATAATACATGCAGACTTATGTGGACCAATGGAAATGTTATCACTAGGAAAAAGTAAGTACTTTCTACTTTTAGAAGATGATTACAGTCGTATGGTTTTTGTGTACTTCCTAAAAAGCAAAGATGAAGCTTTCCAACGATTTAAAGAATTCAAAATGTTAGTGGAAAATCAGAAGAATGAAAAACTAAAAATTTTGAGAACTGATGGTGGAGGTGAATTTTGTAGTATTGAATTTGAAAATTTCCTGAGATACTGTGGAATTATTCATCAGCAGACAAATCCCTTCACGCCACAACAAAATGGATTAAGTGAAAGAATGAATCGTTCTATAATTGAAAAAAGTAGATGTTTGTTGTTTGATGCAGGCCTCGACAAATCTTTTTGGGCAGAAGCTGTTAACACAGCAGTATTTCTGATAAACAGGTCAGTAACATCATGTTTGGATAACAAAACACCTTATGAGGTTTGGCATAGTAGGAAACCAAATGTTGAAAAATTGAGAATTTTTGGTAGCAAAGCTATGGTCCATATACCTAAGGAGAAACGTCGAAAGTGGGACAAGAAAGCTACGAGCATGATATTTGTTGGCTATTCTGAAAACATAAAAGGCTTTCGTCTATATGATCCAACTACAAGAAAGATAGTAACCAGCAGAGATGTGACTATTGATGAGAGGCACCCTGAGGTTAAAGTGATCATCCAAGAACACAGTAATGAACTCTTCGAACATGAAGATTCAGTGGGGGATTCAAGCTCTGATGAAAGTAATCAAATCGATGCAGAGATAAATGACCAGTCAGATGCTGATTATATCCCTGAAGATGTCACACTTGATGTCGAACAAGTTAGACGATCAACTAGACAGCCTAAAACCAAAATATATCCTGATCATGTCACATATCTTTGTTCACCAGGTTATGTAGAGACAATCTTGGAAGATGTTCCTTTAACTGTACCAGAAGCATTATCAAGTCCCGATGCAGAAAAGTGGAAAGTGGCCATGCTTAACGAGATGCATTCCTTTGAAGAAAATGGTACGTGGGAGTTAGTGAAACCACCGAAAGAAGGAACTGTTGTTGAGTGCAAGTGGGTATATAAATTAAAGAGTGGAAATGACAATAGTGTAGTGTATCGTGCGAGGTTAGTGGCGAAAGGTTACACACAGAAAGAAAACGTTGACTATAAAGAAACTTTTGCTCCTGTAGTGAGACACTCTACGTTGAAACTCCTTCTGAGTTTATCAGTTAAATTAGATTTAGATATTACTCACTTAGATGTAACTACTGCTTTTTCTCAATGGTTTTCTTGAAGAAACTGTATATATGAGACAGCCAGAAGGTTTTGTCAAAAAGGGTTTTGAAAACCATGTATTCAAATTGAAAAAAGCTATTTATGGCTTGAAGCAAGCTTCTAGAGCTTGGTACATGAGAGTAGATGAAATTTTATTGTCATTAGATTATTTAAAGTCTCAACATGAGCCATGTTTGTACTATAAAAGAAAAAAGGAGTCCATTACCATAATAGCTCTATATGTAGACGATTTTTTTGTTTTTTCAAATGATATCAATGAGTCTGTTAATTTGAAAAGTTGCTTAAAGTCAAAATTTAAGGTGAAAGATTTAGGACATGCTAAACAAATTTTAGGTGTAAAAATAACCAGAGACCAAGACAACAAATGTTTATATTTAGATCAAGAAAGTTACATTGATAGTCTACTGTCAAAATTTAAAATGACAGAATGTAAAGGGATGAAAACGCCCTTAGATACAAGTTTAGATTTCAATAAGGTTGATGAGAATATTTGTGATCCCAATATTCCATATCAGAACTTGATCGGAGGTCTCATGTACTTGGCTATTTTAACACGTCCAGATATTGCTTTCTCAGTTAGTTTCTTGAGTCAATACAATAACAAGTATACTAATGTACATTGGCAAAGTGCTAAGAGAATATTGAGATATTTGAAACAAACAAAGAAATTGAAATTGAAATATTTTAAGAATGATATCGATTTGCAGGGATTTGCTGATGCGGATTGGGCAAATGATAAAAATGACAGACGGTCTTATACCGGTTTTGTATTCAGATTATCTGGAGGTGCCATTTCATGGCAAAGCACAAAACAAAAGACAGTTGCTTTATCGAGTACTGAGGCAGAGTACATGGCCTTAAGTGAAGCAGCTAAGGAGGCAATATATTTGAAAAATCTGCTTTTTGAACTTTTTCATTTCAAAGACAAGATTGTTGTTTTCAATGACAATCAAGCTGCCCAGAAATTGTCTGCCAACCAATCCAATCACTGCAGAACTAAGCACATTGATGTGAGACATCATTTTATTAGAGATTGTGTAGATCAAAAACTGATTGATGTCCAATATATAAGCACCAATGAGATGGTTGCTGATATTCTAACTAAAGGTTTAACCAATGTCAAAAATTCTTATTTTTGCAGCAAATTAGGTTTAGTATATGTTTAAGCAATGTCTCAACAGTGGGGGTGTTGGAATGTTTACAACATTGCTTCAACCCTGCAGATATTTTGTATTGGTAACACGGATTATGTAAGCTCCTCTATGTCTCTAACTATACACAGTTGCAGTAACGCTCTCCATCTTGAATAAGTTAAGTTTAGAATAAATGTTGTATAAGTTAAGTGTTCCTTTTATTACCTCTAAAACGTACAAAGCTTCCAAAATAGAAGTTATATCTAACAGTAAATGGGAATAAGACAAGGATTCGGATTGTAGAATATGGAGAAGTATTCCATATTCTAGTAAGCACTTGTGTCATAACCAATTTATTTTAGACTTGAAAATGATCCTGGGCGGTGTGTTGGAATTGTGGACCAAATTTAGACTGGTATACCATGTTGAACAAGGTAATGGAAAAATTTTATCAAGGAATGGTAGAGAGATTTAATCGTACAATGGAACAGTATTTGTCAAAAGTAGTAGCTGATCATCAAAAAGATTGGGACAAATATTTACCAGTACTGCTGATGGCTTATCGACAATCAGTTCATGACACTACAGGTCACACTCCGGTGAAGGTACTCTTTGGAAGAGAATTACGGTTGCCATGTGATCTATTGTTGGTAGCCCCGAAGAAGTACGCTTGGAAGTAGCATTTGAATCAGGTACATGAACTAGTTCGAGATAAGATTGAAACAAGCACTGATCGAATGAAAACCAGATACGATCTAAAAGCAAATTCAGTTGGATTTAAAGAAGGGGACTTGGTGTGGTTGTACAACCCACAACGGAAGAAAGGTTTATCTCCGAAATTAACAGGCCTGGGAAGGAACCTATAATGTTATGAAACGAATAAATGACGTCGTTTACAGGATCCAACGCACTCCAAGATCGAAGCCGAAAGTTGTACATCTGGACAGGTTGGCGAAATACTACGAAGGGAGCTTAGTAGAAAATTGTGACGTTGATCGAAGCTAAGAGGGGGACAGTGTTACAGATTTGCCCCCAATGGTCGATGGATGTTGAGAACCGTCGTAGGCACGACCACAGAGCTCATCTAGAGTTGCAGTGTCGATGTTCAGGACATCGAACTGCCTCTGTCATTCCAGTTTTAGATCGCTAGAGAAGAACAAGAGTAGCAACCACGTGTCGGCATAGTAGAGTTCTTTGCAAATAAGGTTAGACATAAGCAATATTGACATTTGTTGTGTTTATTTTCAGTTGTTAATAAAGGATATTTATTGTTGTTAAAGGTTATTGGAATTTATCCGTCGAAACCCATAATTCGTAACAATATGTTGAGTGTTTCCGAGTCGGCAAATCAGATAGTCTTTATATCTACGCAGACAATGCAAAATAAAAAATATTGTATATCCACAAGAATTGCAAAATTACTTATATGAAATATATTCTTTGTTTTCTTTCTCATTTTTCACCATTCAATCACATTGCGTCACAGCAAAACGTGACAGGGTAAAGCTAGTACCTACGATATAAATATATAGAATTACAAAGTTACATTTGTAGTGAATGAACCAGTGTACCTTTAATAGAATAATTAGTACAATAAATTGATCGAAATTGCTATGAGAGAAAGAACACTAATAATCATAACTGCGGAGGCTTGCCTGCACAACGGCTCTACGCTTTCCGTCCGTTACAGAAAGGCGACCACACTCTTCTAGACAACCTTTTGGTCTTGCTGCGATATCGGAGGTATACACAAACCACGTTTTATTTGTCTTACGCAAATTGTATCAGTCATTATGAGTATCAAAATTTGAATAATCTTCATATGAATTTAATTCTAAAGAAAAATGGGCAGAGCAATTTATTCTTTCAAAAAAACTTTGAGTGCGGTAGTAAGTACCTCAAGTTAAGCCTCTCTTAAGCTTGATGTTATCATTTTCTGTTAGGTACATTGACAGTAATTTAGTCAACGAGATAATAATTTTAGATAAGGATTAACTTATTAATAATTGTCGTGTGAAGAGAGCAGCTCTAAATATTACTAACGAATGCAAAAAATAATATTTACTTTGAACTAAAAAACACGACGCATCCGCTCTTGTATGTAGATCAAGTACGAAGCTGTAATGGAACTTAAGTAAGGTTGTAAACTATCCACAAAAAAAAATGAGCTGCAATCAAAAACAAAATTTTCGAAACAAACCAAATTTCGCAACTGATAGTGACTATATATCAATAAAAAATCTTTTATGTTTCAAATGAATCATACTTGAAAAATACTAAATGTTTTCAAGTTTTATACAAAATGAAACTTGGCCATTGCATGAAAATACAATGTATCTCACAGGTACTAATAAAGTAAACAAGATTGTTTAGGGCAATTGAAAAGGCTATCCATTTAATTTAAAACATACGATTTTTAATACTGATATATTTGCTATCAGATATTATTAGGTTAGCTAATTAACTAATAACTTAAGATAATAGGCCCCTTAAGTGGGGACTTTATGAATTAACCGACTTAGTATTTCACGAATCTCACAAATTTTTACAGTCGAAGAATTGAGTTGCGAGACTTGGTTTTTTCAAAAGTGTTCTTTAAGATTGCATGCGTTTTGCAAATTGAGGATTAAGCAGAAGAAGAAGAAAAACGACACGATGAAGAATTAGAATAACATTTTGAAGTAGCCACTTCTGATGAGTCAGAATGCAAATACATTTTTTACTGATCTTTTCATTGATGATTTTTTCCACGCATGGAAAAAAATTTTCAATTAAAAAAATAGTTTAGCGTGAAAATAGTTTGATCGTGTTGACCTCGATGTTAACTCTGCCTTTCTAGAACATTCTGGACTGCTTAGGAGAAACTATCGAAGAATGTAAAACAGTTAAACGAGATTTGAAACTTTTAACTAATATGATTTGAAAATATTGATACCATTTTGATAATTTTAAATTTTCGAAGGATCAGATTATATAAAACGTATTTTGGGAAAATACCTGAAAATGAGTTTTATTAACATATAAAATTCAAGAGCTCAAATCAGTTTACATAGAAAATAAAAAGAAGTAGATGTTCAACATATTTTAATCAAATGGTTTGTATTTCTCTAAATAATAGGAATATCACTTCAATACAATACAAAAATTAAGTTTGAACGTTTTTTCGTTCATCACAGAACAGATGATAAATTTCAAATGGTTTGAGAGATCTATGAAATAAAAGTGAAATTTACATCAGATTAAACGTTTATAAAATACAATGTCTTAGGAAAAAAACATCCACACATTAAAATAAGAAATATCTATCAGACATACATGTAATGCACTTGAAGTATAAAATTTTCATATCAAGAATATACTGATTTATTTTCTTATGTCAGACAATAGATAAGTATCTTAGTGTTCAACTATATTGTTTGAAAGTTATGATATAGAAATAACTAAATTCGTAATATGTATCTTAATGTTATCTACATAAAATGATATGAATTATTGTTATCTACATAAATGATTCACTGGAACAAAAAACTAAAGAGAAAACACTTAGGTTGTACGGAATTCCCGAGAATGATAACGAGGATGTGGCACAACTGGTCAATGATGTACTGAGACGGGAAATTGGTCTTGATGTGGGTGATCATGGATTGGAGAGGTGTTATCGTATGAAGTTTACTGGAAAATTTAATGAAAAAAATGACATTTCTAGGCCCTTGATTGTGGAATTCAGTAGTCGAAAGTATCCTGAATTAATCCTAAGAAATAGAAAAAAATTAGGTCGAAGTAAAATATTTGTAAACGAGGATCTTACGAAGGCCCGATATAACCTGCTCAAATCGGTTTGGGACAAAGCCGGAAAAAACAATGGCTGGAGTATGGGAGGCAAAGTCTACTGTAGGATTGGTAATATTAAGAAGGAGGTGCGAGATAGCAGTGAATTGGATGTCTGGTTGGCCGAGGGGTAGAGTGCTACTTAGATCTCGATTTTGTTTCAGCTAAGCTTAATATATTAAATTGATTAGTGATATATAATTAATTTTTATACTTAAAGGTATTTTTTATTAATTTTTTTTGGAACTGATTGCTTAGTTTGTTGCTTTTTGATATAGTTCTTTTATTTTTTGGAAGATTGAATGAATTGTTGCGCCTTGCTGAATTTTCTTCAGATCACTCGTTCACCACAGTTTGAATTCATCTATAGACAACATAAATTTATTAGTAATTTTTTTTTCTCGGGACTGATTATTTCTATTGTTTTTGTTTTAAATTGTAAACATTTTCACTCTCAATCCAGTTTTTTTCAGTTGACGAAGAAATATTCTAAAATGAATTGGTGGAGCTTGATCTTGATGACGTGTTGGCTATTTCTAATATGAGACTAATTTTTCTTACTGTTTTTACTATATGATGCTTATTTCTCTCATAAATGCCAGATCCTTGGTTCCGCATTTCAGTAGAGTTAGAGACCTAATTATTTCTAAATCGTATGATGTTGTGGCAGTAACGGAAACGTGGTTCACCCACTTGATTCGTGATAGTGATGTGGATGTACCTGGATATGGGTTGATTAGAACAGATCGTGGGTCCAGAGGGGGTGGGGTATGCTTGTATGTGCACTCTAGATTCAAGTTTGAGGTTATGAATTTTGAAAGAGTTAACTCTATGGAACAAGTGTGGATTAAATTAGTATTGAAAAAGCAAAAGGTAGCAATTGGAGTTTTATACAGAGAACCTCGTGGAAATTTTTTAGAGTTTATTGAGAGTTTTCAGGACGTCGTTAGGGTGGTGTCTGAGAACTGTGATGGGGTTGTATGCGTTGGTGATCTAAATGTGGATATGCTGGATACGGATGGCAGTTCGCAGGTTAATTTTGGCAACATTATTGAGTCATTGGGTCTCAGGCAGGTTGTTGGTGAGCCAACTAGAGTCACGGAGACACGCGCATCGTTGCTAGATGTTGTGTTGTTATCTGATGGTTTGGTATCCAGCTCAGTGGAAGTTTTCGACATCAGTGATGATGTAAATAAATTTGATCATTTTGCAGTATCTTGCAGTATATGTGGAGAGGATGGTGTTAAGGGAATTCCAGAGACTATAACCTTGAGGAATTTCAAACGTATTGATCGTGGTCTATTTGATGATCACTTGAGGCTTACACCTTTCCAGCGTATTTTCTATATAACTGATATTGATCATAAGGTTACACTATTTAATGAATTCATTTTAGCCCTATTCGATACTCATGCACCCCTGAAAACAGTTGTGTTGAGAAGAAAATATCAGCCTTGGTTGACCGATACTATAAGAGAAATGGTGACACGACGTGACCGGGCTCTGAAGAAATTTAAAATATCTAAGAGGCAAGCTGATTGGAATTTTTATAAGTCTATCAGAAATTTAACTAATTCAGCTGTGAAGGCTGAAAAAAGGCAATACCTGCAACATATAATTGACAAAAAGGACTCCAAATTGATGTGGAAATCTTTGGGTGAGCTGCAGATACGTTGGAAGAAGAATCTGGATTTGCCAGGCGAACTCAATAAACCTGATGAAATAAATGATTATTTGGCGGCAACCCAGGGTGACCATGGTGATTTCGATCCGGCCCTCTTTCGGTTTTATCAGACTAACTTGAAGACTGACTTCAAAGTGTTGTTTAAGTTTGAATGCGTGAATGAAGATGTGATATTTCAGAAATTATTGTCAATAAGATCGAATGCTGTTGGGGTGGATGATATTTCGATCACCATGTTGTTGTTGTGTTGTCCTTACATCTTGCCGTATGTTGCGCATATCATAAATACATGTCTTACAGGTTCCATTTACCCAGAAATCTGGAAAACCAGCAGAGTTATGCCTTTACCGAAGTCGGCGGGTATAACGCTGTTCAGTGAATTACGTGGAATAAGTATATTGCCCACACTATCTAAGGTTATGGAGAAAATAATGTACGATCAGATACAGGTTCATTTGGAGAGATACAGTATTTTACCTGTAAATCAGTCAGGTTTCAGAAAGGGCTGTGGGTGTGCTACTGCACTACTCGACATCACTGATGATATAGTTAGAGCAATTGATAGGGGATATGCCACAGCTTTGATTTTGATTGATTATTCCCGAGCCTTTGATATGATTGTTCATCAGCTGATGACAGCCATCCTGCATTACTGTGGATTCTCCAACGGCGCTATTAATTGTTTATCGTCTTATCTGCTGAGAAGAAGACAATATGTGCAGACTTCAATGGGAAAGTCCCAGGTGAAAGGGATAAATCGTGGTGTTCCTCAGGGTTCTATATTGGGACCACTTCTCTTCAGCATATATACGAGTTCTCTGATAGAGGGTGTGACAACATCTAGGTGTCACATGTATGCTGACGATGTGCAGTTGTATCATTCGTTCCTAGTTAAGGAGTCTGAGTTGGCTTCAAGAAGAATTAATTCTGATATACAAATTATTCTGTCCAATTCCAGGAAGCACGGATTCAATATAAATGCTGGTAAAACCAAATTGATCATTTTCAATGATACGACGTGTCATAAACAGCTAGAAATCAGTATAGGTAATGATGTTTTAACACCAGTAAGAAGTGTCAAAAATTTGGGCTTGATTATGGATAATAAACTCAAGTTTAGCGACCATATAAATAAATGTTTGAAGGCTGCCTTTGTTAAATTAAAAATGTTGTTTCCACATAGACACATATTGCCACAGAGTTTGAAACAAACTATTTGTGATGCATGGGTTCTGTCCCATTTCAATTACTGCGATGTTGTTTATGGTCGATTTTTGACAAGGTTCGATGCTAAACGTGTTGAGATGATCCAGCGTAGCTGTTTGAGGTTCATTTGGGGTATACGCAAATTTGACAGAGTGACATATAAACTGCGGGTATCTCGATGGCTCACCATGGAGAATCGGCGTAGGCTACATTCGGCGATGTTATATTTCAAAATTATAAAGTATAAGACACCTCCGTATCTTTATAATAAAATCAGATTCCGTTCGGATGTGCATACGTTGAATGTAAGAAGCAGAGGACTGCTCACCCCCCCACAACACCGTACTGCCATTTTTCAGAAGAGTTTTACATACGACATATGCAGGACTATGAATGTTTTGCTTCAAAAATTTAAAGTGAGTTTATCTTTAGTAAGATTTGCTGCGGAATTGAGGAGCTATTTGTCTCATAGCCAATAGGTCTGGCGAATAAAGCACGGTGGCGATAATTTTTTGTTGATTTTCTGTTTTGGTTTCTTCCTTTTTGTTGCGGCAAGATAGCATGTCAGATTAATGGAGCTTCTCCTTTTTCTGATTAAGATTGTGGTGAGAAGGTCGTATGGAAGATCAGTTTTAACTGAATACGATCTTATTTATTGTGAATAGAATAATTTTTGTTTTTTGTTTGATTATTTGTTAGAAAGATTGTAGTTCTTTTTTTCACAATAAAATATATATTATTATTATTATTATTATGTAACTTGAATTCCTGTAGCAGTTGTTGCGATAAACTCATATCTTCGAAGATTGTATAGTTTATTTGTGCATACGATTTATCAAAGTTAATGCAATGGAAGAGTTCAATATTATTTATTCGTTAGATATGTACACCTTATAGCTAAAATCTCGTATAAATAGTTGCATCGCATGTCACATTCCATTACCTATGCCAATCTGCACTGTAGATAATGAAGACCTTGATATATGTGTATTACACATAGGCTAACCCATGTATGGACCTATAGAAAAAATTGAACTTGGTTCCAAAAATAGTGATATAAAATATACCGAAAAACATGATTGCATTTGTTGTTAGTGTGAAAGAGTTCTAGGATAAAAGAACCTTACTCAATAATTAGAATAAAAATATTTGAAAATATTCTTCTTCCAATGAAAATCATTTCTATTCTAGAAAATGTTTTCAATAGAAAAAAATTTATTTGCTTCACATATGCTCTTCTAACGTCGAAATTAAATTAACTTAAAATATCAATTAGATCAAGCATTTTATGAGGTTGTATGGAAAGTAATTTGATTTTTTACCAACATAGGATTTAGTTGTATTTTTATTATCACATCCGAATTCCAAGCAAAAACCAATTATCCAATATGTGGTTATATGCGTGTATGAAAAAAGTAATATTCGATCGGAAGTTCTGAGAAGTAAATACAATTAAGTCATAATGCCTAATTGTTATCGACTGGGGAAAATGGATGATTTCATTAAATAGAAAATGACTTAGTAAGGTAATGATAATATCTAATAGAAAAAATTCTTATCTTTCAAAGCAAATTTGGATCCCGTAAAATTTGTTGTTTGGTAAAAACATAGACATAAAATTGCTACTTCCGACATCTTCTAGTTATTATGTGCTTCGGTCTGTATATTAGGATTTAGGCCTAAATTGTCCTTTAGGACGTAGGTTTAGACCAAAATTAATCCATGTTTGGTAGCAATAATAGTATACAATATTCGGCTAACCAGAATGAAAGAAGGACTTTTGTTCTTTGAGTGAGTGGGAAGAGGGATGCGTGAGATGATTTTGCGAGGGCTAGTATTTAGATGTAAGGGATGACAGATTCAGGGTATTGCCACAGAAGAGCTTATGCATAGACTGTCTGTTTTGTTTTCTTGTAATCACATTTCAAATGGGTTTCTGAGTGTGTAGGTAGGTACTGCTATTATTTCAACAGGCACATATTATTGGTGTTGAAGGTTACATTCGCGTTAATATCACGTAAATAATGAATGGTTGGAAAAATTACAACAGGCCTGCTACAAATAAGACAAAACTGAATAATCTAGCAGTTCTGTGTATCGAGATCGACATAACACAAAATATAAACTGAAAAAAAATTATGGGGTCGTTTTCATTTAAAAAAGCACGAAAAAAGAAATTTTAGTGTTCAGCTTTGAAAATTGGTTCGGTAAAATACATTTAATTTTTTTTATTGAACCATGTCTTTTTTGAAAGTCCTTGAACATGAAGCACCATGGATTCAAGTTTTTTCACTTACTTCATAATCCCTAATGATCTATAAAAAGAAAAATTCTCATCAGTTTATTTTAATTCATCCACTTTTCACACATTTTCAAATGACAGAAGGAAATAAGGGTACTGCAGAAAAAAAATGTATTAGAACATAACGGACAATATATGATTCAATAAAATATTGTTTCACAACAAGAAGTTGTGAAGACTTTCGTTTTAATAAAAAATCGAAATTACTTTCCGAGCACCTCGTTATCTGATATGTATCAAAACGCTAATATTAATTTGGTTGATAATGTCTGTGTTATCATTAATAATAATGGAAATAAAGCAATCCCCATAAGTAAATCGCGTATCACAGACAAGGAAAACGAACTAACTTAGTTTATTCAATCATTTATCTAAAGCTCACGAATCCATTTATATGAAATCTACAAATCTCTAACTAAATATAATCAATTTTAGGAAACATTAGGCAGAATGATACCTATTGTTACTGCGACATAATATTGTTATCACTTGATAGTATTTTAAGTAAAATTGCTAAAATCAAAAAGATAGTTTTCATATTGAAAAACTTCCAATGGAAGAACGCCAAATAATCAAGATGTTCTATGATTGTATACTAAATTGAGTTAAATTTTTTCATTATTTTGAAATACGACAAGCAATCTATCTTCCATATTTTATTCTATTATTTAATGTCAAAATGAAACATTCTCTCAGTTAGGTGCAGGGCTCAAAATGCAGTTTTCAATAGTTGGATACGTTACATCGATAGATGACCAAAAACAGAAAAGACGCGAAGAATATAATTATATATATATATATATATATATATATATATATATATATATATATATCAATGATATGATATTTTTGGATATCAGTCAATATTTCTCAAAGTATAGGCTATACAGTGTTATAGGACTTGACACTGCATGAGCTGCAGGAAGACAGTAGTTGCTAAATCTCTGTCGGTTTTGTCTTAAGTCCCCTTCTAGATTTTCTGGCTTGGCATTTTTGAACGGATGGAATGGCGAACAGGATTATTCCACTCAGAGCTACTGTGGCCCCAGAAAGATAAAATGCATAATCATATGAGTTCCACCAGTCGTACAGCGCCCCTGTGGAGAGAACGAAATGATTAACATATGAACTAATTTTATTGAGAACGACAAAAAGATATCCATAATATGATCAACTAAAACATTATTGATGATGAATTGAAGAAGTATTAAAAATGTGAGACTGAACTCTTACATAAGCCTTATTATTGAATATTTGAAATATGTTTTCTGGGAAATAATATCTATTTCAAAATTATGTCAATATAATTTTGAATTAAATTTCAGAATTGCAAAAATATATAAAAATAAAATTAACAGATGAAATGTTAACTGTGTGGTAGTTTATTTTAAACAATAAATCTACAATAAGTTATAAGTCTTGAAACCATTGAATTTATTGTAAATACAACTCCATTCGCTTATTACGACATTATAAAGCATGTACAATTGAAACAAAGAGTTTGTCTTATATAAATGAGAATACAGAAGGAAAGGAAGAAAAACATCGCAATAGAGAAGGATTTTGTTCTTTTTCTTTTTTCTGTGAAAACATGGGTGTTTAAACAGCAAAAGTGTATGTTGAAAACTTCGAAACGACGAAACGCGTCATGCTATGTAGTCAATAAAGTGTAAATCATAAGTTCAAGTGTTTGAATTTAAGTTATATTCAACTATATATATATATATATATATATATATATATATATATATATATATATATATATATATAATGAGGGTTAAATGAAACACAATTCTCACAACTCCAAAATTTGGTTTAATTAGCTACCGGTTTCGCGAAGTATTATTCGTATCATCAGGCTTCAGAGGGCTGTGAAAAACATGTCAAGATGAAGAACAATGCAAGATACAATGCCACAAAACTTACAGTAGACCACGTTGGTCAAGTATGAGAACATGTCAATTACACGTATGTTGTTGAATAACAATGGACTGGTACAAATACTTAACAAATTTTCTAAATGAATAATTATATTATTGACTCCACAAATATTCTAAATAAATAACTATAAATTTTCAATGTAGACTTCTCAAATTCACATGTCAGATATGATGGAAATTGAATGACAAGTGTAGTAGATTTCGCGATATTCGCGCCGATAAACTGACAAATTGAATCAGACGTTGACACACTGTCAAGGAGTAGATGAAATGTACAAAACGAAACTGGTAAACTAGACTGTCACTTCCAACTCATAGTTGGTAAACAATTCCACAACGACACCAGAATTAGGATGGATTCTCAAACAAAACTGCAAATATTGGAGATACATCTGAAGTGAGTTGGGAATTTACAACTATATTATTTATATCATTTTGAACTCTCATTATTTCTAGATGTTCCATGTGTGGAAGTAGTGGTCCCTTGTTTAGAATGTGCAGTGCCTTAAAACCAGTCTGCAGGTCGAATATATGGCCCTCGTCAAGTAGATGTTGGGAAAATTGGGAGAAACCCGTAGACAGGTGGTTGCGAAACTTAGTGTGTTCGCGGATACGGATGCCAAAACTGCGAAAAGTTCGTCCAATGTACAGTGCTGAACATGTAGCACAATTAAGCTGATATACTCCTGACTTATTAAGGATATCTATTTTGTCTTTATTATTGATTAAAGCCATTCCCAGAGTGTTTGCAGTTCTGAATGAAACTTTGAAGTAGTTTTTCAGTAGATTGGCTAATCTGTGTGAAGTGGGACCCATATAAGTTAATGAAACATATTTACTATCATTCCTATCTATTTGTAGTGAATTATTAATATAAACATTTTGTTGGATGATTTTCTTTTGTTTTCTCATAATAAGTTTATCTATTATCTGACTGTTATAACCATTAGTAAGGGCAATATGTTTCAGAATTAAAACTTCCTTGTCGAATGCTGCATTTGACAATGGCAATGTTGTAAGTCTATGTATGTAAGAGTTAAAAGCTGCAATTTTTTGTGTGAAGGGATGACTCGATGTGTTATGGATTATAGTGGAGGTTTGTGTTGATTTTCTATATATTTCGAACTCCAATCTGCTTTTGGAATACTGAGACTCTTAATCGAAATATTTCAAATAAAACTCTCAGGGAGCTGTCTACACAAATGTTGTCAACGAGATCGAAATATCGAAATGTTTCTCTCAGGGAACTGTACACATATATATATATATATATATATATATATATATATATATATATATATATATATGTATATATGTCATTGTTTCATTCATATGTATCATTATATAGTGTTATATATCTTACCTCCCAACGGCGGACCAACGAGAGACGCAATTCCCTGGAAAAGGAGCAGCAATCCGAAGGCATTTGTTAATTTATCTAAACCTAGAAGATCAACTAGAATAACGGAGGTGAGGCCAACGTAAACTCCAATGGTGCACCCAAAAACTGATGCGTAAATGGCTAATGAATAGAAGTCGGTGCAAAAGGCACTAAGCATTGTGGCTGTAACAGAAAAAACAGTAATATTATAACAATATTCGCATTAAAAGAGAAATATGAAAAGTACTGTTGATGATAAGCGAATATAGGAAAATTTCTTAAGTATTGAAATCTCATAAGACATGAGAAAGATTTTGAACAGTAGTTTATCGAGAATCAGTATGAATATTTGTCTCAATTCTTGCATTTGGTGGGACAATCTTGATTCGAAAGTTGTGTAAACGAACCGAAGAGAAATGCACACAGAAATATTTATGGACATTAAATAAAAGAAATACAAATGATCCCATTTTTGTAATTGAAAGAATATGATGTTTGCTCAATGTATCTATTTAGCAAACTACCTATAATTCCTATATTGCTATATAGGAATTATAAAGCTAACAAAGCATAAAATATTTCATTATTCAAAAATATCTTTCGAAAATTTCCTCAAAAAATTTGAGTAAGTTATTATCATAAAAAAAGCTGTTCAGCATTTTACCGTTTATGGGACATCTATCGATATAGGTGATTGATAGCTTTGGAGCTAAAGTTGAGAAATTCTCTGATAAGAAGTTCACGTATGATTAAGGATAACATAAGGTAATTATTACACTTCGTTATTTTAAGATTGTGTAATAATTGTAGCTTTGAGACTGATTCATATTAATCTGGCATATTAATCTTCCATTTTCTGGAGCAATTTCCAAATGACTATTATTATATTTATTTTTCTGTATGAAGAATTGAATTCTCAGAGAAGAAGATAACAGAGGGATACGTTAAAATCGTAAATGATTATCCAATCAGCTGTTCACCTAAAATGCCCTTAAAAGTCGGCTGCGTCCCTTTCAAAATTGTGTCGTATATTCAGTATTTGCTCATTTTTCGAAGGTTACAATATATTAAATTCAAAGACAATAGACAATTTGAAAATAATACCGGCCTTGATCTATGCTAGACAGAGCTAAATATAGTTAGGGAAAATATGCTGTAAATAAAAAAACCGTATATTTTCTATTTCATTTCTATATTTATTTATTTGTGATCATAGTTTGGTAGATCTAACATATTCCCAAGAAATGCAGTAGCATTACTCAACTGCATTAGTTGAACCTTTTCTAAAAACATTCCTAGAAGTTATACATGAACGTATTTATCCCATAACTCGAAGAACATATCGGAGAGACAAAATTCGGATTCAAGAACGGACTTGGGAAGCTTTGTTTTTCCTTAATGTTCTAATATAAAGAGTACGCGATGTACTGTAATGTCTTTGCGTGTCCCATCTATGTCGAGAAACTTTTGAAAAAGTAAATCACAGAAAACTAGAAACGATCAGAAAGTCAGGCCTGGATGAGAGAGTTATCCGCATCATATCTAACCATTATGGGAAACAAGAGGCAAGTCTTTCAGAATGCACTCTCTGCAGAGTTTGAGACGCCAAGGAGATCGACAGAGATGTGTGCTCTCTCCTCTGTTCTTTAATGTTAGTTCGGAGATTGTTCAGAGATGATCTGGAGAGTACAGATGACGAAGTTTTACTAAACGGCATACACTCATTAATAATCTAAGGTAAGCTGACGACACAGACACAGAATCTAAAACATGCGCCTAAACACAAATAAATAAAAGGTATGATACTAAGCAACAAGATACTGATGACCAGTTTTGCGCAAACGGGTACCAACTGAAAACGGTTACATCGATAAACAACCTTGGAAAACATTGAATGGAAATAAATAAATGAAATTAAGATCCGAATTGGGAAGAGTAGAACAGCTTATAATCGCATGACAAGCGTTCTGTGCAATTTAAATATAGGCTTTCACCTCAGAGTCAGAGTTCTTAGATACGTTTTATCAATACTAACATATGGGGTGGAAGATTCTGACCGACGCTGCATGTGAACGCCTTAAATTACTTGAGATGTAGTGCTACAGACTCATGCTTGAATATCATGGATTTATCACGTAACCAACGAAGACGTCCCACAGCGTATGAGGAAACAGAAAGTGGTTTTAAACGTTGTCGAAGGAAGCAAACTTTCAAACTTCGGACATGTTATGCTGAACCAGAAATATAGTCTATTCCAGCTTATTATGCAGGGCATGCTGAACAGCAAAAGAGGTACTCAAAGAAAAGGAATATCGTGGCTGCGAAATGTAAGAAAGTGGACAGAAATGATATCTATAGATGTACTTCGGGCTAAGAAGAAGTAGTTAATGAATATGATGTTATATGAAGTGATGGTAAGCAAATGCATTGTTTCTAATTCATATTTGAAACTACCTATTGCATTCACTCATCATATTCCCCATATTCATCTAATATGGGAATATGACCTTCTTATACTCTAAGGGGGCGTCCATAAATTACGTGAGGTTTTTAAGGGGGGAGAGGGTCGAGTCAAATTTTATCTAATCTTACGTTGGAGAGGGGGCCTTGGCAAATATCACGCAATTTTTTTTCTGATTGAAAAAAAATATTTTTCTATTTTTGTCCATTTAATATAGATTGTACATGCTTATGATTTAATCTTGAGCGTCATCGTAATACGATTAAGATCATTCACTAATTGGTTCGAAAGAAAATAATTTCATTCATACTTCGACGTTATACATCTACTGACTGTCAAACCACCATATTTGTTTTATACCAAATGGCTCAATTTAATCTGAATTTTACAGAAAATTTAAAAAAACACCTCACGTTATTTATGGACGCCAATAAAGTAGTAATAAAATAAAGTAGTAGTTTTCGATTTAACGAAATTCATAGTTTGCCAAAAAAAAATTTATTATTTCTCCGATAATTGAAGCAGGTTTATATCCCTATTAGATGTTCTTAGTGGGGCAATGAAGTCAAATAGGGTGTAACTACAAAATTGATGATGCTATCACAAATGCATTAATCTTTGGTTACAATTCGCCATTCACTCAAAGCTTAATTTGTAATGGAATGCAATCGGCGGAAATCATTTAAATCAGGTTATACCGAAATTAATATAGGTACCTACTTAAATCAGCTAATATACTTTTTTATGGTAGTTCAGAAATTGATAAATTTTTCTTATCAATTTACTACTTTGATTATTCGAAGAAGAAAAATTCTTTTATGGTGCAATTTGTTTGTGAAAAACCATTTATAGAAGTAACCATCTTGAAAACTTCGAACAAAGTTTATCTGAAGCTCATAAATTTTTTCTGAAATTTTTTTCGTAGAAATATACCCAATATATTCTTACACAAAAATGAGTAGAAACAGGTGCAATTATAAATATGATGAGAAAAAATATGATTTTTTTATTACTTTCTTGCAATTGTTATGGAACCAGCATTTTCGAAGAAAACGAAAGGAGTGATTTCAGTATATACCTACGAGTGCACCTCTTATTTATATATGGTTAGAAACACATGTGATATTATATCTGATATTACAAAACGTGTATATAACAAGATAAAGCGCTATCATAGAAGTATCAGTTTCCAAGAGACCCTGAAGCTAGTAATAAATACATTTTTTGAAACATAGTTTCAACTATGTTTCTCACGAAAAAAATTTTTTTAAATTTTAGGCCAGCTGTTTCAAAGGATGTAGTTACAGTCAATTCTAATTTTGTTGTCCCTATCAGCATATACCCCAGCTTTTTACATTTAAAACCTGCAATTCTGTATTAAAGAATAATCCAACTTCAGAATTATCACCAACTAAAATACAACATGTAAGCATATTTTTAAATTACATATATCTTGTCTTCGAATAATTGCATAATGAGTTGTATCTATGGAAAAAACTTTGATAGTAACTTATATTATCTTCAAAGAATTAGTGTTTCATAGCAAAACAAATATTTTGTCAAGTGGTCCCTCATCACTAAGAACTACTGCTTTGTGTCAACCTTTAGCACCAGAAGATCAAATTATGATATTTGCAGTTAAGCGCAAATTTCAAGTGTGTTTCTGATTGGTTACAGCTCGAGTCATAACAAAGCTGCTTCTTTTTATGTTTTCTAATAATTATACTTCACAATATCGGAATGAGCGGATTCTTTATGAATTATCAACAAGAAATGGTAATCAAAATACCATAAACAAAGCAAATTATCATTCAAGAGTTTATATTATCATTAAACATTATAATCAATATTGGACATTATTTATAACTGCTAAATCTAATAAAACCGCTAGTAAGATATGAAATTACTAGTTCAATTTTTTATACAGGGCATGCAGAAAAAAGTATATTTTACAAGCAAGTATATAAGGTAAAGAGATAGATACTTACAAATTCCACAAATTGTGAGAGACCAATTATAAACATGGAGCCTGTTTACCCATGTTTTGTCCGATAAATAACCGAGGACTATCCTTCCAATAGTATTTGCTATACCTACGATGGCAATCAGTGTGCTTCCCTCTTTGCCAGATAAGCCTAAAGATTTAGCTCTTGGAACTATATAAACATAGGGGATGTTGAAACCTATGCTCGTTAAGAAATTACTGATTGTAAACAGTATGAAAATAATATCTCTGAATAGAGAAAAATCCATCATCTCCTTCATTGTCTGACGGGTTTCTGGGGAACATGTAACTCCGCACAGAGTCGTTTTAATCTCTGCCTCTTCTTCGTATTTGCGTTTTCGGTATGAAATGCTCGATTTTCTCTCCAAAAAAGCTGTTTCTTCGACCTGACGGTTCTTTAGATTCTGTTTAGATCTGTATGCTGGAATATTCAATAGGCTACCCTGATAAAATACATCCGGTTTATCCAGAGGTCCATGTTTACGGAAATGTTGACTCCCAAACTGGTTTCTGAAGCTTACTGCTAGCATGGGCTGGCTGAAAGCCATCCTGGCTCCGCTTTTGCTGTGGAACTTGCCGTTCGTAGTAACATTTCCGTTATGTTCATATTTGTAGGAACTCGTCTTAGGTAGAGAAAAATGAGCGACACTATGCGGCCTGTGGATTTGACCATTTTCACTATTCTTAGGGAATTTGTGCAGTTCGTGGTCTGATACGTGAATGTCTAGGTGGCCTTCCACGGCCTTCAGCTGTAGTTTATTGTTTTCAACGTCAACATCTTTCACATCATCGTATTCTATAGGCCTGAATAGCGAACCGAATATTATACATTCTAGGACTATGCCGCTTATAATCAGAATTGATCCTCGCCATCCAAACTCTGCTAGAAGATATGTGATCAATGGCGCGAAAACAAATGTGCCAAATCCTGAGCCACATACTGCTATGCCTGTTGCCAGTGATCTTTTCTTCTCGAAGTAGGTGGTGACGCTTACGATGGCAGGCAGATATATTAGACCGAACCCGATACCAGCACCTATACCTATTGTAAAGATGATGAAGGTTACGTTTTTAGCGAAGGTGGAAGCAATAAGGCAGCAACTCGCTAAAATTGAACCAACTATCGTGACTGGCCTGCAGCCATATTTGTTGACTAGAGAACTTGACAGAGGACCTGGAAGAAAAAAAAATCAATGAAGATATGCCATATAATTTTCGTAATTACATTTTAATGAAGACTTTCACCATATGTTTTAACAGAGTGCAAGAAGTCGCGATTGGTAATCTATTACTCTTATTATTTCTGAATATCAGGTTTCCACTCAGTATTTCTCTGTAACACATCTATTTCTCATACTAGATAACAAACTCTACGAAATCTCATACAAATAAGATATTGAATGATTTATTACCATAACCATAACGGCCGTTGAAAAGTGACATAAAACTTTACTTAGTTGTGTTTTTTCAACCAGAACTTGTTGAGGAACTGACTTATTTGATAACTATTTTTCAATTAATGATGCAATGAAGGAACTACATTCTCATGCTCTTTCCAATTTGATATTCGGCTCATAGTTTACACAACACCGATATGACTTATTAGATGAAATAACAGAAATTTCAGATACACCAGAGTATACTTTTTTCACAAGTAATTCACAGAGTTGAACAAATTTTTGCATTCCTTCCTTTAATTGTACATCGGTAAGCTTGAGTTACTTTATCCACATTATGTACATATTAAGAGCTAGAAATATTGAGGAAATAATATTAGACCTCATTTGCAACTCGAAATAAACACTTGAGGAGAATACTCAGTATTTATTTACGGTGCAGAACTACATACCGATAAAGCGTCATGTATTTAATAGTGTTGGCGTTTACTTGATCTGAATCAATTATAATTGAATATAAACTCAAATTAAAACATTAATCGATTGGGCCGATACTTGATGAAAATCTAAATACATAATTTAAATAAAACTAAGTAGTTTTTCAATTTTCACTATAATTGAATCAAAACATGACAATATCGTTTCGCCAACACAGTGGCTTCATCAGATGTTGATGATAAACTGAGCTATTACATTGTGGACTGCGTATATTTATCCTGAAGTGTGTGTGTGTGTGTGTGGAGGTTAAATTGAAACAATTGAACTCATGATACCCATCTTGACATATATATATATATATATATATATATATATATATATATATATATATATGTGTACAAGTGATAGTTCGAGGACAGTATACGATGTACCGTACATGATGTACTGTCCTCAAACTAGCACTTCGAAGAATTAATTGTGTAAAACTATAGATTCGAGAAAAAAAATTATGTGGATTCAATAATAACGATAATTCAAAGAAAATTTCAATTAAGTTGATTTCAAAGTGAACAATTGAATTATCCATTCATCTATATAAAGACAATTCGATAATTTGTTACTTATATCAATATGATATTTTCAATACTTGCAATAGGTATATAATATTTAATATGTCTATATGTATACAATATTGATTACATATCGATTTTGACGATAATTTTACTGGTGGCTAATAGTATTTATTATAATCTAAATGGATGAAGTGTGAATTATTATGAATCTGATATAATGGTATGGCGTTTTCGAAGCCATACCATTATATCAGATAACATTCGTTAGCCCCATTTTACACCAATATTTTAAAATAAAATACTTCTGAGTTTTGATTAGTGAGAATGTATGTTTTCAGTTCTGAAGTAGTGAATTGAACCAAAAAAGTTTTACCGCATCAAAAGTAGTTCGGATATACTGAACTTACCGAATTAAAAGTAGTTCGGATAAGTTGAAATGAACTGAAATTAGTTAGTGCAAGTAATGGATCAAATGCATTGAAATTAGACTAACACCCATAAGATGTTTCAAATATAATAAAGTAGATCAAATATACAAATGTACTGAAAGTAGTTCCACTACACTAAAAGTAGTTCAAATACACTGAAAAAATTTCAAATATACCTTAAATAATTCGAACTTGCTACAAGCAGTCAAATGCACCAAAATGCCTACCAATAGTCCAAATGTACTAATGTAATTTCAATGCAATACGAGTAGCTCAGATAATCTAAAACGAGTACAAATGCACCATCGTGATGTCACATATTTCCTATTATAAGACTCAACACTCTTCGAAATGTCATCATAATCCTTCGTTGTCGTATTAGGGCTTTGATAATATTTTGAAATGTATTTCACTCCACTTGAGTGATATCAAGTGTGGTATTTGATAAAATGTCAAATTCATAATGCATTTTCAATCTAAAAATCTTACAAAATATATCCATAAGTCATTTGTAGGTATTTGAAATTAGTGATGTGCGTACCGGTGAGTATTAGGTCACTGGTATACCGACGACGGCGACTTATAAGTCACCAGTAATTTTAGCAGTGACCTAGGTCGAAGTTCAGATCGATAGTTTCCGATCGATATATCCAAGTGATCACCGTTATATCGGCGACCGGCGAGTCAACGTTTGTTTTAGCGGCGACTTAAGTCGCCGTTTAGAGCGCTTCGTTTTGGTTTCACTCTAACAACTGCTATCTAACCATTTATAAATATTGCAACGTCGCTACGACGGGGTACAACCCTCATCCCAAGTATTCCGATTATGGGGAGTTATAGCCAGGGAGCTGGTGGCAATTTGGGTATATGATTTGATCGTCGTTAATACCAAGACTCAATACATTCTGCACCTATGTTTACTAGAAAAAATTAACTATTTTTTTCGAAATGATTATATAACGATAAATTTCTCGAAATTGAAAAAGTCAATTGTAAGTCAAAAATTATATTATCGTTTCTGCCATCAATAATATCTATTGAATATATTTTATAAATAGTATAATCAAAGCTGGTAGAAGTAAGGATAGTGGGACTTTTTATAAAAAAAATGAATTGTAAAAAGAAATTATTAGTACTTTTTCAGACCATCGTCTCTTCAAAAGTGATTTTTAAATTTTAAAGAATATTTGTAAATATGAGAAAAAGGTATCAGACATCTACAACACTAATTTTTGAATTTAGAAACAACGGAATTAAAACGCGCTAGGTTGTTTGAAGTGTCGTAACGTGTTTTGCAGCATCTATATTTGAGGCTACCAAAAGCGAAGTAGATTAACACAAATAGTTGCATTTTTTGTTTTTTCACATCATTTGAATCTTGATAACTGTATCTATCATCTGCACAGATCGAGAGATAGAAGCAGTATTTTCTCTCTGCTTTTTTATATTTGCCATTTATTCATTTAAAGGCAAAGTGGAAGAACGACAAGCCCACAATTGAGATATTATGAGTCGAGAGACACAAAGATTATAAAACACACATAAATCTACTATTCGAATGATATAGTAGATTTATAGTATGAGTGATTTCAAACTGAAAACAAAAATTGAATTGAGATCATTGAAAATGATTGATATTCATATCAATTTACCTATTCCACCAACGGTATCAACTAACAAACCAAATATAAATCAAGAATAAATAGGGACCAAAGTCACCGGAAGGCAAAAGTTAAGTCACCGGAAGCTACCATAACTACTTAAACTAATAGCTCATGTTTACTAGTGTAAGATTTTTGACAAATTTGAGAAAAATCAACTCAACAAGTTTACCTAAATAAGACCGATATCAAATATGCGTTTTACTAAACTTCTATATTATTTATTGTCTGTTCAATAATAATAGATATTAACTTATTGTGTGAATCTATACACCAATACATATACACACACACACACAATAATTCACCATTATATAATAAAGTCAATATGATGCGCTAATTATGTTGAATAAGCAAAACATTTTTTTTCAAAAAGGGCTTGAATTAACAACAACAGTAGGTATAAACCAAAAGTTCATATCTTATTCGCTGTCAGTCGTATTTTCTGTTGAATGAATGAATGAAAACGTTTCATTGCGTTCTTTGTTTACATTACAATTCATTGTTATTTTCCAAATAAAATTTTCTGTTGTACTAGTTCATCCAGGCCCTCAATTCACGAGTACCGCCATTGAAATTTTTTTTCTTAGTACTGTAGATTTCAGACTTCAGAAAAATATTATCTTGAAAATCGGTTTTGCTCATGAATGAAAATCAGGAATCAGTTACATACCAAGCTGTTCACACAGTATTTATTTTTTATGAACCCCTTGTTATGAATGTTATGATGACTCATCAAAACTGTCGGTGTTTTTTTATTTTGACGCGACAATCGGCGCGGCGCCTGAGAATATCTAGTCTAAGTTTATTTATATTCATGTTCTAACATTTCCGTGTTTTGAATGACTTATAATAGGGATTAATAATTATAATTATTGGAGATTTAATTTTTTTTCTCATGAAAATGAATCAAATTTATTTGGAGTATATATAATTAAATGTAAACTCTAGATGACCTAATTTATTCGATTATTTTGATGGATAAATATGATTCACATATATTTGATATATTTGATTGTTATGTATTCGATTATGATTGTTGATTGAATATGAATCTCAAGCATGACCGGAATTTTTTTTATTCTTAGTTTTCTGTTTATTCTTTGGGATGTCCATATACAAGAAATACAGGATATTAAAATTTGAATTATGGAATGCAACCTCAAAACTACATTCTGACATTATCAGATTCAGAAGTATGATGAATTACAACTCAGGATGATTGTTTTTCCTTCGCTAAACTGGCAAAATATTTCAATGGCTCCTACTTTTCTGGATGAGACCTAAAAATTTTTTAGTCCATGGTTTTCTTGTTACTGTTAATTTTGAGGATGTCATCATGTCATGCAACAGCCATTGTTCAAGTTTTTAATATTATTACTTTCATATCATTTGTAGTGATTGAAGCAATTTAACAACCAAACTGTTTAATCACCACTGCCGTGCACAGGCTCTGCCAGGAAAATTCCCAGATTTTATGAGTCTATTCGTACTAATTCATTACCTATAGGAATATGTGAAGAATGAATAAACGAAATTTCGTATGTGAAGAGATTCGTATACGAAATAATACGAATATACGAAATTCATAATATAAGCATATTACTCCTTATACGAAGGCACTAATTAATATATTAATAAGTACCTTCTATTAATATTATAATAACTAATAATTATTAATAACAATAAATATAAATTATATAAACACATTGAATATGAAATTGAAGACTTCACACACTCACTAGATAGAATAATAAATAATAATACAGTTGATTGAATATTCGCTGATCTGTTGTATATTAAATAAAAACACTTGGCTTGGTTTCGCAAAATTTTTTATAAATACTTTACTTTTGTTTCGCGGTGTTACCGCATTTTAAAAAGTTAAACTCTGTTCAAAAAAAAAAAAGTGAAACTCTGAGTTTAAAATTTTTGAAAATGGGGTAACACCCCGAAACAATTGTCAAGTAATTATTGAATATTTTGTGGAACCCAGTCAAGTGTTTGTATTTAATACTAGCTGACCCGGCGAACTTCGTAACGCCCAACCGTCATTCATTCATTAACGTAATGAAATGAATACAACTATTATAGTATATGACTATTAATAATACTATTATAGTCATATAATTGGTGGGAGTAACAAGTCTTAGTTTTATATATTGAGATATAATTCGAAGGAGAAAATATTATCGGTCTCACTCTGTCACGAGTGTCAGTGATGAGTCATCACTCCACTTTCATCTCCAGTCCTAACAGCCGTTCATCAACGATGCCAAGCGGCTTCATTAGTAAATACATATTGTTTACAACGCGTTATGTTAGAGCTTTCTCAAGTCGCATTAAAAGTTTTTTCAAGTTTCATATTGATGAATATCATATTTCAATACTCATTATTCTATTCAGGACTAAGACAAATCGAAAAACACAATAATTATAAAAACTGTTCCAGCCATTCTTGAGTTACAAAAAATATAACATGTAACTTACACGGCCGCAAAATTACAAGTTGTGTGGATATGTATTTTTTGTTGCCAAATCACAAAAAATGAAGAATGAAATTTTCGCTGGAAAACAAAAAAATGTTAAGGGGTAAAGTACTCCTTATCAATTAGGTGCATGAAAAATCAATAACAACCGATAGTCAGATCTACCGAGTATACATATAAAATTTTATCAAAATCGGTTAAGCCGTTCCGAGGGAGTATGGCCAGGGTTACCAACTCGTGGAATCTTTTCCCCCGTAATCAAGTTGAAAAACCCCTAAAATCCCCTAGAATTGTTTTTAAAATTGAAATTCAAAGAAAAAATATATATTAAGGTTTTATTTTGCAATTATAAGGTACTTAAGTTTTTTTATAATTAAAATTAAAATATTATTAAATAATTATTATTATTATTAAATATTTATTATTATTTGATATTATTAAAATATTATTTCATTATTATTAAATTTTTCATATCATTCTTTGAAATGAGAATATTAGGAATAGTTTATAGGGTAGTATTTTACAGAAAAATTAAATTATTTATTTACTACTCGTAATTATAAAATTTTTCATTAACCAACCTACATTAAGAAATAGTATTGAATATTTTCATCACGAAATGGATTTTTTTATTCAAGATAGAAATCAGAATTAATTTTAGTTATTTAAATTATGATATGGAATATTTTGGAATACTTTAAAAATACCCCTAAGATTACCCCTGAAAATTTTAAGCCCCCAAAAAAACCCACCAAACATTTTGTCCCCCTAAATTTAGGGGGAAAACCCCCAAGTTGGTATCCCTGAGTATGGCAACTAACACTAACAACTGAAACTGTATAGGGAGTGAGAGAAAGTTCATTGCGTGAAATAGATGATTCGGGAATCACAGCAGCACTGCGTCTGCGGAATAGCTCGATTTCATTATGTTGTGCTCGATGTTGTTGTATTTGATTTACACATAAAAATAATCTGATAGATAGTTAACAACTGTAGTTAATCTACCAATTGCAGTTATAAATGCAGGGAATAAATATGTAAATTGGTGTTTTCATTTAATTCCGAGTGTTTTCATATTTATTCACCTTTTAAACCTTCTCTGAACTTTCACAAATAATTAAAGACCAAAATTAGCTAAATCGGTCCAAACGTTCTCGAGTTTTAGAGAGACTAACGAACAGCAATTCATTTTTATAATATAGATACTAAATAACAATAAGCATTTATATTTATATTATATAGTAATTTTAATTATAGAGCAATCAGTTATGCTCAATTCAAATTACGAGTTCTTAGGACTAGAAAATTGATACTGTAAGGTTAAAATTGTTGAACCTGAAATCTGAAATTTGGTTACCTTTCGAAGTTATTCCAAAAATGCATCGGAAAAATTTAATTTTTCCATTTTTCATTAACTATTTAGATACTCACAAAATTGAAAACTAAAGCTCATTGATTGAAGAAAATTATCAATGCTTTCAATAATTCTCTTTTCTTTATTGGTAATATTCAATTGTTTTTGCAAGTGTTCAATGAAATAATTTTTCAATAAAATGAATGAGAATTAGTTTTCTGTCTATATCCCGAAGTAAGGAAGTTCAATTAAATTGGGTTTGATTGGTATTTTTCAGTTCATACCAATGATGTATAATAAGATGATAATGTAGCGCAATAATAACAACAAGAAAAATGAAAATGTGGCGCGTTGATATAGAAATAACAATCATAGCGGTCTATTTGTCTTTCACGATGTTATTTTGTCTTGGGAAAATGATAACTAATACAAGGTACTTAATGCTTCAAAATTGAAATAAGATCTTCGAATACAATTTCAGTAGTTTATTTTTCTCATCAGTCTCTCCATTCATATTTCCCACAGAAAGCTGAAATATTGAAAACCAAACGGATCAAATTTCTCGAAGTAAAATCATTCTACCTATAGATAATAATGATAAAAATATCTGCGATTGATATTTTTTATGATATAAGCAGGCGTTCTGAGAACCCCGCTTTTAAGCTAATTGAAATGCGAAAAATAAGAAATATTGTTAAAGAAACTCAAATCATAAGTTAGTAAATATTCAATTGATATTTGTTCCTCAATGTTTACGGAATTGAAATCGTTATGACGAATTTTTTTGAAAAAATTTTTAGCCTGTGAAAATAATTCTGTGATACTTTTAGGACATTGAATTGCGTCCATTTCACGGGACAGCAAGTCGCCTGATATAAACAAAAAATGTTATTCATAATATATAAGTATATCGAAAAAATAACTAGGTATATCCAAAAATATATCTTAATAAGTATATTGTAAGACTTGACAATGGTCTTTGGAAATACCTCCACAGATTTTGAGCTCTAATAAAAACCATGTTCCTGAATTCACATCCATAAAAATACATTGGTACCTATCTATAACAATGATTCTCCGTCTAAATCATCCCGCCAGTTTTTTTGTATGCCGCGCAATCACAAAGTTTATGTGCCGCCTGGGCGGTGTTTATATAATGGCGGTCTCATAATCATAAATACCTCATATTCTTCCCTCCAAAGTTATCAAAACATATCAATCAAATTGGCTCACGCGTGTCAGTCTACATGTTGTTTCAAACAGAATGTATGTATGAAAACATAGGAATACCTACTCAATAGAAATAAGAAGAGCAAAAGTAAAATGAATGAAAATAATTTCAATAAAACGAATGATGATGAATGAAGCGGCCATAAAATGCTAGGAAATTCAGAGTCATTTTCGGAATAGTTACAATGGAAATATGAAATCTAACAACTTACTTACTGAAGGTATATAAAATAATATTGGATATTGTATTGAAAATCAGAAAAAATTATCTCAAAGAAATGAAAATTCATATATATTATGTGAAATGGGCAATTATGTACTTCATTGGGTGATGCATGATTCGAAATCGTTATTAATGTTATAATCAACTTAATTCAAATTCGTTTGAAGATGAAATATTAGTTTCAGTCGATTCTTTTCTTTATGTATGCTAATTTTGTCGTAAAAAATAATTGAAAGAGAAGAAATACGACAATAGTTTATTATGAAGATGAAAGAGAAAACGAAAATCACTTCATTTCATATACTACGTATATAATATACTATACACAGGTAAAATTGCGCGGGAAAAAGTGTTTTTCGGTATGTCTGGCCAAAGCAACTGGTAAATCAGTCTGTCGTGAGATATATATGCTTCTCATACTATCAAGAATAAAATTTGAAGTATCCTAAAATATGTCAAAAATAAGTTTTTTTCTCAATTTCCAAATGGTCCGCCACAAGAAAATAAACGCGGGAATGGTCTGCCATTTCGTTGTTGAATACTTACAATAACATATTTCAACATATCAAAACGGTAGCTTTCCTAAAATATGTCTTTTTTCCACCAGAGTGTCACACCTGTTATACCTGCGCAGTACCGAACCTACCGCGACTTCGCTAAACTAAGTCCCATTTCATGTATGGTAGGTACAACTGTCTCACTGAAATAATTTTGGGCTTTCCTAAAATATGTGTCGTCAGATGTTTACTGGCTCTTAGACCAGTCTAAAAGCCAGTGAATATCTGACGTCACATATTTTAGGAAAGCCTACAATTTTGTCAACGAGACAGTTGTACCATACATGAAATGGAACTTACTTTAGCGAAGTCGCGGTAGGTTCGGTACTGCGCAGGTATAACAGGTGTGACACTTTGGTGGAAAAAAGACATATTTTAGGAAAGCTGCCGATTTGATAGGTTGAAATATATTATTATATGTACTCTAAAACGAAGTTGGAAAAAAATTTTTTTTTGACATATTTTAGGAATCTTGAAATTTTTATACGTTATTCTGGATAGTATCGGAGACATTTATTTCTCATGGCAGACCGATCTGCCGGTTGCTGTAACCCGGAAGAACGAAAAACACTTTTTACCGCGCAAATATACCTGTGTGTAGTATATACGTAGTATATAAGTAATGAAGGGATTTTTATTTTCTCTATCTTCTTTCTAATATATTACTGTCGTATTCTTTCTGTTTCAACTTTTTTTGACGGCAAAATTAACATACATTAAGAATCAAACCAACATGAAAACAATGTTTCACATTTTTAAACGAATTTGAATTCAGTTGATTCTATAATAATATTATTAACATATTCATTAACATTCATTCAAGTCATCATTCAATAAAGTTAATAATTTTTCATTTTACATAACTCATATGAATTTCTATTTCGTTGAGATAATTTTGCCAGATTTTTAATCGAAAAACACTTTTTCCCGCTTAAATATACCTTCGTGTATTAGTATATACGTAGTATACAGAATGAAAGGATTTGCATTTTCTCTTTCTTCTTCATGATATACTGTCGTATTCTTCACCTTGAAATTTTTTTTGACGGCAGAATTGACATAAATTAAGAAAAAAAACAACCTGTAAATAATGTTCATTTTCAAACGAATATTAATTCAGTTTAATTTGATAATTATTAAAGATTAGATTCATGCTCTCACTCGATAAAGTACATTATTTCCCATAACATATGAATTTTTATTTATTTGAGATAAATTTTTCTAGATTTTCAACCAAAAAACACTTTTTCTCGAGCGAATATACTTACCTGTTTCTGTATACGTCGTATACCGAACAGAGATATTTTAGTTTTCTCTTTGTTTTTCATAATATGCTATGAGTCTTTCGCTTAAAATTTTTTTTTGAGCCGCCTAGATAATACATTTTATATTAATATATTTACTCAATACATTTGACAAGTGAACTCTTGCACGGCGTCAAACAAACCTGGTAACAGTTCCTCGTTTAAACTTGAAATCTTCACCTAGTCTTGCAAATGTTTTTTGAGAGTCGACGCTTTTTTTCAATAAGCTTAAACGTCTTTTCTTTCCTTTGCTGAAAAAGGCAGAATGAAGTCTGAGACAGTCAATGCCTGAAACACACTTTTAAGCTGCTGGCTAATATTTTACCCAGTTCATAATAGATTTTGGTAATGTCAATTTATGATTGTCGATTGCGGTAACCATCCAAATATGGGATGAAGCATTTTTCAAGTTTGACATATCAGCAATCATAATTATTAATATGTCGTTGTCACTGGCTCTGATAACAATATTATACCGGTCAACAAAGATACATGTATTGATGGAAAAATTAATTAGCAATTCAATGAAATTAACACTAGTATTTTCCTCTTCTGCTTTTCACTACACTTGAAACTAGCAAACGCAAGCGGGCAACTTACTTGGGAACATAACACGTGAAATGAAAGAAGAAAATTCAACTGAACGAATGATGAGGAATGAAAATTTCATAAAATGATGAGACGTTCAGAATTGTTCCCGGATTAGTTGCAATGGAAATATAAATCTAAAAACCTACTTACTAAAGGTATATAAAATAATATTGAATATTCTATTGAAAAACAGAAAAAAATCATCTCAAAAAAATGCAAAGTCATATAAATTATGTGAAATGAGCAATTATGTACTTTATTGAGGGATGACATGAATCAACATGAATAAACTGAATTAAAATTCGTTTGAAGATGAAACATTAGTTTAAGGTTAATTTTCCTCTTTATGTGTCAATTTTGCCGTCAGAACGAATTGAAAGAGAAAGAATATTCAGTATATAATGAAGAAGAAAGAAAAAACGAAAATCTCTTCAACCCATAGATATACTACGTATATACTACTACACGCAGTTGTATTTGCAGGAAAAAAACTGTTTTTCGGTTGAAAATCTAGAAAAAATTATCACAAACACATAAAACTCATATAGGTTATGTGAAATGAGAATATTATGTAGTTTATTGAGTGATGACATGAACACTAAGATAAAACATTATTTTCGGGTTTGTTTATTCTTTTTGCCAACAAAAATATTTGAAAGAGCAGGAATACGACAGTAATATATTAGGAAGAATAAAGAGAAAACGTTTCCTTTATTCCGTATACTGCGTATATACATACTACACACAGGTATATATGCGCGTGAAAAAGTGTTTTCAGTGTGCCAGGTCAAAGCAACCGGCAGATTGGTCTGCCAGCAAAGATATATGTTTCTGATACTATCAAGAATAACATATAGAAATTTCAAGTTTCCTAAAATAGGTATGTTAAAAAAAAATTTTCTCCCAATTTTCGAATGGCTTGCCACATGGAAATAACCGCGGAAATGATATGCCACTTAATTTTTGAATAGGTATAATAATATATTTCAACATATCAAATCGACAGCTTTTCTAAGAAATGTCTTCTTTCCACCAAATTATCACACCTGTAATACCTGCGCAGTACCGAACTTACCGTGCCGTCGCTAAACTAAGTCCCATTTCGTGTACAATAGGTACAACTGTCTCACTGACACAATTTTAGGCTTTGACGAGAATTTGGACGAGTGAATAACGCTCGGTAGTTCCCCAACTCGGTTCCAAGCGAGTACATAAGCGTATCCATTATTTGTGGTGATCCCCGAAAATGCTCTTACTTTTCAAACATAAACAATAGGTGGTAAACATAATTGCCATATGTGTAAATGAGTAATTAACAACTACTGACCTAATCACCGTCTAAACCCTACATGTCATGAAAATGAGCAGAACAAAAAACTCCCGCTCACCCTTGTGCTAACATAATATGCGAACGGTCCCAAAAAAGGTACAATTTGCTTCAGTTTCAATAATTGGCAGCGAGAAGCAATTATCCAGAATAAAATATGTTACATGAAAAAAAAGACCAAAATTTTAAGTCGAAAACAAGAAATTTTGAAAATATTATAACGCTTTTCCCATGAAAATATTATCTTATAAATATCAGTTACACTAACATCGATCGTCGGAATATATTCAGTGTCCCCAAACAGTCTCAGTCGTGTCCCCAAACTCACTGTCCTCAAATTAACACTTGCCGGAACACTTGACTTTGGGGACTGTCCTCAAAGTCACGAAATGTCCCCAAACAAGCAGTTGAGAGAACAAAATGTCCTCAAACTATCACTTGCTGATATATATATATATATATATATATATATATATATATATATATATATATGTATTACTACAAAGTCATCAACGTGCTCTCTTTATGATTTACTGCGAAAGTCAATGCTCCGATAAAAGTAGCCATTGTAATTTAAAAAACAATGCACCACTCTATCTGATAACTCAGTAAACAACTCGGTGATCTTTTTGTTCGTTTAAGTTTCTCTGTGAAGGTTGGTGCTCCAAGATGTTTAAACGCTTCATAGTTTATGATGTTCACAATAGACACATTCAAAGTGAAACGATTGAATAGGTTTTAAGGGTTACACACGCAAGTGAAACTATTGCTGATATTTATTATTATTATTATTTCGAAATTATCAAATTTTATAAGTGTTGGTAATTACTCAAATCAAAAACTTCCACGAATAATATATATTTATTTTATTATGAAACACTTCGATTAATTTCGAAAATTTCATTGAAATTTTTTAATTGAACGAGAAAACGAATTGTTTTCAGTTTTGCAGATTATGTGATGAAGTTATGAATGATATTCCAGAGATGTATTAATAGATTTATAAGCGAAACGAATATATGCAATTAGGAAAAAATCGAAAATCTTTCGTCCATGATGTAGATGAATACCTTGAAAATTTAACTTTTATCATACGATCACCTTTTACTTTCTATTATTTCGAAATGAAAAAGCGATGTATAATTGCAATACGAAAACCTATTAAAAACTTTGAAATTTCAACAAGTGAAACTGGGAATGAATAGACACATATCATTTGAAAATCCACCATAATATACTGAATCTAGTATTATAATAAAAATGTACTAATAATAACAATTAGAACTGATAACTATCAGTTGTACATAATTACATAACTATGTAATTATGCCAAAATTATAGAAAAACTTTTATTGATGCATAATTTTAGTTCTTGTAACAAAAAACAATGGGCACGTTGAGGAGTAGCTGAAAACTAACTAATTACTATAATACTAATAACTATTGGTATTTAAGAAATTGTAAGTGACAATATTTTATAAAAATTTAATATTCAATGTATGAATGAAAAATATTGAAGTAATTGTTTGCGCATATTAAAGAAACCATTCAAACCCTATGAATCTGAAACATATGTTGAGAAAATAAAGATGAGGTTTTGAAATATTAGAAGTATAATGAAAACTATTATTTTTTTAGTTGAATATAGGATAAGACTAAAAAACTTTAACTTTTGATTTACACTTTTGTATGTGTTCAAGTTCAAGTTTTTGAATTTTATCTTATATTCAGTTATAATGGATTTACATCAAGTAAACACCAACACTATTCAATTATTATTTTTTAATAAAAATGAGTATAATAATATACCTTGCTCTTATTACTTGAATATTCATAGTTTAACAAAATAGTTAGCAATCCTAATACAACTCTGACTTACTTTTCATGACGTCACGTTTGAACGATTATTATTGTAATTTATCAATAAACATGAGATGCATTATAAAAATATGGAAATTTTAAATTTGTTTTCGATATCATCTGGTAAATATTTATTCACTTCGTATTCTTCTCATAGTAAATAGCTACAATTAGAATTTGTTTATCTTATCACTGAAATATTTGTACATACATCATTATCAAGTACCGACATTTGCGTTGAGTCCTTGACAACAAATATGCACAGAATCGATAGATATTACGTTTTATCGAGAACTTTTTCGAATTATGAATATCGAAACAATAGAAGAATAGAAGTATGTACCAGTTTGGAGAGGATACATTGAGAAGAGAAAGTTTTGGAAAATAGAGTCAAAATAATAACCAAAACTGATTTTCTGGTATCTTAGGGAGTATTTAATTGATGCAGTTATTATTCTGAAACAATAGTTAAACTATGTAAAAAGTAACGTCTCAGAAATTATCGAAGATCATAAATAAATAAACAAGTGAGGTATTTATGAATAACAATATCAGTAAAACTTAATTCATATTCAAATAAGTAGTAATTAGATAAAAACAAAGGATTTGGCATAAACATGAAACATATTTGAAATCACAGAAGAATAATCCATTGCCTATTTTATATCGGGCTGACATTCTTCAGCGGTTTTGTCAGGGTGAAGAAGATAAATATACTTTCCAAGCCAATGCTAGGACATTAATTTCTTCTGATATACCAAAAATTCTAAACGGCCAAATTTTCGATTATTTATTTTGATTCAATTTATATATTTACTGCCAATCATATATAACGTTTGATATATTTAATAAAAAACACTTAGATTGGCGTAGATACACAAAATTATATTACTTAATTGCTGTACAATAACCCACAAAATAATCTTAACCAATAGATGACAGCTCGAGTTCGATAGATGGCACTATGTTATTTGCTTATATCAACGAGTCTTTTGAAGATGAGACTACAAAAAAATGTTCATTTGATTGACAAAATTTCACAAAATGAAGACAATCTCATCAGAAAATTAGAAGGAATTATTATTCCTGTACAGGTAATAAACAGGTAGAAACATACTTATCCTCTTTCCTCTACAATTCACTTGAGGTTGATAATTTGCTCCATATTAATTATAGAACCATAATTTTGTTTAAAAAAAAAATTTTTTTTCTTTGCCAATGGACTTGCCATAAATAGATGTATTATGTTTTATTTCTTCTCTCGCCTATAAATTGACATAAAACAAAATCCCCCTCCTCTAATTGATCTTTGCTAATTTCTTCGTAAGAAAACTCTTCGTCTTCATGATTCAAAGAATCAGAAATATCAGTTTTATCAGCAAGTAACACTGATGAACATGAACTATCACTTTCCGTATTCAATACATTCACAATTTTTTTTCGGGCGGATTCTTTTGCTTCTTTTGCTGGTTCTTTCAATTTGCATTTCAATTTGAAAATGAATATTCTATAAAATTTTAACAAGTATGGAAAAAAAAGAAAAAGTATAAAAAAGGTAAACTGAGTATTATTAATTTGGAAATTTGATTATTGTAATGATGAGTTCATAATCATGCGGTTCATAACAAATGTTCAAATAATCGACCGTCTTGTTCCACACAAATATTCAGTCTAAGAACAAAAACACTGTTATGAGACGATGATCTAATGATGCAGGAGCACTTCATGAGTGAGCGTAGTTTCGTCAATAGAAAGAAAAGCAATTTTATTCACTCTTTGGTACTTTCAACTTGGTTCTCGACTTGGATACACATTCTTTTATAAAACCCCAGACAGAAAAATTAATAGCTCTTAGGTCTGGCGAATGAGTCGGTCACGCTATAGTCCCTCCTCTTCCTATCATCTTATTGGTTTAAGAACTGCTAAACGATACAATAGTGAGCTGCCTCCCCATGATTTTGTGATCATGAACACAAGCTCTTGTGTTTATGATCACAAAAGAGAACAAACTAATTGCACGATCCTCGATAATTGCTTTTCGTATAACTATGGCATGAACGTTAATTTTATTTTGGTGATCAATGTACCTAAGCCAGTGAGGTTCTTCTTCGACATAATGCAAATCTCATTTTGAACAAAAGCAACAAGCATTAACATGATACATTAATATTGGAATTATCCAAATTTCATAATATAATCATACAGCATAATTTCATAATACATCATAAATCTTTGATTGTAAAAAAACCTTCTATTAATCTTAAATCATCGGTACATAGAGATACTTGGATTTGTTACATATATGCATTCATTAAAAAAATAACGTAGAAAAATTACAGAAAATTAAACATAATTCAACATCAATCGATGTTAATAATTGTACATTGTTGATTATAACATATCCAAAAAATTAGCATTTGAAATAATTTTCATTCTAGCCAAAAGCTTACTGTAACTTCCAAAGATGTATCCATCTGAAATTATTGAAGACATGACAATTTTCTATTGTTAGCACATCTAGTATAACCTTGCAAGTTTTTTATCATCTAACATTATTATCATTGACTTGGCCAACTTACGTACCTGAGCACAGGGTAACTCCAACCAAAGCTGATAGAATCCATGACGTTTTGCTTTTACCTTCGTTGAAATAGTCTAAAAATTCATCGTAAAAAATTCCAAAAGAATACGTGACTCCGTCGGCTGTAACAAAAAAAAACAATTAGTAAGAACAAAATAGAAACATGTATATTTTGGTTAATGAAGAATTTTGAAATTTAATTCTTCTGTTCTGTTTTTATATGCGATAAAAAACTTTAGAGTGATGAGTTATATGAAGTAATAACATTCAAACTGTTCTCTAATGCTTTCAAACGATTTTTTTATAGCATTCGTGCAATTAAAATGAAATTAAAAATAGAAACAGTTAAAAAATAAAAATAAAAACAGTTCACTCAATATTGAATTTAGAAATATTACGGTTTTCATTCGAAATTTTAATTAGAGAAAGATATTTTACATATACATTTGTACATATACTTATTATACAAAGTTAGAAAATATTCAATATTATTTCAAGCACAGATATAAAATCACAGCAGCTGGTATATATAGGTATACTCCTTGAGATATTTCTTCTTCGTCATTATTTGAACTGAAAAATGATATTTTTAACAATAAGACACCGTAAAAGTGGAGAAATTCATTTCTTGCTATTGTACTAATCGCTACAAATCGTAGCTTTGACAAAATTCTGTGATAAAAGACTTTCGACAGTTAGAAATTTGACTATCACTATTTTATATGTCAGAGGAAAATACTGGTTATAGTATATATGTTTAAATTTTCCCCCGCATCAAACATTATTCATGTAGATACTGTTAAATTTCTCGGCTTAGAGCATCTTCAAAGGACAAGTAGTCCCCGAAATAGTAATAAAATCGATATATACGGTTACAATTTTGTGAATTGCTTCAGTAAAAGCAGTAAAACCGGTGGATTTACCTTTAATATATTAAATGGAACAGATTCTAAAATAATAAAAAAATAATTAATCTATTGATAGTACGTTATGGTTCTTGTAAATTTCTTTGAAAATTAAAAAACATAATTTATTACTAACCGGGATAAATCGATTACTATAGATAATATTGAGAACTTAATTGAAGATCTACTCGATTTCAAAGGGACACAAATAAACATGGGTCATTTTAACTATGATTATAAAGCACAAAGCTTTTATATCAACAAGTCTATAATGTAACTATCATAATGTGAATTGTATCAGATTGTTAAAGACTTCACACTGATAACCAATAGTAGTAAAACTCTCATTGATTTTGTAATAACAAACTATAAATCAATCAATTGTGAGGTATTTCTCAGGCCTTAGATAAGTGATCATAATATTCTATCGTTAACATTGAAAAATAAATCAACAAATATAAAAAATATGAAAAATCAATCTGATTGATCATATTAATACAATTTTGAGAGAAATGTCAAAAATGAAACCAGTTAAGCATTTTCACATAATCAATTAATTAGATGACAAGTAAAAACATAACGAGGAGGGAAAATAGAAATCGTAAATATAAAAGTGCTGTTTTTGTATATTCACCCCAAGCATGGCAGCATAATAAAACAGTAAGAAATGAAGTTGAAGAAATGACAAGAGAATTGAAAAAACGATATTCCATTGATATTTTAGACAACAATAGGAAAATTCTCAACAACTATGCAAAATTTTGAAACAATTATTATCTTGTGAAACAAACAATATATTATGTAGGATTTGAGAATGAAATAATCCGGGATGATCACGATATTGGTCACTGTTTCAATATATACCTACTTTGTTGAATGAAATACTTAAGTTTGAAGTATGAAACAAATATTTGAGTCTATAGTTCCGAAACATAACCATGACTGTGTGATGAAATTTATACCAAAATCATTGAAAATAGATACTTTCAGAAAAATTGATATGGCAGGTTTGAAAACTATCATGAGAAATCTGAAAAACACAGGTAGTTGTGAAGATGATATAACTGTTAAGATATTATAAGATGCTTTTGACATTTCTGCAAATAGATTTTTAGATTTGATTAACACATCACTGATACATGAAGTATTTCCAAATGAATGGAAATATTCATTGATAACACCTGTCCTGAAATTTGTAACACTGTCAAATTGGAGAAATTTCGACCTATAAATCTACTCCCACCATATGAAAAAATTCTTGAACTAGTTGTTAAGAATCAGGCTCTGGAACTATGTGGAAAATTTTCAGTTATTTCTGACTTAGAATCAGGTTTCAAGAGAAATTCCTCCTGTCAGACAGACTGTTGAGCAAAGGTAAGTATAGAGCTATGGATAAAGGAGAGATAGTTATTGTAGTATTATTGGACTTCTAAAGAGCGTTCGAAACTTTATGTATATCACTGCTATTTTTGAACGTTTAGTAAACCAATGGTTCAATTCTTATTTACATTCACGATATCAAAAAATTAAGCTCAATTAGCTTAATCACGATATCAAAAAAGCTCAAGACAACACTGGAGTTGATTTTGGCGTACCTCAGTGTACGGTCTTAGGTCCATTGCTATTCTCCTAATAGATTAATGATACGGTTTTCATATAAGAAAATGCTCTATACGAGTATTCGCATATGCTACAATGTTTTATGTTTAAGATAAAAATGTCCAGACTATAACAGGATGGCTAAGCGACAACAGTTTATACTGAATTCAAAAAGTCTAAATTTACAGTTTTGGGTACAAGTAACATTCTGAAGGTAAATAATAATGAAAATATAACTAGTTATCAAAATTGGAAACCAGAACAGTTAAAGGGCAGACGTTGTTGAATATTCAGGCATTACGTTAGATGAGAAATTGGGTTTCAATGATCACCTCGACTTCATATCGTCTAAAATCTCCAAAAAAATTAACTATCTGGGAAGAATTGGAAAAAAAATTGACGACATATTTATTGCTCTTTAAGTCAATTATAATGGCACACTTTGAATATTGTTCCTCTTTGTTACTCATATTCTGCAAAGAAAAAAATCAACAGCTGCAAAAATTACAGCATAGTGCTATGCGAACAATTTTGAGATGTAATCGATATACTCCAATCGAAACCATGTTAAATTGCTTAGAACTAATGTCAGTTGAACAGGTAATACTTTATGCTATACTATAGCATAATAAAATAGCTTTATACTATAGAGTAATAAAAAAAGTTTGTAAGTTTTCTAAATCTAGAAATAACTAACTAGTATATTTTATGAAGGATTAAATGCATTGATATTATATATACTATATTATAATTATTTAATATAACAAACATGTGTGACCCACGAGTATTATATCACCAGTATTGCTTCGTATTTCTGAACTTTAGGAATTGTTTTTGCCATATTATAAATATTTGACCTAAATATAATTGTGTTTTTGACAAAATAAAATTAGGTTGGTTAAAAAAATTATCTCAGAAAAATATGTTTTAATTTTGCAGCTTTTGTTTAAGTAAGTTATTTAAGGTAAAGTCACTAATGACAGACAGTGACCTAAAGGAAGACACCTACGAACAAATGTTCTTGTATCAAAAATAATTTTAGTAAAATGACTGTTATTACAATATCATAGACCTAGTACCATCTATGAATTGTTCTCAAAAACTCCCAACAGTTTCTAAACGAAATTTCAACATGTCGTCATTCATGTTCAATCATGTAACACAGTGAGCACTATTATCGCGATTTCTTATCTTTTAGGTTATGAACGCCAAAATTTGAAGGTGAGTTTTGAATCAATATTTATTTAAAAAATACTTTTTACTTATTTGTCAACGTATCAGTGATAAGTTGGGATAGTGATAAACATGTTCTTCTTGTGTTTGCTAATATTTTTCTGACAAATTATGGTATGTCTACTATTAGTTCCAAAAATAATGAATATCTCATAGAGGACAGGCTGTCATCCTTTGGTGTTTCAAGATATTAAACTCTGATGTTAGGTTCAGTACGATTTAGAAATCTATTTCCAATGATAAGATTACTGTAGAGTTATCAATAATTTTGGATCACTCTAAAATCATCTTTCTGGACTGATAATTATGCCGCCAATAAAAGGACATATGCTTCGTTATTCTGAGGCTGATATGGAAGTCGCTATTCAAGAACGCGGACGAGGAGTTCAATTCATGACATCAACTGCGGCAAAAAAAGTTGGTGTACATAGGGTAACTCTGCTGAATAAAGTAAAGGGTAAGACACCAATGAAACGAAAAATGGAAAGAAAATGCTACATCTCAGATGATACTGAAGCTTTGCTTGTAAAGTGGGTTGAAGCAATGGTGAAACAAGGATTCCAAATAGACAAAGATAATTTACAAGATAGTGTGAAAAAATTGTTGATGATTCGAACTTAGAAGCTCCTTTTGAAGATGGGAGGCCTGGTAAAAGATGGTACAACAGTTTTTTAAAACGGCACCCAGAGCTTCAGTCACATCACAACATCACAGTTAAATAATTGTATTAAAGATGTCAGCACCTATATGGAAGAAAACAATTACACAGATATTTAATGCTTTCATATAAACAAACTGTTTTCATTAAAGTGTCGTGCATTAGTGACTTTACCTTATGTATACTATTAGCTATTGCCATTCGGTGGGAGATGCATACTTTTGTTGACAGAAAAAACACTGAAAATTTTGTGTGCTCGAAGCCTATTTTCATAAGCTTTGAGTAGATATCAGATACAATATTCAATGATTCATTGAGATTCCGGGCATTATTTATCACATAAACATGGAGCAGCTTAGATAGGGACAAAGGACTTATGGACCAAAGTAAAATCCGATATCTTTTGTTGTTCTGAAAATATTGGTACTTTTTACATAGTATCGATTGTTAATCAATTTATTTATTTATTTAATATACACTGTTTTACAGGACAGGTCTAATTACAATACAGGAAATACAATATATACAAAAAACAATATTGGTAGTACAAAGTTTTCAATTTTGTACTTTCAAATACTAAAGTTCCATTTTAAATGAAAGAGTTTGTGGTATGAATCACAACTAATGAAATTAAATATGATAATTATAGGAATAAAAAAACTTGAATGCTGATCAAACTCATACATACATATAAATTTAAACACACAAATACATATACATTCACATATTAACACTTATACACACATAATTATATAAGTGAAAACGAATTCTGTTCGTGAATACACATAAATGATTGTTCTAGCGGAGATTATGTATATCAAGGAAATATGCCTTAATATCAGTAACAGAACAGTTGAAAATATCCACCTTAGGCTCCCAAAATATTACATTGTTCACACATCTTGTGCAATGGAAAAAATTTTAGAACATTCGTTCAAGCTGCTGGAATGTAGAACGTGAAAGCGCTTCTGGAAGAAACTCTTGGAACAATAAAGTTAAGCTTTTGCAATAATTCCTGACATTTCACTTTATTGTTAATTATTGTATGCAAGAGTATTGCATAGCATTTCCTTCCCGCACTGAGTGTGTTCACAATTATGTCGACTTGTAAGCGTTTCATGTTGTATGTCTATAGGTGGATATATTCCATCAATTCTGAAGCTCAAAAGTTTCAGGAACTCTCGTTGTATAGACTCCAGTTGATCAATGTGTAACTGATAACCAGGATTCAAGACTGTTGATCCGTATTCGAGTTTATATCTTGAGCACAATACAATTATTCAGAGTTCATATATTGCTTAATTTTTTACCAATGCGAATGATGAAACCATATACTCTACAGGCAGCCGTTGTTGAGTCACCCTGTATATTTCAATTTGGATTACATATTTTAACTTGTTTTGACAACGACATAACAAGACATCCTTCAAAAACAAATTAAGTAAGCACTCAACATAAATAATGGAACATAACAAAATATAATAGGATAACAAAAAATCACAGAAAATCACCTGACTCATTATTTTTAATATTCAAAATTCAAAATACTTACTACTACTTAGTTGCTATGCGCGAATTCACTCTTCTTGCAGTAAAACTTTATGAAGAAAATATATATTATCGTATATTATTCATTATTCGAAGACATCCAATTAGCGTTAGAACCAATAACTGTAGACTATTTTTCACCTTGTGGTTTCTGTAGTTGTCAAATTGTTAAAAACCGTGTGTGAATCGATGCAAGCATTTTGAATATTCACAATAATTAGGCATTAAAAGATTTTCCATCTTATGTCAATTTCTGTCATGAGTCCATTTTATTTCGTTATTACGTTATGTACACATCACGTGTTATGTTACATCACGTTCCATTACCTATTCATGTTAATATATATGTTCTTGAAGCGTTTCAAATTAATATTTCGTTGCAGACTTAGACTGACTCACGTAATTTCTATTAAAATTTACAGGGTGAGTGGATCATAATCCAAATTGTAAAAGTGTCAATATTTTTGGATATTGATTTACGGTTTAGACAAATCAATGAGTAGCACTCCTTTCCTTTCTCTGAGATGTTTGAAGTTAGAGTAGGTATTAATTAGACTTGAAATTTCCCAGAGAATGAACAAAGATTGTCAGATGTTACTCCAAGTCCTCTATTTTCCCATTGAGAAAATGTATGAGTGTTTCTCTTGAAGCTCCTTAAATTAACGAGATTGAAATAGAGAAAATTGGTTCCAGCATACGAAAAAAAAGGGGTTTCAACAGGGAAGAATGGTGAATACGAAATGATAATGATAATTGACCAATCCCACTTCTTATTCTTACATATTTTCCCCGCTTGATAAGCAGAATTAAATTGATGATTTCTTTTAACACATCGTTTTTTTTTATTTATAATGCATTTGCATCTTTCACACCCCTGGCCAGTATCAACCGACACATATATATATATATATATATATATATATATATATATATATATATATATATATATATATATATATATATATATATATATATATATATATATATATATATATATATATATATATATATATATATATATATATATATATATATATATATATATATATATATATATATATATATATATATATATATATATATAAGAAAATGAACACTAGAACATTCATTTGAAAAATTGAAATTAATCAAGAGAATGTCATAGTAGAGCTAGATATGTGAAGTGTACGATGTGATGTCTCCATTATCCTTCAAGGGATAAATGTAAGAGAAATATTGAAATCGATGCCACACCTGATGGAAGTGCGAGACATATATGTTTCGTTCTGCAATAAACTCGTCAGTCGCACCACGTCCATCGAAGTGAGGCAACGATTTCAACCTCCAAGCATCTTCTTGTGACTTCAAGCGGAAGATCGTAGAGTAATGAATACTCTACAATTCTATCTATAGAAATCAGTATATAATTCTTCGATGGACGTGGTGCGACTGACGAGTTCCTTGCAGAACGAAACATATATGTCTCGCATGTGTGGCATCGATTTCAATATTTCTCTAACATTTATCCCTTGAAGGATAATGGAGACATCACATCGTACACATTCACATATCTAGCTCTACTATGACATTCTCTTGATTAATTTCAATTTTTCAAATGAATGTTGTAGTGTTCATTTTCTTATATATTTCATTCAGTGCCATAAGCACAAAAAATTTCATTTTCTTACAAATATCGCCGAATAGGCCCCTGAAATACGGAAATATACGCGAGCCTACTACTAACGCAACCTATTGACATTTGAAAACATCGTTCGATGATATTTGTCAAATAGACATTGCAATTTAGTAGATACCTACGGGTATAGAAGATATGTGAAATTTCGATGTTTGGTGTGTCTGTAATCGGAGAGAGGTGTTTTCTACTGATTTCTATAGATGGAATTGTAGAGTATTCATTACTCTACGATCTTCCGCTTGAAGTCACAAGAAGATGCTTGGAAGTTGAAATCGTTGCCTCACTTCGATGGACGTGGTGCGACTGACGAGTTCCTTGCAGAACGAAACATATATGTCTCGCACTTCCTTCAGGTGTGGCATCGATTTCAATATTTCTCTAACATTTATCCCTTGAAGGATAATGGAGACATCACATCGTACACGTTCACATATCTAGCTCTACTATGACATTCTCTTGATTAATTTAAATTTTTCAAATGAATGTTGTAGTGTTCATTTTCTTATATATTTCATTCAGTGCCATAAGCACAAAAAATTTCATTTTCTTACAAATATCGCCGAATAGGCCCCTGAAATACGGGAATATACGCGAGCGTACTACTAACGCAACCTATTGACATTTGAAAACATCGTTCGATGATATTTGTCAAATAGACATTGCAATTTAGTAGATACCTACGGGTATAGAAGATATGTGAAATTTCGATGTTTGGTGTGTCTGTAATCGGAGAAGGGTGTTTTCTACTGATTTCTATAGATGGAATTGTAGAGTATTCATTACTCTACGATCTTCCGCTTGAAGTCACAAGAAGATGCTTGGAGGTTGAAATCGTTGCCTCACTTCGATGGACGTGGTGCGACTGACGAGTTCCTTGCAGAACGAAACATATATGTCTCGCACTTCCATCAGGTGTGGCATCGATTTCAATATTTCTCTAACATTTATCCCTTGAAGGATAATGGAGACATCACATCGTACACGTTCACATATCTAGCTCTACTATGGCATTCTCTTGATTAATTTCAATTTTTCAAATGAATGTTCTAGTGTTCATTTTCTTAAATATTTCATTCAGTGCCATAAGCGCAAAAAAATTTCATATATATATATATATATATATATATATATAATAATTTTGAGGGTATACTCGTATAATTAAATTTGAACTGTTTAAATATTAGCAGTGGTACTGTTTTCTCTTTACCAAGCTTTCGCAATCTAATTTAGTTACTGCTTCATCAAGGTTCTAAAATATATAAAACATTTACCAACATCTACAACACAATATACATTGTTTCCTTACATGATAGTTGAGGTTATGATCATTAAACTACTATACAGCAACAACATAAACATATTCTGCCAAATTCATTGATATAAACAATCAATTTTTAATTTTAAATTTAATATATCATTGAGGTTTAATAGCTATATTATGTTTCCTATGATTTGATCCCAGTTGTTTTTGTTATGTCTGTTCTTTCAATTCCTGCATTTTTCAAGTTTTGACGAAGGTGGAACATTTCTAAAATTTGTCTACATTTTTTGTCATTCTTAGTTGCTGAAATCTTTGTATTGTTGTAATCAAAATCGTGTTTTTCAGTTATTTTATTTTTCACTGCAATTATTGCAGGGTATATTTTAACACAATGAGTTTTTTCTGAGTTACTGTTTCACACTTCAACTTGGTATATATTTCTTTGATTTGATTTTGTGCAGTATGAGCTATAATACTTATATACTTGAGCTTATATAATCATAAGGTTTTAATATTTTTGAAATTTTTTTACTTAATCTTGGAATATGGTAGAGGAATGTCATAATTTTCGTTGGAACTACTTTTTTCGACTGTAAAGTATTCCATTTATGAATTCCATAAATTTCCAATTTATGAATTCCGCTTTTCATGATATTGTTAATCAAATTATATGGGTAATTATTCTTCATGAGAAGTGTACGAACTTCTCCAAGTATTTCCTACTGTAGACATGATGATGTTAATTTTAATTTCGAAAAATTAATTTTTTTGATATCACAATTATAAGGAAAGATAACAAAATTTTAACAGATGGCATAGAAAAGACATAAGTTCTCAACGAACCATAAATTATATGAGTAATCATCACTATTCCCAGAAAAAAAGAATAATAATTAGTTTTGTAGATTTTCAGTAGTATTCAAAGACGACAGTCTTATATACTATATATATACTATATATATACTATATATATATATATATATATATATATATATATATATATATATATATATATATATATATATATATAAGAAAATGAACACTAGAACATTCTTTTGAAAAATTGAAATTAATCAAGAGAATGTTATAGCAGAGCTAGATATGTGAACGTTTACGATGTGATGTCTCCATTATCCTTCAAGGGATAAATGTTAGAGAAATATTGAAATCGATGCCACACCTGATGGAAGTGCGAGACATATATGTTTCGTTCTGCAAGGAACTCGTCAGTCGCACCACGTCCATCGAAGTGAGGCAACGATTTCAACCTCCAAGCATCTTCTTGTGACTTCAAGTGGAAGATCGTAGAGTAATGAATACTCTACAATTCCATCTATAGAAATCAGTAGAAAACACCTCTCTCAGATTACAGAGTCACCAAGCATCGAAATTTCACATATCTTCTATACCCGTAGGTATCTACTAAATTGCAATGTCTATTTGACAAATATCATCGAACGATGTTTTTAAATGTCAATAGATTGCGTTAGTAGTACGCTCGCGTTTATTCCCGTATTTCAGAGGCCAATTCGGCGATATTTTTAAGGAAATGAAATTTTTTGTGCTTATGGCACTGAATGAAATATTTAAGAAAATGAACACTAGAACATTCTTTTGAAAAATTGAAATTAATCAAGAGAATGTTATAGCAGAGCTAGATATGTGAACGTGTACGATGTGATGTCTCCATTATCCTTCAAGGGATAAATGTTAGAGAAATATTGAAATCGATGCCCCACCTGATGGACGTGGTGCGAGTTCCTTGCAGAACGAAACATATATGTCTCGCACTTCCATCAGGTGTGGCATCGATTTCAATATTTCTCTAACATTTATCCCTTGAAGGATAATGGAGACATCATATCGTACACGTTCACATATCTAGCTCTGCTATAACATTCTCTTGATTAATTTAAATTTTTCAAAAAATGTTCTAGTGTTCATTTTCTTAAATATTTCATTCAGTGCCATAAGCACAAAAAATTTCATTTCCTTATATATATATATATATATATATATATATATATATATATATATATATATACATATTAATTCATTTATATACTATATAAATATTTCTTCTTTTGTGCTTTATCGGTTACAATTTTCTGTGCTCCTGTCATCTCTGTTCTATTGTTTTCTGTTGTTGCTTAGTTAGTTCATAACAATTTTTATATTTTTTAAAATTTACATCTTAACATTAATATCCAGGTTCCTGTGCAATATCACATATATTTTAAGTACACACACTCCTGTTGAGGGTGTTGACCATACTTTTTACTTAGTTAGCCGTAAGTTGTTAATATATATATATATATATATATATATATATATATAAATAAGATTCTATTAACGTTTAGGGAGCATTCCAGCGTTCACTAAAATAAATTAAAAAATCTACTACGTTTCACATTTTTCTGTGACAGAAACATGTTCTTACAACACCCAATACAATATTCAATATGTTTTAAATACGAATAATATTTCTTATTCATAATTTATAATCTTATTCATTCGCAATATACAAAAATAGTTGAAATAATGCTTGAAACTTTGGAAACAATTGATTAGAAGTGTAGACCACAAATCGATTTTGGCAACAGAGACTACGCTCTTCTAGACCAGTTTGAACTAGACCGTGCCATCGGTTTATTCACCAGATTTGTAGAATGCACACATACACTTAAAGTTCTGCTAAATTATTAAAGAATTGTACGCTTAAAAAATGAAACCACTATATATTATTTGAATTTCTGATGATATTTTTGTTTGAATAACGATATTCTGTCGGTTTCTTGAAAAATAAAAATTTGTACAATCTGAATTTTTCTAATTTCATCCCGTCAAAAGCTTTCACGATGAAAATTAGATGAATTCAAATTGAATAACCAAAACTGCTTCACCATATTTTGATTGTTATGAACTACGAAGTATTGAATTGAACAAATTCTGTTTATTCTGAATCTGATTTCTATTACTCAAATATTTATCTACTATATTGCATAAAAAACATTTGGTTGCATTTGCATTTGGTTCAAAGAACATTATATTACTTGCTTGACAATTGTTTCGGAGTGTTCACTTCAGCTTTTGAAAATGTGGTAGCACCCTGAAATAGGTTTCAAGCAATTAATATAAGTTCTGTTAAACAAAGTCAAGTGTTTTTCAAGTGTTTCACCAAAAGATCAGCGAACATTCAATCAACTTCAATACAATACAAAGTATATTGAAAAAAGGATACATAGGTGCATATCACTCTCACAGATGAAAATAAAATATGGGACTTAGTATAGAAGTGTACTAAAAATTGGAATATTTGCCAATTGACCTAGTGGCTGAGAAAGAAGAGAATGTATAAAACAAATTCTATTTACGTAAAAAATTGATGAATTTTCGTCATGGTTTCAACAAACTTGAACAAACAAAAGAGTTTCTCAAAAAATCTATATAGATTACAGAAGTGTAGCTACAAAATATTTTTAAATTTTGAAGGGGTTGGAAATACGGCAAACACGAAAGAATTCTGATAGTCTTTGCTCTATTTTCAAATAAACACTTTGATATATATTCTAATGAGAGAAGCCTAACAAATTCAATGACTGAAAAGTTTCTCAATTATCAATTTCAATTATCAATAAATTATGCATAATTATAATTATTAATCAATTATGATCATTTATGACGTTTGTAATTAACCTATCCGAAATATAATCAGATAATAATAAACTAAATCAGAAATTAATTTCAAAATAAAACTCTGCGTTATATAGAGTTTTCTCAGACAAACCCATTGGTTCCTCCATCCTATGCTAATAAGCCAAAAGACAGATGAACTTGTAACAATATCGGAAGAACTTTTGACACTGATCGAAATGAATTGAAACTTCAAGTACGGACCAAATGGGTGCAACACCTGAATATGTTATTCATGTTAGGAATCCTGTGTACATCATCCACGAAACATTACTATTTTTATTCCTCAGTATTTCATTTATTTCTGTCATTAATTAAGTATGTCAGAAAACTAACGCACATATTATGGTTTTTATGATACATCATGAACAAATGAATTCTGTTGACCAAAACTGATGGTAATAATCTGAACCAATTCTGAAAATAATCGTTCAAATTTTCTGATTCGCATGGTAATCGAGGTGACTCATTTATTTTCAAATTTTGTCGTGGAATAGCATGTTGTGACCTCCTTTGTAAGTTTCGAGCAATTCCGGCTCAGTGTACTTGACTACGCTGACATAAGAGGATCTTTGTGTTATCAAAATAGATTCATGTGCGATGGCCGAGAAGTTCTTCAACGTTCAATTCTCGAGAGAGTTTATTTTTACGTTTTCGATTGTCAGATTCCATCTGGATTTCTCTGTCATTCGTTTTTGGATGGAAAATCACTTATTATGTACATTAATGAAAATATTTCATGTACAAATGTATATTTTATATACGTGTATATTTCATATACAGGTGTTTTGATGCTATTAACATTAATTCTGAAAAAAGTATGGAAATGTTATAGTAGATAATTCGAAAAAGATATACTAAAATCGAACAAAGAATAGAACTTACACAAACATGTGCGGTAAATTTCACAAATTGTAATTGTTAGCAACCAAAAAAACCTAGCTAACTGAGAGAAAAACCTAACTGAGAGTTTAAAATAAACGGCTTATTAGAAAAAGTTAGTTTTAATGGAGCATTATATGAAACAACGTGTTTCATTTAGAGATCAATGGTTTAAAAACAATAAATATATAAATTGAAACTTGCACCAGAATCCGATAGACAAAAATGGACATGGAACTTTTGTGCCGGAATTTCCGTCTTTATCGTTTCCTTATCTTTAGGTTTAATTCCGTTCTCAAAGACGCAAAAACCAGATGTAGATAACGTATTCGTTTTCGAGCAATGCCTTTCTAGTCAATACTTATTTAACAATTGAAACATTTATGTTCAGAAGTTATATGATTCATATGACGAAGTTAAATAGAAGAATGTATATAAAAGGAATTGTTCATGAAAAATTAGAAATATACAAAATATATCGATTAATAAAATATATTAAAAAAATTATATACTGAAAAAACAATGCGATCAGTTCACAGAATTATATTGATTATTTGACTGTTCAAAAACTCGATAATTCAGTTTAACTTCTGAAAATGGGGTAACACAACGAAACAATTCATATAATGAAATGAACCAGGTATTTTTATAATTTCTATTGAAACATATTTTACAAGAAATCAGGAAATATTCAATCAACTTCACTATGAATATCACTATATGAAAACAAATTGAAAGAATGAATCCAAAGCGTTTTCGATCGGGATATTTTCGAACGGGAATCAAACAAAACATATACCCCATGTGTTTTCAGGAAATAGTCATCTCTAGTGCATTCTCAAATTTTAAGATCCCGTGAATATGTGAAACCAATGAGCGAAAAACAATATTTCTTTTGGCAAACTCATGAAAACATAAGCAGCGCTCTGATTTTACGACGTAGGATGTTTCAGTATGGGTACACTTCTTTGTTTCTTCTTGAGAGTAATTAAGAGAGGCAAGCAATTATGGAATGCACTTTCACAAGCAATGCCACGGCCAACTTTGAATTTTCAATTGCGAAATACGTCAGTTCATTTTATCAGTTTTTATCGAATGGAAAGGCTGCTTGAAAATTGTGTTAGAATATATTGTATTTATCATGACTTGACTTCCTGTAAAACTTTATGTCTATAGAAAATTGAAATTATATTCAATTTAGTACGTTCAGTGAAAAAATACAGGAAATTTCAAAAGAATAAAGCTAATTATCAAATTTTCGTTATCTACCGTTATCCATTGAGTCGACAAATCAAACCAAGATTTGATTAATAAAAATTTTGTATTGACAAAGAGAAATTAGAGGAAAATAATGTGGCAATTATAGTTATTAACACTATTTATTTGAATATCGAAATAATAATAATTATTTCAATATAATCTTAATAATAATTCCATAAGAAATTTTATACAAGAAATAGAATTCCAAAACGTTTGAGAAGAAATTTTTGTAATGATTGCGGAGATCGGAGATAGAAGAAAACACCGTTTTCCTTTTTTAAACGATGACTACGGTTTTTAATATATGTTTCATTTTACCTAACCCCGTTTTCTAGAATTTACGAATATATTTGATATTTTTAAACTTGTAAACATTGGATCAGATTCACTTTCACTGAAAATGTCAATAACATAGAAGCGCAAGTCACAAATTTTACTACGCGTTCCGAAAATACTCTCACAACTCATGCACAAACTTGGAATCGATTCAATAACATATAAACTCACTCAAACCACATCATTTGAATATGTTGACCTCCCTTTGATCTTTCTTCTTTTACACAAAACACACACACACACACACATATAGATATATATATATATATATATATATATATATATATATATATATATATATATATATATATATATATATATATATATATTCATTTAAAAATTGATTTATTGCCTGTTTGAGATATTTCATTTTGAATTTTTTTAGCAATAACAGGCTTCTTTTAATATGAAAAACGTCCTCATTTTCGTATATCACAACTTTGTCAAAACTAATGAATCTTTTAATTTTGAATTTTTTATTCATTAGTATATATATATATATATATATATATATATATATATATATATATATATATATATATATATAATAGTAAATTCAAATAAAACTCTCAGGGATCTGTCAAACGAGAATGAACCTATCACATACGAGAATGAATATTGAGTGCGCTTCGAAAAATTATCGAATGTTGAATGATAATAAGATACAAGGGAGAGTTTATACGACTTTTATTCGATAGAGAGAGCTCACGTAAATAGTTCACGAACTAATGTTCTCCTTATATTGAAAAAAGCCCCCATTCAACCTAGGGGCGTTTTGAAAGTAATCGATTCTTGTTTGATGATTGAATAAGACGGATAATTCATAATAATTATGAAACAATAGGGTATTTGACTGTTTCCACAAAAATATCTCAAATTATTCGTTAAAGGTGATGAGTATTTCCCATTTGATTAATTCTCTTAAAATTTTTCTAATTTTTATGAAAATGACAGAGAAAGTTTGAATAAATAAGAAATCCGCCAAAACACTGCCCTACAGGTTACTTAATATGTTGACGCCACGATGCAATAAACACAGTAACCGACACATTGTAATACGACTGTCGACTATTAAATTTAGTGATTGTTGACGATTTCATAACTTTACTGCGATAAAATGTCTTATAAATGGTGCGTAATGCCACAATGTACTAACACATCTATTAAAACCCCGGCGAAAATGTTTGTGAACCTTCCGACAAACACTAAAATTCGGAAAAAGTGGTTAATTCTCTATCGTAGAAATCCGAAAGATATAGCTGTAAAATCTCACGCTTTCATGTGTGAAGATCACTTTAACGTAAGTAAATAATTCCTACCCTATATTTTATACATAAATAACGAGTTGATTTTATTACATATTCGTTATACCTAGTCTTCTCTATACATTCCACTATATTTTGAGGTTATTAATTACGTACGTATTTTATTGTTGATCTTGAACGGAATAAACTGGATTTTATTCCAATTTTTGTATTTTTATACTTTGGTAATGTAAAAGATTTAAAATAATAAAACTTCAATACTTTATTGTATGTGAGTTATATTTTAGCCAGAGGTCAATTAACGATGATAAAATTGTTATTGCAGAAGGAAAAAGATATGGCAAACTATACACAATATCAAATGTGTTTCAGCAAAGCTATAATCATGGTTAAAGGGGCTATGCCATCTAAGTTTGAATGTCAGCTTGATCGCAAGAAAGGACTGTCAGACCCTACCATGTTACGAACAGCCTATATCAAACGGTTAAAAACCAATATTGATCAAGAAACAAAATCTGCACTAGATTTGCCTCTTGGAACAAGCGCGCTGAATGATGACAGTGATATACCATCGTACCTAATATAATATATATTTATAATTATTCGAAATAATTTCTCTGTTTTGCCTCTAACAAATAAAATAGCTAATAAAACCAGGAAATAAACTCTCAGACACACACGTAAAAAGACATCAGAGAAATGAACGTTAGTCTTTGTTGCCTTTGTTTCCTGCACGGTGACGTCATTCGCGATTTAGCCAATCCAGTGCGTTTTCAATCACGTGATCAAATATGAAATTTTAATTATTTTATTGTAAATTTCTATGGAAAATCATATATATTTCACAAGGATGTAATGGCTATATTGGTTCAAAATAATATTTACTATCAACCTAACAACATTTTTATCTATATTTTTATTGCATTCAAATACCCTATTGTAATTGTTTCTTATAATCACTCAACAAGTTCGATGATTTTTCGAAGCGTACTTAATATTCACTCTCGAAAGTGATTCGAAAGGGGTTCGTTCTCGTTGACAACATTTGTGTAGTTATCTCCCTGAAAGTTTTATATATGTTGAGTTGAAATATTTCGATTAAGAGTCTCACTATTTACTGGTATGAATGGTTTGTAAATCTGGAAACTATTTTGAAAAATCTTAAAAATAATATATGAATATGGTTACGGTGAAATTTTCATGTAAATTTAATAATGACATATAATTTGAAAAATGAAAAGTTTATCAGAATTATATCAAACCACTATATAACTGAATTATATATACTTTATGGTATAAAATTTCAAACATACACACAGTAGTTATTGTAGGCATGATGAACTCCTTTTGATAATATGTTTAGGCAGTTACATTTTTCAAAATTTGATGATCTATATTTGTTACGCACTGTTCAACACTGGAACAATTTGAGTATCACATTTGTGTAGTTAAATATGTAGCTAATGTTCACTTATTCTTTTATTATTTCTGGTGTGTCTCATTGCATGTCACATGATAATACGTAATATGAATTCATATGCTGTATTTGTAAAACATCTTCCAAAATTAGATCTTGTGATCGATCTGAGTTTCAAATCAATACAAAAACGAATTTAATTTGGAACAGTAACTTGGAAATTCGAATATTGAAATGAACATAATTTAAATGTATTCCACCTTACCAAATGATTTATTTTTATATTAATATTAATTTCTCATGTTCAAATATTGTATAATCCATTTGATTCATGAATTTAAAATTGGTAATAACTGTGAAATCATAACCTAAATTGTGAAGTTTAGGGACAAAAGTACAAAAAGAATTCAATTTGAATGAAAGGTCATAGATATCAAGTTACGAACGAACTTCAGAATATCACATCAGAAAGTGTGGTAGAATAAACTGGAGCAAAAATAATTGAGAAAAATCGTAACGGGGAACGTCGAGGTAGGAATTAAATAAAAATTTGAAAGACTAGGAAACCAGCAAGTCCATTTTTGAATGAAAAATTATACTTAATGAAATTGAGGAGGAAGTAACTACTTTACAGAACAATGAAATTAGAAAATTTTGCATAGAATAAAAATATTGAGAGATCTTGAAAAAGAAAACAAAAATAAGAGGTACCTCAAATTACAGTTCTTTGAATCCACTAAAGTAGGTACTTGAAATCGATTAAAACTATTCAATAATTTCGAGGCCACTTCAATTCATTTGAATTTAATTATCCAATAGAATTTTAATTTGAATTATTTAAAAGTATTCATTTAAAATCGGATATATTTTTCAAATTGAATGAAAATAGAATTCATCCTGAGAAAGAATGAAATTGAAAATAAATTAATTTGAAAATTAATCAGTAACTCAAAAATTAAATTGAGAACATTTCATACGTATGATTATTAAATGAAAATATACAAAATAAATCATAATATATATATATATATATATATATATATATATATATATATATATATATATATATATATATATAATATATTATGAAGAGTATAAATGAATTTACAAAACTTTTTTATACTTCTTGAAAAATACTTAAAATATAAATATACTCAAAAAATAAATATTATATTCTATGTATTTATCGTTAATATTATATTAACGCCATAAAATGATAATTTTTTTTCATTTCAGTATTGTTATATTCGCAACTCAGCAATTTTTATCACACTTGCATAACCATCGATAGCTGCTTTTATGAACTAACATATAAATTTGGATCACCCACGCCACGAGCGTTGGTCCTATTTTCATCAACACAGCATTGTGAGGCGCATATTGAAACTCTAGGGATATATTATATCCTCCAGTTGGAGAAACGATGAAAAATAAAAGTACTTCGAAGAACTTGATCATGACGAATTGTATATTGATCAAGGTTTCGTGTATCGTGTTAGGTACACGATGGACATTTTTGATTTTATATTATCCTATATATATATATATATATATATATATATATATATATATATATATATATATATATATATATATATATATATATATATATTCAGGGTTTAATTGGAATTGCAGTCCAGAACAGAAAAATAAGTTATCTCATTAGTATTTTCCAAGCTTTCTATAATGTTTATTTTCTTCTTCAGGGCTAAAATAGTACAATATTAACAGTTCATATAACAAGGCACTATTGAAAATTTTTCTCACAATTACTGTGAAGTTAGTCCGAAAGTACATTTGTTTCTTGAATTTTGAAAATAAGTACGAGTATTCTCAAATGTTCAATATTCAAAATTCATTAAACAAATGTACTTTCGGACTAACTTCACAGTAATTGTAAGAAAAATTTTCAATAGTGCCTTGTTATATAAACTGTTAATATTGCACTATTTCAGACCTAATGAAGAAAATAAACATATTCAGAGCTTGAAAAATACTAAAGGGGTAACTTATTTTCCTGTTTTGGACTATTATCCCAATTAAACACTGAAATATATATATATATATATATATATATATATATATATATATATATATATATATATATATATATATATATATATATATATATATATATATATATATATATATATATATATATATATATATATATATATATATATATATATATAGGTATAAATCGAAATATATCAAAAACTATAATTGTTAGGTATATGACATATTGGAGAAAGTATATCTTATTTTTTACGTAAAACCCAAAAACGTAGTCAAATACAAAGTGTTCCATAAGAAAAAAATAACTTTGGTATGTCACACATTTCTGGTACAGCCTGTATATATCAGATTATTTTTATAATGTACCCTTGATAAATCCCCACATGACTGCGTGGTCATATTATTTTAATAATTAACCGTTTCGTGATAACAGACCATCGCGTCGATCTTGACTCACCCTATATATATATATATATATATATATATATATATATATATATATATATATATATATATATATATATATATATATATATATATATATATATATGTTTGAACGTAGAGATTCACGGATGGAAAAATATAATGGTATATTGTTCCGGGAATACATCCGTTTGTTTGTTGAGTGCCTGTTGGGAACTGGCAGACGTTTCGTCAAGGTCTCACTTGACATTATCAATGCTTCAAATGATGGTTATCGATTACTCGAAGTCTTTCAGTCACCAGACTTCGAGTAATCGATAACCACCATTTGAAGCCTTTCAGTCACCAGACTTCGAGTAATCGATAACCATCATTTGAAGCATTGATAATGTCAAGTGAGACCTTGACGAAACGTCTGCCAGTTCCCAACAGGCACTCAACAAACAAACGGATGTATTCCCGGAACAATATACATTATATATATATATATATATATATATATATATATATATATATATATATATATATATATATATATATATATATATATATATATATTCATTTATTTATTCAGAAATGCACCATTCAATTGCTCAAATCAATAACTGACTGGGAAAATACAAAGAAATTCACAAATTATGTAGAATAAAACTAGAAACACAATCAAAAACTCACAAGCAATACATATGAACGATGAACGTTCTAAGCCTGTGGGCAAACTGATATTGAAACTCACCCACAAAGCTAAACGAAAAAATAATATCTAAAAACTTGATAGTTATATAAACTTATATCTGAAAACGAAACAACAGTGAGGAGAAAGATCGTCTGATATCACCAGGCACGCATGCAAATATGTCAATGGCGATAATGAAATGGCCCGAAGTCACCACAATTTTTATGAAGTGGTAAAAATTCTAGAACATTGGTTCGAGCCAGAGGTGGTATCAAATGTTCTAAAACAAGCTAATCTGTGAATACGGAAATTCATGAGAGAAAAAAGTAAGGAATCATCAACAAAAAACTTCAACATGAAATGGAATATTATTCCCAAATATTTCCTGCATGACTAAAGCGATGGAACATTAAATCTGGTTGTACCTAAGTAATCCATGAAATATATCTCGTTCTGCATAGACACCGTCAGAGCAAATCCATAAATATTTCAAAAAACGTCTTCGAACAGATTTGAAATTTATTATACATCATGTTTAATCCAAATGACAGTAGCATATTCCAGTTTTATTCGTTTTAAGAATTAGGGTATTATATAGGACCATAGTTGATTCTGATTGAGGTAGTCATTTGGTATTTCGCATTACAAAAACTAAAATTTTGTAAGAACTTGAAACAATATCATTTAAGTGAGAAGCAGAAATAAATTTTGTGTCCAAACTTACTCTCCTAGATCCTTGCATTCAGTCTATTAATTCAATCACTAATCACGTTATTATCGAAATAAACTTTATTTTTTTTAAGAGCAAAAGGCCTAATGTTGCACTAAGAAATATTTAGTGTCAGAAGAATTCTTTCAGACCACCTATTTAAATTTGAGATATCTTTTCAAAGAATGTAGCAATAGCTTACTGTTGGAGATTAATACATTTCATATTGAAGCAAATGCCGTTCCCAAACATAGAGGAGCTTGAAACAGAACCATGTGGAACCCCTGAACCCGAAATGAAAATATGTGACTGAAACTGAACAAATAATTGATATTACGTCGTTACTTGACGTTTGTTTGAACGTTGACGATCTATTGATCATATTTGTTATATACCTGATGGTGTAAAATCATTTGATTTGAATTTCTATATGGAAGCATTTTAGGTGATTCGTTTTTCGATCACAAGAAATTGCTTTCCATTTATTCTTCGTTCAGTTCGAAATTCAAAAGAAGCGTGCGTCGACGTATGGCGACGACAATGAAGGCACCTGCTCACGTTTATCCGCAGTTATTACTAAGTTTGCCTTGTCCTGATTCGAAAACTTTTCAATGAATTTACGTCGTTATAACTCCAGTATCGACGAAATTCTCTCCAATGTTGACATGATTTATAATGAGACGATAAGTGGAACAAACGAGTAACTATAGAAGACACATATTGTGATTATTAGATATATTACAAGGATACCGAGCAGCATCGAATTCTGACATAAGATTTCCTTAGGTTTTCCTTACGGTATGTTAGTATATTATTTATAAGGCACCTTATGCTGGTTTATTGAAACATATTGAGAAATAATAAAACAATTGTTAAACAAAGATTTACACATATACTAAAAAGAATACTGCATGACGTACGTTTCGATGAGATTCCCATTTTTCAAATGCTACGTGCAGACTAATGAAATTTCTCGAATGAGATTTTTATTGATTTACATCAAGTATCGGCCTCATCAATTATTTATTTGAAAAAGGCAACCACTAGCTTTTTGGCCTCATTTTATTTTAAACTACTACTTAAATGTGCACTCTCGAATCAGAACCTGTATTTTTTCTCCGTGTGCCGCAAGTTCAGTGTTTTTCCCAAATACATGAGTTTAAGAACGAGTAACCAAGGTATTCCAGACGCCAAAGCGGTTATGGAGGGTAAACTAAGATGGATGAAAGAAGAACAGAAGATCCTCTTCAAGAAACGAGACACCTATAACATATATCTCAAGGTAATTCATTCTGAACTATTGTATAGGTTACATGATATAGAATTCGACATTTTGAAAATTCGAGAAATGTCATTAGTCTGCACGTAGCATTTGAAAAAGGTGAATCTCATCGAAACGTACGTCATGCAGTATTCTTTTTAATATATGTGTAAATCTTTGTTTAACAATTGTGTTATTATGTTTATTGATTTACATCAAGTATCGGCCTCATCAATTATTTATTAACATATTGAGACTTTAAAAATGTTTCTTTACATTTCCGATTTGAAATACATTGTTAGTAGTAATTTACCTCTAGCACAACAATTGCTGAACATTATTACAAAGTATAGTAGAATTCAAACCACATGTCTTAACTTCATACAAATGATTCAATTCCCTCGAAATTGTCATATTTTTAGGATAACAGATTGTCAAGAATTATTGGCTCCTGACCTTGACAATGGGATTGTAGCCTGAACCTCATGTTGAGTGTATTGAACAATTTGTGAGAACCTCAACCAAGTATTTTGACATGAACTATAATACTTAAAAGTATTGCACAAGATGATTGCAAATACACACTGTTTGTCCAACATTAGTCAAATCTCCAAGGGAATATTCCTTGAACTACATTTAGATTATTGAGGTCCTATGAAGGTTTCTGAAAATGTACTTTGATCCTTTTGAAATTTTGCTAATTTTTGAAGTCACCTCATCTCAATAGCTACGAGATGTAATAAATTGTTAACTAGAATTATCATGCATTTCATCAAATTCAATTAAAAAAACTCGTAGCTACTACTCAATTTGGTCGTGCAACACACAAAGAATGCTGCATTTGTTGATGAACGGTCTTAAAGTGAACCAATAGGACAACCCGAAAGAAGAGAGCTATATCAATAAGCATGAAAAGTTTAGAACTTGATGTGAAATCAGAATGGTTGCATTGAGAAAGCTATATCTGTTTTGAATACGTAACATTGACAAAAAAATTTTAATGTATTTTTGTAATTAAATATTGCGAACAAGGTATTACTTCCTGTTATCTATACAAGGTGGTCTATAAAGATGATTCATGTATAGAGCTCGTAAAAAATACAACTTGCATTTTTTTATACTTTTTCCCAAAAAATGGATTTTTTAAAAAGATTTTTTGAAAAGAGCATTTTTTGCATTTATTGCCAATTATTTTAAAATCCTATTGAACAGAAAGTTTTCATTATGGCATTTTTAAATCTGTTTGGATTTGGAACTACCTGCTACCCCAAAATGGGAAATACCAAATACCATAAACAAGTAACTGTAACCAGGGAATTTCCAAAACATCGCAGCCGGAGCGGCCTCCCCTGGTGAATATTAGGTAAACCTTTAATTGAGCAGTATCTTCCAACAAAAGCATTACGATTACTGAACAGTGAACCTATTTTACTTTCTTTTAATCAGGATACAATATACAAATGTTTGGGTCGAAATGCCTAAAAGTTGTTATTTACACATGCCTATTTAATGATATGTGTATAAAGTGTCACCGAAAACTTACTTGGGATGGAGACCACCTTTTTTGTACAGTGTGCTCAAAAATTGTGAGTATATGTTACATATTGCTATTGGCTTTCGTTTTGAAGTATGCTTTATCTAAAAGTATAAGTATTCATGTATTCAATATATAGATAACATATTATTATTTTTCATTTTTTTCTTTTCACTTATTCCCAACTTATTTTTGTACAAATTGTAGCCGGTAAATGTTACTATTTTGTTGTTCATTTAATGAGTTTTGAGGGTTTTCATCGATTTTGTGAACTTCTCGTTTATAATAAAGGCGTTTAATGATACTGCACAAGATTATACTGTTAAACCTACTTTAAGAGATAATTATAAATAAAAAGGGTGAATGATATGGTCGGACGCGATTGACACGTTCTTTGTGCTTACCAAGTAAAAAAATTGTCCTTCTAAAAACATACAGGGTGTCGAATTATTTTGCATTTAGATATTCATTTATTTTTGCGTATATTTTTCTTGTAAAAATAATCAATAGTTTTTCGTTCCCATTATAGATGCAGGACGAGAAAAAATTAATTGTGGATCAACACGTTAAATCTGCAAAGCATATTTCCAATATGCAGAAATTATAATCGCAACAAACCTTAAGAGGTTGCCTCCAACAACACAAGCCAAAAAAAGACGACCAAAAAGAGTTTAATGAGAATTTGTGCAAGGCAAAGACTGCCAGTAATATACCGTTGAGCCAGTTAAATCATCCCAACTTGAAGGAGTTTTTAGAAAATATTGTTAACTAAATATTCTTGACGAGTCGACCTTACGTAAAGCAAATGTCGACTCAATGTATAAACATACATTAACTTGTATCAAAAACGAAGTTAATTCAAACTATTTCTATATTTTAGTAGACGAAACCACCGATTCGTGCGGTAGATATATCGCACATGCGTTAATAGGTGTTTTAGGGAAACAAATTCAAGCAGATCCTATCCTTTTGCTTCAAAAAAACTTGAAAAAGCTAATAATTTAACAATTGCACGATTTGTCCAAGATTCCTTGAATAATTTTTTCTTGTCCTAATTGCCCCACAGAAAAATTTATTTTATTTTTATCTGATGCAGCACCTCATCTGATTAAAGCTGGACAAAATTTAAAAATATTTTATTCGAATCTGCAACATGTAACCTGTCTAGCTCATGGAATTAATAGAGTGTCAAAATGTATAAGAGAGTAGTTTCCTTTGGTCAATGACCTAATTAACAACATAAAAAACGTATTTTTAAAAGCTCCGACACTCGTTCAATTTTTCAAAGAAAATTTTCCAAATCTTGCTTTACCTACACAACCTCTAATAACTCGTTGGGGTACCGGGTTGGATGCAGCTATATTTATGCTGAAAATTACCATGTCATTAAACATGTGATTGACGATCTGAGTCACTCTTCATCTACATCTATTTTTTAAACTCTAAAAAATTTATTTAAAGAAAAAGTATAAAAACAATTATTGTTCATAATTAAACACATAATTATTAATAGTTTTTACAATAATTGTAAGACGTGACTTATGTCTGTTTAAATATTGTTATTTTGTTTCATTGTTACCATAATAATTTTAATAGTACCTATGTATTATTATTATTTTATTATTAATAAAATCTGATACTTAATATAAATTTTCGTTGAACACCTAATTATTAAGTTCCGCCCCCACTCCCTACCATAGTAAAATAATGAAATAATAGTATTATTCAACATTATAATCTACATAATTTTTAGCATTTTTTTCTAAAATCTATTCAGCATTTTTTGTCAATTTGTAATGCATTCAAATGCGCATATTTTTGGCTAAACTTTTTTCCGATCTTTATTCATGTACTAAATATTGTTAGAATATTCCGTGGTATAACCAACAGTTTTTGGCACTTTTTTGATAATCAACAATGCGATTAGTATTAATAGATGATTTAAAAATTTCTATTGAACCTATAATATGTGTTCTGATTCTACTGCATTAGATATTCTATCGAAGACACAGATTCCTATTCCACTCACCACTCTGCATAGGAAGAAATATTGAGGAAAACACTAATTGAACAATAGTGGGAGCTTTATTGAAGCATCATCGTGTTAAATCATCTTAAATTAGATTCGACGATCATAAATCTGAACAATATCCGTCCAAAAACAGATTGAGTTTTTCATACAGTGTTGAAATTCAAGCATTTCTTTTTGACTAGAACATAAACGAAGTGTTTTTCATTATCATAACAATCGCCATAGAGGTAGTAATTAATAAATCATTAACGCTCAATTGTTTAATTCAGAACATTTTTAGAATGGATTTCTGAACTCAATTTTATTATACCCGAAAAATACAATTATAACAGAAAATCAATGAAAGTAATAATGCCTGCTCTATATAACTAAAAAAATTAAAATCGCAAATCATACCCTAATAATTTCCACACAAATATATATATATATATATATATATATATATATATATATATATATATATATATATATATATATATATATATATATATTAGTCGAAGATTAATCAAAGACTTTGTATTGTAAGTATATCATAATTCTTATCGAATACTTACTTTTAAACGGTTTAGTCCAGTCAAAATAGACTAGATTATGATTCAAGTTTGCATTAATTCTCAATAAGCTGAATTTTTGTGTAGGCCTTGAATACGTCATTGTAAATGATATGTCAAAAGTCCCCATCGATTCCGATTGTGCGTTGTTTTTTATTCGAGGTCAAAGGTCACAAATTTGCGTTTTTGCATATATCTCTGAAACAACGAGAGTTATCGAAAAATGGTTCGAACAAAGTTTGTAGATCGTAAAATTGTCTACAAAAAATATCTCAACACTTTTATTCTACAAAGCATTGCTTTCGAGATATCGTGACTTTAGGCCGCAGGAAAGTCGTATATTCGACTATATGCTCACATTTCCGCACCACCTCTGTAGTGTACACGGCGTTTTTTTTAACGTGGTTTCCCCAGTAGGAATACTCCACAATATATTTTGATCGAGAGAATGTAATAAGACACTATTTTATTGATGAAATTTTTTTGAATTTAAATTTAATGAAAATTTTCTTGAAAACAGCAAGAAAATTACATCATCATTCATCATCAAATTCTTCATAGTCACTCGTTTCTTCCTCTTCTTGCTCGATTTTTGTAGACTGCTCCAAGAAGAGATTTATATCAATTATATCCTCATCAATTTCGAAAAAATCTTCACCTGTTGCATTTGATTCAATGTTGGTGCTAGATTGGCCTTGTCAACTGGTACATACCGATGAACAAGACAATCCAACTTTTCTGCACCCGCAATTGTCGCAATTGCAATTTCAAAAGATTTAAAAATTTTTTTACGTTTTTCAAACAATTTTAATACTGTATTTTTGCCTGTTTTGAAAATTGCTGATGTCGTATCGCAGCCAGTTATCGCCTGAAGGAATAATATATGAGGCTGACATTTTGGATAAGAAGTTAAACTTTGTGAAGAAGATATTTTAGTTTGAACTTGAGCTATCCTAGGTTTTAAAAAGTAAATGATCTTATCACTAGGTGTTCGTGCAGTTAATATTATTAACAAATCTACATTTTCTCCAACAGCGATAGTTGGATTAGTGCTACTGAAGTGTTCAATTGCGGTTTCAATAATAGGACGTCAGAGTCATTTTGAGCTTGTTTCACAACAATATTGGCAGCTGCAAATTCTTCACATAACATCAAAATCAAACGAGATTTATTGTGAGTATTAGCAAGAAACTGCTGTTGGTTTGTCGGAACACTCATTGATCGATCAAAAACGATATCAGACGATGAAGATGTTTGTTTAGCTCGACGACGTTGTTATGCAGCTTTGATATTTTTTATCAGTGTAATCGTCAAATATTATAGTAACCTTGTGACCAAAGTGTCTACGAACATACTGAAGAATAACGCCCAATAGAATTAGGGACGGACGATGACTCGCTCATAATTGTATATTTTTCACGTACTTGTGTGCATGGAGCAAATAAAACTATGTTCTAATATTTTTTGTGTAAATGGTTTACCCGATGATGCATACTGGCCACGTATGAGTGCATATTCATGTTTTCTATATTCAAAATAGCCATAATTCGAGAACAGTGCACCGTACAAGAAAAAGTGTTGAGATATTTTTTGTAGACAATTTTACGATCTACAAACTTTATTCGAACCATTGTTCGATAACTCTCGTTGTTTCAGAGATATACGCAAAAAACACAAATTTAGGACATTTGACCTCGAATAAAAAACAACGCACAATCGGGATCGATGGGGACTTTTGACATATCATTTGTAATGACAAATTCAAGGTCTGCACAAAAATCCAGCTTGTTGGGAATTAATGCAAACTGGAATTCTATTTTGACTGGACTAGTTTGAGATAAAATTTTCTTTAAAACCTACAAATGTAGAAGTAATTCCTGCATGTAAATGTCTAGCGTTATAACTACCTGTCGATAATGAAACTGATAATTATTCAAGTTCAAAAGTTCATTGAATTTACTAGTGGCAAAAGATTCTACGTGTAGATATAATTCACGGAGCTGAAAATATATCAAGAATTTAATCAACTGATAATGATTATAAAATCATAAATCAATAACAGTTCGAACATTCTTCATTATATTTCATCACTAATTTAATTTAACTTCGAAAGGATATTATGTGTAGTATGAATAGAAAGATAGCTCACAAAATTATGATATATTGAAGTTTTCTCATAATTTAATATAAAATACGCATGACGACGTTTCGAAGTAGTACTTCTTTATCAAATGCTGGATTGATACTAAGTGTAATCTTACAAAGTCAGTACTTATAGCTATTTTCACAGAACATACCTGGTATGTTCTATAACTATAACTTGGAGGGGGTCCATAGAATACACTGATTTTTAACAAAAGATGTATACCTGGAAATGAACACAGAAAATCAATTTCTAAAGTCACATCAATATACAAATATACAACTAAGATTTCTAAGTACAAATAAAGGAAATTTAATTTTTTTATTCCTCTATTTGTACTCAGAAATCTTAGATGTATATTGGTATATTTCCTACATTTCGTTCGAATACCTGACTAGAAATTGATTTTCTGTGTTCATCTCCAGGTATATGATCATTTTGTTAAATATCAGTCTATGTCCCCAATCCAAGTTAGTCATAGAACATACCTGGTATGTTCTGTGATAATAGCTATAAGTACTGACTTTGTAAGATTAGACATAGTATTAATCCAGCATTTGATAAAGAAGTAGTACTTCGAAACGTCGTCATGCGTATTTTATATTAAATTATGAGAAAATTTTAAATATTGTATTATGGATATTAATTTTCTCCAAGTATCGGCCTCATCAATTATCATATATTGAAATATATTTTTTTAGTGGGCATTCTTATAACAAATGGTTAATTGAGCTGACAGAATGAAAATAATTATGTGCGAAACAAATAAATATTTTTGAGATAAAAGTAGTTCCCTGATGGGCTGACAAAGTATTTTGTGTCTTTGAGTTTAAATGAACTCATTCCATTTTATCTAATCTCTATTGAAATTTCGATATCATCCCCTCATCTTATGCACACAGGCTCAAGAAAATGATTGTTTGATGTTATGTGAGATTACATCTAATAAAAAAGTGTGATCAGTAGGAAAATGAACCTCAATCATTGATTATGGAGAGATAACCTCAATATTAATCGTTATTCCAAAGAAAGATTTCACAACCAACCAATTCTGCAACGGTTCATTACTGAGAAGCTGTAATCGAATGTTTAATCCTACACTACAGAAATTTACATTTATGCAAATTTTGTATGCATAGAATATTGAGTGAATCTTGTTCATCTGATACATTTTTCGATTTATAGAGATATATAAATCAATTATGCATAAAAAAAAAGATAAACGAAGGAAATTTTAGACATTCATAAAATAAAGTCGAATTCAAAATAGTCATATCTGTGTTTTTGAGTTAGTTGATATTTTTTACAAAAGGCCATTACTCCGAACGAAAAAAGTTGTGTTCTTCTTCTGTATTTAATTTCTGTATTTATTTAATTGATAGGTATATGGTATTTTCAGAAAAAGTTCTGAGCTTGCTAAAACACCTGTTCGAAACTATTTTCCAGCTCTCGCAAACAAATTTTTGTTGTATAGAATCTACTGCAGTTGAAAATTTTCCATGTTTTATACTTTTAGCTTTTCGATTTATGAATGAACACAGTCTCATCATTGTAGTGACTACTGAATTGGATGAAGACTATAGTAAAGTTGCTTGTTTAAACAGCTCAACATTTGTAGCGGAATTACGTCTGCAAGGCTTATCGTTGAGTGCATTGTTCAAGCTAAACATGGCATATAATTCTGCTACAGTTTGTGAAAAACAACGTCTATCGCAATCCACGTTTTCCACTTCCGATGATATACTGAACCATACATATTCAATGTTATCCGACAACCGCACTTCTGAATCATAAATTATTCATCGCCTTCGAGGAAGGCAGACATCGCGATTCCATAAAGTCAAATCAATTATCGCAATCTGAACAAATTCGAGCTTTTTGAATTGCTAAAGTTTTTTAAACTTTTAAAATTGAGCTTTTCGATTTGTAGTACGAACTGCTTATTACACGATCTTTTCCGAAAAAATTTGAAACAGATAATTAAATAATTCTTTTTCAATCAGATTGACCTTAAGTTAAATTCAATCAAACTTGAAAATTGCCGAAAAAACAAATAAAGACTATTTCTAGTAGAGTGATTAGAGGTTTGTATGTACACGTACATATATTGTTACAAAAGTGTTCCTACTATGCAGGTATGACACAATACTCATATATTCTTGGAAGGTAAGTGTATACTTTCCTATAAGGAGCACTTGTTGTGATACCATTGGAAGGTAGTTTATTACGAGGAACGTAAAGACAGAAAATTTCCTCTTTTAAAGCTGACTTGATAAAATACGAGTACGTATGAATTCTGGAATAAATGTGTACGACTTACTTCGTTAAACTGTGATATATTCAAATCCGAAATTATGTACCTAAATAGTAAATTGATTGGACCTCTCAGAATATGTTTTGATTATACAATTTTTGTGTAATATAGTCAAGTATTTGTAATTTTGCTATATATTTTGGAGTAACTTTAAAAATATAATTTTTTATGAACGACGATATTGAATTTATTATCGTCACAATAATCTAAAAATTTGAAACGAAGTTGGGTGATACGGAAAATCGAAAGATGAATTATAAATTCAGGAAAAAATTGGATGCAAAATTTGCTTTGAGCTTTTGACCAAGTTATCTGCTATGTAGCATGAAATAGAAAAAATTTGCTGGGTGCTATTATACGGAATATGCATTGAGATATATTAAGAATTGATGAAATGACACTAATAACACGACAGATAATTTGTTTAGAAATAAATTGAATTGAACGGCTATCTGTAACTGAATATGCAAATCAAATTGTAGTGCAACTTGAATTATAAGTCATTGCCTCATACTCATACAACTACAATAAGTGTTTGGTTTCCATCAAATTCATTTAGTATAAAATTTTAATAAATCATGCGAGAAACCAACATAAAACTTTAAAACACCAAATATTATAATATTAAAGAGGAAATCATAGAAGTATTGGTATTTTGTGAATAAAATTTATACCTTTTTTGTATTTTATATATCAAAATATAAAAATTTTCATGTACAAAATTTCAGAAACAAAAAGAAATATTTGTTACTAGAAATTTGAAACACAAAACTGGCATTACTCGGTAGTGCCTTGCAGAAAGAGGCATGAAATGTGAATATTTTTATTCGAATAACTGCGATATAGCTGGTTTTCCAATGACTTTGAACAAAAAAAGTTAAGTCACACTTAATACACTTAAACTTATTTTTCGATTGGCATAATCAAATATCAAATAGAAATAAAGAGGCAACATGAAAAACTGTCGCATTAAGATAATCAGATGTTGGAAATGACAAATTTGCTTTGGTATGCAACCTCATCAAGGAGGGTCGAATTTATAACGTAATTTGGTTATGAATACTTCTTACAATTTCGTAGTACAATTGTAGAATTATTGTAATTGTTAATTTGAATCGTCTGCATACCGAATTGAAGCACTTTTGGTAGGACCCAATTAGGGCACCAACTCATCGAGTGAGTCAGTTTAGGAGTCCGAATAGGGTTTCTGACGTTGAATTTTGGGAAAATGGATATGTACATATTATGTTTTCGAATAATTGGTAGCTGAAATGAATGATTTGAGTTCATAACGTGATTATTTACCATGATTAAAAATGGGTGATTTAAATTGATTACTTATTATTCCTACTTGCGTTAAATTAGTATCACTAAAATACTCGTGAAAAAGAACAAATAGCTAAATTTAACATTTGATATGAAGCATCTATAAATGGAAATTTAACAAGGCCTTTCTTGATGTCTATTTTGGTAATAAGTAGAGCTTGAATCTGGTATTGGGATTTCATTCTTGGTATGCTATTCAAAATCACTTCGAATGATTCTACTTCTATTTAGAGTTAATCGATTGTTCACTGATCTCTCGTTGAAACATTGTTCAATATAATGAATAAAAAACACTCATTATCAAGTAATTGATACGATTTCTGTGAAACCAAGTATAGTATTTTTTATACAACAGATTCTGTGTCTGCTTCGTGTTAATTTTTTCTAGAAGATTGATTAGGTTCTGCATTCTGTGAGTTTTTTCTGCCTTCTTTCCATCTCCAGATTGACATTTCGTTAATACACAAAGTGTTTTAGAATATTGTTTTGCAGACTCTGGCACGACGATCGTGATTCAAATGGCGAAAATTGAATTTTTTCTCGTTGACGGTAGGTTCAGTCTACCGACGTATTGGTGGTCGGCTACAGAGTTAGCCACTTTTCCATGTTGTCGTATTTACATGTCAGTAGTTTTCTCAATAAGTTTGAAAGCTAGGAGTTGAATACTTTTGCCATATATAGACTACAGTCAGACAAATAAGTCAAAACATTAGTTTGGTTCGAAAATTGAGTTAGCCACTTTGCAAATCAAGCCTCCGATTGCAATTTGAAACATCCCGTACGAACACGGCAAAATAAGGAGGAATACCATTATGTATAAACCACATACGCAAGTACATCCTCCAGAAGAACTAGTTAAAAGAATTACGCATATTAGGAAAAATATAACACACGCATGAACTTTGAATTATTCAGTTGAGGTTCAAGTAAGATATTGGTATGTTTTCAACAAAATATTCCAAGTATCTAGTTATACTAGGATCAAGAGATACAAGTATTCACAATTGAAATTTTCTGGGTTGTTAGTACTTTAATTGAATTGATATCACAACAAAAGTCATTTGCAGTGGAAAGGAGAAAACATCTTCTAATTTTGAGAAATACAGTGATTTATTTGTTAGATATCAGCAAACTGTTCGTCTGTTTTAGTGTTTTAGTCGAGAATGCTATCATCTTCTAATTTTGAGGAATACAGTGAATTATTCGTTAAATATCAGCAAACTGTTCGTGTGTTTTAATCGAGAATGCCATCATCTTCTAATTTTGAGGAATACCGTGAATTATTTGTTAGATATCAGCAAACTGCTCGTGTGTTTTAGTTGAGAATGCCATCATCTTCTAATTCTGAGGAATACAGTGAATTTTTCGTTAGATATCAGCAAACTGTTCGTGTGTTTTAGTCGAGAATGCCATAAAAAGGCGCATTCTACCCTAATTCTAACGTCATTACCAAAGTTGACCCAATTTCGTGATACGGCGAAATCGTAGATTTGCCGCAGTTCATTTTTAGCATTTTCAATAATTACAAGGCATTTTTTGTCTCCTAGTCGCAACGTACGAAAGAATTTCAGAAATCAGGGTATGAGATGAAGTTGGAAAATGCATTTTCGAGAAGTAATTATTGATTGTAATTATTGGTTGTATTGATAGTTATTATTGAAGGAATTGTGGAAAAAGGTTTAATGTAAAAAAAAGGGAATTGCAAGCAGTAAAATATTTTATATATATATATATATATATATATATATATATATATATATATATATATATATATATATATATATATATATTTTGAATAATTTTTTGCCTCTTTAGATAAGTCCTTTCATTAAGGTTTTACAAGGTTTTACGTAAAAAATTTCATATTTGAAAAAGAATCAAGTTTCTCTTTTAATTATAAAATCACATACCTAGTTGAATTCGAAATTCACCTATGGCATTCAATAATATTCGGTATTTAGATAAACACCTATATTTGATGATTTTAGAATTTTCATTGCCATATACATATTTTGAGAAAGGAATACAATTTGGGAAGACAGATTGATATTGAAAAAATTCAAAATAAAAATACTTGGCTACAGGTATTTACTAGAAAACAATTCGAAATATCGCATTTTTATTATTTTTTTGACTGTCCAATCGAATCTTATAATTATTATTTCAGATAACCAATATTCAATAACCAGATATAAAATATATAAGCATTGGAAGTTACAAGCATTCACAACTCATCGACAGAATTCTTCTGTGACAGAACACAGGTACTGAAAATTCTAATGAGGCCTAATCCCATTGATTTTTTTTTCTTATGAGATGTTTTACTTCAGTTGAGCTTACATACTGAGACTTCTAATTTCGCAATGAAACTTTTATAATCGCAACATGAAAGCAATTATCTGAAAAGTGGGCGGTAAAAATATCCCATTTCATTCTTTTTGATTTGTTATCACACGATAAATCGGTAGTGGTAGGTCCACAAATATGATATCCATCAAGGAAATTACATATTTTCCAGTAACACCTGTGAACACACAAGGTACTTCCTGAAATGAAAATGGATCACATAAATAAACTTAGGACAGACGGATAACCTTGTTCCTATTAGATGAACGACATTAATTATATATATATATATATATATATATATATATATATATATATATATATATATATATATATATATATATATATATATATATATATATATATATATATATATATATATTCAATACAAACTGTTCCAATCGAAATATAGACATTCATTCGTGAACTAATCACATGAGCTGCCTTTGTTGAAGACGACATAAACCCTCTGGAGCATTCTAGATCGCTTTTTGTTGATAAAATCAGTGTGAGTAGAGGCTTTGTAGACAGTTCATTCAAACACTTCGGAATTTTGTAGATGAGTAAGTATGGTCCCATGCAGTATCGCTATAAATCACACCCTAGCGGACAATACAGTGACTATTGTTGTAACTAGGTATTGACTCGGCTGCAAATACCGAGACTCTTGATCCAAATATTGAAATATTTCAAATAAAACTCTTAGAATATTTACAAGTGCCACTACCAGTATAAGAATAAAATTGATAGACTCTATTTGACGCATAAATACGACACTAGAAACAAAAAAAATAATTCACCTAAGAAGAGAACGAGTAAATTGATTGGCCGATGGAATTACTCATACATCCTGAAAAGACTTCACGATAGAACACCTTCTTACTTAAAAAGTGAGAAAACCTACAAAAGTTTCGAGAGAACATCGATATCATTGACATGATTACCTTCGTTATCAAGGGAGGAAATAAAAAGTATAATGGATACAAATGTAATAAAATAGAGAAAAAATAATTAACATTAACGAAAAAATTATCGAATGGAATTAGTTTCTCAGCTCTTATAAAAGTATGATGTATTTCTAAGAGTTTACCTTTTTGTCTTTTCTTCGTCTTTGTTTTTGCCCTATTATAAGATTGATTATAATGGATATAGTATTATAAGTATTGTTCGGATTGTGATAAATTGTCATTATATATATATATATATATATATATATATATATATATATATATATATATATATATATATATAATTCGTTTAGTTTTCTTGTGCTTTGCTTAATAACATAAGTGTGAAGGTTTCTTGGGAATGAGCACAGTTTAAAATTGATGGAGTAATTATTTATTCGACATATGTTTTGGCTCTTGGCCTTTTTCAAGAATATTATAGGTTCATTTTTGGTTGGAAATTGACTTCAATTTCACAAAAGTTTTACGAAAGATTTGTGAAATTGAAGTCAATTTCCAACCAAAAATGAACCTATAATATTCTTGAAAAAGAAACATATGTCGAATAAATAATTACTCCATCAATTTTAAACTGTGCTCATTTCCAAGAAACCTTCAAACTTATATATATATATATATATATATATATATATATATATATATATACGTATGTTTGTGTGACTGCATGTTACTTGCTAAATATTCAACTGTAATTGATAATGAAAATAAATGATCAATAAAAATGTTTTTTCTGATAATTTGCATTAATACAAGTGAAAAAGTCTACGAAACTCTATGAACGTCAAAAATATAATGGTTTCAGAGCGCCATTTGTAATTTTGCTGTACAACATCAATGAATTTAAATACTCATATCATACTAGAAGAGAAGACATTTTTTTCATTACATAATATTCAGAAAGGATATCTACCTAGTAGAAAAGTTTGTAAAGAAAATTGATTGGTCATTCATAAACAAATAAAGTTACTTGAAAAATCGTTAGATTGAATAGTACAAAAAACAAATCATGTATAACTCTAACTCTAAACGACACACGAAAAACTTGAAGTGCAATACAAATTGAAAATATAAATTTGATTTCAGGTAAGTAGTACGCTAAAATATGATAATAAATTCTCACTTCGTTTATGTGATAATACGCGAAGTATAAACAATTTATTGTGAGGTCAGATGACGCCTCGAGCGCTAATGAAGAATTATAATTATTGAATCAATGAAAATGTATTTTGCGGAATTTGTTTTTTCGAATTTATAAAACATATAAGATATTGTTCATTCCACACATTCCTTTCTGAAATATCTTGTGAGATAAAGATTGCTACGAATAGAAATATTTATCATATTATTTCATTACAATAGGCAATCAAGAGCAGTAACCGATTGTCTTTGCGTCTGATGAGCTTTATAGATTTTCACTGATATCAGAAGTACTTTCGTATTTATTTTCAGATATTGTCATCTAAATCGAGCGGATTGTAGGATTGAGAACATTATAACACATTGATTCCTACTAATGATAAAAATGCGAAACTACTTAAGTCGTACTTGGATATCTTTCAATTTTGAAATAAATACTACTTGACTGAGAAAAGTTCTTGAAAACAATCAAATAGTATATAATTTTCACGTGAAAATATCATGAACCTGGGAAAAATATGTTGAGGAAATTATAGTATTTTGAAATGAAATTCAAAACACACTCAAATGATATACTGAAAAATAATGTAACTAATATTTTTAGATTTTTGCAAATAATTCAATATGTAAATGTTGTAGAAGTCAAATTATTATTTGAAGAATTTCATTTACAAATTCTGCCATCTAAAGTTGTTACTCTTTGATGTTTACATAAAACCTGTAGTTGAGTACAGCATAATTCACAGACGTTTTCAATAAAACGATTCTTGTTAGCTGGAAGCCTGCGCCACGTTGGAGGGTGACTTGACATTCAAATCCTCATATATATATTTGACATACTTACTAATAACTTCAAAAACAGGTAATTAAGCTTAAACTGAATCATTAAAATACAATCAAAAATGAACTTGTCGTATACGATAGTCCTAATTGACTTATATGGCAGTGTTCCTCAACTGCCGATCCGAAGTTTGGAACTGGTCCTCCAGAAACGCCGATAACCCAAAATATTTCGAAATATTTTGGGTTATCGGCGTTTCTAAGAAGAGTCTTAAAAACGTTTCTATTCCAAGATTCTTAAGTAGAAACTTAGTTTCTATTTACGAGTCTCAGTATTTACTAGTAACCCAAAATAATATGGCCGATAACCCAAAATATTTCGAAATATTTCGAAAATTTTGGGTTATCGGCGTTTCTAAGAAGAGTCTTAGAAACGTTTCTATTCCAAGTTTCTTAAGTAGAAACTTAGTTTCTATTTACGAGTCTCAGTATTTACTAGTAACCCAAAATAATATGGCCGATAACCCAAAATATTTCGAAATATTTTGGGTTATCGGCGTTTCTAAGAAGAGTCTTAGAAACGTTTCTATTCCAAGTTTCTTAAGTAGAAACTTAGTTTCTATTTACGAGTCTCAGTATTTACTAGTATTGAATGACCTGTGAATCTTGAAACTACCTATACTTCTGCCCGCCTGGGCGTGATCTGGAGCGATTAGGCATGTTATTATTCGTACACATTGCGGACAATTTTCTGTAGTGTTCAAATGAAATATCTTCAGAGCCTTGCACTCGCGCTACTGTTGTCATGAGTAGGAATCTTGAACACTAGAGAGTTTATACGTCTTTTCTCCGATAGAAGGAGCCAACGTGAATATTTCACTAGGAAACATTCCCCTCAACTTGGTATAGGACCTATGTTCGTTTTTAAAGTCATCGATTTTTTTTTGATAGATTAAAAATGGAGTGATGATTTGTAATAATGATGAAACAATTGTATACTATTATCATTCAACAAGATCGATGAATTTTTCGAAACGCTCTTAATATTCACTCGAAATCACGTGAAAGTGATGGGTTCGTTCTCGTTGACAACATTTGTGTAGCCAGCTACCTAAGAGTTTTATTTGAAATATTTCGATAAAGAGTCTCAGTATTTACTAGTATTGAATGACCTGTCAATCTTGAAACTATATATATATATATATATATATATATATATATATATATATATATATATATATATATATATATATATATATATATATATATATATATATATATATATATATATATATTTTCAGTGTTTAATTGGGATTGCAGTCTAGGACAGGAAAATCAGTTACCTCTTTAGTATTTTCCAAGCTTTCGAAAATGTTTATTTTCTTCTTCAGGGCTAAAATAGTACAAAAATTAACAGTTTATATAGCAAGGCACTATAAAAAGTTTTTTCTTACAATTACTGTGAAGTTAGTCCGTTCATAAAATTGAAAATCGATTTTATGACCCATTTTTTGTATCCAAACTAATATTAGAAGGTATTTTAGGAGCTAATCGACAACTTTAATGAATTCAAATATTGATTAATAATGAATGAAATAGAAATTGTGTAATGGCTAGTAGACTGAGGTGAATAAATTATTCTTATTACACATATATAAGTGGATACTAACAGTAAATTTCGAAAAGACTACATTAGTTTTTTGAATTTTGAAAATAACTACAAGTGTTCCCAAATGCATTGGGTTGGAATGTTACTGCATTCTACGTGCTGGATAGTTGAAGGAAGCCACGACAATGACCGTATTTCTCAATTTGGCTTTTCAAGTAGAGTGTTCCCAGATGTTTTTAAGGGCGTTTCTTAAAATGCATAACGTTGGCCGAAGTTTTATGACTAACGGAAAGAGAATGAATTTGTTTTTTTATGTATTCAGAATGGATTTTTCGGTGAATAGGATATCCGAATATGAGCCATTAATCAGAAGAACATATGAGATTTTATATATATATTGTTTAAATTATCTGTATCAGATTTTTTGTTAATACAATTTCCTGTCTTTTTAATATGAACCATTTCTAGGAAAAGGCGTTCGTTGTAATTTTCTAGAATTCTACTATAAAAGTGTGAATGTCGCGAAAACTACTGCACTTCGGTATTTGGAATCCTCCGATTCGTATCATACGAAAGATGTGACACCTGTTTGTGCTGTAAGATGAGTAAACAAAATACGCGTTGTCCCATCTGAATTTAGCGATTTTAAATGGGACAAAAAAATCGAAGGAGCTTTACGAACACCATGTATGATGAAAACTTGAGCTGATGCTATGTTCTGAAAAAGCATTTTTCATTGGTAATTTGAACAAATTTTCATTAGTTTTGGTTGACAAGCAGTGAAGAAAAAATGGAATAACTCGGAAACTATCAACTTTTGTTACATAATGCCAGTTTTCTACATGAGCGACATGAATTGCTGAAAACAGTTTAGATCGGTATAACGTAACGGCACCGGTTTCCGACTGGCCTCCTGAATCAGATCATTTTCGTTTTTTCAATTTGAAACATTAAAAGTTTCGACCAAAAGTTGTGAAATTTAACGTATTTATTTTATCTCTCATCATATGTCGCATATAGAAATTTTTCTTTAATATGTTAACGGAATGTCGGTCAATTCAACAAAACCTACGAGAGGGTTCGTTTTCATTTTTTTTTTAATTCAGTGGACCTACAGTTTAACAACGGTTCCGAACGGCCATTCGGCTTGTAATCAATGTACATTACCCAGCATATATCATTCATTAGACTACTTAAATCATAGACAAACACAAACACCCATGCCTTCAGCGAGGTTCGAACTCGAGTTCTACCGCACCATAGTCGGGTGTTCTACCGACTAAACTACGGACACCGGCTTATTCGTATTATATTGATCTGGAAAAATGCTATGACGAGTTTTGAGTTTATTTATCCCAAATACTTTTTATTGGTTGATTTAAAACTTAAAATTTTAACATGAACGGAAAAATTACATATTTTCATTGATTTCTCGAACAAATAATAATGAACGGAATGTGGAGCTTGGTCGGTAACGGGAGGTTTGGCACTTTGTAAATGATGTTAATTTTTTATTTCACGGATAGATTCAATCAATAGATTATTTGCAATTGGATTTTTAGTTTCCACTATTTCTCTTATTTCTAACGAAATTAGTTATAACAAAATTAGTTATAAGTATATCCCTCTCATATTAAATTTCAACATGTAATCAAAAATTCCATATTTTCATTGATTTATCGAGCAAATTATAATGGACGGAATGCGGAGCGCTATAAAATATGAACATTCCGATGACTTGGTCGGTTACTGGAACTTTGCACTTTGGAGATGATGTTAATTTTTTTTATTTTAGAGGTTTCTTTAAAGTGTTTTGTATTCAATTATGTATGAGACCGAAAATAACTTCAATAGATTCTTTGTAATTGGAGTGTCAAGTTCCACTATTTTTCTACTATAATTTCTAACAAATTCGAAATAAGACTCCTTTTGTTTGAAATTGATTTTTTTTGTTTATCACACATACTCAGGATATTGTAATACCTTTATGAATGTATATGAAGCGGAAACTTACTAAAAATACATATAAATTTCAATTTAGACGCTTTATTATACAAATATACGTTTGATCGGAATCAGGATACGATTCATTTTCCACGTTCGATTTTCCGTCTGCGATTATTTCAAAATATTTCGAAGTTGTGAATTGTATCCATTTGATGATGATGCTATACTTGGATCACCTCAAGTTTGTAGAGCAACTTTTTGATAACGAAAATTTTGTGAAAATGTCTTGATGACATTGGACTTATTATTAAGTGAAGTAGCAGCTCGTTTTCCTAAGGTTCTCAATCAGTTAGATACGAAAAAGTTGAAAATTATTCTTCCTTCAATCAGTATGTATTATAAATATAAATGTTATTTTCTTCAAGCAGTTTCAAAGAATTGACCTGGTGTAACATCGAGCGGAGAAAAACTGCTAAACTCATAAAAAATGTAATAAAAATATTAAAATAAATTAAACTCTTGGATTAATGTTTCACGATTTATTTAACAATATGTATAGTTAAAGTCTTGAAAATGAGCTAACGCTCGAAACATGTTGACTATACATATTATTAAATAAATCGTGAAACATTAAGCCAAGAGTTTAATTTATTTTAATATTCAATCATGTTTCACCAAGAGTTAAGCGAGAATTCAATCTCATTCATGTAATAAAAATGTTTATGATTCTTTTAATCTTCGATATCTATTCTCAATTTTACGTCGTGTGAGATATAGTATATAAGAATAAATGTTGTGATTTTTCTGGATATTTTGTTGCCCCTCACTGTCGATATAACTTTATCCTAATAAATATCTACCGAATTGTAATTTCGAATTGTAATATTTTTTATTCATTCAAACTGTATTTTGTTAATCATGAAGTTGATTTTAGTATTTGAGAATGGCTGGTCGGAATCAGGATCCTCAGAGGTCGGATATAGGGACAGTTATCACCCGGTCGGTAAATGGTGCTTTCGGTTTATTTCCATTCGTTACCGTTTGATATCAAATATATGAAGGATATAGTCGAAATGAGATAAAATTATGCATAATTATGGAAAAAAGAATATGAAATCTTTCAGAAAAGCCTTTATTTAAATAAATTTATGAGTAATATCAGCTTTGTTCGCGGTAAGGATTCTGAACCGATTCAGAAGTATTCGCATGCGCAGTTTGAATTTTGGCGTTCGCGGATCACCCAGTTCCGAACTTTTTATTAGAGTTCTGTGCTCGCGATTAAAGTGGGACTGGTTCGGAATCGATTCGGAATTGGTTCTACCGGTTCGAAGGATCAATCTAGAACTGTAAGTTCGGGAATTGCGCATTCACGTTAGTTTGGCAAATTTTGACTTTTGACTTTTTTGACTTGCGCATTCACGATAGTTTTGGTATCCGGCATATTATTCGATGAGATCAACCGTGATTTGAAAATTCTCTAAACTAGTTCTAAAATCGTTCGCGGGTCGAAATAATTCCGAACTAGTTCATAACCGAGCATGCGTATTAAATCAATCCCGAATCAGTTATGAATTAGTTCTGAATCGGTTCAGAATCCTTACCGCGAATAAAGCTATCATCACCTTTTGAAGGATTCTTACAATCATAACGGCAGTACGCAGGATTCGGTGCCATTGCGTTACTATAAACAGTCAACTAGGCTAACTCTAAGCTACGAGTACCAGATCTTCAGAGAGATCAATGGATCTTATACATACCAATATATATATATATATATATATATATATATATATATATATATATATATATATATATATATATATATATATATTCATTCGAGATGATAGAATTTATTGAAAACTCAAGATTGAACGATTATGATTTCATGAGAATCAATATTTACCGAGACATCTCTGATAATTTGTACAACAAATATCTAATGTTGTTGGCTTAGTTCAGATAATACAGTGACCTCATTGAAGAGAAAATTGAGTTTTCTTATTTCTCGAGTTAATTATATGACAAACCTTTACCGAAATAGTTTAAAAACAAGTAGGTAGATATTATCTTATCTTGTTATATCATTAAATAGATAATACCTGCATTGTAATCCGCACGGGTGCTCGACAACATGTTTTTGTGAAGTACTTGGGAAAGAAACATAGTTAATAAATATTCCTAGTCATCCGGATAGATAATGGTCGATTTGGGAAATTTCAAGCAAAATAACTATAATGGAGATATTGGTATAAAGTTTTACTTTCTAACTGTTATTCAAACCGTACATGGTCCGGTTTCATACTCACATCGATATTCATAAGATAAACTATACTACACACAAACGAATTGAGAACAAAAGACATGTTTCTGCACCATAGAACACGACTGCTTTATGAAACATAGTAAAAGTTTTTTTATTGATAGTACTTTCAAAATGTTTACGTTTATAAAGGATGATTCACAACGACGTTCTCAGAAAATTCTGATACTTGCTTGACTCGCCCAGATCTATTAATCTGAAATATTATCATCGTAGTGACGCCACTACTTATGTCGAAAAGTGGTAACATTTTGACATTTCACATGAGACTTCAAATATACATTGAATTGACAAGTTATCGACCTTTCCACAATGAATGCAGATAATTGGAAAATATCGGGTTTGCGGTCAGTGGACTAAATAAAATCCCTTGTTATATTCTTGGTATTTCACTATTGTTTAACAGCTGCATCAAAAGAATGCGATTTAGGATCAGTATTCTACATATTATATTCCATTTCATAATTAACGGTTAGTTTTTGTGTAAACCTATTATTATTTCAGCCTAATTTATTGTAGTTTTCAAAAATATGAAGTTAAATTAATCAAAATCCTGATATTAATATCCTCGATTTGAAGTCTTACAGCTTCACATTCAATCAAAGGGAAGTTTCATATATTCCAGACATTAAATATGGCAAGGAATGAGCTCCGCGCGGACTCTTCTCATCGTACCCACGGCAGCTGTTTCTACGATACCTTTTACGCCCAAGAAACATTTTTATGGTCCGAGATGTAGAACGCACTAGGTACTGAAGTTACCTGAAGAGATGTTCGGTAAATTCCGTTTCTCTGAAGTATTTCATTCGGTTTTTTGGAATTTTTTTCAGCGGATTATGTGAATAGTGTATTTGTCTTTGAAAACGTATATAGACTTTTCAGTTCATAGAGATTTTTTCTACGTTTTTCTCAAACTGGTAGCTGACAATTTAATGTATGTGGAATTTTTACATTTGTACCAAATACAGTATACAACGAATGCGTTAGCTATATTGTGATGGTGTGTCTGATGAGTTGAAATATCGTGATGTTAGCATAGTTGGAAGTTGTTAATGTATTTATTACTCAGTAATATGTTGAAATATAGAAAATTCAATCAATAACACAAAACATATAGAACATTGGAATGTTTCATATTTTTTTTATAATGATGTAATACGTACATGGAGCCACAGTAGTTGAAACAACGCAGTACAATCAACAAACAGTGATACCTACTTCTATGAATAATCAACTAACGAATAAACGAAATTAATTCTAAATCACATGAATTTTTCGAATTGCTTTTTAAAACATTATACCATATACATATTTATTTATAAAAGGAATAAGGGTTCGAAGGGGTAACCAAATTAGCTGAATTATCATATTCAATATATATCAACATCAATTGTTGAGGGATTTTCTCACGATGAAAAAATTGCAATTCTTAGCGGATAATGCTGAGTCACTATTTTCGTTTCAATATGATAATGAGCCAAACTTTTCATTATTCATTATTTCCTTACAGTTAAAATTCGTGCCAAATAAAACTTCTGACCGATTTACAATTTATAGGGAAACATTAATTATGAATTGTTTTTGAAATTTTCGACCTTCTTATGATGAAAAATGGAGATAGATGACTTACAAATACTCGACTACCAAAGAAATAAACAATGTATTCATATAAATGATAAATAAATGTTATTATTATAAATACATGTAGGTACTAAGTAATGTAGTACAAATATAAGTTCCAAAATATAATGACTTGCAGAATTAAAATAGTTTTTCTTATTGTAGGATGTTTAAAATTAGTAGTATCAAACACATGCTATATTGCGTACACCGTATTATCTGATAAGCAGCGCGCCGATTACATTGACATAATAAAACGGAAACATTGTAACACTGTTCCAATACCGTGAATATATTTTGACCCATATATATTTTTATGTAAATACGTAACTAGCAACCGTTTCCAGTTTGGCTGTACCTATTGCTAGTTTATATGAACGAAATTTACTAATTATTAGCCTCTGACACAGCCATTTATCTGATTCAAATTCCAATAAAATAAGTAAGTACCAAACTAATTTCGTAATGAAATGTTTCAGAAGATTTTATTATCTGTGAATAATAAGGTCCGAAATATTTCTTTTGAAGTTATGCAGTTGAACATACAGTACTTCCCTTATACAGTACAATATTTTATTTACTGAGGGTACCACAAACATTTTAACACAAAATACATGCTGAATGGATTGTTACAAAGTACATACTTGAAACTGAAATATATGTTCCAAATATTTCTTCAGATAATAATGAAAATGAACACTGTTTGTCAGATATCTTTTACAAAGTATAACAAACCTTTTATACTTTAAGATCGATACAATAATAGTTTGGAATCATTGAATAATTTGTAAACTATTGAAGATAATCTTTGTATGTTTAAAAATATATCGAGTGTAGGCTTTTTGTCAAATACAGTGCATGATTTGGAAAAATAATTCAATCTTTCTATTATTAATCCGTTGAATACTTTTGAACTCCAACATATTAGATCTAAATAGGTACCAGAATTTACTTATAATATGGTGACTAAGTATATTGATTTATAAATTTTTATGGAATTCAGTTTTCGAATAATCTTCACAATAATTTTTTAATACAAGATTCAACGAAATAATTCAGAAGCATATAGGTAATGTCCTAGGAACTATGCACAAAATGCTATTGTGATGGTACCTATATGGTACTCTAGTTTATTCGAAATATGTCTAATAAAAATTGAGATAATATATGTCACGACTCACGACTTGACCCATAATTGAGATAGAACTAGAATATCAATTTTTCAACCGAGAAATCAAAGTTTCATGAGGGTATACCTTCATGAGAAAATTTTGAAACATTTTCGACCATAGTTAGAGTGGTAACATCTACAATATAAATTTTTCTTGTTAAAAAATCATTAAAACATAGTTCAAACGAAACAACCGATTCGAAAAGCAGTACAGTAATTATTATTGCTACTACATTTTTCGAACATTTTGATATTGAAGAAATTGTGAAATATAAGATGATGAAATAAAGGATATACTTTTACTTACTGACTACGTGTATCATGAACGATCCCAAAACTACCATCCACCCCCAGCCCCCATCGGGGGGCGCCGGAGGACTGCTCTCCTCCTCCTCCTCTGGCGCCATTTTCACTTCCTTCTCGTGGTGCATATCCGAACACCTTGTAGAGCGTTATTGCGAACACGTGACGTCCCGGTATAAACAGTGAAGACCACGTGAGAGTGTCGTTCGTGTTGCAGCCCGCTTAACACGCTTCTCTAGAGAACGACTGAGCCGACTGACGAGGAAAGCGCACACTACTGACATGTTTCGAAATTTGAATGACGCGCCAACGCTCACTAATGACTCGTTGGATCTCTGTCCTTTTCTCGCTACTGCACCGTCGCTATCGTTTATTGCACTCTTGTTAGAGCTGTGGTCGACGTCTGAAACAAAATGAAATCACGATGACTGACAGTGTTGCCAGCATGCAAGAAAAGGAGCATTGAGATTCAATAATTGCATATATTGGAAATGGCATTATATATTTATCCAACAATTGCCCTCTTAACTGACTCGAACCCACATTCAGAAAATTCTTCCTTTAGTTTCTAAGTTAATGCGACCGATACTCCTCCTACACGCAGATATATATATATATATATATATATATATATATATATATATATATATATATATATATATATATATATATATATATATATATATATATATATATATATATATATATATATATATATATATATATATATATATATATTATATATATATATATATATATATATATATATATATATATATATATATATATATATTCAGTGATTAATTGGAATTGCAGTCCAGGACAGGAAAATTGGTTACTTTTCAGTATTTTCCAAGCTTTCGAAAATGTTCATTTTTTTTCAGGGCTAAAGTTGAACAATATTAACAGTTTATATAACAAGGCACTATTCAAATTTTTTTTTACAATTACTCTGAAGTTAATGCGAAAGTACATTTATTTCTTGAATTTCAAAAATAACACACTTATCAATACTTATTTTTAAAATTCAAGAAACGAATATACTTTCGGAATAACTTCACAGTAATTGTAAGAAAAATTTTCAATAGTGCCTTGTTATATAAACTTTCGATATTGTACAACTTTAGCCCTGAAGAAGAATATAAACATTGTCGAAAGATTTTTTGAAAAAGTCATAAATGTCGTGGCGAAATGTCAAATGTTAAACAAATTTCGATACAAGGTTTGGAAATTCTCAGAAGAATTGGTATCAGTGAATGAGTGAATAACATTTGTCCCTACTGCACTCGTATTTTCTACCGTGAAATGATTAATTTCATTATGAATATTGAAAGTTTTATTCGAAGAGATACTGCGCAATTGTGATATTTATGTTGTATCCTTCGTTCAAAAGTGATCTATCAAACTCCATTTATACTTTTCGTCGACAGATGACGCTTTATTCAATGTTTTTTATAACTCGTTCAATTATGCGGTCTACTATCCGCGTACATTCAACAAAAAAGTTTCAAAATACTATCAGTATCGTCATCTATCGGTACAACGCACTAAATACAAGAAGACCCATTATAAAGCAAAGTCCAAACACATGTGGGAACATTGCAGTTTTGGGTTGACATAGCACGTTTTAAAAAGTTTCTTGTGAAGGACTAAATATCATTGATTGTCAATTGAATGTGAGTTCGTCAGCGAGAAGTCAACAGAATTTTGTTGGTGGAGCAACACTTTTGGCATTAATAATAATAATTATTATTATTATATTCGGAAACTTGATAGGCTCACTGAAATCAGAATAAAAATCATTTTACTTAATGACAAGTGATATTCTGAGTATTCCAATGTTTATCTTCCAATTGAATTAAATTAATTTAAAACCTATTTACTTAAATCTTCCACAAAACAATGCTCCAGAACATAAATAAAAACCTTTCTAGCCAATTGATTTCACTCAATATTTAGCTTAAAAAAAACAAAATATGACTAGTACTAACATATGAAGAAAACTCTTAAAATCCGACAACACTGCGCGAAGTATATATGTGTGTAACAACGAATCTTTTTGACAGTTTGTCATGAGAGTCGTGTAGATTTATTTTAGGGAATGTATTCATGAAATAGCGGACAGGGTAGTGAAGTCCTTTTATTTAAATTTTCACCAATTCATTGAATAATTCTCATTCTTCCACAATTTCGAAAAGGATAAAAAATATTACTTCGATAACATTGGCTGCTTTGAGCTTTTAAACTCGTGAGAATACGACGTACGTGGAAGATCCATTAGGGAAATCATTCTTTAATTTTTCAATTCAATCTTTTTCTAAAGAGTCTTATCCATATTGATTGAACACATCAGAAGAAATCATTGCTGGGTTATAATCAATTTTCTCGGAGCAATATAAGAAAATCAAGTGTACCTGGAGGTATAACGTGAAAATTTTTCCGATATAATTTTTGATAGTCTTTATAAACGAGGATGATTTTAAAATAATTTATTCGGATTTCCATACGACGTTGAAAATGAAAACATGTTTGGCATATTGAAGATTCATTTTGAAACTCATAATAGATAATTATTTCACGAGTCATTCAAAGAATGTGATTAAAAACAAGGAAAATAAAAAAAAAGTCCTCCCCGGCGGGGAATCGAACCCCGGTCTCCCGCGTGACAGGCGGGGATACTGACCACTATACTACCGAGGACACATACTCAGAATGTAACAAGAATCATATGTAACGTAACATTTAAAAACCCCAATTATTCAACTTCAATCCTGGCGAATTCCATGTAATATTTTAGCATAACATCAGTCTAAGGTTGAGAATTAAAATCTTACAAGCATTATAATAGTTACTTGAAATATCATATTGTGCGAATGAATACCTTGCAGGTTTCTGACAAACCCAACTATCAGAATTTAATATTTTGATATATATTATTGTTTATTCTGGCAGCAAATTATACATTATGTATTATGTACATAATGCATAATTTTGTACATAATTATCATATATTTTTCATGAATTTGGTATTCATGAAAAATTAGGAATTATGGTACCATTTATTGATTTGAGTAATTTCAAATTCCCACCCAGCAAATGAAAATGTATGCAACATAAATTTAATTTAGGATTATGGATAAAATAACTCACCAATTATGTAGTCAAATAATAGTTGGTTTTGCTCTTTGTAAAGTTAAATTGCTAAACATGCTAGATATTGACCAAGAAATAAAGAAAAAATTAGATATATGCAGATGGTTTCATATGATATAAAATGATGTATTCATATACCTATGTCAAAACTTTTGACGTATGTGAATAGAAAAGGAGATTTATTCATGTAAATAATTAATGGTATTTAATTATAAGTATAAAAATTTATATAAACATTTGAAATGTTATCTACTACAAGAAAAATAATTCTGTACTTGTGCTGCTGTATATTATCGCACTTGTAAATATTCGATATTAAAATTATACTCTAAGTTTCTTATATACCTATATCAAAAAAGTTATATATAAATTGTTGATATGAATTCATGTGGGAAATAGATGTTTATCACTATGGTACCTCGATTTTATGTATATCATAATAGAGGACATGTAACTATATAAAGGAAAATGAAATATGTATAAGATAATGTGGCTCATATTAGATAGATAATTCCAGCTTTACTTTGGTTTACAACTGTGTTATTACCAAACATTAACATATGTGATTTGCAAATAAACTCACCTGAGTGAAAGTCCATGTTATTCGTTCAATGCTTAAATCAACCCTGACGTGATTCAAATCATCAATAAACCGTAATTTTTAACCCCCTCATCTAAGGGATCAGAAAAGGATTTGCGCTGTAAACGAATTTTCAGCCTCATTGAGCACAATCCGATGGTCAATTTCATGAAGACATCGATATCTACATGACTGAACTTTGTCGAAGCATGAGGGTTATTATAAATGGATATTTTTATGAAATATAAAAGTGTTTGCAAAAGGGGCACATTTTACACGAAAAGTCGCGCATACCTGTTTCTATCCTTATCTAAACATCAATTTTACCTTACAATTTCACAATTATTCCCTTCTCCTTCTCCAGTTATACGACGCTTGCTACGACTGCGCCAGGTATTTAGGCTATGTATTTGAGGTGCAATTGAAGAGGGATACGTTCGAAAAAAATGGCATTAGATAATATAAACTGAAGATTTCTTTATTTTCAGTTTCTCCAATAATTGATGAGTTTCTTATTTCAATATCACATGAGTGGAATAAATGATATGGAAACTCTATAAGGTAGTAGGCTTATCGCAATCGGTGGAAGTAACGTACCGATTACAAATACATGAAGTAGTTTTCAGTGAGTAATGCCCGAGAAACTGCTCCATAATTTGTTGAACGTTGAGACGAAATTTGATTATCGAAAAGATGAAGTTATTATGGTAGCTAAGCATGTAGATGCTATGATCATCATAGCATTCTAATAATAGTTTCAAAAATTTTTTCATGCCCAAAAAAATAATACTTACTATGTTGAATCCATCTCCAAACGCAGGCAATATTTATTGGACAAAAATCGTTCGTGATACAAACGAAACAGTTTTTTTGAGCTTCCACCAAGTGTGTGGCATCCATTTCAATATTTTCTATCAGTTACATAAAAAGTGTTACGAATGAATATTCTAATATTTTTTTAAAATCAGTATTGTAAAATAACTAGATTTATTCACTTAACTAAGGCAAAGCCAGTGCATGGAATTGTGAGTCTTTTCACATAATTCAGTCATTTCGAATTGTCTCTTAACAGTTCTGTACACTTTTCACAACAGTCAGGAGGCTACATTCAAAGAAAAATTGAGATTGATAAAAGTTTCGATTCGCACAAAATTCTTGGGTTTGTAATGGTTGAATTGGAATTATATTCTTGGCATATATTATTGATTTGAAAACATTGAGTCTATGGTTTTTTGTTTCCCATGGAAGGAAATTATATAATCGATTCGCAAGGTAATCAGAAGAGCGTTGTATTTTTGTTTTCATTGAGACTGTGATTTTGGTATTGTATGCTAACCTATAGCGTATCTGATAAATGTTTTCATCATAGAGCAGTCAATTGTTTTCTATTTCTATGTGTCGTATATTTAGAATTTCAACTACTGTGAAGAGTTGATCAGACGAGAACGTCATGGGTTTGTAGCATATTATTCTTGAAAATCTTTCCTGCAACCCTCCAGCTTTTCTATATGTCAATTTTGCTGCTCCCTAGCTCAGTACTCTGTGTAGATCACTCTACTCTCCACTAGTGCACAATACATCATACATGGTGACACTACTTGCCGATGATACATCGATGGTTGTTTCTGGCAGTACTCCGGAAGAACTTCTGGAGGCATGTGAATGCATTGTGAGGCAGTTTGTAAATTGGTATGGAATGAACAATCTGAAGGTGAACGTTGACAAAACTGTATGTGTTCATTTTTGTCTGAAGGGCAATGGAATTAGTAACTTGGATGTTAAATATCGGGACAACACTATCTCATCATCCCAATCAACAAAGTTTCTTGCGATATATAGACAGAAATTTGAGATGGACATCACACGTTGATGTTTTATGTAAAAAATTGAGTAACTCATTTTTTGCAATCTCTAGAATAAGAACATCGTACCTAAAAACTATATTATGAATGTATTTCACAGTTTTGTATATAGTCATCTAAATTATAATATTCTGCTGTGGGGCTGCTCTACAGAAACAAATAGGGTGTTTATTACACAGAAGCGAATACTTAGATTAATATTCAATATTCATCAACGAACATCTTGTAAACCTATCTTCATTAATAATTACGTACTCACCTTACCGTGTTTATATATTTATAGATGTTTGTTATATGTTAAAGAAAATGAAGATAGGTTTATCAAATTGAATAGTAATCATGAGTACTCAACAAAGAACAGGGATGTACTACTCATTCCTATGCATAAAACAGCTAAATTTGAGCACTCTCTCTATTAGTACAGTATAAAAATCTTCAACCATTTACCATCCAATTAGAAAGTACTGAAAGTTGATTTGTTTAAGAGGAGAGTTAAATCTCTACTCTTAACAAAGGCATACTATATGGCAGAGTAGTTCGATGATTCGAATGTAGGCAATAATATATGAATCAATTTTATGTATCAAATGTTTGTATATTTTTTCACCACAAATGTCCTTTTCACCATGTGTTTAATTTTTTTCTTTTCTTTTCAAATACAGTTGTATATTATTGTGATTATAAATTTAACCAATATTTTTGTTCCAGGGCTGAATGCAAGATCAGACTCAAAACTGAATTCAGTCCTTTTGAGAGTATTCTTCTTAGTTGTAACTATTGTATCAATTAATTCAATTTAAATTTATAATGTGAGGAAAGTTTCTCAATAAATTTCATTTAATTTTATTTTTATTTTATATAATCATTCCCTGAAAATCTAGAAATCGTATCAGATTTTTGAATTCATACAACAGAATTCGCATTGGTGATATTTTTTCATTTAAATAATCTTTTCATTTCTGAAATATATTTCTGAAAATATCAATAGATATTTTGATGTCTATTGATTATTATTCTGTGACATTTCGTTTTATTTTTCATTGATACTTCAATTTTCTCATCAGCTCTAGTAAGTTTTTTCGTATATATGGAAGTTATTGGTATTGCATCTGAAAGGAAGGATATATGTTATATCAGAGTTTATACTCAATATTTCATCGCTAAATGAATAAAATATTTTATTCAAGTCATTTTCAGCCTTCTCTTCGCATCTCAATACGAATTCTCGATATCGATTTAACGTCCTCCTTAGGCTTACTAAGATTTTTAGTAAAAAATAAAGTTAACTCTGAGACGAATGAGATTTGCTTAGTATGCGTGGATTGAAATGGATGGAAATATTGTAAATAAACATTTGTTATGAAATTTCCATAATTTTTTTTCTTCATCACGGGTTTTGATCAATCCCAAATAATTTTGTGCAAAACGGAATTTATTCTCAAATATTCATTAAGAAAAAATCCGGCCGATCAACGATTTTTAGCCGTGAAGATCGATCATACATATATAAAGGGTGTGATTTTTTGCTTTCATTTCAATCGTTATTCATAAATATCTTGGTATGCGTTCTTGCAAACTGACGGAAGCATCGCGCATAACAGATTTCAGTATGTGATGGAGGATTATTCTGTCATAGATTTTATTTACCTGGAAATATTTCTTTTGAAATGTTTCTTCTACTTTTAGTCTCTTCCTTGAATTTAAAGGCATATAAAAATTAATAAGTATAAAAGGAAATACAAAAACATTACAATTTGAGTTGCTCATATAAAAAATTATAAAATTGTATTCTTTTCTTTCTTCGACTCTTCGCTTTCTAACGGTTTGTATATTTCTCCGAAGGGTGAAGGGGAGACAATTTTGGTTAAGGTTGAAATCTTGCATGAATTTTTTTTTCTATTTCCTACTAATTTCAAATATACACACAATACCGTAAGGTGAGTTTGTCCTACGGCAGAGCTGCATATAGATAACTCACTTACCCAGTTTCATTTTGGGTCCATAGGATTGCTTTGAGAGTAAATGAGAGCAATAACGAGTTTATGTTAACTTTCTATGCCTTTTTTCTCTCACTCCGAGGAGGTCACACGCTAACCAAACCTTATTCTGCAGTAGAGGTTCCCAAACTCTTTTGTTTCATAGATCACTTTCTAAATTTTGCTGGATCCGGTGGACACCTTGTAGCTACATTCAAGATTAGATCTATCTATGGAATTTTGAGTTGTGGCTGAGGTTCAAATGACGAATAATCGGTTCTCCGAATCCAATGTTATGGAATAAATTCTAGATTCCTTGATAGGGTTAATTATTTGATGATAGAATCGACTAAACGAATGGATATCAAAAACGAAAAGTTGGCCAATCGAATATTTGACTGGTTTCAACTTCACTTTTTTGAAATCTATAGTGACTCAAAGCACAAGAACAACTCAATTCTCACAAATTTCAATCAGAAAACTTCTCATTCGGAGTGGTAGAATAAATATAGTACATTTTCTTTGTGTTGTAGGTATTCATTTGAATAAGTATATATATATATATATATATATATATATATATATATATATATATATATATATATATATATATATATATATATATATATATATATATTATTACACTGTCAATTTTTGTTGTTATAACAGTCGAATATGAACAAAATTGAAGAATTTTTACGTAATGTAACTTCTACAATGGCAATTACAAAAAATATATAATATTAATGAGAGGGGTGTACTTGATGGAATGACAGCAAGTTATCAATATTTGGCTTGAGTTTCGTGAGCAATAACCGCATATCTCCCGGTTCGGTGATATTCAATCTTCTCTTTTTCTGTTGGTAGGTTCGTACCAGCACATCCATCGACAAGATATGACGAGGGAAACGCTATCAGAAGCTTTTGTACAATTTACCACAATCCAAGATTTTATTCCGGTATATCTGCTTGCAGCCAAAATTTTTGATACCCTTTTTTCAATGCCATTTTATGCACCCAATTACTGCTAAACTCAAGTAGCTCCTTTTGTAATATGACAATCTCCACTTCCGATTCATCAACTGGATTTATGATGATATATCCATCGACAGAATATCTTCAAATCTGATTTCAAAATCATCATGCAGGCAATCAAATGTTGAAAGTGTGTTTGAATATTTTCATCAAAGCATTTACTTGCGACAAGTTTGAAATCTGTGAAAATTTTCGCGGAACAATATTTTCCTTCATAAATTTCAATTTACCAAGAAAAGTTGAAATTGCACTTTTCGTTTTTATCAAATTGAGCTGTTCCCTTGTAATTAAAGGTTGAGGTCATGAAATTTTTTGATACAAAGTGTGTTCTTTAAAACCATGATGAGGTTTTTCTTAAATCAGGAGCTTCACTCTCCAGAAACTCTAAAACTGAACCAAAAAGTAAATAAAATCTTGATAAATATGCACCTTTCGACAACTATCGTACTTCGGTATGTAGCAGCAAGCGTTGGAACTCTTCATTAGTTTCATCACATACTTGTGCAAATATTCAATGCATTGCTTCTTATTTTGTCAATGCATTAATCACAAATTAAAGCGATTGGTCTGATAATTGACCAATTGGACTGATCTACTAATCAAATTTTTCGCTACTAGATGTTGTCGGTGGATAACACAGTGAATTGAAGTTACCAGAGGTAACATTTTCTTTTAAGATTATAAGCCCACTTACATATATAGTACTGCCATGACAGGAGCTCCATCTGATACCACCGAAATGTTTGTGAATGGAATCGATTTTTCTTGAAAAAAATACTCCAGACATTGAATAGCTCTTCATCCATTTCCTCGCCCATATATGGGCTAAATTAATCTTTTGTTTTCAGCACATCTTTCACTCGTTTCGTGAATTCAGTGAAAATTTCTACCTTCATTGAACGATGATTTATTTTTTGGAATTGTTTCATTTTAAAGTATTTATAGGTGTTTCCGTTTTGAATTGACTTGATGTGAATTCCATTTCTTATTCCGAATTTCTCCTGAAGTATTTCGCCTTTTTGACACTGAAGTTGCGACATTATACATACATGTCACTCAGAATATTTATATCAAGGGAGACTTGATCTACAATAACAAGTATTTGATCCTGTTGTTGCTTGGTGCTGGTTATAAGATTCAGGTCGTCCATATTTAACAGATATTGAGTTCGATGGCTTCTTTGTTGGCATATCTTGTTGAACACCCGATATTGGTAGTGTTCAATCGGTGCAAAAATGGATTCATTGCCATGCAGAACCAAAGAAGACTTTGATTATCCCTCAAATATCCCCCTTTTTATTGGTGTGGCATCTGTCGATATATTAGAGTTGACTCCATTTAGTTCTATTATGGTCTTCCACATCGACATTGCATACTTTAGGAAGTTAATTACAGATGGGTAAATTTCATATATTTTCATCCCCTGAACCAACCAAACCGGAGACACGGAACCACATGCATTTTGATTGGCTTGGTTGCATACTTTCTGTTTATTGGCAATGGTATTATTTCGCTGGAAGTGATCCTAGATTTTGTTAGCATTACAAGAAGAGATAACTTCGTATAGCATTGGAAAACAGATCATTGGTCGCTATTTGGTAGGATTTTGTTTGACAAATCTTTCGGCAGAAGGTATGTTACACTTTATGCAAGGAAACCTGCCATAGTTTGAGGATCGCCGAAGACATAATTAAGAAACATAATCAATTTTGTGTGAGTGCACGAGAGTGAGAGCACTAGCTTTTTTGAGCTAGTAGTTATTCAAGCCGTCAGATCCTGGTTCTTTTCAGTTTTGCCTATTTCTAATAACAACTGTAATATCCTCTGAACTGGGTCGATGTATCCGCATCTAATTGTAGGTGTAATTCGAAACAGTACTCATAAGGGTTCTATAACTCAGTATTTCATTGCGATAAATGAGGAAATGAGGATAAATGAGGATAATACTCCCTGCTAATTCTGCATCGAAAAACAGTTCGGCCCTGATGTGACCACCAAGTCTCAAATACGAAAACTGTGAAGTCAATAAAGCATGAATTTTTCCCTTATCCCGCAAGTGTTGTGCGATATGGATTCATTAATAATGATTCCGCTGCATATGATATATATTCTGTCAGCTCTGTATGCGTACCTGCACTTCTATAATTCCTATTGACTCCTTGTACTGCTCTTGGTGGAGCATTGTGATCTGTATTGTATAATTAAAACTAATTCGAAAAGCTTTCAAACAATTTTGGAAACATAGTCGATATACGTTTCGGGTTACTCACCAATACCAATACGTGGATAAGCCGAGTGATTCTTATGAAACCATATATGTAAAAATCTTTTTTATATCATAATTTCTTAACATTATACGGACTCTTTTATCAAACTGCACAAAACTCTATGAAGAATCGTTATTTGAATTCATAGATTAAAGTGTAGACTTCCCTAATTAGCCATCCCATTCTTGACCCATATTGCTATCCTATTCTGATAATCTGTTTGTGAGAATTCAAAGTAGCTCATAGCTACTAAGATTAGCTTCACAGTAGTAAGAGTGATCTCTTGCAAAAAGAGACGTTGAAGGTCTTGAAAATGAGCTCCTGCGAAACTAACCCCTGAGCCTAAAAGATCTGTTTCTCCATTATTTCCAATCTCAAGGAATTGGAATCTTCACCTACTAGATGTCACATAAAGTCAAGTTAAAATAATCAACTAAGAACTGGACACAATGCGATCACCCTCATTTATTCTGGAAAGAAGAACTACCCCTATGTGCACACTCTGCATCACTGTACTTACCATATTCTAATTGAATGCCCAAAAAACAATAGGATCAGGATGAAACAATTGCTTCAGAGAAACCGTGATGATACTCTAATGATCAGTTTTGATTCGTGAAACAGAGAACCCATTGAAGTTTCTAGAAGAAACAAACCAAACAGACAATGTTTGTTTGGTTTGTTCGACATGTTTTTTTGAAATGACATGTTACAATGATTATCTTGTTTAATAACCTAATGCGGTTGAAGGAAGGTTTGTGTGCTCAAAAAATTAAATGGAAAAATACTTGATACTCATGAGACCGATTTATGAAGTCTATAACCTCATTCAATATGGAATCAATATGAGTTAATTGACAGACATCATATAAAAATCGAAAAATTGCAATCACCAGTTTTAGATCGACCATATCCTACCATTATGATATATCTAGGAGATATGTGTCAGTACTTTTCAGATATTTAAGCAGAAACGAGTATAATGATATATGTTTAGGATGATATTCCCTGCATTAAATTTCAAAAAATATGATAATTTTTAGTACAGTAGGCATTGACGTATTTATATTACGACAAGAGGAACCTAGGGGCTGCAGACTTTTTAAGGGCGACTCTTATTTCAAATTCTCCTACAATATACAAAAATTTAAAATACGAATGCTGCCAATCCAATTACTCAAAAAGCATTTGCGTTCAATTATTATTATACATTTATTTTTTGGTAAGGTATGGCGTAACTATTATGATGGTTACGTGGCTGTCTGTCTAGATAGCAAGATTTTTTCGTCTATTGTTATACTAGAATAATACTTTAGACTTTATTTCAAAAGTTGTTGAAATCTGAAATTGTTTGTTTGAAGCTTTTGTGCAAGAAGATTCTATATCATTTTGTCTGATTTTCTTTGCATATTAATTTTATTTCAAATTCTGCAACAAACTATGTTTAAATGAAAATTGAATGGTAACATTGATCGGATTAAACTGAAATAATCGAAGAGGTTTGAAATTTAATGTCCTGAGGGCTGAAACAGAAAAATATAATGAGAATTGAAATATAGTAAATTAAAATTGAAATAAAATTATAGTATAATTGAAATATAGTTTGGAAAAATTGATAAATAGGGGCTGCAGACCTTTTTAAGGGCGCGTCTTATTTTCAAATTCCCCTACAATATACGAAAATTTAAAATACGAATGCTGCCAATCCAATTACTCAAAAAGCATTTGCGTTTATTTTACATTTATTTTTTGGTAAGGTAAGGCATAACTATTATGAAGGTTACGTGGCTGTCTGTCTAGATAGCAAGATTTTTTCGTCTATTGTTATACTAGAATAATACTTTAGACACACGAATAGTGCAGCTCATGCGCCTTGAGGCCCGACGCTGGGCAGGTGTGACGAAATTGGGACGAGAGCTCACTTGTTTCTATTAAAATTCAATTTCCATTTATTTTTTAATGGATTTTTATAGACATGATAACTAGCTAGGGACGATGCTTTTTCCAGTCACTGAGAATGAATAATAGCGGCTCTTGAAGCCATGAAAATTAGTCTGACAACCGAATCTCTTCAGTCAGAAATAATAATAATAATAAGTTTATTTTCTCTGATTACATAAGAATAATATGAGAAAATGTCAATAGAAGATTTGCACATACAAATGTGACACCATACAGGTAGTTTCAGAATGAAATAGAATACACATCATTACAAGTACCAACAAAAGAACTTCACAAAATCACATTAATACTTCTGTAAAATATTCGTCAACGGAATAAAATACTCTATCTAAAAGTAGCGATCTAAAAGCTGATTTGAAAGGCCTAAGATTATCAGTTCCTCTAACTCTGTCAGGTAGGTGATTAAATATTTTTACACCCAATACATTGAAACTTTTTTGTACTTGAGTTAAACGTGTAAAAGGAACATGATACAACTGCGAGGTAGTCCTTGTTGTACTATATTGATTCACATCACCATAGCTAACCAAAGAAGATAAAATTCTTTTAATATAGACGACGGAAGCATAAATAAACATACAGGGTGCAGTCAAAAAATTACTCTCATAAAAATTACGACATGATGTTACTCTAGTAAGACCAAAGATTGAACGAACAATTTTCTTTTGCATTTTAAAAATATAATCCGCATTGGTACTATTTCCCCAACAAAGTATACCATATTCTAGCGCCGAGCTGACTGAAGCATAATAATACATCTTTAAGATATTCAGGTCACAATAGTTCTCAAGTTGCCGGGTTGCAAAGTTTGACGAGAGAGTTTACCGCTCAAAACCGCTACATGATTTTTCCAGTTCAAATGATCATCCATCGTAACACCCAGAAACTTCACCTCATCAGACAGACCCAGAGACTCAGCACCTGGCAATTTAACCAATGGACTGAATCACCTCTTTGTGCCATTCGGAGTAAACATTAACAGAGTTGTTTCACTCTCTTTAAGAATAAGGCCGTTTATCGAGCAATATTCATTCATTTTGCTGATGCATTTATTTGACAGCAAAGATAGGTCATTTATATTTTCAGCAGATATAAACACAGAACTATCGTCCGCGTAGAGCGTAACCCCCTCACTATCTTCTAAAAATTCCACTAAATAATTTATCAACAATCTAAACAGGGTTGGACCCACAGTGTACTACCCTGAGGCACTCCAGAATGCAACCACTCCCTGTCAGACAAAAATTGCGAACCCCTCTCCGAAATTCTTACTATTTGTGACCTACCAGTCAGATAAGACCTTATCCAATTTAGGGGTACTCCTCGAATACCCATCCGCTCCAACTTGAAAAGCAGAGTATATATGTCTACCGTGTCAAAAGCGCGGCTGAGATCAAAGAATACAGTCATGTAAAACATTCCCCTCTCAAAATTCAAGAGAACGCTGTTGTAGACCGACAAAAATGCATCCTGTGCACTTTTGTTTTTCCTAAAACCGTACTGGCTTTCAGATAATAAAAGAAAATGATCAACAAATGAAGTAAGACGAATGAGGAATAATTTTTCCAGTACCTTAGAAAAAACCGATAGAAGAGCGACTGGTCTATAATTCTTTAATTGAGAATGGTCCTTCTTTTATATATCGGGGAAATCGCCGCTACCTTGAGCTCAGATGAGAAGTGACCATGCTGAAATGATTCATTAACCAGGTGCGTCAGAGGCGAGGCAACGTCCTCCGCCACATGTCCAACAATAGGCTATTTGACAGGTTTTTAAAATCCATTTTATATTAAGTAGTAGAGTCTAATGAACCCAGTAAAAGTTGTATTTTTTAATTCTAGTATATATTAGCTGAAAAATATCGAATTAAATATTCAATATTTACCTAGTGTGCCAAAACGCTACTTTGACAATATGGCGGTCGATGACGTCACTTGCCTGTAAACGTAGTGATCTTTGGTATTATCTGTGACAGCTGGCCTATTTGTTTGTTGTAAACAAAAAACGAAAGTGCGATTGGATTTACATTTTATCAGTGATTTATGTAACAAAAAATGAGTTACAAATGGTGTGCAGTTCCTAAATGTACAAACATGTCGTTAAAAACTCCGGAAAAACTATTAGGTTCCAAAGAATGTCGAAGTGCGCCGAAAGTGGTTGCAACTTTCTCGGAGGGATCATAATGACATAGCGAATAGAACAAATATTTTCTTTTGTGAAGACCATTTCGATGTAAGTAAACATAATATTTATATTTTGTAATAATTAATTACATTCCGAACGTTAATATTTTCGTTATTGATTTGAGGTTATAATACCTCTAATGTTCTTATCAGAATGACTCTTGCAACTCACTTCGAATATTTCTGCTGTTTTCCATAATATTTGTAAAAATTTGTAGCTACAGAGTCCTATGATTTCAATAAGCAGTACACTGAAAGATCTTGACTAATTTGTTTGTTTGTTACAGATGGAAAATGACATGGCAAATTACTATCAGTACAAAATGGGCTTCAGTCAGAAAATAATTGTAAAAGATAAAGTTTTGTCTTCTAAATTTCATTGCCAGCCAGATCGAATTAAAAGAATGTGTGATGCTGGTACTTCCCACTAAAGCAGTACACTAAAAGATCTTGACTAATTTGTTTGTTTGTTACAGATGAAAAATGACATGGCAAATTACTATCAGTACAAAATGGGTTTCAGTCAGAAAATAATTTTAAATGATAAAGTTTTGCCTTCTAAATTTCATTGCCAGCCAGATCGAATTAAAAGAATGTGTGATGCTGGTACTTCCCGATCTGCATTTGTCAAACGGCAAAGAATGGAACTTGTTAAACAATGCGAAGATATTCATCAACCTACGTTAACCAATGATGAGCATACTGCTACTGTAGTTGAAACTTGTACAAAAGGTAGGTGAACTTTATTTCTAAATTGTACTGAAATTATTTCTACACTTCCAGAGAGTTATCCCAGTTAACTAAGACATAATATTATATAATTTCTGAATTATTCATAAATTAATAAATCTATTTGATTTACAGAATTATCCCAAAAATGTGACAAAAGTACGTTAACAGAACCTGTTGTAACAGTAACCAGTACAGTGTAATTATACTTACTTTGCTGTTTTTACATTTTTTAGCTCCGAAGCATAAAAGTCGGGATTATTTTTGAAAAACAATCCGATCATGATTGCGTCGACTTGGGGCAGGTTTCTGCTGTCTGCTTTTACAAAATCGTTGTCCATGGTTAAAAGTAGGTACTTGTAAAATAGTGCAAAAAGGTGATAATAAAGAAAAATCTTATTATAACGGAGATTTAATCTACCACAACTAGGCGCAACACAACTAGGTTATGTACGAAACTACGAAGTTTACAAGCAGGTGACGTCATGATAAACTCGACCAATCAGGAGCGTTTTGTGTCACGTGATAAACGTTTAAAAATTGCTGTTTTTATTTACAGATTTTTAAATAAATTAATCATTCAACTTACGTTAATAAATAATCATTTTTTAACTCTTAATATATACTGTTAACAGTAATTGACACTTTATTTTTCGCATTGTCAAAGAGCCTATTCTGCAGAGAATTCCGTCCTGAAATGAAGCTAGAGGGTTTATTATGCACTTGAATTCCTTGTAAACAGCCATCTTGTTGGAATTTCTATATCTCTCATATTTTTATCTACTATTCACTCCGAAAATACCGGTTTGAATTATTATTATTAATGTATTGTGTTTTACAATGACATCGTCATTGACAATTTAGTTCACCAATTTGCACATACAAAAAGGATTTGAACAAATGGGGTTCTATATATATTTTTCTCCTATTCCTGAATAAAATAATTTATCATCACTCAATGGGGCATCAGATCTTACTCGAAATGCTTGCCAAATTTGTGAATAGGCCTCCAACAGTAGGAATCATAATTCTTATGCTTCAATACAAGCTCTCAAAAGCTAGTCACAATTGCCATTCAAATAAACTGAAGACAGGTGAAGTTGAAAGGCACTGCAACATTCAATTTTGAATAGATATTTCTAAAGTTTATACGATTATATTATAGACTGGGTCATACAGTTGGATGTCGGTTCCCAATGGCAATTTCGTTTGATATCGATTCCTAATGGCGAGTTTGATGACGGTTGAAATGTTGCACATTTATCATTGTTAAACATATATTCATATATTAGACTACATCTGTTCTTCTAATCTATTATATTTTGAAATAACATTATACAAGAAAGAACGCGAGGAAATTATATCACATTTCGTTATTAACATCATATTACAGTTTTTGCATAGAAATGATTTCAGTCCAGAAATTCTCCAAAATCGTCACTTTTTATATCTTTCTTTCGGGAATAATGAAAAACAATTGACTTTATTCTAATTGCAACTGACATGTCTTCATTATATTGAAAGAATTTATTCATGATAATAATTAACATCCATGTAGCAATAGTTGCATTGTTTATTTAACATCAATCTAGAACGCGACAAATAAAACCCAAAATGCAAAATCTTTTCAAATGATTATTCCTTCAAGGTAAAGCTTTTAGGGCACTTCTCCAACGATGACTTTTTGAAGTAATTCACGAAAGATTGGATTTAATCGTCTATTAAAGTATCTATACAGATTTCTATAACTATTCACAATATTCTGTATTCTCTCAAAAAAAAGGCCACTTTAGTTTTCAGCTTGAGGAAAAAGCCTTGGATTCTTACATTTCTTTATTCATTATACGAACGCATTTCAAGCGTTTACTTTTATATAAAATATTTTCATATCATAGTTATTCATATTCTGCTTCAGTATCAATTTGTTTCAATGGAAATAATGTACATACAAGTTTAAAAATACTTTCGCAGTTTAACTTATTTGAGAATTATAGAACCGATTTATTGTAGAAGCAGAAAATAAATAATTATGCGTAGGTATAGAATGAAAGCGCTTGGAATGTTTCGAACTTCTGCACAAGTGCTGACATCTCGTGACCTAAACAAACAGGTGAAATTGAAATCGTTATTCAATAATAGGATCCTCGCTTACCGACTACCAACTGGCGCCTCCACCACATTTGAATTGAAAGCTCCTGACAAAAACGTAACCATTGCGCCAGCTTCGAGCTTTGTGGATTTCGGTTCTGACGCGCCTTGAGTTTGTAGCCCAGTAGAGCACGCGACTCTGCCCAATTCAGAGGGGCATATTTTATGGTTATGATGACCAGTCACCGGCTCTTGATGTTTATCTACGCGCTTTTAATGTTATTTACTCTTTCTGACATCGCTGCAGCGAGAGCGGTAAGTATTACGTCGTAACATAATTATTTTGGGTTTTTGTCTATAAATTTTAGTAGCTGATAACGTGTTGGTGATTTATTTATGGTCGATAATCGATGGGAATCATAAAAAGTTGATTTTTCAGTGATATATTTTTGATGTTGCCAACTACCTACAAATGTTAGTGTTGGTTCATACACAATTTCACAACATTTTAATGAATACACCTATATTGATAGTAAGAAACATTGTTAAAAAATAATATACATACGTGTAATTGTTCAAAATTCGAAATGATATAATTTTCCATTTTGAACAATTATCAATACTGTTTTTGGAAAATGTTCTCATCATTATAGTATACATACCTATCAATATAGGTTCATGAAAATGTTGTGTTGAACCAACTCGAAACCTTTCGAGAGTGTATCAAGGTCAAAACTGAAAAGAGGTAGGTATATCAAACATAGAAATTGATCTGAAATGAAAACATATTCATTCTTAATCCCTCGAATATATGAGATTGTTATTAAGCAAATATTTGATTCTTTCCCAAATAGTCAATTTATTCAATATTTTCTCTGTGTATAATTACTCACTTCAAAATATTGAATGAACTATTCGATACTGTTCTGAAATGTAGTTCGTAGTGCAAGTAAACTGCTACTCGATACGCAGAAAAGCAAACTCGTCCTAATGGAAATATATTTTCATCCAGAATTCAATGTCAAGTCGTTTTGCGAGTGCTAACTTCATAGGAAATTTCCTATTATTATAGCTAAAAGTATAAAAAACACTAACACAAATGAACAGCCATCGAAATAGTTGGTTCATTTTGATCTGAAGAATATATCCTGCTCGAATTCCAATATACGTGAAATGACGTTGCTTAAATAATTAATGATTCTACAATGAAAACTCCTTCTAGTCCTATGAATCATTGAAGACCCCGAGAGTGGTTTCCATCACGAAATAGTTCTTTCAATTTGATAACTTATGGATAGGAAAAAAACATTAAATATTCAATTCAGAAGGAAAATTCTTCCCACTGAGAAAAATAATATAAATTTCTTTCTGGCGTGGCAGCACAACGGAAGAAATCAATCAATAGTTGTTAGATATTGAAACAAATTGTTGGGCAACAAAACTAAGTTATTCGTCAAGAAGTTTGTTTCAATTGGTGAAATATGTTGTTTATTCAGTAGTCTGAAGGAATGCCATGAATTTGAGTTATAAACTAATCCATTTCATAGTAACAGTGTAGCACAAATCTTCATTCATAAAACATTGTTGAAAGTCTGCTTTTACTTTAGTAGTATTTACTTTATTTCAAAAGTTGTTGAAATGTGAAATTGTTTGTTTGAAGCTTTTGTGCAAGAAGATTCTATATTATTTTGTCGGATTTTCATTGCATATATTTTCGTGGTGTTGTTGTTATTCGTGGGTGCCTTGATATCGCACATTATATGATATGAACGATAGTATTGAGTTCTACTAAATTGGCTTAGAATTGAAATTTTTTCCCATAGACAGCCAAAAGCTTTATGGGTATACACTGTATATTTTCTTAGTTTATTTTGATTCGCATGTGTGTATTGATTGATAGAAATTATGTATTTAGATTTTCATGAAATATCGGCCCAATCGATTAATGATGAATTTATATATGAAAATACCTTGCGAAAGTTCAGTGAATAATTTTGATTTCAGCTGGGTAGGTAGTATTAAATTATAGTATTAAAATTCATTGTATTTGTAGTGTTATGCTTACCGCCTACTATATAATATTTTTTAGGAAAACTTCAGAACTATTTAAGGGTATATGAAAGGTTTTTGGGTTCTTAAGTCACTGTAATTGACAAAACTTATGATTGAATTATGGATATTATATCAGTTATATTTACTTCTCTGAGAAAATCAAATATTTCTCATTGGAGAAAAATGGTGTTCCTTTGCATCTTTGAAACGGAAATATGTATGGATTCAGCGTTGATTTTTAAATGAATATCATTAAGATGTCGCCGCCTATTAAGATACCACTAAAATCCACTACTTAGTGAAGTTTTATGGAACACAGTCTGTGTTGTTTTACTATTCAACTCTAAGACTCCTTTCTGCACATGTGTACTGTAAGCACCTATTTTCCGAAGAAAGAAAACCGAAGAGGTTCATGACTCAACTTCAGTGACTGATTCGAAGAAACCTCACACCCCAGGTAGCAGACTGACGGTTATATGACGTCATATATTGGTTTCAACATGACGGAAGAGACGTCGACATAGACGTCTCACTGACAATGCACTGACGCCGAAATGTCACAGACTCAAGACGTCATATTGAGCTGTTCAAAAGACGTCATTAAAATACGTTAAAAAGACGTCACTAAGTAGAGAAAAATAAACGTCGTAAAGACGTTCTTCAGAGCCTATATTGTAGGGGTTGCATAATTTGAATAAAACAATTTTTATCATTAAACATTTATTAAAAAAATTATATTTTAAAGATTAGTTTCAATCAACTTGCTTAATTCGTTTTTCCTCAATCGTTATGGGGGTGTGTTTGGGCAAACCTTGATGGCACTTTCTATTTTTTATCATGCGCAGAAGTTTTTGGTGAAATGAGATGAATACTATCTGGAGTATCATATACAGTTGAAATAGTTTACTCAAAAACCTTTTGATATGGTATTAGTCAAAAAATGTAGAGAATTTTCAATAGGCATCATTAAAAATAAAGATAATTCTTTCAATAAGATTCAAAAAATGAAAGTGTAGCGCAAACTCAAAATTTGAAAAAGTGCAAGCTTATTTATACAAGAACTAGACATTGCTAGTATATTGTGATGAATACACGAAAAAGCAACTAATTATCATACTGTGATGTGATCACAAAAACTTCAAATAAATTGCATATAAAAATAACCTACAAAATTTTTTTCATGATTAAAAACTCACCAGCAGCAGCTGTCTTCAAATGGAGCAAATACAATGGTTTTTTCTCTGACTATTTCCACTGAAATTGAATAAAGAACCAACAGTTTCTAACAATAAGTGTTAAAAAGTTTGATTCCCTCAGTTGGTTAAATTAATTCCATCAATTGTCGATGAGTATTTCACTTGAAAACAAATTATAAATTTAGCTTTCAAACCAAATATGTTATGACTTACCAACAAACAAAATTTTTCATTGTCATTTGAATAACTTTCAAAAAGATTAAGTTTTTTCAGTTCCAATATTAAGATCAGTTAGAATACTCAAAGATGCCCTTTTGTTCCTTTTGTACATTGTATTATTTTTGAGTTTTGTTCTGCAATTTGTGTCAGTGATAGAATCACTGCCTCTTAGAAAGCTGAGAGCTCAATGAACATTTACATTATGATGTGAGAAGTTTTACCTGTTGTATATTCATTAATCACTCGTGATAAAACTGGAGTGTTGCCTGTTGAAGTACTGACTGTTGTTATTGTACGTTCTATATTATTTACTCTTGAAGAAGTGGAACTATGCCTCTGAAAATTATAGCACATCTTGAAAAATGTTGTTAATAATTTGCATTTTTGAAAAAAAAACTTGAGGCAACACAAACACAATTCGTCGTTCATCTTAATACGTTGAATGCAAAACAACGCAGACACAGAACATGAAAGTTGAGCCTACAATATACAATACACAACACACAAAATACGCTGACGTCATCTGCTGTCATTCTATGAACGTCACTTATCTGACGTTAAAAAGAAGCCATTCAACGGTCAAATATCGTCACTGATCAAAATTGACCGAAAATTGACCCTAATAAGACGTCATTTTAAGGCAGCTTGCTACCTGGAAAAGAGGCTTCAACCAATATGTAAATAAATATTATTTAGTCGTCGCAGGACTTCTTATGTGAATTTTGTATAGAACAATTGTATTTAACTAGTGGTTTTACCGCACAAATTGAGTGCAGAATATTGAGAAGAAAATCATATCACTTTGATTTCATATTAACCGTTCTGACAAACGAATATTATTCATATACATATCCTAGGAAATGCTTGAATTAATATGAAAGTGTAAAAAAATTTATACATTGAATGGAAGGAATATTAATCAAATAAAGAATATTCAATAACTTTCTATTTTTTGATAACCTAAAAACAATTTTTTTATTTTTCGGACTATGAAGGGTCCAATATATCATTTTCAACGCAGAATGTGTCACTCTCGATGAAAATAAATCCTAAAACATTTCTCTAATCAATGAAATTGTTCTTGTTATTCAATTTCAGATCTGTTGAAACTCGCTCAAAATTGTGAATTATGTACGGGTTAACATTGAAATAGAAGATAGATTCATTAAGTATTCGGAATTGTTGACTAGAAAATTACATGAAAATGCTTCGGACTTCAGTCTCTTGTGCACGATTGTCTTGAAGTGAACAAGACATGAGAAAATGCAATTTACTTATGAATTTATTTCAAAAACCAGTTTTCCACCTCACAGAAATGTATTGTATCGTATCATTGAAGTATATTGTGAATTAAAAGTTATTATGAGGATAAGTTTCACAAAATTACTTGACGCACTCGACAAAATGTTTCTTGTTAACCTTGTCTTGTATAAAACTCTTGAAAGTGGTGTTGCAGTTTAATGAAAGTTGAAAGTATATGTTCAGTGTATCAAAAGATTTTGTGATATTCAGCTAATAGTTGAAAATTATTCTCTGGGTGTTGTGCGAAAAATCAATTGCTATTATTACGCGCAGAATTACTTCTTCGCTTTCAAAAATATTTTTTTCAAATCCACCATGGCGAGTTACTCATTTCTGATCTGATTCTGAGGTAACCTTCTTTCCACATTTTGACTTGTTTCTAATGCGGAGGTATCGGGAGTCAACTAAAGATGCATTGATCTTGAACTATTTCCTGGATACCTTCGTTTAGGAGGCATTTTGGAGGTGGATGTTGACATGTTCCTGCCACCAACCATATGGTTCTCAGATAATTTTGTTATCAATATTCTTCTCTCCTTTCGTATTAGTAGTTGTCGAAGATAGAATAACAAATACAAAGATACAAAATACGAATAGAAAAAAAAAAGTGAATCATTTTCACATTTTGGATGGAAACTCTGTACTTCGAACTTTATGTGCATTTTCTTGAAAATAATAAGAGAAGGATAGCTTGCTTAACAACTCCAATAAGCTCTCATGATGAATATAAAGTTTTAATGTATTCATATTGCATCCCTGCTTTCATAAAACTTTAGACACAAAAAGTTGTTGTTGCGGGGATAATAAGATGAGTAAGAAAATTTATCGAATCGAATATTACTACTTTCATGGGCCTTATTATTCAGGCAGCGTTTTCTCGTCAGTCGCTCTTTCAACGTGGGAATCGTTAGATTTCTTCCTGTCCATTAAACCTGACCGTAAGTGATCCTTCGGTTTCGCCTAGAATTTATTTTCTTTCATCATTACGTCCAGTTCGTAATCTGCGTTTTGATCTCGATAATCTCCAATTATTTTTCCTCATTCTCTCCAACGAATGAATTAATTGCGTATGCTTTCAATTTCGTAAAACATTGTCCATTGAAAATCTCTCAAAAGATTTCAATGTACTGAACGATCGCCATAATGAAGCTCACTGATAAAGCTCAACTTGTATTTGTGTCGAATTTATATACAACTATTTATATTAGAAAATGATGTAAAGAGTATATTATCAGGAACACTTATAATGGTAACGAGTTTGCTCCAGCCTCTGGACGCCGAAAAGAGTAATTGGTATAATAAATCAAGTGAGTTTGAAGATCTAAAACTCTATTTTAGAAGAGACATTGTTGATATACCCACAAATGGTTTCGCTCGGATAGAAAACTTTCAAATTCTAGTTAAACTCAACGAAAGAACAATTCTGGTGAATAATAAAACAGTACCCAGACAGCTAGATCTGTCAAACAATAGGAAGTGGTATTCGATTAGAAATGAACATCCTTGCGAGTATGACCTAAATGAAGTTTCTTACTAATGAACTATGTCTGAAGGTCCATGAGAATATCTCCAAAGTTGTTACAAAATAAAGACATAGATATTGGAATATTTCACGATAAAACAAGGGAATGCTCATCGACGTTATTATAATAATCAAAACAAGTGAGGAAATTCTGGACATATTGACAAAAAAACATATGTGAAACAAAACACATAAACATGAACCTTCTTTAGAAACAAGCCGAAACTATGGATTAGTGTTGAATAAGTCTTCCTTTTAGACACAACAGGAAATTATGAAGAACACACAGATAACGAAAATAATTTAAAACTCACAGAATCTCCACCAACAAAATAACTAATCCTTAGACGAAGCAAAAATGACAGATATAGAATCTGTTTCAATAATTCCAGAAAACTATAAATATATTCAATCTTTTTTGTCGTCTAAAGTGCCTATCCCAAAATTGAAGAAGAACAACGGATCATTTTGACAAAGCACTATCGAAGTAGCTGAACTTCTTGCTGATACATTTTCCTATGTTTTTTGTAATAAATGTGCTCATTCGCAGCTACCAGAAATTCGTTATGGGCAATTATTATCTGCACTTACTCATATCAATCTCACATCACTGGAATGAAAGGTCTCATGCAAGAGTTTAGAAATAGCTTTTCTTCTCGACTAGATGATATTTCTCCATTATTTTTGGAAGATGTTCAGATTTTGATATACATACTTTGGCATATATGTGGAAAGTAGCATCATTGACTGCCCTTTTCAAAAAAGCCTATACACAATTACCGATCTGTTAGCCTCACACCTTATTTGTAAAATTATGGAATCATTTCAGAGTCGATAAATGATTTTTCGCTTTGAGAGGAAATTATTTCTTCACTACAACATGCCTTCGTAGAGGATTGATCAACAATGAAAAATATACTGTGGTGCGTTGATAAATGAAGAGCTGCCTTAGATAGAAGACATCCCGTTGATGTTATCTATTTGGATTTAGGCAGAAATTTTGTTCGGGTTCCAAGGAGACAATTCATTCATAAGTCTCAACAGTTCGTACCAGCGACCTGCTTCTTCAAAGAATTGAAGAACGCTTTTCGAATGAACAGACAATTCAAAGTAAGAAGTTTTTTTTTCTGAAAACAGTGTTGGATGGTGTGCCAAAAGGATCTGTTTCTTTTTTCTATCAATTGTTGTGTAAATTTATTTGGTGTGTACGCAAGTGACCTTCACTTCCTCATGAAATGTTAGAAACCATTTCATGCAGATGACTCTCAAATATTCTCTGACTAGAGAACACATGATCCAGTCGCCCGAAGAGGTTTGAATTCTTCTTTAGTGTACAAATTGGACGTTAATGTTCAATGATGAGAAATGGTTGTAATGAGTGAAAAGAATTCACTTTTACGCCATTCAATAGATGGACATTATTTGAAGGAAATGAACATTTATAATGATCTTTGATGACTCTTTTAATTCAATTTTTTCATTGTATATATTCGCTTATACTCTCTTTTTTGTTTTTTTTGTTTATTTTTTCTTATTTATTATTATTTGTGTACAATTTGTTATTTTTTTCTGTAATTGGATGTATATCTGTTGGGAAATAAATGTATTATCATTATTATTATCTTGTTGTTAAAATGAAGGAAAATATAAATTGCCCGAAACACATTTCTTCAGTGACGATAGGAAACAAACATTAAAAAATATTTATTTAGGAAAATTTTCGAGAAAATTTCTCTCTGAGTTCCCAGTCCTTCCTATTAGACTTATATTCGTCTACTAATGGAATATAGGAGTATTGTCTGGTATGCAGAATTGGAACCTGGAATCTCAGCTACGGAGAACGTGGCTCTAGGTTACGTTTGGGCAGAGAGGACTGGGCTATGGCCGTGGATTGAGTTTAGCTCAATTACCAAAATTTGACTGCGCAGCTTTCGCATACTGAAATACAATTTTGAATTATCATAATTCATTTTGCATAGCGCTAGCACACTTTGCTGACATAGTTTGAAATTGAACAAGAATCTTTCTTCCATCAATTATTAACGTTTCGCGGACGTCGAATCAACAGAAACTGGACTGCCGAGCAACAAATGAAGTGGACAACTGAAATAAAAAATGTTATAGTGCGTTCCTACTCTATAGTCACTAACTTGAAAATTAACAATGAGTAGACACGCAGCCATCAGGCCTCAAATCAGCGTCAAAAAATTGTTGGAAACAGTTGAATTTCTGCGGCAAATGTACAGCAGATGCGAGTTCTTGTTGAGCTAAGAAGAAGATATCCCATGTTTGTCATTGCTAGTGTTGAAGCTGCTGAGGTTTCACTGAATGAAATTTTGTATGACCAAAATCAAAACACGATAAGGTAAGACCATAATATAGACAATGTATAGTCTGTACGTAGACTGAAGTTGACAAAGTTCTAGGCAAGCAGGGAAAGGAACATGGTGTTGCAAGATGTCAATAATTTGTTTTTCGAACTCAAAAGAGTAGTACACTAAAGGAATCAGATTCCATAATGCGGGATCTAGATCGGTGCTACGATGTCTTAAACAGCAAGTGACGTATATAACTATAAAAGAGAATTGAGACATAGAATAAGAACATGAAGCCTGATTGGAGACCTGGAAAACTCTTACAATTACTTAAAAAAAAAACTAGGCATACTGAACGAACTGCAAAGATATCCGAATCCTCCCAAACGACTTAAGGTCATAATGGAGTAATGGAATAAGGTCAATCTTCAGAAGAACTGATATTAACACTGGACATCCAGAAGACCATATATGTATGAAAGCAAAAAATGAAGTCCAAATCTAAACGGCTTTCTAGATGCATTATTAATGACTTCATTCCTCACATACCATCCTATTGATTGTAAGACAGAAATATAGAGTAAGTCGTTTGCATAGATTAATGTACATCTCAAATCTTAGGAATCAATGAAAAGCATATGAATACATCTGATATTGAAAGCTTCAAACGTCCTTATCAATTAAGATACTACATTTTACAACTCCAGTTTTTTGAGACAATTTCATCTAATTTTTTGATATCGAATTTTTTTATCAAATTTGATATCCATTCAAATTTTGATATCGAATATCTACAAGTGCGATAATATAGCACGAGAACTACAGAATTCTTTTCTGCAACCTAGATGGCGCATTACTTCATCAAATTATGAGAACAACTCCAGAAATATGTGCTTGATGGCTTCAACCTGATATCGTCTTTCTGTAGGACAAAGAACAGACATGGAGGACGTGTAATTTATAGAAGAGATACTTTTTTTGTAATAACATGTTAGATAATTTAAATTATAATATACCTCATGTTTTTGAATGTTGTGCACTTGAATTTACTGTAGAAGCTAATGTAAAATTAATAATATTATGTATATATCGTCCAGGTACTCGTCCAATTTCGGATAGTGATGTTTTTTTTGATGAACTGTCAAGTGTATTAGATCTGTTATGTGTAGATGGAAAAGCAATGAATACTGTTGTAGGTGATTTCAACATAGATTTTCTGAGAACTGACAATAAATATACACATTTGTTAAGAACACTATTTGCATCTTATAACCTTAATTTAAAAATTGATAAAGCTACTAGAATTACTTATCTTTCGGCCACGTGCCTGGACAATGTCGGCACTAATGTACAGGGTAACACAAGTGAAATTGTTCAGCCCCACCTGTCGGATCATACTGCACAAATTTTCTTATATAATATACACCGAGACAAATTTCAACCCCTTATTTATAAGATTATCCGAAGGTGTAATAAGGATAATTTAACTCACTTAACTCAAAAACTAACTGTATTTTATTGGACGGAATTATACGAATTTGATAACAATATCAATGGGATGTGGAATTGTTTCTTTAAAATTTTTTAGCAATGTATCAAGACTCATGCGCACTTGAGAAGGTTAGAGTCAACAACACCAAGCAATCTATGTACAGAAAATCTTACATTAAGCATCCAGAGATAATTTGCATTGAAAACCAATTTGATGCCCTTATTGTTATTTCTAGGCATAGACCTGAAATCCTTCCATATTATAAACACGCTAAAAAGATATATTATATGACTTTAACTAATTTACGTCAAAGATATTATGGAGATTCTAAGAATAAGTCAAAGGAAACTTGGAATATCATAAAAACTCTAACTGGGTAACATTTCAAGAAACAAAGGTTTCCCTCAGGAGACCCATAGCAAATTGTATATGAACTTAACAGTCATTTCGTAAATATGATAAGCAATACAATTGTTGAAACCAATCAACAATACAGTAGTGAAGTGGAATATGTCTCAAACTCCTTTTTCATTTTTCCAATTCGATCACAAAAAATAATCAAACTGGTAAAGCAACTGAAAAACTGGGAATCCACTGGATATGATCAGATACCAATATCTATCATAAAAAAGGTAAATACTTTTATAACTGAACCCTTGAAATTTATCATATTTTTGACCCCTTAAAATTCATTCTATTTATCTTTGTGGTTGGCATCTTTCCTGAAGCTCTGAAATTATCGGCTGTTTTGCCTATGTATAAAAAGGGATCCTCAGAAGATATGGGAAATTATAGACCCATAAGCTTATTAACAGCATTTTGAAAAATTTTTGAAAAAAGTTCTGGCAAATCGACGCCTGCAATTTTCAAAAAGTATAAGGTATTTAATGATTCTCAGCATGGCTTCATGGTTAAAAGAAACACAACCACTGCTGTTTCTGAATTTACTCAAAATATAATAAAAATACTTGAGAAGGGTGAAGTAGCTATTGGTCTACTCTTGGACCTTTCGAAGGATTTCGATTGTGTTCAGCTTAGTAAACCTTTGAATAAGCTAGAAGCTTGTGGTGTAAGGGATAACCAGCTCTTCCTTTTTGAAAGTTACCTAAAAGATCGTAGACAAAGAGTACAACTGAAGACAGACTGGAGATCATATATATCTGATGAGAAATACTTGGAAATACTTTACCTGCTGCTATAGAGCAACTACGGCAATTGACACTATATGCAGACGATACCAATATAATTATACCATCAAATAATAGCAATAATATCGTACAAGACTTGAATACTGCATATAATGAAGTGAAAAATTGGTGTGTAGAAAATAATTCGACTATGAATGTAAGAATAACCGAATGTGTGTTGCTCTACACAAATATAACATGGATATTACCATATAAAGTCACCATAGATCATAGTGATGTAATGGTTTCAGAGGCTACTAAATTCCTTGGTGTATTAATTGATTCTAACCTAAAATGGAAAAGTCATATTGAGTTTAATGATCGAAAACTAAATACAGCAATATACACAATTAGTGTACTCAAAAAATCAGTGAATTTGGATACACAGAAAGTAATATACTTCTCAAGTTCTCAATCGGTTAACTCATATGCTATAATATTCTGGGGTAATAGCTCACTTGTTACACGCATATTTATAAAGCAGAAAATGATACTTAGATCAATGTTTTGAATGAAGTATAGACAATCTTGCAGAGGAGTTTTTCGCTCAAACAATTTACTAACACTGACTGGTCTGTATATATATATATATATATATATATATATATATATATATATATATATATATATATATATATATATATATATATATATATATATATATATATATATCATAGTCTGAAGTTTATGAAAGATCACAAAGAACTCTTTGAAAATCATCGAAATTTCAATGAAACAAGGAGGGTCAATCAATGCCTTAACCCCTTTTATGAACTGGCATTATCACAGAATATCCACTATACATGTGTATCAAAATTTTCAATGCTTTACCCGGGAATATCCAGTGTGCTCCTGTTGAAGATTGGCAATTTCAGAAGAGAATATATTCCTTTCTAGTAGAAGTTGAATCATATAACTTGGAGGAGTATCTGAACCATTGTAAAAGAGAAAGGAACTTTCGGTTCGATTTATGATTCTTTACAGATAATCTAAATGTAGGTACCTATTTAAGGTAACTATTTTGCTGACGTTTTTTTCCTATTTTTGTTACAATTATATATGTGATTACTATTATTGTTGAAAAATTAGATGAAATTTATTATTATTATTATTGTTAAAAATTAGAAAAATTTCTTCAAAAAAACTAGAGTTGTGAAATGCAGTATCTTAATTGATAAGGACGTGTGAAACTTTCAATGTCAGGTGTATTCATGTGCTTTCCGTTGATTCTAAGATTTGAGATGTATATTAATCTATGCATTATATATGCATACGACTTACTCTATTTTCTGATTTCTGCCTTACAATCAGGAGGATACGTGAGGATTGAAGTGGTTGCTTTCCATTTGTTGAACGTGGCGTGACTGAGTACCTTGCAGTACGAAACAGTAACTGTCTTACGCTTTCAATAAATGTAGGCATCGATTTCAATATTTTCTAACATTTATCCTTAGAAGGATAATGGAGACACTGCAAGGTTCATGTTTCAAATAGCCACCTCTGATATAATGTTCTTTTGAATAATTTGTCAACAAATTATCGAAAGAAAGTTATAGTATACTTAAATATCGAATATCTACAAGTTCGATAATATAGCATTGGAACTACAGAATTACTTTGCTTGTAGTAAATTTCTTTTTTATATATATTATATATATATATATATATATATATATATATATATATATATATATATATATATATATATAAAATATATTTTATATATCAACTCAATTGGAAGCAGCCGTTGACACTTGTTTCGAGCTAATTGGCTCTCCTCAGAACGGCGTAGCCAAGTTCAAGGTGTACAAACCTGGAGATGGAATTAACACTAAAAGATCACACCTGTAAAGAAAGTTTCCACTACCAGCCTTCCACGTGAAAATTCCGGGTTTGGAGATTTGGTCAAAGTATCGCTTTTGTGGCGACTATTTGTCTTTTACGGAGTCTTCAACCGAGAAAGTAAACAACAAATGAAAAATTTTCATTTGTTATATATATATATATATATATATATATATATATATATATATATATATATATATATATATATATATATATATATATATATATATATATCTATATACATAAACACGTATCACATAATATATTTGGTTTTCAGTGTTACAATGTGAATAATTACATTTGCGTTTCCATTGCTCAATATTCAAGAAAAGATCAATTCATGAATGGCACTCCAGTTTTTCGAGGTAGCTTCAAACATTAGCTGGAAATGTGTGTTTCATAATTTTCGGGTATGTTCTGATTCCAATGTGAAAAGTGATTCCAACACATTCACAGTAAGAAAGCGTCATCCGTTCTTTTCATAAAGTGGAGTTCACTTTCTATCACCTTTGATACTATTGTCTTCTTGGGACGTAAAATGATGACAATTTTGTTTTTCTTTTTAGTTTTTTCAGAATTGCATTGCCGAGATTCACTTGTTATTGTCCTTAGAACGCGCTCCGGAATTTTCCCATTGTACAAGCGTAGGTACGTGCTTATTCCTGATGATATCTTATATTTCAAATTAGCTTCAGACACTAATTTCTTTTAAGAAAGTCATTACTTTGGACAATAGTTTGTCCGTAGTAACTTCAACATATGGTAGATATATTCCGCCATATTAATCGATGAGATTTTGTCGAAAAGTAAGGCATTCAAGAATGATAACGGATATTTATAACACGTGAAATGAAACCGGAACATGAAATATAAACTCAACTGAAAAACGTATTTTTAAATTTCAACCTGAATATCGACACCAAACATGCAACAATTGTAATTCATTCGATTGAAAATAAGAAGGATCTGACACGAAACAAAAATAAACGTTGGGGCACTCTAGCACGCCTTGAAATTCCGAAATATTTTATGAATCTCTGCTGTATTAAACTTTCAAACGAAAGCCAGCGTTTAATATTTAACTGTGCCCAAAACTTGGCGTTTAACCGTGTTAAGCTCGCAAAGAACGAAATAAATTCCAGTTACGTACTGTTTTATTAATCCGGTAATAAATTATAATTCTCAATATTGAACTCTTCCAACTTTCCGCTATTTTCCAAGTTGTGCAGAGCGAAAATCCATTAATTAATGTAGTTTTCCCGAGGCGAGGTAAAATGGAAGCTTTTTACGGCATATGCATTCGTTTCAGGTGAAACTCTTCATTTTCCTTCTCTTCAACTGAACTAAATGCATAATTTAAATAAAACTATGTAGATGTTTTATTCTTCCTTATAATTTAGTCAAACATAACAATATGGTTTCGCAAACACAGTGGCTTCATCAGATGTAGATGATAAACTGAGCTTATATGATAAATCACCTCAGTTTATCATCTACATCTGATGAAGCCACTAGTCCATTAATTTTAGGTTTTATCTGCGGAAAAATTCTTAGTGAGCTGAATTTTTGAACACACCTTTATTATGGCATGTAATGAAGATCTGTGAAATCGACATTGATATCGTGCCGGCTGAAAAAGTTATGAAGGTCGAAAGGTCACGATAATCAGTTTTTTGCAAATATCTCGCGATCTATTGCTCAGAGGTCAATAAAGGTCAACATAAAAATTGTTTGTCGTAAAATTGCCTACAAAAAACGTTTGTTGCATTTTTCTGTCAGAATTAACCGTTTTCGGAGTAGAGCGCCGAGAAAGCGACTATATTATAACGATGCACTCATTTCCTCACCACCTTCGCGGTAGAATGCAGGGCGCGTTTTTTTTTACATGGTTTTCTAATAAAAGAGGTTCTCTTTTTTATTAACGAATTAATAATTCTTTATTTAAACACAGAAAAATATAGAAAAATCAACTTTAGTATATAATTTTTTTTTAACATTCATTTGTCGATATCTTCAGTTTCTGTGTCATCAACAGTTGCTGACAAAACGTAGAGTGAACTTATTCCTATATTTAAATTGTTGACAATAATGAAATCAACTGTTACAATGCCAAATAAAATCGTCTGCAGTCAATTAAAAAAATTAGAAAGAAGGAAAATTGAAAATCATGTAGAAGTTTGAAAAAAGACCCGATTAAACCAATTCTGCAACAATATTCCAACAAGAAAATTGCTCTCGAGATGTCATTGTCGTCAATGCTGGGACATATTTTCTACTAGCAATGTACGGTGCTCCAAAATCAGAACTTTCGATAGATAATTACAGATACTGTAGCGTTGCTAAACTAACAAGGCAAAATACAGCTGTTAAATTTCCATTATTACCACCTACTTCTTCAGCAGCTCAACAGCATGTTTATCGAGTGTTTTATCAAATACAAACCTGGCTATGAAGAGAAATTGATCCAGAACAGTGAGGTTGGGAGTTGAAAAATAATATACTGCAGCCAATAACAACTTTATTACCACCAGCACCCGATAATCTACTAAACACAATCTTCTGTATTTTTACAAAAGGTTGCAGCGGCAAATGTGGATGCAGAAAAATTGGATTAAGATGTTCAAAAGTTTGTAGACTTTTCCGTGGCCAGTCATGCTTAAACCCAGAGTCAACCAATGATGAAAATGATGAAGATGTTGATTTAAATATAGAAATAAGTCTACTAGACGTTTTGTCAGCAACTGTTGATGACACAGAAACTGAAGAAACCGACAATGAATGTTAAAATGAAATATATACTGAAGTTAATTTTTCTGTATCCAAATAAAAATTATTCACTCGTAAATAAAAAAAACCTCTTATTACATTTTATGGATTATGCCTACAGGGAAACCATGTAAAAAAACGCGCCCTGCATTCTACCTCGAAGGTGGTGAGGAAACGAGTGCATCGTTATGATATAGTCCCTTTATCGGCGCTCTACTCCGAAAACGGTTATTTCTACAGAAAAATGCAAGAGACATTTTCTGTAGACAATTTCACGTCAAACTATTTTTATGATGAACTTTATTGACCTCTGAGCAATAAATCGCGAGATATTTGCGAAAAACTGATTTTCGTGACCTTTGACCTTTATTACTTTTTAAACCGGCACGATATGAATGTCGATTTTTCACATCTTCATTATAATGCCGTAATAAAGGTGTATACAAAAATTCAGCTCACTAGGAATTTTCACGCAGATTGGGGTTCAAAATAGCTAAAATGACAGGATTACACTGTGTAGGTGAAACAATATTGTTATGTTTGACTAAATTATAGTGAAAATCAAAAATATACATAATTTTATTCAAATTATGTATTCAGATTTTCATCAAGAATCGGCCCATTCCATTAATGAAACAGTTGTAACACACACACACACCCACACCCCACACCCACACCCCCTCACACACAAATATATATATATATATATATATATATATATATATATATATATATATATATATATATATATATATATATATATATATATATATATATATATATATATATATATATATATATATATATATATATATATATATATATACATAGCGAATGCTAAGCCAGAAATAATAACCAGAGAACTTACTTTGAAAGGTGAGTTTGTGATATCTATAGTAATTCATAAAATTCAATTATTCATTAATTTTGACAAAGTTGTGATATACAATGGAACGTCAACGAAAATAAAGTTTTTAACATTGAGATAAGCCTGTTTTGCTGTGACACAAGGGTTCTAAAGACGACTATGAAAATGAAATGGCATTCCCCGAGGAAATGGAAATGCAGATTGCAAAGGAAAAAAAACCTTTCTCTATGAAAGGTATGCAGAAACTTTTCATTTAGGAAGAATTTCTGTTCATCACTTCGCTGAGCCGATATTTTATGCTTCCAGAATAAGTAATTGAAGTATAAACGAACTGCCATTGAAATTAAGTCTGAAAAAAACATTTCCTCATATTTTTTAATTGCTCCAAGAAATTTATTGTATGAAATTTTCAATCACTCTTAATCTACAACCGTTTTCGTGTTTACGATTCGAGTTGAATCTACAGACGGAAGTCAATGAGAAATCGATATATTTACGATCTATCGAATTATATCGATGTTTGAATTCTCAAAATGTTTTTTTCGCTAAATGCCTTGTTCTCGGGAAGCAAAAATTTCTTCAAGCTACCTCAAAATACGAAATTTCAATTTCGCAGACGAATTGCACTTATATTTCACGAATTCACAAATGGATCTAGAGGACTTGGAATGAACCATTATCTCAATACTGGATAATAATCTACCATTTGTTTATCCATATGTAGATGATATATTATGCCGCAATACCAGCCAATAAATTCGAACAATTTCTGAATCAATTCAACAGTTTCAATAGCAAATTAAATCAAACAAACAAACCGACCAAAAAAAAAACTTTTTGAATATGACTACTTCACCATAAAAACGCTAACGTCATGACAAAATGGTCATTTACAAAAAAAAGCATGGTGTGAAAGATACTCAAAATTTCATTCCCAGTTCCCGTGTCTCAGAAAAATCGGTTTCAAACAAAAATAGGTTCCTCTAGAAATGAATTCATGAATTCAGTGGTAAAAGCTAGAAAAGCTGAGTATATGCAAATGAAAATCAACCTAGCTAATAAAATCGCAAATATAAAAAGCGTGACGATTACATGTCACTACCATATATTGAGAAACTGTCTGAATTGCTTTGTTGCATTGTCTGAATGTTTTCATTCTTTCTTCAAGGATCACAAAATTACGGCATGCCATAAAGGTTATAATACATCACAAATACTCTTCAGCCGACTCAGAGGTACAACACAAGAAAACAAGACAAATACAAAATACAAAAACAAGAAACACGAAACCGTGTATGAAATACCATGCATAAACTGCCGCAGTATATATATTGAGCAGATATCGCAGTATCTTCAGAAACGTCTAAATGGCCACCTTTATGACATGAGAAATAGAACTGTTTTCACAAATTATAGAGAAAAAAGAATCAAAAATTTAACTTTGACGAAACGGCAATTCGGACTATTGAATTCAATGAAAATTGAAGACCGGAGAAAACTGACATGAAAAATCTCAATTATATTTCAACCTACCTAAAAAATTCGAAATAGAAAGAGAAGACAGTGGTCCTATATTCAATATCGAACACATGATCATAAATTGAACAAAATAAAAGAGGAAATCATGCATAGTGCATCGATACTGAACAATAGACGAAATTTTTCATGTGAATGCTTTTTACAGTTTTGACATTGTTTCAATTCTTTGTGAAAGTTATTCTCTATATTGTTTGAGAAATATAGTGAATGTAATAGTCGAAGTGAAGATTTACTTTTATGGTAAGTTCGAAGAACAATATTGTCCGTGTTTTCTGTTGAAAACTGCCAATTTTCTGTTTCTGTGGATTGAAATTTCTCAAGAAGACTGCATGAGTTGGTCTTAACGTTTTGAATGAAAAGTGTCTAGGTGAACCATGTTTTCCTGGAAAATTCCTTCCTAGAATAAAATTCAAAGGGTTCACGAAATTCGAAAATTATTCAAGTATAATTATTATATACAAATTATTCATGCACAAAAAATTTCATTTCCTTATATATATATATATATATATATATATATATATATATATATATATATATATATATATCATGAATGTCAAGAATTGTCATGAGTAGGAATCTTGAACGCTAGGAAGAGTTTATACGTCTTTTCTCTGCTAAAGGGAGCTCAGTGAATTTTTTACTAAGAAAACTTCCCCTCAATTTGGTATAGAACTCACGAACGTTTTGAAAGTCATCGATTCTTGATTGATAGATTAAATATGGACTGTTGATACATAATAATGAGTAAACAATTGTTTATGATATGAGGTATAGAACTTTAAATTGCAATAAAACAACGATGGATCATTCGATTAACAAGAATTTTTTTTAATCGAAATATAATCTTGCGGCATTACTTTTTAAATATGACTTCTGTTATATGACTACCACGGCTGGCTCGAATGTAATCTAATCTGGACGTCCAATTTCCAATGATCCATACTTTGCCAATTTATGCTAAGTGTAGGTAAAGGGTGTTTTTTTAGAGTTATAGAACTTAAATAAAAATTGCAATAAAAATATAAATTGCAATAAAACAACTATGGCTCATTCGATTGACAAGAATTTTTTTTATTCGAAAGATAATCTTGAGGCATTACGTTTTGAATATGATCTTTGGCAAATGACCGCTGCGGTTGGCTCGGATGTAGTCCAATCTGGATGACTAGTCCAATTTTCGATGACTTTTTACAACATTTGTGGCCGTATATCGGCAATAACACGGCGAATATTGCCCTCCAAATGGTCAAGCGTTTGTGACTAATCTGCATAGACCAATGACTTTACATAGCCCCACATAAAGTAGTCTAGCGGTGTAAAATCACAAGATCTTGGAGGCCAATTCACAGGTCCAAAACGTGAAATTAGGCGGTCACCAAACGTGTCTTTCAATGAATCGATTGTGGCATGAGCTGTGTGACATGTTGCGCCGTCTTGTTGAAACCACAGCTCCTGGACATCATGGTTGTTCAATTTAGGAATGAAAAAGTTAGTAATCATGGCTCTATACCGATCACCATTGACTGTAACGTTCTGGCCATCATCGTTTTTGAAAAAGTACGGACCAATGATTCCACCAGCCCATAAAGCGCACTAAAGAGTCAGTTTTTCTGGATGTAACGGTGTTTTGACATACACTTGAGGATTAGCTTCACTCCAAATGCGGCAGTTTTGTTTGTTGACGTAACCATTCAACCAGAAGAGCGCTTCATTGCTAAAATCGTTTAAATGGACGTAGTGCGCGTTACGTATTCCGCACAGAACCATTATTTTCGAAATTGAATTGCACTATTTGCAAGCGTTGTTCAGGCGTGAGTCTATTCATGATGAATTGCCAAACTGAGAATAAATCACTTCTCAGCTGTCAAATCGTTCGCCATCTTCAGCAGTAATGCCAACTTAAAATCTTAAACCTCTAAAAAAAACACGCGTATATATATATATATATATATATATATATATATATATATATATATATATACTTTTACTAAGTGTAGTGTCGATTTCATTGGTAGTATTAATGAAATCGATACCACACTCATTGAAAGCAGAACACAAGACAGTCTAGTCTGTGTCGAAGTACGTTACGTCCAGCGTCAGGTGAGGCAACGACTTCAATCCCGTAACACATCGCACAAAGACAAGTTCATCTAGAGTTTTGGGATACAAACAGTTGCAATATCCAATGCGGTGCCCACTGAAGAACTTCGAAGCATGGGAATCGAACACACTAAGATGAGTAAACTCGTTCGGACTCGCAGTTAAATTTAGGGTAAAAACATGGGAGTTATATAGATCTCTGACCTTCACTCTTCAAACAGTGATAATAAAAGTAGATAACAGTAAAATCTGATAACAAAACAGTAATTATAAATAGCAGAGATAAACGGAAATTTCTTCTATTGAGATGGCCATTTCAAATGCAAACGACCCAGTGAAGAATGCCGATAGAATCTGAATATCGAGCACTTGAAGTGCGAGTGCGGTTAAAGTAGCAATGGTACAAGTGAACGTCGTCAAGGCTATTATCGTCTTAGGGTCCACAGTCTGCAAAAATTTGATTGGAGATTTCAACCCTCCATGAATACTCCACAATTCTATATCTATCGTAGTTATCTATCTACCATAGATACCTACGGGTATAGAAGATATGTGAAATTTCGATGCTTGTTGTGTCTGTAATCTGAGAGGTATTTTTTACTGATTCCTATAGATGGAATTGTGGAATATTTATTACTCTACGATCTTCCACTTGGAGTCACAAGAAGATGCTTGGGGGTTGAAATCGTTGCCTCACTTCGATGGACGTGGTGCGACTGACCAGTTCTCTCAGAACGAAACATATATGTCTCGCACTTCCATCAGGTGTGGCGTCGCTTTCAATGTTTCTCTAACATTTAATCTTCTAAGGATAATGGAGACATCACATCATAAATGTTCACATATCTAGCTCTACCATAACATTCTCTTGATTAGTTTGAATTTTTCAAATGGATGTTCTAGTGTTCATTTTTTATATATTTAAAATATATATATATATATATATATATATATATATATATATATATATATATATATATATATATATATATATATATGTAAATATATTTATGAATTCACACACATGAAAATGAACAAGAAAAATGAGGGTGATTGAAACAATAGTGTTTTCGTAATGAGGGTAAGCAGTCAAATCACGGTCATCGAACAGAGTTCGTTTAGTTAATGACTACTGTTGACTAGTGAACCACTGTTGACCAGTGAGCCATGGTTGAACAGTTGGCCTCTGTTGGCCAGTGGGTCACTGTTAACCAGTGGACCACTGTTGACCAGTGGACGACTGTTGAATGATGAACCACTGTTGAGTAGTGAATCAAGTGGAAACATTTCTTCAAATTCACGAAAATTTGATACTCGTAAGAAATGAACAAGAGGCAAAAACAAAATCATAAAACAATACTCGAAATAGTAAACTCAAATAATTTGGAACAGATTCTTTTGATGTAACTATAGCAATAAAAAAGATATGTGATGAATTTTTTACTATTGTTCGGGAGGTCAATATTATATCACAATCATAAATACACCCATGAGACCGATTTTTTCGAGTATACAGAGTCCCGTTCACAAATTGCCGGAATATGTAGCTAATGTAGTAAAGGTACATGCCAAGTCAAATTGATAGAGTCCTTCGACTTTCAACAAAATAACAACTTCGAAGTGACAAATTGCGTCAGGATTTCTGTAGATGTGATCAATCTATAAGTATTTATTATGTACCCATATAATACGTAGGTATATAACAAACTTATAAACAAAATATTTTCAAAATCTCATAACACCTACTTATCATTAACTGTTATCGTCATAGTAAGACATAAATGGAAAAGTATTAGAAAATGAATAAAACTCAATCATATAATTGATGTTCGAAAATTATATTCTGGAACGCCATATTGACCTCAAGGAAAATAAATGGGTAATTTCTTTGATTGTTTCATATTATTCTAAACTCCCACGTCGAATGAAATACAGATAATGCTACATATTGAAGACATATTTAAAGTTGGTTTCGGTATATTTTTGGAACAACTATGAGAGAAAACTTACTCTGCTTCAATCTCGTTCGACTTCGTCAACTAAGGGGTGTGAAATATTTCTATTTTCTTTCTTTTAGCGCTGCAGGGTTAATTTGAATTTCCGTAATTGGTTTTACAATTTTCTTAAATGAAGTTGCCAGCTAAGAAGTTGACGGAGGCCAGGAAATTTACATCCAAAACTTTTGTAAATAAGGTGGAGAGCAAAAAGTGCGGCAGCTGTGAAATAATCCAGGTACGCCGTGAATTTCGCAATCTTCCTCAATCTCCGTTCGTTGACAACGAAGAATTGGAGCCAACGAAAGTATCAATCAAGCAGAGATCTCGTCGTTACCGTCTGCAATTAATTTGTATTATCGACATATTTTCTGTCGAGATAATGGAGACAGTTAGTATAAGTTGGTAATATTAAAGGATTCATTCAATGCATAATTATGAAAATTAATGAGAAGAGTGGAAACAGACTGTCTAATTAATTGCAGAATAATAATAGCAACATGAATCAATCGAAGAATAGAAATTGAAAACAGACCTTCTGAGGTGAAACAAATAAGCAGAAAGGAAACTTAATTAGAAATGAGGAGAGTTGTTCAGTGGTATTTTACTCAATATTTTCATTTATTGAGTAAAATATTCTTTGAGTACAATATTTATTTTGCTACAATTCGTTTCTTTTCATTGACGATCTGACCTCTTAGATGGATCTATATTTTTGAAAATCACTGCTATTATTTGAGTAATTCTAGTATTGAGAGAATGTATGGCTTATAGAAACAATGAGACGAAATAATCGAAGTAGTAGAATATTTGAAATAAATTGAAAAATTTAATCGAACATAAATGTAGGTATTTGTCTGATATATTGAATAATTGTTTATATATATATATATATATATATATATATATATATATATATATATATATATATATATATATATATATATATATATATATATATATATATATATATATATATATATATATATATATATATATATATATATATATATATATATATATATATATATATATATATACATCTATAACTTGTAATATAATGCTCGTTGTTCCTCAAAGATATATTATGTACAATTAGTTGATATCATCCTGAAGAAGGACCTAATATAGGCCGAAATATTGATGAAAATCGACAAGTGTTGTCTTTAATCATCCAGCCTTACCTCTGCGGAGTACCCACCTTTTTATTCAGTACATATATATACATATATATATATATATATATATATATATATATATATATATATATATATATATATATATATATATATATAAATTCAAATTAAAAATATATGAGTTCTCGGCAAAAAATGGGGCCACTGCAATTGATAACAAACCAATTTGTTAACCTGGTCTATATTTCGAATGTGGATTACATTCTTCGTCAGGACTCTACAAAGTATAGAATTTAAATAATGTTATAAAGAATATATATTACTGCTTACGGCTAACTAAGTTGAATGTTGTGCCAAAATATAGAAAACAGAGCATGCAGCTGGAAAAATCATTACAAATAATGCTACACAATGTGAACGCTGACAATAAATTATAACGATTGAAAGGATAACCTAACAATCTTGACACAGAGAAACGCGGACTGTCGGAACACAGATAAACATCACCGAAAAAATACAGAGAGTACAATGTAAATACTCAAATGTCATCTGTATATCATGAAATTAATTTGATGAATGGTTTCAATATTTAATTCACACCATGCACTCTAGACGAAAGAAGTCCCTCTGTTGTTGACATAACTCTCCGGACTCAGTAGGTAGGTCAAGTTCTTCATATCACGTTCAACATATATGGGTAACACTACCAATGATACGCAATTAAACAAAAAGTTATTTTCTCTTCTGCATCCCAATCTGGGCAAAATGTTGTTCAAACGGGCCAAAGCACTAAACCTGGTCGCTGTAAGAGCTCCATAAGTGGTTTTAGCTTCATACAAACTCATGTTAACTTTCAAGTTATTTAAAGGAGTATTGCCGTATAATTCAAATTCAAATTAAAAATATATGAGTTCTCGGCGAAAAATGGGGCCACTGCAATTGATAACAAACCAATTTGTTAACCTGGTCTATATTTCGAATGTGGATTACATTCTTCGTCAGGACTCTACAAAGTATAGAATTTAAATAATGTTATAAAGAATATATATTACTGCTTACGGCTAACTAGGTTGAATGTTGTGCCAAAATATAGAAAACAGAGCATGCAGCTGGAAAAATCATTACAAATAATGCTACACAATGTGAACGCTGACAATAAATTATAACGATTGAAAGGATAACCTAACAATCTTGACACAGAGAAACGCGGACTGTCGGAACACAGATAAACATCACCGAAAAAACACAGAGAGTACAATGTAAATACTTAAATGTCATCTGTATATCATGAAATTAATTTGATGAATGGTTTCAATATTTAATTCACACCATGCACTCTAGACGAAAGAAGTCCCTCTGTTGTTGACATAACTCTCCGGACTCAGTAGGTAGGTCAAGTTCTTCATATCACGTTCAACATATATGGGTAACACTACCAATGATACGCAATTAAACAAAAAGTTATTTTCTCTTCTGCATCCCAATCTGGGCAAAATGTTGTTCAAACGGGCCAAAGCACTAAACCTGGTCGCTGTAAGAGCTCCATAAGTGGTTTTAGCTTCATACAAACTCATGTTAACTTTCAAGTTATTTAAAGGAGTATTGCCGTATAATTCAAATTCAAATTAAAAATATATGAGTTCTCGGCAAAAAATGGGGCCACTGCAATTGATAACAAACCAATTTGTTAACCTGGTCTATATTTCGAATGTGGATTACATTTTTCGTCAGGACTCTACAAAGTATAGAATTTAAATAATGTTATAAAGAATATATATTACTGGTTACCCTTTATACTTTATATATATATATATATATATATATATATATATATATATATATATATATATATATATATATATAAACATACTCCTATTTTCAAACATAATTGCATTCAAACAACCACCATATTTATTCAATAAAATAACTTTCCGCGAGGATATGCACAATATTAACGTTCGGTTCAAAGGTCTCATTTCTCACCCTGTTCACTTTACAGCTTTGTTCGAAAGATCATTTTCTTTTACCATGTTAAATTAATCAATAACCTACATGGTCTTGTCCCGAACCATAAAAAATTAAAAACGACAATTATCATTAATAAAATACGCAAACATCGCTCAGACTGCCAATAGTGAGCTCTCCTGAGTGCTCGCTCGCGCCATGCTCGACACGAACCAGTTCTTATTCTTATTTTTCTTATTTTGTTTTTCTATTGATTGATTTTATTTTTTATTTCACTTTATATGTTAGGCATTTCTCTAAACATAAACAAATTATCTTTATTTCAAGGTTCAATGGAAGAGCAATTTATTTGAATTGCGCCTTGTGATTGTTCTCTACCTTATATTTTTTTGATTTTAATGAATATTTTCTGTTTTTCTTACTGTATACATATTTCCATTTTTCTCTCATTTTCGATGTAATCTGCATCGTCGCTTGAAAACAATGAAGAATATTATTAATTTTATTATTATTACATCTAAATTTCGATCTCACTATGATTTGAACATGAATTTCAATATAACTAGTCAACTCAAAATTAGAATCATAAACATGGTACATGTAGATTACTGTCAGAGTTCACTAGCCTGTTCAGAAGTGATCCTTATCAATAGTTGATATCCAAAAACACTTGTGTTTTGACTCCATTAATCAAATATAGGTCTTAACCATATTTTCAGTCACTGACGACAACACTGCCCCACATTATCTCCGAAATAAACTATTTCAAACTAGCTAAATTTAATATTATTACTGGAAGAAAGCTTTCGCGAGACTGAAAGATAAGGTGCTTCCGTCCTCAGTGTCTGACTGTGTTCATAGGGTTCATGCTTGGATTGTGGGAGTATATATAGAGGTTGAACTTTTACACCACAAAAAATAATGTGATGAGAGTTCACTCTGACAGGTGTGCTTTAGGGACCACAGCCATCAAAGAAGGGATTTCGCTTTGATTTTGAAAATTTCAAGACACTTGATACAGCTGGAAATTATCAAAAGAAGAAATTCCTACAGCATAAATTAAAACTGACGTTTGCTAGACTTAGCTTCATTTACAGTTATTCAATAATAATAATAATAATAATAATAAGTTCTTTATTCTCAACAGGTATAACACCCAATTACAGAAAATAATGACAATGTTGAATACATTACTAAATAATTCAAAAAAGATTTAACAAAGAGCTCAATCTAATCTGAAAAAATAGTAACTTATGACTACATTATAGCATTAAATGAAATATTACAAATATACAATCTAAATCAATTCATTTCAGTCAATTTTTGTTGTTCGTATGACTGCTGGTAATAAATTCTATGGAGTCAAAGTGAATGTCACAATTATTGGCAACTCTATTGAATGTAGACTCCATAAACCAAATGGAAGATTGTATTAGGGAGTTGGTCCTCAGAGTCTCTAGGTGGATTGAGTCTGTATTACGAGAATTATGCCTAGGAATACGAAATTTCAAAGTGGACAAGAGAGGAGGATAATCAATTATACTGTGCAGTAATTTGTACAAAAATTTGCGTGATAAAATTTCTCTCCTGCTCCGCAATGAGATTAAACTAAATCGACTCAATAATTCGTTATGATTGACTCCTCTCTGTGGATAAACTTTATACTCCCTCCAAACTAAGAATTTCAAGAATTTCTTTGAATAGCCTCAAGATGGTGTTGATGGCAAGTGTAAATGGGATGCCAGATCGTGCTGCCATACTCCAACTTGTTACGGATTAGGGTATCGAATAGTCCTATGAATGTTGAGAAATTATTAAAATATATGCCATTGCTTATAACGAATCCATATATTTTCGCAACAGATGAAATAAGTTGGGTGATGTGTGGGAAAAAGGAAAGGTTCTGGTCGAAGACCGAACCAAGATCTCTCGCCTTATCAGAACGAGAGAGAACCTGACCACCGACGCTATAATCACAGTAAATTCGGTCTCTTTTTTTGTGAAAAAACTAACATTACACTCTAACACATTCAAACTCAAATAATTGTCCTCACACCAACTAGCAACATGTTTCAGGGCGAGCTGAAGTTGAGCACAGTTGTCCTGTGATCTAACTTCAAGATATAGTTTCAAATCGTCTGCGAACATCAAATGTGGAGAGTGAATATTATATTTACTTTCAAAATAATTCTAATTAAGCCCTCTCATACAACTAACTCCAGCGTTTTTAACGGACGTTTTTAGTTACTCATATCGTGTGACTTTTATTTCTTGATTTGTTTAAATTTTCACTTTCTGTAATATTTGGTAACCGTTGTCTGTGTTCCGTCAGTATGCTTTCATTTTTCATGATTCTAAGGTTACTCTCACTGCTTATATGCTATTGTGAGCATTCAGTTTTGTTATTATCATATGATTATTTCAACTGCATACACTGGTTTTTACAGTTTTGGAAAAATATTCAGACTAGATAACGGTAATCATTTTTTCATCACATACTATTTAATATCTGTATCTGCATTTTGTGAAGAGAATGAAACTCTCAGAGAGCTATCTACGAAAAAGTTGTTAACAAGAACGAGATTGTTAACTTTCGAGATTCAATATTAAGTGCTCTTCGGAAAATCATCGAACTTGTTGAATGATAATAGAATACAAATGTTTCATCATCATTATGAATCATCATTGCTCATTCAATCAATAAATCAAGAATCGATGACTACTGGAACGCCCCCAGGTCCTATATCCGAATGAGGGGAACATTAGTTCGTGAACTATTCACGTGAGCTCCTTCTATCGAAGAGAAGAAGTATAAACTCTCCCAAGCTTTCTAGATTCCTAATCATTAAAACATTAGTAAGAGTACGTAGTGGCGTTGTAGACATTTCATTCGAACACAACAGATGTTTGTCTGCAATGTGTAAGAATAGTCCCATGCCTAATAGGCCCAGATCACGCCCAGGCGGGAAAAAAGATAACTAGTTTCAAGATTCACAAATCATTCATACTAGTAAATACTGAGATTCTTAATCGAAATACTGAAATATTTCGACTAAAACTCTCAGAAAGCTGTCTACACAAATGTTGTCAACGAGAATGAACCTATTACTGCAGAGAGTGAATATTAAGTGCGCTTAGAAAAATCATCGAATTTGTTGAACGATGAGAAAATACAATTGTTTCTTCATTACTAGGAATCATGAGCCTTATTTAATCATCAATCTAGAATCGATGACCTCCAAAACGCCCCCAGTTCCTATATCCGAATGAGGAGAACATTAGTTATGTTATGAGGAGCGATTAGGCATGGAACCATTCTCACACATTGCAGACACGGTTCTGTTGTGTCCGAAAGAAATGTCTACAAAGCCACTACGTAATCTTACTAATGTTGTCATGGGTAGGAATCTACAATGCTCGAGAGTGCTTTTACTATAGATTTTTACTATAGATTCATAGATTACTAGAGATGTTTTCTATTGATTCCTATAGATAGAATTGTGGAGTATTCATTACTCTACGATAGTTCACTTGGAGTCACGAGAAGATGCGTGGAGATTGAGATCGTTGCCTCACTTCGATGGACGTGGTGCGACTGACGAGTTCCTTGCAGAACGAAACATACGTCTCGCACTTGCATCAGGTGTGGCATCGATTTCAATATTTCTCTAACATTTATCCCTTGAAGGATAATGGAGACATCACATCGCACACGTTCACATAGCTCTACTATAATATTCTTTTGGTTAACTTCAATTTTTCGAATGAATGTTCTAGTGTTCATTTTCTTAAATATTTCATTCAGTGCCATGAGCACAAAAAAATTCATTTCTGTATATATATATATATATATATATATATATATATATATATATATATATATATACAGAAATGTATATAATATATAAAATATATAATATATATATTTTATATTCATATTATCTGAATGAAATATTCAAGAAAATGAACACTAGAACATCCATTCGAAAAATTCAAATTAACCAAAAGAATGTTATATTAGAGCTAGATATGTGAACGTGTACGATGTGATGTCCTCATTATCCTTCAAGGGATAAATATGGAAATCGATGCCACGCCTGATGCAAGTGCGAGACGTATGTTTCGTTTTGCAAGGAACTCGTCAGTCGCACCACGTCCATCGAAGTGAGACAACGATCTCCATCTCCAAGCATCTTCTTGTGACTCCAAGTGAACTATCGTAGAGTAATGAATACTCCACAATTCCATCTATAGGAATCAGTAGAAAACATCTCTAGTAATCTATAAATCTATAGTAAAAATCTATTTTAAAAGCTCTCTCGAGCATTGTAGATTCCTACCCATGACAACATTAGTAAGATTACGTAGTCGCTTTGTAGACATTTCTTTCGAACACAACGGAACCGTGTCTGCAATGTGTGAGAATGGTTCCATGCCTCATCGCTCCTAATAACATAACTAATATTCTCCTCATTCGGATATAGGAACTGGGGTCGTTTTGGAAGTCATCAATTCTAGGTTGATGATAAAATAACGCTCACGATTTCTAGTAATGATGAAACAATTGTTTTTTCTCATCATTCAACAAAATCGATGATTTTTCTAAATGCACTTAATATTCACTCTATGCAGTGATAGGTTCGTTCTCGTTGACAACATTTGTGTAGACAGCTTTCTGAGAGTTTTACTTGAAATATTTCAGTATTTCGATTAAGAATCTCAGTATTTACTAGTATGAATGATTTTTGGATCTTGAAACTAGCTATCTTTTTGCCCGCCTGGGCGTGATTGGAGCTATTAGGCGTGGGACTATTCTTACACATTGCAGACAAACATCTGTTGTGTTTGAATGAAATGTCTACAAAGCCACTACGTACTCTTACTAATGTTTTAATGATTGGGAACCTAGAATGCTTGGGAGAGTTTATACTTCTTCTCTTCGATAGAAGGAGCTCACGTGAATAATTCACAAACTAATGTTTCCCTCATTCGGATATAGAATATATCGGAATATAATTTTAATAACAATATATCGGAATATATCGGTATATTCGGATATAATTTTTAGGAGGTTAGTATTATAATAAGAAATGAGGTTGCTAGGATGGCTGTCTATAGTAGGTATGTTATTTATAAGGAATTTGTTAAACTGATCAGGGTTAGATAGGGTAGGAGGTATAGATGGTGCTTGTTTTCTTATGTTTAGGTTATTAAATAGTTTCCATTGTCAACAAGAATTTGAGTTATTAAGGTTGAACGTGAAGAAAGCACTTTTTTCCACCTCCATCGATCTATTAGTTAGGTTTCGCAAATTTCTGTAGTATTCTAGAGAACCGACAGACCCAGAAGATTGGTATTTTTTAGAGCAGATCCACGCAAACTCATCATTAGTAATATTTGGGGTTATCCATAGAGCAGCCTTTTTGCTAATTCGCATTGTGAGAAAAGGACAAAACTTATCATAGAGATTATTTATAAGTGAAATCAAGTGAAGTACTTAATCATCAATGCTATGCATGTATATTAAATTTACAAAAGGTAAGTCGTGCAGATCTGTCAAGACTCGATCTTCATCAAAATTTTTAAAGGCCCGACAAGTAATATATTTTTGCTTTTGAATGGTCATGTTTGTATTAACCTCACAGGAAATTACCTCGTGATCAGAGATGAAGGCACCGCTCACTTCAACATCTGAAACCATAGACTCATCCGAGCATATTATTGAATCGATTAGAGAAGAGGTATTGGTAGATATTCTTGTTGGAGAATGAACAAGTTGTGGAAATTCCAATACATTCAAGGAATCTAAAAGGTATTTAGTTTCGGCATTATTTAGGTGAAAACATTAAAATTAAAGTCATCCAAACAGAGAACGAAGTTATTACCATGTAGCAACCATAGAAGCTGACTCTTCATTTCATCACATAAACTTGTATGACTCAGTTTAGGAGGACAATAAACGGCACCTATAACTATATTGTGAGAGTTGATTTTGACACGTATCCATAATCGTTCGAGAAAACTATCGAACTTGATAAGTTGGAAGGGTATACTATTGTGAACGTAAAGTGCGACACCCCCACCGCGACTGCCTCGATCCTTGCGAATCAATGGTAATTTTTAATAGAAACAGCAGCGTCAGAAATATTTGCATTCAACCACGATTCTGTTACCGCAAAAATGTGGCAGTTATTAGAATTGATTAGATTATTGATATGATTGATCTTAGGTGCCAGTGACTGGATGTTCAAATGAGCTATATTCGAAAAGTTAGACGACAACATTAAAGAATTTGCTTAAACAATGATGAGATTGAGAAGATGTAAAATAAATTCCCACTCGCATCAACATGCTCCGTGAAACAAGTCCAAACGATAGGGCGGTAATATTCGATAACAAAAAGAAGTCCCGATAAGAACAGTGCTGTGCGATACGTTTAGGCGACGGCCGGTGGCGATGTAGGTTGCTCATACCGATACAAGATATCTTTAATTTTGCCCAGGATAGGCTTCTATGAATCAGGAGGTCTTATGAACATATTACCACCCCGTGACCAGCAACCACGAAAATCCAGCCGGACATATGCTTCTTTGAGAATTCCCTCTCGAACTCTTGTCAGATCCTCCTTTAGAACGATGTTTGTACTCTTTAGATTAGATTGATATTGCTAAATACTTGATTTTTAACGTTTCGGCGACAGAGTTTTACCATGATGGGTCTAGTGGAACCCTCGTTGCCTTTGAGACGCTGTGCCACACATATATCTTCAGGGGTAAGGTCAATATTAAGTTTTCTTTCAAATTTGTTCGCAACCACTTGAGCAGTGTTTTCATTTTGTACTTCGGGTACGCCATAAATTCTTAGGTTATTCAAGCGCTTATACTCTTCACGCGCGTCGATTTTTTCATTAATTACTTTTTGAGAATCATTCAGACTCTGCTGCAGGAGATCCAATTTTTGTGATAACTCGTTAGATTGTTCGCCCCAGTCGTCAGCTTTTAGCTTCTCGAAAACCGCTGCCAAAAATTTGTTCATGAAGGCCTCAGAACTTAATAAGCTTTCCACAACTCTTAGAATAAGTTGTTCATCGTTCCTAGTGATGGGTTTCCCTGATGACTGCATGGTTGTAGTTCAATTATTTGAAAGTAGCTAGATAAGCTACGGCACTGGTTGTAGTTGAATTATTTGAAAATGAGTAGATTAGCCACGTGCACAACACGTCTAGTCGCCGCGATGCATCGAACCAGAATTCATATCTACCTAAAGAAGATGAATCCTGATACCAGTCCAACCTAATTACATTTTCATCGGATATAACCACTTCGTTGTCCAACAACGGTACAGATAAAGTCTCATCTCCACAGTGAACTCAATATGCTATTCTTAGGATTTAAAAATATCCATAATTTCCTTTATTTTGTTATGAGGTAGACATAGAATAAGGTCAACAACATATTGATGTTTAAATGAAAGATATCTTTGACACACATCTATTGAGTAGATTAGACAAAACTATAAATGCGAGAATGGTACTGAGCCAACCTCTCTGAGGAGGGTGTCTTGGATGTGAAATATCAGATAGTGGATGGGACAACACGATGAACAGTCGTTGATACTCACCGCAAGAAATAGTGGAGCAATGGAAAATTTTATCGCAAACATACAATAGTGAATATGCACCAGAAGAAGAAGAACACTCTTCCTAAGAACACATCTCCGATTGTTTCTGAAGATGTTTCACCTTTCCATAACCATGCGAATTACTGATGATAAGAAAATCGATGCGATATCAATGATGATAAGAAAATAGACGAAAGCAGAAAAATTATAGTGGTTTAGTATATGTTGAAAACAGCAACGAACTGAAGAAGACAAAGTAAAAAATAATTCGAAATCGGTTCTGTTCAGTTATGGAAACACAGCACCAACTTAACCTGCACCAACTTTAACTTGAGATTTAGCGTAGTCAAAATGAAACAGAATCGAGGATTTCACTCATAAAAAGCTGCAATTTGTTTTTATGATTAATAATGAAAAAGAAAATAACAAAATATCATATTGAGTTTTTATAAACAACGAGTGTATCTGAGGTGTGAACAGTTTTCTATGGTGGCAGATATATTCATAACATAACGATAAAAGGCAAGCAGCGCATGGATATCATAAAACTCGGAAATAAAAGTCGTTTATATGATGGAAACCATTGATTTATTCGATCCTATTAAACTTGCCCGCTATTAATTTCTGGACGTACAATTGTACTTGGGTCAGTTGATGGGTCATCGCGAAGCGCCCTAGGCCATTATTTTCCTGTATTCAAAATTTATTGAACAATTGGGAAGATTTTGAACATCAGAATAGTTAGCGGGTACATCGTTCAGGCACGTGCTGTACGATAAAGTTGTATATGTGTGTTATGATTCACGAGTTTTTGAATTGATGACCCGGAAGAGAAATTCATTCACTGAAGTCATATTTTGATTTAATTATTAGATAAATAAATAATTGGATGAATGAAATGAATCAAAGCAAGCTATATAAAAGTTCTGCTATGCAGCACTAAACCGAGAGCTGTTACTTACATACTTCTACAATACGTTGTTATAATAATGGTTATGTAGTTACATACTTTTTAAGGTATACAGATAATTAAGATCGATGAATTCAGTATGTATGAAATGAAATAGTAGGTCAAGGTGTATTTTTCCAGATGTTCGCAAAACGATAATATTGAATCAACCAGTTTTGACTTGCGATACACCGGGTAAAGTTATTGATGAATGTCTTATACGCTTCTCAGTTAGTATGAATATTTATTGATAATATTAATAAGAAATCATCTAGGAAAAAAACAGTGATGGATTTACATTACGTTTGTTACAGAATTGGGTCAGCAATAATATATTTTACTCAACGTTATGCGAACTCAAGAGGTATCTGCAAAACAATTTCAGTATCATATCCGTATAGTACTCGTTGCATCATTGAATGGGACGTTTGAATTTATTAGCGTGCATATTCGTTAACAAGACACGATGATGAGGAAGAGCGCCAATTCAATGGATATACTTGTAGTGACATTTATGTGAAACATCACACTTCCAATGACATAATTTCTGTATTGAGCATACAAGGGGTTAGGCTTTATCTCCACTGGTATGTGAAACGCAGCATCTATCCTGCGAAATCGTTTTAATGTTTTTCCTATAATATGTAATAAAGCAGATATGTCATTTAATAGTTTTCAACAGCGCTAACAATTCCAGCGGAATGCGCAACTAGTTCAGACAAGTTATAAACCGGCCATAATAATGGGCTACGCCTTGGGAGACGGTTGTATTGCCTTAGCTCAGTTATTAAAAATATATTCGTGAAAAAACACTTCGTGACGAAAAAAGCTCTTCTCCTTTTTTCAAAAGGTAAGCATTGGATAATTTCACTCAACCTTCTTCGAACCCAAGAGCTTTCCGGAATTTCCTCAAAATTTCGAAGAATATTTTCTCATTCTATCACCCATTGGAATGATTTTATGAACATATCACAGAACAGAACACAGAGATGAGTACAAACATTGATCCAAAGAAAAATAAGGTGACATTGAAATCACAAAATATACCCCACCTGAAGTAGTTCAATACCTAACATCAGAGGCGGGTAAAATGCGCACTGGTGACACTTGAGTATAATCTACTTGCTTGTAGGTGTGAATCCCTCTTTCTGTTCGACCTGCCAGTAGGCTCACGGGCGCTGCAAACTGTCACATTCACACCGCCTGCCTGTGCAAACAAGTTCACAAGTAGTACATAGTACTCACTGATCCATTATCATACATTGAATAAATAACACTTAGGTTGGTTTCACGAAAATTCTATTAAATTATTGCTTGACAATGTTTTCAGAGTGTTATGTCATTTTCTAAACGTAGACTTCTTTAGACCTAGATTCACAAAGGCTAGACTTGTAGGTAGTCCATTGATTACATTGTCTGGCACTTAATTATTGACAGTGATAGAAACTGATGTTCTATCAAAATTTCAGTTACAATACACACTGGGATTATTATAAGCAATTGAGAAATCAAATGGTTATAGTGATTTGAACCATTAATGACACTAGACAGTCATTATTTCGTGATCGCGCAAATGTACCACAAAAAATTAAAGCACACAATATAAAAGCTTCGATAATAATAATAACAATGATAATAGTTCTGACTGATCAAAAAGTTCCCCTCAACAGGCCTGATTTGCTCCTGGTTGACAAAAGCGCAAGGGAAACTACATTTATTGAGGTGGCCATTCCAAATGCCAACAACCTTATAGAGAAGAATGCCCATAAAATCTCAGAAAATCGAGAACTTGAAGTGCGAGTGCAGAGACAGTGGCACATGAACGTGGTCTAGACTGTTCCAATTATTAATCTGGGGATCTATTGAAGAATCCCGAAAATATCCTGAAAAATTTCGGGGAACGAGGAGTTCGTAAACATTTTCATAAGAAAGTACAGAAATTGGTGCTGTTTGCCACTTCAAGGACTTCCAGGAAGTTCAAAGGATATAGCGGAAATCAACGCCATGAAGATCGCCACCGTGGGCCTGAGAATTTGAAAAGGGAACCCATAGAGCTCAATCCCTCTGATATATAATATCTGGGATAGGTGAAAGTTCCCTTGTGAGGGAGTGTCAATGCCGTAGGACTTAAAATCTGGATAGTTCTTCATTTTATGGAAAATGCATACAAAAGGTTATTGACCTTAGGTCCTTCAGCCTATTCAATATATAGTGTAATTTTAATTTTAATTAGTTAGTTTGTTACATGCTCAGTGATTCAAGTAGCGTCTTAGTTGGGCAGTCTCTTCGAACATATTTCCTGTTGAAGGTATTTTGGAACATCGGTAAAATATCCTATAAATTATGCAGTCTTGTATGGAACTTTCGGTTAAGTTTCTAAAGTCGATTTTTTGTTGGTTCTCAGTTTGTTCTTGAATACAGCAGCTCATTAGACTATTCAGTGGGCGTCTTATTTTTGTAATGATACGCAGAACTGATGTCTCTTCTTCTACCTCCATATTCTTAAGCGACGACATTTTGAAGTTTGAATGATTGTGTGTGCTTATTCTAGTATAGGTCTACATATGGTTTCCTATATTTTAACTGCACCCTGTTTCCATAGTTTATGTATCTGAAATTTTCTGCTCTTGTTATTGTTTTCTTCTTCAGTGGCTGTGTGTGAAAGTTGAAATTTAATTTATTGTGGAACAATACTTCCGGATTTTGATGACATGGATGATGATGGTGCTATATTCATTTCGGTTATTATTACGGTTGGTGAATTTTGTGTGATATTATGATTGTAAATCATGTATTAACACTTATGAGGATTTACTTTTAGCCGCCACTTTGAAAACCATTCATTTGAAAGAAAAGCAGGATATATCTAATTAATAAATTTGACATTTCATTTGTTTTCTCACGTGTTTACTGAAGTTATTGAAACATTCCGTATTATGAAATTTCAGTGAACTTGAAAAAAATTAGACACTTCCAAGCTTACAAACGGAGTTCTGTTCAGGATATTAGGTGTGACACAGCTTCAGAACTAAGAGCTCTCTTTTCAATATGATCGCAAATTGTCTATGTCATAGATGTAATTTGAAATGTCGGAAATTCACAAGGATCTAGTTTGGTCCCTTTGCAATTATTTACGCAAGCAACATAACTTTGAAATCAAGAAATTTGTAAGGCATATCAATCAGCTGATGACACCAGGCCTGATATCAAATTGATACCAGACTAGAACATATGGAAAATGAAATTGAATTATTATATAATTCTTCAAAGCGCCTTAGCTTACAGATTAATAAAACCTAGTCGTCGGTAATGTTCTTCGCAAAGAAAGGAACGGAACAGAATCGTTGCTCTTGAAATTGAGGGTAGGTATTTTGACTACGACTTCGAGTAGATGACAATAAATTGTTGTTTGAAATTAGATATAAATTTGCAGAGAGCAACCACATCGACATCTTCTCAGAAAAAATTGATGAATAACATTGACTTATGATACGGACTGACTTCTATGTGGATACTACTGATTAAAGTGAATATTGAATGGTATAAGAAGTCTTGTGTTAGATTTGAGTACGCCACAAGAAATATTGAAGAGATTTCACACTGACTAAAGCAGGCTAATGCACGTGAATTATGAAGTTACTCTGAGTGGATTACCACCATATGTAAAAAATGAAATTAAGTACCTACCGCACTCAATTTCATCACTGTCGAACGGAATCTCTAATTTTCGAAACGAAATTTTGGGAACATAAAACTTATATTATTAGGGATACAATGGAATACCTACAAACTATATTAAACGTCAGTATTCTTTATCTCTATTTATAGAGTAGTCCAAAAAAATTTCTGGATATGCAGCCAGGCGTAACGATGCCAAAATGGTTCGACGAAAGCGAGTTAATTCATTTTCATATTATATTTGATAAATCGGATATCTATTTTTTTGAGATCGCTACTATTTTTTTCAGAAACTAGGTAAATTTGTGCAATCGTAATCACACTATTCTGTGCTTTTTCGTTAAAGTTATACTTCTTCAAATTGTTCCCAACTCCCTTTACCATTCAGCTAAGAATTGGGAAATTTTATGTCTATATTTGTTGAATGCGAATCAATTTTATTAATGATAACATTCCTAGCTCCAATAGATGAACTGACACTCAAATTTCGAAATTCACTTTTGAACAATATTTCGTAAAATTATTTGAAACGAAGAATATTATGAAAAACTCATTAGAAATTCAACATATGAATTTGTTTCCACATAAGAAATGCAAATAAGAAAAATGAGAAGAGGCTTGAAACAGCTTCGAATTACTATATTTACACATAATCGTGAAGATATCAGCTCCATTTGTTGGAAGCTCTGAATCATCAGTCAAGTATGAATATTCTGCCTGTTACATTTGAAGGGTCCACTGCAATAATGATGAATGTCCTTTGTGTATTTTTTGAGTTCATTGAGTTTCTCTGACCTAAAGCTAAGAAAATATTTATTATTAAAGTTGAAGAACATGTAATAATAACATTTATTTTGTAGATAATCATACTTTTAGTACTATAAATTAAAAATATATATATATACTATATATATATATATATATATATATATATATATATATATATATATATATATATATATATATATATATATATAATCTTAAGTAAGTATTCAGAAATAAGGACTCTAATGATCAATGTCCACACTGCGTCAACAGTCAATAATGATAGGTGTTCCAATGATTGGTTCAATTTGCTGTATCTTCAATATTTGCAGCATGAGAAAGTTGATCGTAATAACGTTTCGTTTCAGCCCTACAGAACTTTTCAGAAACTGCAGTTCGTTATATTTTTCTGTTGATATAGGCAGCTTATTTTCATGAGTGAAACCAGGTAATTTGAAGACTCCCTCATTAATGCCTGCCTCTATAGACAGCAAATAAGCTGGTGTGTTGATCACACTGGATTCCCATGGACTATTATAAAAATTTCTGTGAAACATGAGGCGTGAATGTTATTTATGTATTATAAATTCAAGTACAGGTCTAATGGGAAAAGGACAATTGCTTTTATAGAATGGTTTCAGAAATGCAGTCCAGTTCTTGAATGTATCTTGTGAACATTCGATGACATTGAAAGGATTCGGTCTTCGTCGAGCTTCACGCATATGTTCAGCCCATTCTTCAGGGAGTTCAATCATAGTCTTTCAATTTAAGTAAGTCATGTTTCGATCGCATTTCATGTATGAGTGCCCTCTTATCGAAAATATAACTATGACAGATTCCAAGCGATTGCAATAACGAATTATGTAATGTAACATCAAAAACATAGTGTAATTTTTGTTTTAACCCGACATGAGTAACAGAAAATTATATGAATCTAATTATATGAGTCTTGGCCTGTTCATTAATTATATTAAAAATGAAATCGAAGAGATGAGAGGCCACATCATCTGATCCTTTTTTTCCAATCTCATCGTAGGCGTGAAAATAAGAAGAGGAATCAACAAGCACATGTATATTAAACATAAAATAACTAAGCTGCCTTTTGTAATATACATCGTTTGTAGTTATGTTAGCTATGGGTAGATTTTTTGAGAAATCCATTGCTAGAATTATTGTAGTGGCATCTTGCCTAGCACTTAAACGAGCTTTTCTTTTTTCGTCATAAAATATTTCAGCTCTTTTTGTGAACTGAGTTTTTTTTTGAGAAGTTAAGTTTTAGTTTTTTTTAGTTGAGTTTTGGTTTGACAGTAAGATAGTAAGATGGCGCTCATTTCGAAGCGATGGACATTTATCATTATTGCCGTGAACACCTGTGACGCTGAGCGTTTTAGCCGTGTTGCCTAATATTAAAAACATATTTAACGCGGGACTGCAATTGATAATGCTGAGTTTGCAAATGAACTAACCAACTACTTATTTCAGTCGACCCAATGACATTAGTCACTAAGATTCTAATATTTTTGGACTTTCACCATTATTGAAGTTGACCCTTCATTTATCTTAAGTATAGTGATGAGTTTTGGATTTTCTATTCATTATCGAATATTTGTTTTATTTCAACAGAATATAGTGATTCTTTAATACCATTGATATATCCGGTAGGTATATGCTGAACACTTTTCATTCAGTTATATAGGCATGTCAAAGTAATCATAATTTTCTATCTTATTTATATTCAGATCTCGGACTTCATAAAATGATTCCAACTTTTTCGTATTCATTCAAGAATTCCAAAGTTCTTCATGTTTATTTTCTCGCAAATTGGGTTGAGAGCTTTCTGATGAATGTTAGTAAAGAGCAAAGGGAAACTTAAAATCCTTCCTAAATTAATCATTTTCTCTTTCTTTCTTTCTGGGAACATTGGCCTGAAAGGGCATTCTCTCTCAATCAGAACAACCACAATGTAAAAACACGGGAACAGCAGTCTTAATTGTATCCAAGTGCCTTTCAGGAAATTTCTGACCTAGCAGCAGGCGGACAGTTTCCCAGAAGGATTACTTGGCGTCGAGTTTCCAACGGAGAGAAAGCAATTCGTTACACAAAATGGAATAATATTAGGTAAATGTAATTCAACAAGGAAAGAGAATCTTAAAGTGGTCATCTGAACAAATACCTCATGTTCAATCGAGGCAACACAGAAAAACCCAATATTCAATTTCAATATATATATATATATATATATATATATATATATATATATATATATATATATATATATATATATATATATATATATATATATATATATCTATATTATCATTATATTATTTCTGTATGATGTTTTTATGTTTTTGCCTATTGACTATCTATAGTTTCTGTCAATATCTTTCAGCGAAAACAGTCTTTATTTTATAAAAAAACTTGTTGTTGATAACAACTTCCTCAAAATTAAAGAATAATTGAATTTCATGAATGATAATGGATTCAAATGTGAATAATTATTTCACGCCCAGGCGGGCAAAAGTGTAGCTGCATTTGTTCAAAAGCTACACCTTTGGCCGCCTGGGCGTGATCTGGAGCGATTAGGCATGGGATCATTCGTACACATTGCGGACAATTTTCTGTAGTGTTCGAATGGAATATCTACAAAGCCTTCCACTCTCAGTCTTGTTGTCATGAGTAGGAATTTTGAACTCCAGGGAGAGTTTATACGTCCTTTCCCCGATAGAGGGAGCCTACGTGAATATTTCACTAGGTAAAATTGTCCTCAATTTGGTATAGGACCTATGTTCGTTTTGAAAGTCATCGATTCTTGATTGATACGATTGAATATGGACTGATGATTCATAATAATGATGAAGCAATTGTATCCTATTATACTTCAACAAGATCGATGAACTTTTCGAAACGCTCTTAATATTCACTCTTGAATGTAATGGTTTCGTTCTCGTTGAGAACATTTGTGTAGACAGCTCCCTGAGAGTTTCATTTGAAATATTTCGATATTTAGATTAAGAGTCTCAGTATTTACTAGTATTAATGACTTGTGAATCTTGAAACTATATATATATATATATATATATATATATATATATATATATATATATATATATATATATATATATATATATATATATATATATATATATATATATATATATATATATATATATATATATATATATATATATATATATATATATATATATATATATATATATATATATATATATATATATATATATATATATATATATATATATATATATATATATATATATATATATATATATATATATATATATATATATATATATTATATATTTATATATATAACAGGCTTTTTATATAATTATATATATATATACGTTTCGTATATTATATTACAACTTTGTCAAAACTTATAATATAATATAACAACGAAACGTCAACAGAAATAAATATTTTATATATATAAAAGCCTATATTATATAAAATATTTATATATATAAATATCAAACAGGCAATAAATCATATTTCAATATATATATATATATATATATATATATATATATATATATATATTTATATATATATATATATATATATATATTTTTTATTATATATATATATATATATATATATATATATATATATATAAAAATATATATATATATATATATATATATATATATATATATATATATATATATATATATATATATATATATATATATATATATATATATATATATATATATCTATTCTAAGATTTTGAATGCCTGTCAGTATTGTGCAATAACAAATAATTGAGAGAGTATGGGAAATGTCACTAGGAAAGAGTGTGAAATGAGTAAATTGAAATAAGTCTAATGACCAATGAAATGACATCCCACTCAGTTTTGATATAATTTTCATACCCAGTGGGAGTAGATTCGAACGAAAATATGCCAACTCAGAATCTTAAGAAGAGGAACCACAACCGAACCTGATGCAACACATATAGGGAATTGGGAAGAAGGAAATTCGAAACGTGATGCAAGGATTGTATGCCTCGCATACCTATGTGACTTGTAAGCCTCCTAAGCATCCAAATTAGTACTCCAACTTCGCACAGGCAATAATAATTTGTTTTAATCATCAGTTCGTTAGATACTTCTCACAAGATTTAGTCAATGCAGGTTCCGAACCATCAGACTGAATAAGTACAATCATTTAAGCGCCATTGAAACTAGAAAAATACATTGAATTTTGATTAATTTAGTTGAACTTAATTGAAGGTATCCTGGAAAATGTGCTTTCATCTCAACTCCATAAAATTGAAGCTACTATCCATTAACATCAAAGGTTGTTTCAGTACCAATAGTTACTTTTTCTGAACTTTGAACAATATGTACGTATTACCCATCCAAACCCTTCTGCTTCATATCACAGCTGTAATAATATTTGAAATATTGGAGTCTGCAATCTGTTGTTGATTTGAATACTAATCTTCAATGGTTACTCACTTTCAATTGAATGAGGTCCAATTTCCATTGTTTGTTTTATTTCTGCTTTCATTTTTTAGATAGATTTTGAGTGTTCTTCTCCTCTTGTATCGAATCCTTTTCCTTTTTATATCGTATGGAGCATATCTAATGTGACAGACGTTCAGTTTTCAAAGAGAAAGTTCAGTTTTCAAAGGAAACGTTCAGGTTTTCGGTCGATATCCTTGGGAGGTAAAATGAGGCAGAATTCTATTCTTTTCTAAAATCTTTATCTGCTGTATTGAACAAAATTTGTTCGGTTGAAAAAATGACTAATTGAAAGAATATTTTGCAAAATATTTTCAATTCATAAATAATTAACCTTTCTTAATGAGAAACAAGCAAAGTGTTAGTGTAGTAAAAGCGAGGGAAATTGGTCAAATTAAATGTATCACATTTCAATTTATACGCAACTGATTTTTTAGAGACAGTTTGTTCATTTTTGGTTTAATTTAATAAGAACCTCAAATTCATTTTATTTGTAAGGTTCTGTTCAATTGATATGTTTGCAATTATAGTTCATCGAATACGTTGCCATTGGATGAAGGGCCATAACTGGCTGAACATATATTTTTTTCAGCATCAATCTGGAAATTCGAAGAACATTTTTATGAAGTCAGTTCTGTTGGTGTCTGAATATTGGTTTTTCAATTATGTACACTTTTAAGTCTTTTTTCTTGAGAAGTAGTGAAAACAGCTTCATTTATATATTTTTTGATTTACTATATAAGATAAATATGCAGTAAGTTTATTCAAAATTGTTTTATCAAATCATTTTTATTTATATATCAAAACAATTAAGTTTTGAAAACGAAATTGACTTTTCGAAAGTCACTGCATATTGTGAGATATTTCCATTGAATCAATTAGATGTGAAGTATTGTCTGTTAGTTTCATTATAAAACTTGAAATAGTTTATATTCCAACCGAAGTAATCACATGAAATGACATATAATACTGAGTAGAACCGTCACCAATTCAACGGAATTGTCCTGACTAAATTGAACATGAATACTAAAATCGAAATTAAATTCCAACCAGGCGTCGAATGGAAACTGCGCGTCCACCGTCCCAACCACTTTATGAACTTACATTGTTCAGCGGCATTACACTTCATTACCAATTAATAGCGACAACGAATTCGTTAATCCGCTGGGAAAACTCGGACGAACCTGGAAAAGCGGATATGGGGGTGAAAAACCCAATCTTCTGCATGAGGCGTCATTTTCATTTCTTGAACTGCCTTCCACACTGGACACGTTGAATGAACAAGGTCTGAACAGCTGAACTTTATTCTAGAATTCTTTCCTTATTTCCCAGTGAGAAAGGTTTCGAGTATTTCATAATGAAGGGTGTTTTTTTAGAGGTTTAGAAATTTAAGTTGCAATAAAACAACGATGGATCATTCTATTGACAAAAATTGTTCTTTATTCGAAAGATTATCTTGTGGCAATACATTTTGAATATGATTTGTGGCATATGACCGCCACGTCTGGCTCGGATGTAGTCCAATCTGGACTTCCAATTTTCGATGACTTTTTCCAACATTTGTGGCCGTATATCGGCAATAACATGGCGAAAATTGTCTTCCAAATGGTCAAGCGTTTGTGGATTATCCGCATAGATCAATGACTTTACATAGCACCATAGAAATTAGTCTAGCGGTGTTAAATCACAAGATCTTGGAGGCCAATTCACAGGTACAAAACGTGATTATCAGGCTGTCACCAAACGTGTCTTTCAATAAATCGATTGTGGCACGAGCTGTGTGACATGTTGCGCCGTCTTGTTGAAACCACAGCTCCTGGACATCATAGTTGTTCAATTCAGGAATGAAAAAGTTAGTAATCATGGCTCTATACCGATCACCATTGACTGTAACGTTCTGGCCATCACCGTTTTTGAAGAAGTACGGACCAATGATTTCACCAGCCCATGAAGCGCACCAAACAGTCAGTTTTTCTGGATGTAACGGTGTTTTGACATCCAATTGAAAATTATCTTCACTCCAAATGCGGCAGTTTTGTTAGTTGACGTAGCCATTCAACTAGAAGTCTGCTTCATCGCTAAACAAAATTCGCTTATGAAAATCGGGAACAACGGCAATCTCGTTTTGGGCCCATTCGACGAATCTACGCCTTGCTTGATGATCATTTGGCTTCAATTCTTGCACGAGTTGGATTTTGTAAGCAGGCAAACCACGATCCTTCCGTAAAATGGATGGACACAGATCCAATTCCTGTGCTGGATCGCGGATGGACTCATTCGGGTCTTCCTCAATGCTACGCTCTACAGTAGCAATAGCTTCTTTTGTTCTGTACGGCGACTCTGTGAATGCGAGTTCTCAATAAGAGTGAACGTGGTGCGAAAACGTTTCATGATTAATCGAATTAACTGCTCTGATGGACGATTTTGTCGACGTTAAAATGAACGTAGTGCGCGATACGTATTTCGCACAGAACCATTATTTTCGAAATAAAATTGCACTATTTGCAAGCATTGTTCAGGCGTGAATATATTTATGATGAATTTCCAAACCAAACTGAGAATAAATCACTTCTTAGCTGTTAAATCAGTCGCCATCTTCAGCACTAGTACCAACTTAAAGTTCTGTACCTCTAAAACAAAAACCCTCATTAAAAATATGATAATCATTTTTTCGAAGTACCTTCTGTATGAATACTGCTCATAAGATTAGTTAACATGAGAAGCCATGATGTTTCAGATAATCTGGAATTCATATTATCATATTATATATATATATATATATATATATATATATATATATATATATATATATATATATATATATATATATATATATTTATATATATATATATATATATATATATATATATATATATATATATATATATATATATATATATATATATATATATATATATATATATATATATATATATATATATATATATATATATATATATATATATCTATATATATATATACAGAAAAATATTATTATGAGTTATCGGCAAAATACGAAGCCCATTCAAGTTCCAGGAATGAATTGTAACCAATTTGTTAACCTGGTCTATATTTCGATTATGATTATAATCTTCATCAGGACTCTATTGAATAACAGATGTCAATAAATGTCATTAACAAATGAAAAGTTTAAATAACCTCCGTGAGTTTTGATAGACATCTTGTGTAACGTGCTCGGTATGACATTTGTTTCTACAGTGCTTTTACTCTTTTACCTTCTGTGCATTTTTCGGTGACATTTGTTTGTGCTCCGGTCAGCTCTAGTCCATCGGTTCTATCGATGTCGATTAGTTTTTTGCGTAATTTTTATATTTTAGTATTGATATCCAGTTCTTGTACAATATCATATATATTTTAAGTACGCACACTGCTGCTCATGATATTGGTCAAACATTTAACCTAGTTAGCCGTAAGATGTAAGAACTTCTTGTCATGATATTTATTAACATCTGTTATTTTATAAAGTCCCTATAAAGATAATGATCATAATCGAAATATAGACCAGGTTAACAAATTGGTTACAATATATTCATAGTTGGCTTCCTATTTTGCCGATAACTTTTCTGTTGATATACATATATATATATATATATATATATATATATATATATATATATATATATATATATATATATATATATATATATATATATATATATATATATATATATATATATATATATATATATATATATATATATATATATATATATATATATATATATATATATATATATATATATATATATATATATATATATATATATATATATATATATATATATATATAAACTACAAGTGAGATCTTACAATACCATATAAATACATCATGAAAAAATCCTCAACAAGGAACTATCTGTTTTGAAAAGTTCGCATATAAATAAATTGAAAACCCAAAAAAATTGGTTCAAAAATTGCACTGACACTGAATTTCCAAATGTACTACCACCTTATCAAGTCTTGGTCCAAAATTCAGTTACGCTCCTTCACCAAAAGTGATACCTTTCAGATCGATTTTGGCTGATGTGGTATTTTTTGTCGGTTTTGCACCTGTTGATATTCAGGACATCAGGACAATCAGATAAGGGAAATGTTACTGAAGCTATGAAGAGAGGAGGATATGAAGAAAAGATGTCGAATTTACTACAGAATCCATCTGCATATAAAAAACTAAGATCTGACCTCACAACGGGCTTTCAAAATAAACTAAATTCCTTAATAAAAAAAAACTAAATAACACTGGATACATTACTTCGAAGGTTGCAAGCAGTCTGACCTATTACAAAGGCGTATCACTTACTATATATATATATTTTATCTGAAATCCATAAACCAGAGACCACTCACTTCGTCCTATTGTTTCCACGATTGGTTCGACCACCTCGTGCTTGTGTAAATTCATATCAGAGATTTTAAGTGCTTCTTTTGAAGATTACAATAAATTTTGAGTTAAGGATGTTTTCATTTTCTCTAGGAAAACAAATGGATTAGGTATCCCTCCACAATGTGTAATAATATCTCTAGATATTGTTAACTTATTCCCAAACATATCAAACAACTGATAATCAAAAGTATCCAACAGGAGTGGCATAGAATTTATCCTCACACCAACATTCCTGAGTACCAATTCACATCTATCATTAACTTTATTTTTGAGATAAATTATTTCTCTTATAAAAATGAATTTTATTCTCAGGTCTCTGGTTGTCACATGGGTGGCTGTCTCAGTCCCATTGTTGCATTTATAGTTTCGTTTTCTTTACTCAATGCATGTGTTCCAATGTTAACGCTCAATTTACACTTCTTATGTCAATATGTAGATGACCCCATCCTATGTCTACCTCAAAATGAAACGAAAGAAATCATGAATGTTTTCAACTCCTATGATGAACATATTGAGTTTACTGTAGAGATGGAGACTGATAGAGCGGTGCCGTTTTTGGATACCAGAGTGGTTAGATCCGAGGGGAACATCATTAAGTTGGATTGGTATCAGAAGCGGTCTTCTTCATGTAGATATCTACACTTCCGATCTCATCACAATGTAAACATGAAGCTACATATCATCAATCAACTTAAGAATAGAATTATAAACATTGTACACACTTAATACTTTCATGGAACCACCGGTTCTCACCTCTACAACTGACCTAAATACAGAGGAGAACATATACTCACAAGCTCCATTAGTCAAATACAGATCTTTGTCTTATTTCCCTTCCCTCACGCCAAAACTGTATCACATTTTCGGTGAAATAGATGAGCTTAAACTTGAAGAAATATAACTTCATTACTGGCAGAAGTGTTTTTACAAGAATGAAGGATAAAGTATCTTTATCTTTAATATCAGATTGTATCTCAGTATTCCTTGCTTAGATTGCGAAGGAGAGTATATAGATCATACATCGCAGACCATTAAAAGAAGAATAACTCTCCAAAGAAGTGATATAAGAATTCACTCTGCTGGATATGCTTTAGCACTAAATTCCTCAAAAAAGAGACATCGCTTTGACCTTGAGAATTTCAGAATACTGGATGCGGCTGGTAGTTACCAAAAAAAAGATTTTCTTAGAAATGGTCCACATCAATGAAAATACTAATAGCATAAATAAGAAGACGGACGTTTTCAGACTTAGTGGCATATTCAATTATTAACTTTCAAAGCATTTTAAATAACCTCTGTAATCAATATGTAAATTTTAATAGAGTTTTGTGTCACGTGCTCGGTATGACATTTGTTTTCTACAGTGGTTTACTCTTTTACCTTCTGTACCTTTTCGGGGACATTTTTCCGTGCTCCGATCAGCTCTAGTCTATTGTTTCTATCGTTCTTTGGTTAGTTTTGCATTTCCTGTGCAATATCATATATATTTCAAGTAAATGGCTGTTTATGGTGTTGGCCAAACATTTTACCTAGTAAGCAGTTAGATGTAAGAATTTGTTATCATACTATTTATTAGCATCTGTCATTTTATAGAGTCCTGATGAAGATCATAATCATAATCGAACTATAGATCAGGTTATCAAATTGGTTAAAATGCATTCATTGTGGGCCTCCTATTTTTCCGATAACTCATAATAATTCAGTTGTTTTATATATATTTATATATATATATATATATATATATATATATATATATATATATATATATATATATATATATATATATATATATAAATAAGGAGTATTGCCCTATGATATTAGTGAGTGAAAAATGATGAGTTCTCGGCAAAAGTAGGGCCACTTTCGTCCATAATAAATTGTATTAATATTCTTATATCAATATGTTGATGACCTTGTTATATGTTTACCTCACAGCAAAATGAACGAAATTGTGGAGGTCTTTAACTCCTTTGATGAGCACATTGAGTTTACTGTGGAGATGGAGACTGAGAGATCTGTACCGTTTTTGAACACTAGAGTGGTTGGATGCGTTGACAATGTAATCAGGTTAGATTAGTATCAAAAGCGATCTTCCTCAGGTAGATTTCTACACTTCAGATCCCATCACGAAATAAAAATGAAGTTGAAACTGATTAGTCAACTCAAGAATCGTATTACCAACATTGTACATGCAGATTACTGGCATAGTTCACTAACCCGTTTACAAGTGATCCTTGTTAACAATGGATATCCTATAACAACTTTTAAGAAGATTTCATGGAGTACTGTCACTAGACCATCGGTTCCATCCTCTACAATCTCTGTCGATATAGAGGTACCATCACAAATCGATTCGCAGACTCCTACAACCAAATATATGCCCTTACCATATTTACACTCACTCACTGGTAGACTATCTCACATCCTATCTGAAATAGAACATCCAAAATTGGCCAAATATAATATCATTTCTGGTAAAAGTGCTTTCACACAACTGAAAGACAAGGTGCCATCATCTCACATTTCAGACTGTGTATATGGTATACCATGCTTAGATTGTGGAGAAGTGTACATAGGTCAAACTTCGCAGAACATCAAGCGAAGAATTACTTTCCATAAGAGTGATGTAAGACTTCACACAGACAGATGTGCTTTGGCCCTCCATGCGACAAAGACGGGACATCGTTTTGACTTCAATAATTTTAAAATACTGGATACAGCTAGTGGCTATCAGAAAATAATATCTTTGGAAATCTGCCATATTAATGCTAATGGCAATAGCATTAATAAAAAAACAGACATTGCTAGGCTCAGTTGCATCTATAGTTATCTACTCTCGAAGAAAATTCGATAAGGCCAGCTACAATTCCTGAGCTCTGTTTGACGTTTTGTGTTCTTTCACTTGTGATGACAATTGACAGAGAGTTTTGCACTTGACACTCTGTGATCCTTAGTGACGTTTGTCCGTGTTTACTGACAGTTCAGTATTTTTGACATGTGATTGTTGTGACACCTGATTTTATATATTATATTTTATATTGCGTTTTCAATAAGATTATCTGGTTCTGTAAGTTCCAAATTTTGTTTTACCATCAATTTTCACTGCTGCGTACAGTCTGGCTACATCTTCAGCGTAGTTAACCGTAAGATGTAATTTTTTGGTTAAAACACTTTGTTTTACACTTATTTATTTTTCAGAGTCCTGATGAAGAATGAAAACATGTTCGAAATATAGACAAGGTTAATATATTGGTTGTGTATCAATGATAGTGGCTCTACTTCTGCCGAGAGCTCATCATTTTTCACTCATATATTATATATATATATATATATATATATATATATATATATATATATATATATATATATATATATATATATATATATATATATATATATATATATATATATATATATATATATATATATATATATATATATATATATATATATATATATATATATATATATATATATATATATATATATATATATATATATATTATGTCTGTGTGTGTGTGTTCTTCCGTGTTTCAATGTGTTCATTCTGTAAAAGATGAGTTGCGTGTTCTGTGTTATACTTCTCGATCTATAAACACAACCAAATGGCGGATTCATTTCAGGTATCTCTTTTATCCTTATCCCAATGACGCGGTGGTGTTTGAGTGGCGCTTGCGAAGTTGTAAATATGCGATTTCAACGTTGTGTTTCCTTGTTATTCTTGGAAATATGCGATTGTCAGGTTGTGCTTAATTTCTTTCGTTGCTTTCATCGAATATTCTGAAACTTTTGGGATTCCTGTTGAATCATCACGTTGGATTAGTTCTCCCTTTTTCTATTGCTATAGCCTCTCCGAATATGCGTTTTTTATATTTTACTGTTGATGCTTCACGAAGCGCAGAAGGCATTCTATTTTCTCGCAATAGTTTCATGGAGTTTGATCGTGGGTATGATGTTGCTGCCAAAAAGTTTTCGTCCATTTTATCTGTTATTCTATTGATTCATGTTTGGCCAGTTTTTATGGCACAGGTTTATTGTTTCATTTTTGATATGGTTTTGATTGATTCCTGAAGTTTTATGGTTTTTCCGATATGCTCGTGTTGATATCAATTTTTTCAGTTCAATTTTGAGCTTCTTCATTTCTTCATGTCTGTTGTGATGCTCTATGAGAGATCCAACCTCAGAAAGCGCTGCTTCATTTTTCGTGCTATCTCATTATAGTTCACGAAACTGCACAAGCATAAGCAAAACAACGAATATTTTCCTTTATACATAATAGATTTGTCAAAACATAGCTTCAAAAATACGAATTTCAGATACAACGGCAATTTCTGTGAGCAGTTCATCATCATGGTGAACTGAATTTTCATTTATTTGATGCATTCAACTCGTGACAGAATTCCAGATTATTTTCACGAAATATAAGGAAATTTATTTCGAATATGTGTAGTTTGGCATTTATTCTTATTACTACTTGTATTCAAATTGAAAGAATGAAAGCTTAGAAGATGATTATTTTTGAAAAAGTCAGTTTTCAAGTTTTCAATCATTGGAAATATGAGAAGTATATCTCTGTCAGAACAACCCCTTATGGATACAAAAAATTACCGTAGTGTGGTAATGTAAAAAAATCTACTCGTAGTATCATATATTTTATAATGTCTTGATAATAACAGTAAACATTGAGTATTTCATTTGTCATCATAATAATTTTCACACGTTACGATAACTTCAAACTTTATGCATCAGAGTTAATTTATTTTGAAATGCTTTCGTTTTCTTTACTTATTAGAATATAAACAATTGAAATTGATTTAAAAGTCTTAGTTACATGAAGCGCAAAAATGAAGCTCAATCGTTCATTGACGAATGCATTAATCGCTCAATATTGATTCGCTATCGAAACTATCAATTTTCAGTGTTATCTGCAGATATTGTTTTCGCAATGAAAAACAATAAGAGAAAACTCATGCAAAAGGATAGGTTATGCATAAAACAATCGTTCGAAGCTATCCCGAGTTTCTGGAAATGCTCTGAACGTGACTAGAATGCGGGGTTTCCACTTAAAATCCTTTTTTTCATACTATGCCTATCTGTCTGGATTACCAGTTATCTATATACGAAATATGAATTCGCTCATTTCTTTCCACAACAAAAAATTGAAATATCGAAAAAATTCACGTTCACTGAAATGAATTTCCCAGAAGAAATGCTTTCTAGTTATTTATCTCATCGTTTCTCCGAATGACAGCAAACAGATTATACAACAGAGCAAACTTTCTGCAAGGGAATCGTTACGGAGTAGGTATTTTTGGGAGGTTTTAGTCACGTTTCTTTCGGTAATTCGTCAAAAGAACTTTCTTAGTTTCTTTCGACCCCATTTCACTAAACGCTCATCTTGGTTGGGGAGTTTTTTATTGTGGGTAACTTCTATAGACAGCCTGGCCAATTTGTACAAATGTTGGAATCGAATGTTGGCTAAGAAGTTATTTCATGTTTCAATGAAAGATGTTAACTTAACCGTGAAATTTTGTTATATTTATCATTAACATTATCTATCGGTTTTTCATGAGGACTTAGGTTGAATTTAACGATGAATAAACGACCTCTGAGTATTTAAACTGATAATAACATTGCGAAAGGCCAAAGTGCAACATTGTTACGGAAATTATTTGAAACACATTAATCAAATCCACAAGTGTTCAATAAACTCGATGAATATTTCAGTATATTAACCCATTTTCAATAGCTTCTAGGAAAATTGTTAAAAATCGAACAGTATAAATTATCTTATTAATAATGAATATGAAATTTAACAATGAAATAAAAAATTATATGGTAATAAACAAGATCACCTAGCGCATGAAATCCTCCTAATTTGAATAAACTAAGGAGTGTTTTGATTTTCACTATAATTCACTTTAACATAACAATATTGTTTCGCCCACACATTGGCTTCATCAGATGCAGATGATAAACAGTTTATTAAACAGAGATGAAGCAGTTCATCATCTACATCTGATGAAGCCACTGCGTTGGCGAAACCATATTGTTATGTTTAACTGAATTATAGTGAAAATGAAAAAATTACTTAGTTTTATTTAAATTAAGTATGTAGATTTTCATCCAGTTTCGGCCCAATCGATCAATGATCCTCCATCTACATTCCAGCAATTCCGTAACGCAAAACTCTTATAATGAATAAATAACTACCATCATTTGATGAGAGATGAACAGTTTTGTGGAATTTAGTGAGTGGTTCGAATTGCATAATTTAAAATAATTTTTTGTGTGCTCTGATATTATTTTTCATTATTGTGGGTGCATAGGATGATCTTTTACAATATCTTTACTAACTTGATTAGCTTTTCCTACATCACCGGCTAGCTTGTAGTTTATTTCTGGTGACACCTTGTTTATCTGATGTTCGACGATACAGTTACTCAGGGTCTGGAAGTTTTATTGAAGAAGAAGAATTGACCACTACACAATATACTGAATAATTTACTTAGTGATACAACTATCCGAGAAAGAGGGGATATGTGCTTCACAAAAATCACACTATTACCACTTGCTATCAACTTGCTAAAAATTAATAGAAAAAAAATGAAATGTTGGACTCAATATCAAACTATCATTAAACTCAAAAATCAAACTGAAACTCAAATGGACAGATCAATGTAGAAAGGCTACAAAACTGAATGCATAAGAACAATATTAAAAGAAAAATCATATATAGCTCTATAAACCTAGAAAATTGAATCTAATGTGGTCACAAATGATTATTAACCCTCCAATATGTTGATATTTAAACATTCAACAGTTTATCGGTGAAATTTACAGATCAGTTCAAAGCATATAACTTCCCAAATCAAGTATCTAGTTACAAGTATTACAACGAAAGTCATTCAAGTGGGTATTCACTATACTAAAGGATTTTTAATATTGATTGCTCTTCAAAATTCCAATGAAATAGGAGTGCAAGTACACTGACCTGATAAATCCGAATAATTTAATTTTCTCTCTTTTTTTGAATATGGAAAACTTTCAGTTTCTTCCTGTGCCCCTAATGAATTATATTATACTTCCAATTTATATTCGTTTCGTGATCTTGTTTTCAGAAATCCACGTGCTCGTAACTGCAGTTAACCCCGACATAAACTTACTTTAATTTCTTTCTCAGATTACGTCTATCGTTCGTATAGACTCAAACCTAAAGGTGCAAGCTATAATTGAATTCAAATCAAGACTATATCGATTAAAAGATACATACGCGAAATCGAAGTTTAACCCGACAAGTGGACTTTATTTGCCCCAAATTCCCAAAAAATACGTTAACCATATTTTCATAAGTAACTATAAAGAATGTACTGACCAATAAATATTTGACACAACTGAATTTTGATTACTAAAATATGAATTGATTATATTTTTTTTCCAAAAATCCACGCTCAAAACTTAACTTGCTTTCAATTAAAGACGCAAGATCAAAATGCCGAAAAATCAGGTTACGAAATGCCAACAGAAACTGAAGCACAACCACTGTTATACGGATGTATACTGAGTTACACTTAAAGAGGAGGGTACTTATTCCGTACCATAGGTGGCGGACTAGTAACGAAGTGTTGGTGATTTAATCTCCTGTTTTAAACGTGACATATCTTAGATTGTGGGGTCAATGGTCAGTGCTGAAATATTTTACAAAAATGGAATGTTGAAAAAGCAACATATCTTATGAAATACCCTTATAAAATTGATCGCTGGGAAAAAGTTTTCTTTTGAAAATTTTGTTCCAAGTTAGGTTGTCTTGCTTCCATGATGTGACCATTGACCATCTTCATTACCCTGAAGCTGAGAAAGAACACGTTTAAAGTTTCGGACTGTGCTATCAATATCAAATGACTCATTTTTTGGTGGCTGTTAAGTACATTGATTATACTCTATTATTGATATATACAGAAATAATTTCATGGTCTTATAAATGAGTTAGGAGTTACCATTTTCAAGGCAGTTTCTTATAAAACAGAGGATTATTTAAAACAAGTCAGTCGAACAGTCTATTGATGTTATCCATGTAAATCCATATAAAATAGATATCCATATTGAGATTTCTCAATATTTGTTCAGTGGCTGTTCTTTTTCATCAATTTATCATGCAAAGTGTCGGTATTAGTGTTTTCAAAACAAACATGTTCATTTTTTCCATTTTCCAGAACATGAAACACTATGAAGATAATTCCTTAGACAATAAATCAGAATTACTTCTGATAAACTTTTTAATTCTGTCACGTTATGATTATGCTAATGCCGCATATTTTCACTGTTTAACTGTACAACTCAAAAACAAATTACTACTTTTACAAAATACCTGCATACGTTTTTGCTACAATATAAGACGTTTTGATCATATAAGTCATATATATATAATTCCAATGAAATTCTAAAAATGGATTTCAGGTTTGAATTACAATTTTATGTATTTATATAGAAAATTTTATCAACATCTCGCCCCAAGTATCTCGCCGAAAAAATTGTTTTTAGAAATAAATTACATTCTCGAAATATTCGTGACAAAATGAGGATAAATATACCAAAACATAATACCGTGAAGTTTCAGGCATCATTTTCGTACTCGGTCTCTAAATATTTCAACCAATTGAATAATGAATATAAAACGATGGAACTATTGCATTTCAAAACACAAATGAAAACTTCACTCTTAGATGAACAGAAAAAAAGTGAAGAAAATCATTCTTAGGAATAATATATTGCTTCTACGGGGTTAATAGTAAGACTGGCGAAAGCCAATATCAACCACCTTCTGAAATGGTTTCGGTTGCTTATGTGCTTCTACCTGTTTCTTGTTAATATTTAAGGAAACATTGTAATGAGCTGCCGTTCAATAAAGTTTTATTATTATTATTATTATTATTATTATTATTATTATTATTATTATTTTTATTATTATTTTTATTATTATTATTATTATGAAGAAACATTATATTTTATACTCAAATTGAAGTCGTAGCGGAGTTGTAATCGTGAATTTTTTCCTAAATTTCACATTCATCTTCTCTTTTATACTGTTTCAATTTCAAGAACTTCAATGTTGGTTATATGAACATGAATATAACAAATATTTATTTGTGAACAATATGAATATCAATAATATTCTATATACAATACAGTTTTTCATCTACATCAAACTTCGAAGTATTTTAGTGCACCAAATCGAATTCTGCTTTTCAGGAGGACTATTTCTACTGTTATTATTTTAAAAGTTTCATAATACAAAAGTGATCATCAATCATCCCATATGACGTGAACATTTTCAAAGAAATTCGAGCGCCAAATGCTGCAAACCTATTCGTAGAAATGATATTGAACGTCGATCTCCAGGTGACAATTTCAATAATTTCAAGTTCACTGGTATCAAAATTAAAGAACAGAAATTCATCTCATTCATCCAATTACGTCATCTGAATAAAGCCTAATTCTCCAACAGATTATTCAATGTCACATATCCTCTTTCAAGAAAATTCAACATGAAAAGCGATGCTCTACATCTGGATTGTTTTATTCTTCACCCGAAGTCTGTGGAAGATTTATGGTGTTTACTCAGATTCCAAAGGGGAACTACAACGAACAGAGAAAAATAGGGCGTTAGAGAAAACAACAGGTGACCTTCATAAACCAACGAGCCCATAGTTCAACTTGAATAATATATTTTCCCTCAGAACAGTTCAATTTGTCACATTCGAGTATTTGTGGTACCATCTACGTCTCAATGATTCAACATTGATTTTGTTCATATTTAGATATACAGAGTGTTCCATTGGTGAACGGAAATACTTGAACGGTGAATAGAGTTCACCGAGGCGATTTTGAATATTTTATGAATGCTCACGAAAGGAATGGATTCAGTTTCGAGTCTCATCTTCCATTCAGTTCTCAATCATAAATATGACTTCCATTTTATCTCAAATCAACAAAAGTTGAGCATTGCATTGGAGAAAAAAAAGAACTTGAATTTTTTGATCTACTGAGAAAATTTAACATTGTGTATGCTAAGTCATAATAATAATAATAATAATATAATTTTATTGAGAAACATTCCTTACATAGTAAAATTACATTCATTTCAATTGATAAATAATTACAACTAAGAGAAAAACTCTCAAAAGGACTGAATTCAGTTTGGAGTCTGCTCTTCCATTCAGCCCTCGAGCAAAAATATTGGTTCATACAAAAATCTTGGTTAAATTCATATTCACAGTAATATACAATTTTGATTGAAAAGAAAAGAAAATAAAAATTTCTCAGAGATATTAAACATTTGAGACAATTTCACATGTTGATGAACATTAGTGTTGAAAAAATATACAAATATATGATACAAAAATTGATTCAAACATTATAGCCTACATCCGAATCATCGAAGTACTCTGACACACTAGAGTACGCCTTTGTTAAGAGCAGAGATTTAACTCTCCTCTTAAACAAATGAGCTTTCAGTACTTTCAAATTCGATGGTAAATGGTTGAAAATTTTAATGCTCTGACAATAGAGAGAGTGCTCAAATTTAGCTGTTCTATGCATAGGAATAAGTAGCACATCCCTGTTTCTTGTTTAATACTCACGATTACTATTCAATTTAATAATCTTCATTTTCTTTAACATATAACAAACATCTATAAATATATAAACACGGTAAGGTGAGTATGTAATTATTAATGAAGATTTACAAGATGTTCGCTGATGAATATTGAATATTAATCGAAGTATTCGCTTCTGTGTAATAAACACCCTATTTATTTCTGTAGAGCAACCCCACAGCAGAATATTATAATTTAGATGACTATATACAAGACTGTAATACACATTCATAACACAGTTTCTAGGTACGATGTTCTTGATTCTAGAGATTGCAAAAAATGAGTTACTCAATTTTCTACATAAGACCCCAATGTGTGTTGTCCATCTCAAATTTCTGTCTACATATATTCCAAGAAACTTCGTTGATTGGGATGATGATATAGTGTTGTCCCCATATTTAACATCCAAGGTACTAATTCCATTGCCCTTCAGACAATACTGAACACATACAGTTTTGTCAACGTTCACCATCAGATTGTTCATTTGACACCAACTTACAAACTCCCTCACAATGCATTCACATGCCTCCAGAAGTTCTCCAGGAGTCCTGCCAGAAACAACCACCGATGAATCATCGGCAAATAGTGTCACCAAAAACCGGGACAACTTCGCAGGCAGATCGTTTATGAACAATATGAATAGAAGAGGTCCGAGTACAGAGCCTTGAGGCACCCCAAGAGCAATATCATGTCTCTGAGAATAACTCTCACCTATTTTCACTACCATTGTTCTTTCTTCAAGATAACTACGTAACCAATTCAGAAACACACCTCTGAAACCTAAATTGTAGCATTTATCAAGTAAAAATTCAAAGGATAGTGAATCAAATGCGGAAGATAAATCAAAAAATAACCCCGCCACAAACAAGTGTTTATCCAAACACTCGTAGACGGATTCAAAAAACTTAACCGCAGCTGACTGAGTTGAGTGGCCGCTTCTGAATCCATGTTGCGCGGAGTCAATTATTTTGAATCTATTGAGATAATTCATCATTCTGGCGAAAACAATTTTCACTATTACCTTGGAAAACACGCTCAAAATGGATATTGGGCGATAATTAGTAATTTCACTCACGGTTCCATTCTTAAATACTGGAATTACTATGGATTGCTTAAGGATATTGGGGAACTTTGCAGTAGTGATGGAAACATTTATAAGATATGCAAAGTGCTCGCCAATAATTCCACTAATTCCTTTCAAAACTTTGGCTGATATGGAATCAACACCGACGCTTTTTTATTTTTTAAGGCTCTAATGGTATCCTCAACTTCAATTTTAGTGACAGGGTAGAAGTAAAAATTGGTGTTCACCATGGGTGATAATGTGCAAATCCGAGATAGATTATTGCCATATCGAGATGTTAATTTGGCACTAGCCATTGTGGAAAAATGTTCGGCGAAAACATCAGCTAACTGATTCGGATCGTCAAACACCTCCCCCTCAAAGTTTGAGGTCACATCACTTCGCCTACCGCCACTTTTCCCAGAAAGATCGTTAACAATATTCCAAATTGTTTTATTTCTGTTCGATGAACCATCAATAGCTGAACTATAAAACGTATATTTCGTATATTTGATAAGCATATTGTGTTGATTTCTGGCATTTTTATAGTTTTGTAGGGCACATTCCGAACGGGTATTTTTATGTAGTCGATTAAGGTAAGATAGGTTACGTTTACTTTGAAATATCTCAGTTGTTACCCATCTTTTCCTTCGTTCTTCCGAAAATACTTCACGCATAGGACAGCATTGTTCAAAATGATATCGAATAACATCAATGAATGAATCAAAACATGTATCAGCATCAAAATTATAGATCAGGTCAGAAAAATTGTATTCAGATAAAGAAAACAAAAAATTATTCATATTTTCCTGACTAATATTTCTGAAAGAGTAAGTTGTTTCTTTTTCATTGCGTGCTTGTTTGTGAACTGTCTCAAATAGAATGCATTTGTGGTCACTGATATGGGGTTCAAAAACACTAACTTTGTAATTTTCGGAATCAATATTTGTAATGATATAGTCTACTTTAGAGATACTGGTATGTCCATTTATATTGGTGAATTCTCTAGTAGCATACTGGGACGTAACGTTCAATCCGAAACAATCTAATAGATCTCTGAACAATTTAAAATATTCACAGTCATTTTTTGAATAATCAATGTTCAAATCGCCACATAAAACAATATAATTTACCGTTT